>CAWUFW010004358.1:0-1200000 GCA_963921515.1 Calotriton arnoldi
ACGCTTCGTTCGGTTACGTACCTTTTGTTAAATGGTGTAAATCCGTTCAGTAGTTGCTGAGAAAATGAAAAGTAAAAAGTTAGTGATATCTATGGCCGAGTAGGGTCCGCGTACCCTCAGCGCACCCTGCGCGCACCGTCCCGATCACGAGCTGCATGTTAATTGGCTGTCAGCTGGCTGTCAACATTCCGATTCAGGAAATGTTGGCAGCCATTTTGTCCTCGGTAGAACCGAGGGACAGAAACAAGTGCACAAAGCGCACAAAGGGGGCAGGGTAGAAACACCCTGACCCCTAGGTTTGCTCAGGGGTCCCACAAGGACCCCCTGGGCAAAAATTAATAATTTTTTTTTAAAATCGGCAGGATGCGCTCAGGGTGCGCGAATCCTGGCCGAGCATCGAGCGCGGTCTCCCGCGCTTCGTTGTTAATTGGCCCCCGGGTGGCCCAAGTCAAGGGGGCATGGTGGGGGGTTAATTTTATGTGTGGGGGCCACAAAGGGCTCCCCAAGCCCCGGGGACCGCCACCCCCCGGGGCTTTTTTCAAATGGTGCGGGAGAGCTCTGAGCCCTCCCGCAGCCCCGGGGACCACCACCTCCCCGGGGCTTTTTTTTTTAAATTAAAACCTGTGTGGGGGCTCCAGCCCCCCACACGCCCGAGGACCGCCACCTCCCGGGGCACTAAACATTTAAATATGGGGGTCCGTTACGGACCCCCAGAGCCCCGGGACCACCACCTCCCCGGGGCTGTGACCTGAATGGGAGGGGGGCCGCGCGGCCCCCTCCTGGAGCCCATTATGGCCCTGGGGACCACCACCCCCAGGGCCGGCTCCTGCAGTGTCCCGGGGTGCCTACCCCCGGGACACTGTAGTTTGCTATGGCAGGACGGAGCCTCGCGGCTCCCGTCCTGCCATAGCAAACTGCTTTGGATATTGGAAGAGAGAGCAGGGAAACCTGCTCTCTCTTCCAATATCCAAAGCCGATTGCTTTCCACATGGGGAGCTGCATCTTAGCAGCTCCCCATGTGTATAAGCAATGCCGGCTCCCAAGGGACGCGGGAGCCGGCGGGACTGTGGGGGGCTTGGGGACCCCCCACAGTCCCCAACGAGAGGGCCAGCCCCAGGGGATGGGGTCCCCGGGGCAAGTAGTGGCCCGGGAGGGGGCCACGCGGCCCCCCTCCCCAAAGTTTAAAAATAATTAAATTTTTAAAAAACGGAAAGGCCAGCCCCGGGGATGGGGTCCCCGGGGCCTTAAATGGCCTGAGGAGGGGGCCACGCAGCCCCCTCCAAAGAAAAAAAAAATCGAGGCCATGCCCCGGGGATGGGGTCCCCGGGGCCAATACAGGCCCAGGGAAGGGGGCCCCGCGGCCCCCTTCCCGTTTTTTTAATATTTAATTTAAAAAGGGGTAAGGCCCTGGGGGATGGGGTCCCCAGGGCCCAAAAACATGAAAAAGGAAGGGGGCTACACAGCCCCCCTTCAGGGGACAAAAAAAAAAAAAAACGATCGGGCCTGCAGGCCCCGCCCCTTCCTTCACCACTCTGCAAACGCGCCCCTGGCGCGTTTGCAGAGAGGGAACAATTCCCCTTGAATACTGGGGGTCCCTGGGGGCCAACTAGCACCAGGAACCTCCAATATGCGCCAGGGGCTGCGTTGCAGAGACGTGTAGAGAGGCCACACCCCTTTTACACCTCTCTGCAACGCAGCTCTGTGGCGCTTTTGGAGGTATATGGTGGGCTAGTTGGACTCCGGGGACCCTCAGGATTCAAGGGACTTAATCCCCAACTTAAAACGCGCCACGGGCGCGTTTGCACAGTGGTGAAGGGAGGGGCGGGGCTTCAGGTAACATGTGTGCAAACAGGCCCCGTGGCGCGTTTTAAGATGGGGATTAAATCCCTTCAATCCTGAGGGTCCTGGGGCCAACTAGCCCAACAGGTACATCCAGAAAGCGCCACAGAGCTGCGTTGCAGAGAGGTGTAAAGGGGTGTGGCCTCTCTAAACGTCTCTGCAACGCAGCCCCCTGGCGCATATTGGAGGTTCCTGGTGGGCTAGTTGGCCCCTAGGGACCCTCAGGATTCAAGGGGACTTAATCCCCCAACTTAAAACGCGCCACGGGGCGCGTTTGCACAGATGTCACCTCAGGCCCCGCCCCTCCCTTCACCATTGTGCAAATATTCCTCTAAAATCAGCCGAAATACGAATTCCGATTTACTCACCTGTTATCAGGAGAGACCTCAGTGCTGTATCTTTCAGCCCAGTACTGGTCCTGAAAAGTAATTCTAACCATACTTACCAGTAACTTGAATTTCCTTCCATAGGCTAACATTGACTGGTTTCACTTGGAAATTCTTCTAAGTGTGGAGTTTTGGAACTTTAAAATATTCCTCTAAAATCAGCCGAAATACGAATTCGATTTACTCACCTGTTATCAGGAGAGACCTCAGTGCTGCATCTTTCAGCCCAGTACTGGTCCTGAAAAGTAATTTTAACCGTACTTACCGGTAACTTGAATTTCCTTCATAGGCTAACATTGACTGGTTTCACTTGGAAATTCTTCTAAGTGTGGAGTTTTGGAACTTTAAAATATTCCTCTAAAATCAGCCGAAATACGAATTCCGATTTACTCACCTGTTATCAGGAGAGACCTCAGTGCTGCATCTTTCAGCCCAGTACTGATCCTCAAAAGTAATTTTAACCGTACTTACCAGTAACTTGAATTTCCTTCCATAGGATATCATTGCCTGCTTTTTGCTGAAAAAGTTTCTAAGTGTTGATTTTTGAAACATACAAATATTCCTGTAAAATCAGCCGAAATACGAATTCCGATTTACTCACCTGTTATCAGGAGAGACCTCAGTGCTGCATCTTTCAGCCCAGTACTGGTCCTGAAAAGTAATTTTAACCGTACTTACCGGTAACTTGAATTTCCTTCATAGGCTAACATTGACTGGTTTCACTTGGAAATTCTTCTAAGTGTGGAGTTTTGGAACTTTAAAATATTCCTCTAAAATCAGCCGAAATACGAATTCCGATTTACTCACCTGTTATCAGGAGAGACCTCAGTGCTGCATCTTTCAGCCCAGTACCGATCCTGAAAAGTAATTTTAACCGTACTTACCGGTAACTTGAATTTCCTTCATAGGCTAACATTGACTGGTTTCACTTGGAAATTCTTCTAAGTGTGGAGTTTTGGAACTTTAAAATATTCCTCTAAAATCAGCCGAAATACTAATTCCGATTTACTCACCTGTTATCAGGAGAGACCTCAGTGCTGCATCTTTCAGCCCAGTACTGATCCTCAAAAGTAATTTTAACCGTACTTACCAGTAACTTGAATTTCCTTCCATAGGATATCATTGCCTGCTTTTTGCTGAAAAAGTTTCTAAGTGTGGAGTTTTGGAACATTAAAATATTCCTCTAAAATCAGCCGAAATACGAATTCCGATTTACTCACCTGTTATAAGGAGAGACCTCAGTGCTGTATCTTTCAGCCCAGTACTGGTCCTGAAAAGTAATTTTAACCATACTTACCAGTAACTTGAATTTCCTTCCATAGGATATCATTGCCTGCTTTTTGCTGAAAAAGTTTCTAAGTGTTGATTTTTGAAACATACAAATATTCCTCTAAAATCAGCCGAAATACGAATTCCGATTTACTCACCTGTTATCAGGAGAGACCTCAGTGCTGTATCTTTCAGCCCAGTACTGGTCCTAAAAGTAATTTTAACCGTACTTACCAGTAACTTGAATTTCCTTCCATAGGCTAACATTGACTGGTTTCACTTGGAAATTCTTCTAAGTGTGGAGTTTTGGAACTGTAAAATATTCCTCTAAAATCAGCCGAAATACGAATTCCGATTTACTCACCTGTTATCAGGAGAGACCTCAGTGCTGCATCTTTCAGCCCAGTACTGATCCTCAAAAGTAATTTTAACCGTACTTACCAGTAACTTGAATTTCCTTCCATAGGATATCATTGCCTGCTTTTTGCTGAAAAAGTTTCTAAGTGTGGAGTTTTGGAACATTAAAATATTCCTCTAAAATCAGCCGAACACGAATTCCGATTTACTCACCTGTTATAAGGAGAGACCTCAGTGCTGCATCTTTCAGCCCAGTACTGGTCCTGAAAAGTAATTTTAAGCGTACTTACCAGTAACTTGAATTTCCTTCCATAGGATATCATTGCCTGCTTTTTGCTGAAAAAGTTTCTAAGTGTTGATTTTTGAAACATACAAATATTCCTCTAAAATCAGCCGAAATACGAATTCCGATTTACTCACCTGTTATCAGGAGAGACCTCAGTGCTGTATCTTTCAGCCCAGTACTGGTCCTAAAAGTAATTTTAACCGTACTTACCAGTAGCTTGAATTTCCTTCCATAGGCTAACATTGACTGGTTTCACTTGGAAATTCTTCTAAGTGTGGAGTTTTGGAACTTTAAAATATTCCTCTAAAATCAGCCGAAATACGAATTCCGATTTACTCACCTGTTATAAGGAGAGACCTCAGTGCTGCATCTTTCAGCCCAGTACTGGTCCTGAAAAGTAATTTTAAGCGTACTTACCAGTAACTTGAATTTCCTTCCATAGGATATCATTGCCTGCTTTTTGCTGAAAAAGTTTCTAAGTGTTGATTTTTGAAACATACAAATATTCCTCTAAAATCAGCCGAAATACGAATTCCGATTTACTCACCTGTTATCAGGAGAGACCTCAGTGCTGTATCTTTCAGCCCAGTACTGGTCCTAAAAAGTAATTTTAACCGTACTTACCAGTAGCTTGAATTTCCTTCCATAGGCTAACATTGACTGGTTTCACTTGGAAATTCTTCTAAGTGTGGAGTTTTGGAACTTTAAAATATTCCTCTAAAATCAGCCGAAATACGAATTCCGATTTACTCACCTGTTATAAGGAGAGACCTCAGTGCTGCATCTTTCAGCCCAGTACTGGTCCTGAAAAGTAATTTTAAGCGTACTTACCAGTAACTTGAATTTCCTTCCATAGGATATCATTGCCTGCTTTTGCTGAAAAAGTTTCTAAGTGTTGATTTTTGAAACATACAAATATTCCTCTAAAATCAGCCGAAATACGAATTTTGATTTACTCACCTGTTATAAGGAGAGACCTCAGTGCTGTATCTTTCAGCCCAGTACTGGTCCTGAAAGGTAATTTTAACCGTACTTACCAGTAACTTGAATTTCCTTCCATAGGATATCATTGCCTGCTTTTTGCTGAAAAAGTTTCTAAGTGTTGATTTTTGAAACATACAAATATTCCTCTAAAATCAGCCGAAATACGAATTCCGATTTACTCACCTGTTATCAGGAGAGACCTCAGTGCTGTATCTTTCAGCCCAGTACTGGTCCTAAAAAGTAATTTTAACCGTACTTACCAGTAACTTGAATTTCCTTCCATAGGCTAACATTGACTGGTTTCACTTGGAAATTCTTCTAAGTGTGGAGTTTTGGAACTTCAAAATATTCCTCTAAAATCAGTCGAAATACGAATTTTGATTTACTCACCTGTTATCAGGAGAGACCTCAGTGCTGCATCTTTCAGCCCAGTACTAATCCTGAAAAGTAATTTTAACCGTACTTACCAGTAACTTGAATTTCCTTCCATAGGATATCATTGCCTGCTTTTTGCTGAAAAAGTTTCTAAGTGTTGATTTTTGAAACATACAAATATTCCTCTAAAATCAGCCGAAATCCGAATTCCGACTTACTCACCTGTTATCAGGAGAAAACCCAGTGCTGCACCTTTTAGCCCAGCACTGACCCTGAAAAGTAATTCTAACCGTACTTACCAGTAACTTGAATTTCCTTCCATAGGCTAACATTGACTGGTTTCACTTGGAAATTCTTCTGTGTGGAGTTTTGGAACTTTAAAATATTCCTCTAAAATCAGCCGAAATACGAATTCCGATTTACTCACCTGTTATCAGGAGAGAACCCAGTGCTGCATCTTTTAGCCCAGCACTGACCCTGAAAAGTAATTTTAACCATACTTACCAGTAACTTATATTTTCTTCCATAGGAATCCATTGTCTGGTTTTCAGCAAAAAGTTTCAAAGTGTTGATTTTTACAAACTACAAATATTCCTTAAAAATCACCTGTATGACTTAAACGCATTCTTTCAACTGTTTACAGGAGATGCACCAGTGCTGGATCCAGGATCCAACACTGAGTAAGAAAAAGTAACAATAACAGTTTTTACCTGCTAAGTGAATTTCCTTCCATAGGATAACATTGGTGACCATATGAGAAAAAGTTTCTAAGTGTCAACTTTTAAAATACAATAATATTCCTTAAAAATCAGTACTGTAACCAAAACGCTTTTACTCAACTGTTTACAGGAGATGTCCCAGGACTGAATCTAGGATCCAGTCCTCTGGTTAGAAAAGTAATCCATAAAGTAACTAATTGCATTTAACTAGAAATTCACATTGAGCTGAATGTTGCATTGTGTTTGAAAATGTGTTGCCCATTGCAACAACTGTAACTACTGTACTTAAAAGTCTATTGCCTATGTGCAAAGTATTTAAACTAAAGTAATTCATTCTGAGAAAGTATTTTTGTAATGTAATGTATAATGTAATTACAATGTAATTTAAAAATAAAATATGTAAAAAAAAATTGTTTCTAAAAATGTAGTAAATCAGTATGAAAAAAATTAATATAACAATTAATACATTTAAAAATTGTCATTTACAAAACCTTTGAAATTCACTGAAAAAACCATAGGTTTCAGGCACGTTATAGTTAGAAATTAGCATTTAAAAAACCTTTGAAATTCACTGAAAAAACCATAGGTTTCAGACACGTTATAGTTACAAATTAGCATTTAAAAAACCTTTGAAATTCACTGAAAAAACCATAGGTTTTAGGGACAGTTATAGTTACTTGGACATTGCACTCGTACAAAACCCGTGAAATTCCCCCGTTATAGTTAGTTCAGCTAACTATAACTCGCGCCCCATAATGCACTGCTGATGACGTCACATATTACATCACTCATGACATGGTCAGTGACATCACTGATGACATCACTGATGACATCTCAAATGACATCACTGATGACATCATCCACGTGATAATCTGATGCACCTCCTCACACCCTAATATAACCTTTGATACACCCACTCTAAATTACAGACTGCCATTCGCAAAACCATAGACACTCCAACACCAATAACTACATACCCACTCACTGATTCTTAGGTCTACACACACACATCCACTCACTCACCCGTACAGTCACTCATACTTATGGTCACTCAGTACAGGACTATCATATGCACTCTTACTCCTATATAGACACTCAAACACCGCCACTCATCCATAGAGGTACTCACACACCTAGTCAGTCATGCAAATAATTAAACACACTGCCATTTACTCACCTATACAGTTACACACACACCAGCTCACTTAATCATACAAATACTAGCACATTGTTACGCTCTTATACAATCACTGATACAAGCACACACTCATCCATACAGCCACTCTCACAATAACACACTCTCACTTATAGCCATTTAAATACTCTAACACACATATATACTGCCTTTCACATATGTAGTTACTCACACATGTACCACTGGGACATACATTCACTCACTAACACACTGTTACACACACTTACCCACCCATACAGTCTATCACAGATGCACTCTTGAAACCATCCACCCAGTGAATCACCCACTCACACATCTATGCACAGTCGCACACATCCCATCCACACAAACACTCAGGCACCCATACAGATACTCAGACAACAAATCAATAACTCTTATAGACACTCATGTAGCTGTTCACAAACCCATGCAGCCACTTACACAGCAACAGACAGATACAGACATTCACCCAGTTTAGTCACTAACCCATGCATTCAGTAAGATACGTTTAATCACTCACTTATAGAATTAGTCACGCACCTACTAAATCATCCATACAGACACTTATACACCCACTCATTCTTCAAAATGCCTTTCCCTATATATATTAAAAATATTTAAACTTTACAGAAACACACAGTCACTGGATGATGTCAACAGTGATGTCATTTGAGATGTCATCAGTGATGTCATCAGTGATGTCACTGACCATGTCATGAGTGATGTAATATGTGACATCATCAGCAGTGCATTGCAGGGGCGCGAGTTATAGTTAGCTGAACTAACTATAACGGGGGAATTTCACGGGTTTTGTACGAGTGCAATGTCCAAGTAACTATAACTGTCCCTAAAACATATGTTTTTTTCAGTAAATATATATATATATATATATATATATATATATATATTCACTGATAAAACCATAGGTTTCAGGGGCGTTATAGTTAGTTGGACATTTCACTCAGTACAAAACCATAGAAATTCCCCGTTATAGTTAGTTCAGCTAACTATAACTCGCGCGCCCATAATGCACTGCTGATGACGTCACATATTACATCACTCATGACATGGTCAGTACATCACTCATGACATCACTGATGACATCTCAAATGACATCACTGATGACATCACTGATGACATCATCCTTGTGATAGAGTGGCAGACCTCCTCTCACCCTAATATAACCTTTGATACACACACTCAAAAATACAAACTAACATTTTCAAAACAATGGACATACCAATACCAGTTACAACACACCTATTCAGTAATTCCAAGATCTACACACACATCCACTCATTCACCAACAGTCCCTATACAGTCACTCATACATGTACTCACTCATCATATGTACTCATACACCTATACATCCTGTTACACACTGCCACTCATCCATAGAGTTACTCACACACATAGTCACACATGCAAACAAAGTATCAAACATCCATTTACTTGCATATACAGTTATACACACACTACCACACTTACTTCTACAGAAACTTACACATACTTACTCTCTTAAACAATCACTTATAGAAACACCTACTTATTTGTACAAGAACTCTTCCAATCTCTCACTCTCACATATACTCACTTATATACACCAATACTCACATATACGAGTTTAAAACATATGTAGTTACTCATAAAGACACTATTGAGACAGTCATTCACTCACTAACACACCCATACACATACTCATCCACCTATACAGTCCTGCACACATGCTGTCTTCAACACATACAAACAGTGAGTCACTCATTCATGCATCTATGCACTAAGTAATACCCCCACCGAACCATACAGACACTCAGACACTCATACTGATACTCAAAAAACCAACTAATAACCCATATAGACACTCATGTAGCTACTCACCAACCCATGCAGCCACTAATACACAAAGTGAGAGACTGATACAGATATTTTCATATTTAAACATTACTCACTAACCCATGTATTCACTAAGATACACTTAGTAAGTTATACAATCAATTTTACAAAAAAATCATCCATTTAGACACTTATATACCCATTTATTCTTCCATCGACCTTGAGATATACATATATAAAACATATTTCATTTTCAGAAAAACACACATTCACTGGATGATGTCATCAGTGATGTCATCAGTGATGTCATTTGAGATGTCATCAGTGATGTCATGAGTGATGTCACTGACCATGTCATGAGTGATGTAATATGTGACATCATCAGCAGTGCATTGCAGGCGCGCGAGTTATAGTTAGCTGAACTAACTATAACGGGGGAATTTCTATGGTTTTGTACGAGTTGAAATGTCCAACTAACTATAACGCCCTGAAACCTATGGTTTTTTCAGTGAATTTCTAAGGTTTTTAAATGCTAATTTCTAACTATAACGTGCCTGAAACCTATGGTTTTTTCAGTGAATTTCTAAGGTTTTTTAAATGCTAATTTCTAACTATAACGTGCCTGAAACCTATGGTTTTTTCAGTGAATATATATATATATTTATTATACTATGTATACATGTGAAAATGTCTCGGTCCCCTGTTTGCCTCGGTGGCACAGAAAAAATGGGTGGAACTGACATCAGCAGGCCGACGAGGTCCTCTTATGGCTCCGATGACGTCATACGGTGTTGCGAGCGGAGCCGTGCTCGTTGACGTGGGAGAGCTAGGAAAGAATTTCTGTGTAATGCTGGTGCAGGGGATATTCACCTAAGTGTTCAGGTTAGTCCTTTGGGAGCAACTGTTAATGTTGCCACTCCAGAAACCGAAACCAGTGATCCGAGGGCAGAGGCCCTGCAGATGGCACACGAGGTGGGGTGCCCAGTCGTGTGCACCGGCGGGGCAGCGAAGTGACAAGCACCACAACCTACAAAAAAGGTAACGAGGGCACTGAATAACACAGGATCTTCTCTTTGTATCTGGCAGGAACAACGAAGTTAAAATGCCCTAGTACCAAAATGTAGAATTAGTGCTACAACGGTCTTCAAGAGGACCTGCGATGCCGCTTCTGCCTCCCGTACCCTGGAGGCGGCACATGGATCACACGGTACGGTCATACTGCGGTGGGACACACACTCGTTGACCTCTCATGGCACTCCTCCACACTTCAGGGAGGACGCTTTCCATTAGCTATGTTTTCTGATGACATGTCGCACTGGCCCCGTCCAACAACAGAACTCCTTTAGATCCAAACAGACACTTCCACTCTCTCACCGGAAGTGAAACCAGGCCACGCGGACACTTTCACAATACAACAGCCGGGAATGCACTTTTCGGTAAAAAAACCACATTCCTTCCTCCTAATTAATCAAATAAACGTCTCACTGAAGAACAGGGGCCAGCTTCGATCGGTAAACAGCCGTTACAACAACTTTTTTACTTTGCGATACCATTACAACGCATGCATTACCACGCATGCGTTGTACATCACAAAGTCATTACTACGCATTTTTTTAGAACGCATGGTCATTTACCATGCATGCCTTTACAACGAATTTTGTTGTAAAGGTATGTATGGTAAATGACCATGCGTTCTAAAAAACATGTAGACGATCCATGTCGTTGTAAGGAAACAGAGGCTGTTCCGTTTCCTCACAACGACATGCACCGCCCCTCAGAGATGACGTGAATCAGGAACCACGAGGAGAGAGGAACCATGAGGAGTGAGAGGTAAGGGGGATTGGGCATGGGGTGGGGGTTTCTTTTCTAGAGTTTAGGGTAGTGCAGTGGTGTTTGGGTGGTGTAGGGGGTTGTGCTGGGGGTAGTGTTTTAGGGTTTAGGGTAGTGCAGTGGTGTTTGGGTAGTGTAGGGGGTTGTGCTGGGGGTAGTGTTTTAGGGTTTAGGGTAGAGCAGTAGTGTAGGGGGTCGTGCTGGGGGTAGTGCTTTAGGGTTTAGGGTAGTACAGTTGTGTATGGGTAGTGTAGGGGGTCGTGCTGGGGTAGTGTTTTAGGGTTTAGGGTAGTGCAGTGGTGTTTGAGTAGTGTAGGGGGTCATGCTGGTGGTAGTGTTTTAGGGTTTAGGGTAGTGCAGTGGTGTTTGTGTAGTGTAGGGGGTCATGCTGGGGTAGTGTTTTATGGTTTAGGGTAGTGCAGTGGTGTTTGGGTAGTGTAGGGGGTCATGCTGGGGGTAGATTTAGGGTTTAGGGTAGTGCAGTGGTGTTTGGGTAGTGTAGGGAGTCGTGCTGGGGGTAGTGTTTTAGGGTTTAGGGTAGTGCAGTGGTGTTTGTGTAGTGTAGGGGTTGTGCTGGGGGTAGTGTTTTAGCGTTTATGTTAGTGCAGTGGTGTTTGGGTAGTGTAGGGGTAGTGCTGGGGTAGTGTTTTAGGGTTTAGGGCAGTGCAGTGGTGTTTGTGTAGTGAAGGGGTCATGCTGTGGGTAGTGTTTTAGGGTTTAGGGTAGTGCAGTCGTGTTTGTGTAGTGTAGGAGGTCGTGTTTTAGGGTATAGGGTAGTGCAGTGGTGTTTGGGTAGTGTAGGGGGTCATGCTGGGGTTAGTGTTTTAGGGTTTAGGGTAGTGCAGTGGTGTTTGGGTAGTGTAGGGGGTCGTGCTGGGGGTAGTGTTTTAGGGTTTAGGGTAGTGCAGTGGTGTTTGTGTAGTGTGGGAGGTCATGCTGGGGGTATATTTAGGGTTTAGTGTAGTACAGTGGTGTTTGGGTAGTGTAGGGAGTCGTGCTGGGGATAGTGTTTTAGGGTTTAGGGTAGTGCAGTGGTGTTTGGGTAGTGTAGGGGGTTGTGCTGGGGGTAGTGTTTTAGGGTTTAGGGTAGTGCAGTGGTGATTGAGTAGTGTAGGGGGTCATGCTGGTGGTAGTGTTTTAGGGTTTAGGGTAGTGCAGTGGTGTTTGTGTAGTGTAGGGGGTCATGCTGGGGTAGTGTTTTATGGTTTAGGGTAGTGCAGTGGTGTTTGGGTAGTGTAGGGGGTCATGCTGGGGGTAGATTTAGGGTTTAGGGTAGTGCAGTGGTGTTTGGGTAGTGTAGGGAGTCGTGCTGGGGGTAGTGTTTTAGGGTTTAGGGTAGTGCAGTGGTGTTTGTGTAGTGTAGGGGTTGTGCTGGGGGTAGTGTTTTAGCGTTTATGTTAGTGCAGTGGTGTTTGGGTAGTGTAGGGGGTAGTGCTGGGGTAGTGTTTTAGGGTTTAGGGCAGTGCAGTGGTGTTTGTGTAGTGAAGGGGGTCATGCTGTGGGTAGTGTTTTAGGGTTTAGGGTAGTGCAGTCGTGTTTGTGTAGTGTAGGGGGTCGTGTTTTAGGGTATAGGGTAGTGCAGTGGTGTTTGGGTAGTGTAGGGGGTCATGCTGGGGTTAGTGTTTTAGGGTTTAGGGTAGTGCAGTGGTGTTTGGGTAGTGTAGGGGGTCGTGCTGGGGGTAGTGTTTTAGGGTTTAGGGTAGTGCAGTGGTGTTTGTGTAGTGTGGGAGGTCATGCTGGGGGTATATTTAGGGTTTAGTGTAGTACAGTGGTGTTTGGGTAGTGTAGGGAGTCGTGCTGGGGATAGTGTTTTAGGGTTTAGGGTAGTGCAGTGGTGTTTGGGTAGTGTAGGGAGTCGTGCTGGTGGTAGTGTTTTAGGGTTTAGGGTAGTGCAGTTAAGTTTGGGTAGTGTAGGGTGTCGTGCTGGGCGTAGTGTTTTAGGGTTTAGGGTAGTGCAGTGGTGTTTGGGTAGTGGAGGGGGTAGTGTTTTAGGGTTTAGGGTAGTGCGCCCAACCAGCCACAATATCCGTGGACAAAGGGGATCCTGACTCTTTGGCACGCTCCATCAATTGAATAATTTGGGTCAAGGGCCCTACCACGTCCAAGACCTATCAATTCCTTTCTTGGGATCCCTCATATACTTGGAGAAAAAGGTACATAGTTTCTCATCAATTTCAGGCGTGTGTGCCACCTTCCCCTTCAGTGAGGGCCTGGGGCATTCTCCCTCATCCTATTCCTGACCTCCCTTTCAAGGGGTTGATGGATTTTCCCCACCACATACTCTGCCACTTTGGCGTCAGGTGTCCACTCTGCCGAACTAGGATGGTAAATTTGGGTAGGCTCGAACATGTCCGAGTGGACCCCGTCCCCAACCGGGGACTGAGAGGAGTGGGACTCTGGACGCCAGGGACGCCCGAGTCCTTATCCTCATCGGAGGAGAAATCGTCCTCCGATACACCCTCTCCCTCTAAGGGAAACCCGCCGTCGGGGTCTACAATAGTGGTGACAGTGTCGCAATTTTCTCCGGGCCCCTCCTCCTCCCGGCAGGGTTCATGTTTTAGCGTTCGCGCACTGTTGAGGAAGGTCTCCGTAAGTTTATCAAATCCTTCCAAGTGCCCCGCGTTATGCTTAACGGCCCTTTTATTCCCCATCTGGGAGCTACTTGGACCCGCCACCACCAGATCTGGGTCACTGAACACCCCAGGGATGCTTTTCGCCAGCTTATCAACCTGATCCCTAAGAGGAGCCAGCGCCCTAGAAATAGCCAGAGAGAGGGCTTGGTCCACTGCTGGAGGGAGAAGTTGGGGGGCCATTCCTCCTCCACTTCCTGGTAGGAGGAGTAAAAATGGTCTTCTGGAGAAGACATGATAGCAGAGGGTGTGAGCACAGAACAAATGCCCTTAAAATCCTTAAGACAGCCCCCTCGCCAGTGCTCCAACAGCTGGGCTTTCCCCGAAGCTGTTATAAGAATAGACTGAGGCGCAATACCAATTACCACCACCAGGTGGTGCTGGTCACTAACGTGGCCGTGTGGGGAAATCACCGCGTAGCGGTGTCAAAATTAGGCGAGGGTTGGTCGGGAATCAAGCGGACACTAAAGGAGTGACCGGATTCCCAAACGCGCGTAAAGACCAGCGGGAGCGCTCGACGGAGCTGCCTCGCTCGGACCAGACGCGCCTGACAGGATCTCACCGCACGCAGAGCACACAGCGGGAGAAACTGCGAGGGGGAGAACGCGCTCCGGCAAGAGCCTGCTGCGCAGGGAATATGAAACAATACCAAGGCAATAATGCTAATAACGTGCACAAGAAACCGCTATACAAACAGCAACAACGTCAGATTAAGCCAAGAATGTAAGGAATGCACTTAACTGACGAGCAGTGAAGAAAGAGTAAGCGGAAGGGACGTCACGATATTATATACGATGGACTGTGATTTGATTGGACTATGGTTGCCTTGGAGACTACGCCCCTAATGGTTCATGGGTTGTGTAGTCTTTTGTTCAATGATTGTTGTGTTACGTTTTCTTTGAACTGCTATGCAAATAAAGTGAGGAAAGATATGCATAATCCTCGCCTCCGTCCTGCCATAGAATTCATTAAACTTTATTTGATCTGATTTAGAAACATAGATCATAAAAGTGTACATAAAAACAGTAAATCCTCTTTCCTAATACAATACAGTTAGAATTAATTAAAACCAGTAGGTAAAAACGGGTGTTACAAAGCCCGGTTCAGAGCAACTTCAGGTTAACAGAATCGTAAAGTTCAATGTTTCGCAAGATCAATGTCATGTACTTCGTGCAAAATACGCAATAAGGGGTCCAAGTAAGATGTAACGCTGCAATACCTGACCAGTTTGCACTATATAAAACTGCAGAAAAACTAAAAATAAAAAGTGTTTTGCACACTTCTGTCATTGGGCTATATGTGGGCTACATCTGGGTGATATTTGTGCTACATTTGGGCTCTTTTTTCTCTGGTGGCCATCTTGGGAGACTTATTTGTTATGAAGTTTCCTAATTTCGTCATTTACTGCAGTCTCCTCAGTAGGAAATGCTTTCAGTTTTTTACTTTGATTCCATCAAGAAGGCATTCAGATGTGTCACACATTTGCCATAAATTCAGAATGTTAGCACTCTAGTTGTTCATTAGATCACTGTAGTAAAGCTACTGCTCACCAGGGAGTTAACTGGAAGTCTACTGCTGGTATTGAAAGTGATTGTTTCAGTCTGCATGTCAGAATTTTCTAATGAAATAGAAGAGGATTTGAGATCTCACTTAAAACATGCCCTAAATTTTCTTTCTGCAGCACTAACCATAATTTCTATGGCAAAATGAACCCCCTCATTTTGTTCCTTTTTAAATTAAATGTTTTAAGTGTTACCAGTTTATTCCAATCAAGATGGCTTCAGGTGTGCCATACTTTTGTCATAAGTAAGACTGTTAGCGCTCTAGTTGTTCTTTAGAACACTCTGGGAAGCTGCAGTAGAACACAAAGGCATCAACTGACAGGCTGCTCCTGTTGAAATATAACAGGAAGATATTTGAGATCTCACTTAAAACATGTCCTAATTTTTCTTTCTACAGCACTAACCATAATTTCTATGGCAAAATTAACCCCCTCATTTTGTTCCTTTTTAAATTAAATGTTTTAAGTGTTACCAATTTATTCCAATCAAGATGGCTTCAGGTGTGCCATACTTTTGTCATAAGTAAGACTGTTAGCTCTCTAGTTGTTCTTTAGAACACTCTGGGAAGCTGCAGTAGAACACAAAGGCATCAACTGACAGGCTGCTCCTGTTGAAATATAACAGGAAGATATTTGAGATCTCACTTAAAACATGTCCTAATTTTTCTTTCTACATCACTAACCATAATTTCTATGACAAAATGAACCCCCTCATTTTGTTCCTTTTTAAATTAAATGTTTTAAGAGTTACCAGTTTATTCCAATCAAGATGGCTTCAGGTGTGCCATAATGTTGTCATAAGTAAGACTGTTAGCGCTCTAGTTGTTCTTTAGAACACTCTGGGAAGCTGCAGTAGAACACAAAGGCATCAACTGACAGGCTGCTCCTGTTGAAATATAACAGGAAGATATTTGAGATCACACTTGAAACATGTCCTAATTTTTCTTTCTACAGCACTAACCATAATTTCTATGACAAAATGAACCCCATCATTTTGTTCCTTTTTAAATTAAATGTTTCAAGTGTTACCAGTTTATTCCAATCAAGATGGCTTCAGGTGTGCCATACTTTTGTCATAAGTAAGGCTGTTAGCACTCTAGTTGTTCTTTAGAACACTCTGGGAAGCTGCAGTAGAACACAAAGGAATCAACTGACAGTCTCTGCCCTTGTTGGATGTACATGTTTTACTGAGAATGTCAGACTTCATTCTCACATGACTGAGAAAGATAATGTGAATTTACAGAAAATATGCTCTCATTTTAGCTTCTGGAGCAACTTCCAAAACTGTATGGGACAAGCATGTGAAAATAGTTTTCTCTCAAACATGATTCATGATATCCCAGCAGAAGGTTTTTCACAGGGTAAAATCACCTTAGAACACACCACAATTCCTGAAATTAGTATGGTACCATCAACAAATGAATTCTAATGTAACTAAAGTCTGTTATCACCCTTTATAGTTCTCCTTTTGGTAACCCTCAAAATCTTCGATTCACTACAATGCATTTCAATGGGGTACTATCATTTATATTGGTCCCAAGATGGCTGCCAGCAATTCCAGGATGAAGTGCTGACAGCCAATCAGATCTCACGATGACATGTGTGGTTAGGCTCCGCCCAGATATATATGTGTTTTCTTTTTCAAATTTCTCAGGAACTACTGAACGGATTTACACCATTTAACCAAAAGGCACGACTCTGAACCAAGGGCTACCTTTTTGCCAAATTTGGTGTAATTCCGTTCAGCAGTTCGGGCTGTAGCTGCAATGAAATGTTCCTATGGAAAATTGCATGGGGAAAACACGTTTTGGGACCCCCCTTTTTTCTCGGCCCCTGCTTGCCGAATCACCCCGAAACTTTCAGGATAGGAGCGGACCGGAGCGGGCCATAAGTTTTGAAAATTACGCGGAGATTCGTTAACCGGCGCCAAAGTTATTTCAAATAGAATGTTGTGGATTTCCTATGGAAAATAGGTCCTAACTATAACTATCTACTGGCGACCGCCAGTAGATAATATATATATATATATATATATATATATATATACAGCAATTCTCCACTTCCAAGGAAAATCAACACAGCACTCCAAGCGATTATAACTGCTCAACATTTATTTTCTTGAGCGATGGCATCCACGCGTTCCGGCTGTCAAGCAGCCTTGATCACGATGCAGATCGCCATTTTTTTAAACATTAAATACATTTCAATACATACATAAAAACAAACAAAGGACTCTCCCATTGCACATCTCAGCCTCTGGAATACAATATACGGGGGCCATTTTGTAATGTTTTAAACACAATGCTAACTCTTTACCTTGTCACGCAAGTGCATTTTAAAAGGCAATGATAAAAACAATTAAGTTCTATACAGCGTATTTCATCACTGTTTTTGACTTGAATACGTTATTCAATCATTTGCAAAGATTTTATACTCAAATCAATGCAACTCAGTTAGCTAGTTTAATATCTTTGGTCAACCCTTAAATGAATAACCAGTACGGCTTTGTTAAAAAGCTAGTGCTCAACTTTCACAGTGTTCTTCTACATTAATACTTTGTAAAGTGCAAGTGCTTTAATTTTTCTTTTTCAAATGATTTTTTGTAAAAAAAATTATATTATATTTTTTCTATAAAAAAGCATTTGTTTTTAGTTTTTCTGTATATTAAAATTCATATACATTTTACACAAAACTAAACTATTCTTAAAAACACGATTAAAAATATTATTAAAGTGCTAGTGTTTAAGACCTAAAGTGTAAACTATAAAGTGCATGTGTCCTCAGTCCTTCTCCTCAATTCTTTATTTATTCTTTATTTAAAAAAGCAGATCTTTTGAATACTCAGCTCAGCTTATTCCTCATTATTATAAACAGGTAAACAAGTCTTCATCAATATTCAGCCCTTTGGGCTCCATGCTGTCCATTTCTAATATGAAGTAGGTTTCTAATTTGCGGAGTTATTTTTCTCTGTCGCCTCCCCTTCTCTTCTTGGGAACCTCAGCTATACAGCTGTACCTCATTTTATCGGGATCACTATTGTGTTCTCTCTCAAAATGCCGTGCGACAGGGTAGGATCTATCATTATTAACAATTGCCCGTCTATGTTGTAAAATCCTTTTGTGTGCGGGCAAAGTGGTGCTCCCTACATAAACCTTTTCGCACGGACACTTCAGTATGTACACTAGAAAGCTGGATTTGCATGTTAAACAGCCTCTTACTCTCAGTATTATATTAAAAGGTGTCTTAAAATTCACTATATTCTCTCCGTTTTTACAGGCTTTACATTTAAAGCACTTTCTAAAGCCATCCTTTAATGTAAGCCATGTCTTCTTAGCAGTTACACCTTGAAATTCACTTCTAACCAATTGATCTCTTAAAGATCTAGATTTTCTATAGGTTATTTCCGGGCATTTTCTACTATCAGGCCGCAATATAGGATCACCTCTAATTAGGTACCAATGTTTCTTAAGAATAGCCCGTACTTCATTGTGTTTGATATTATATGTAGTAATGAATCTATGACTCGCTGGGCTGTCCTTCTGCTTTTTCTTTTTAATCTGTGTTCTGGATGGCTCAAAAAGTATCTTATCCCTGCTTAGGTTCTTCGCCTTTCTTGATGCTTTCAATATTACTTCCTGTGAGTAACCTCTCTGAGTAAAACGATTTATCATTTCATCTTCGATTTTCTCATACTCAGATAAGTTACTACATGTTCTTCTTGCCCTGAAGAACTCTCCGAAGGGTATACTCCAGATGAGTGGTGCAGGGTGGGCACTATCCGCATGTAAAAGGGTGTTCCCCGCTGTTGACTTCCGAAAAATTGTTGATTCAAGTTTTTCCCCTTTAGCGGTTACCCTAACATCCAAGAAGTCAATAGATACCTTACTATACTGGCCCACAAATTTCAGATTTAAACTATTATTGTTCAGGTCATCAATAAACAAATCAATATTTTCGGTAGTGCCCTGCCACAGCACAAAAATATCCTCAATAAACCTAACCCAAACCAGTATGTTTTCCATCCAATGTTCCAGCTTGGGGCCCCTGAGCACCTGCTCCTCCCACCAGCCTAGATGGAGATTGGCATAACTGGGGGCGAAGCAGGTGCCCATGGCTATCCCTTGTTCCTGCTGGTAAAGATCAGACCCAAACAAGAAAATATTTTTTGTCAAACACCAGTTCATCATTTCTAAGATCATGTTATTATGTCGCATGAATCTCATAGGTCTTGTTCTTAGAAAGTATTCCGTGGCCCTTAATCCGTCTGTATGTTGTATACTTGTATTCAATGTGGTTATGTCCAATGTCAATAATACCATATCTTTACCCCATTGCACATCATAAATATGTCTTAAAAAGTCTGCAGAATCTCTAATGTATGAAGTTAGAGTCTTAACAATAGGATTCAAGAAAAAGTCAATGTACTTGGAGGCATTCTCAAATATACTTCCACACGATGAAATGATGGGTCTTCCTGGTGGTTCTTTTCCATCTTTGTGCACTTTCGGCAACATATAAAAGGCTGGAATAATTGGATGCTCCTGCTTAATGAACTTGAATTCATCCCAGCTCAATAGTTCTTCTTTGTACCAGTATTCCAGTCTTTCAAGGAAACCATCATTCACTTCCTCATATTCCAGCTTAGTTACTTTTTTGTAACACTCAACGTTATTTAATTGCTTCAAGGCTTCTTTGCAATATAGGTCCCGGCCCCAGAGCACAACATTGCCCCCCTTGTCTGAGGGCTTCACCAGGGTATCCTCATTTTGTTTCAACTTTGTTACAACTCTACGGATTCGAGCATCCTTGTAATTCATCCTCCGTTCTTGTTTGCTTGTTTGTTGGTACAGACGTCTCAGATCAGCACTTACATTTTCCGAGAAAACATCCAAATTATCCCTAGGCATTTGGGGAATATAGCTTGATTTGGGTCGAAAAGGGGTTTGGTCAGAGTCCACTAACTGTGGAATTGAAAGATCATTAGAATTTAATTGGTTCTCTACTCCGCTCACATCAGGTTCCACATTCTCATTCTGTAATGCCCGCAGTTCCTCTAATATAGGTATGTCCATTACCGTTAAAGCATTACTCTCGGTCTGAGACTCCTCAGTTCGGGGTATTGGACTCTTTTTGAGGTTTTTATGTAGTTTAGACAGCTTAAGTTTGCAGACGAATTCGTACAAATCCATCCTGCAATTAGCATAGTCGAATTCATTATTTCCGCAATACGAGAGCCTAGCTCCAAGACTAGTCTATCCTCTTCTGATAACTCGGTATTGCTCAGATTAATTATCGTATTGCTTGGGGGCCTTTCTTTGGTACTTGCTTGACATTGGAGCGCATCGACCTGTTTGTTGGCCCTCCTACAGCTTCTGCGGTATCCTTCACCCCTCTCCGCTGTCTCCTCTTCCTCCTCGTCCTCTGCCCCTCCCCCGACCTCTCGTTGCCTGATGGTCGGTCATTTGATCCAGTTGTAAAAAACGTAATTCTTCAGTTACATTCAACCTGGTATTTACTGCCCCTCTTCTTGTAGTATCCTCCTGCTCAACTTCAGATCCTGTATCAGAGCTAACTTCACTCTGTGAAGCATCTTGCTGAAATGTACTTCCCCTTTGAACATTCTGTCTCCGTACTGGGTCGAATCTCTTCGCGAAAGTGTAAATGCGGCCATTTTCATAATCCAGGCGATCACGCACAAATTTCGTTGCCTTTCTATCCTTAATTCTTTTTTCATACTTCTCCAGTCTATTTTTCAAATCTCCTTTAAACTTATTTATTCTGGTCTGATCAGCATTCTTTTCCAAGATGGTGGCAAGTTCCTTAATTTTTGTTACCACTTCCTTCCTTTCAATTTCTGCATACTTAGTTAGCATCTTCACCATATTCATGGAGCTATTAGCACTGTTCTCTGCTCACTCGCACAAAAGCTCTGGGTTAGGGTTCTCGTACGTAGGTATTATCATAATGCGCAGGCCTCTTGGGATCCTCCCCACTTGTATATATTGTTTTAATGATGCCACTATATATATATATATTATAGCTCACTTTATGGTGATTGCAAATCAATGTACACTCAACACCGTATTTAAAAGATGTCATTGATGCAATCAAATATGGAGGAATTCATCATACAGTTAATCTCATTAAACTTGAAAATGACAGAGCAAACTCTTGACCTTTGCCTGAAAAAGCAGTTAATCTGCCTCATTAGCCAAAATATCCCAAAGAGTACCAAAAATCATCAGTACAAGAATCACATAATTGCAGCTAATTTAATTTAAACATTGCTGCGAGGTAGCTCTGGGCGCAGGCAAGAGTTGTGCGGGCTCTTCTGTGTAAATGACAGCACCTGGGAAATAATGTATTGCAGCAGAATATGAAACTGACTTTCAGGCGATTTGAAAAAGGTAAATCATTTTGCCACTCTGTGTATTTTACAATAGGTTCAACCAAGTACTACAGCAAAGTATAAAACTAGGCACCCATTAACATTCTCTGCAAACTCTGAGCCCGTTAAATGAATAATTTAGTATTTAATTTCCACAGAAACCAGATCAATCTCACGTGTTCAAAATTAGACAGGAGCTAAAACTGGGTAAACTGCTTGCTGGATCCACTTCACAACATAAAATTCTTCCACATTTATAATTTGCATACAAACCTCATTTTGCGCCAAACGGCTTACGGTTGAGAAGTGTGATGCATATTTACATGCTGATGGTGTAAGGCTTTTCTTCTGGCATGTCAACAATTGTAACAATTGTAACAATTGTAATGTAACACCTACAGGATGTGCAGCCCGATCTGTAGTGTCAGAGAAAGGTTCTGCCATTTTTAGAAGGGCAGAATAAAGGGTTCTGGGTAGAAAAGGAGACCCACACCCCTGGATGTGGTCATCACAGGGGCGGATTAGCTGCAGAGACTAGCAGCTCATTGGCTACATGCTTCCACACCCATAATTCCCCTAAATCTAGGATTTAAGGGACACCCCGGACACCAGAACCTCAGTTCTGAACAACTTACATCAAAGAGGACAGAAGAAGAGACCCACGTCTGCAACAACAGGACTTGCACAAAGCAAAAGTGGGATACCCTGGACCTGGGCAATACTCCTGGAGCTGCCTGACCGAGACTCATCCTAGGCTATCTCTCGGTTATCCCCAGACCCCTTTGGAAATCTGATGTACCCTCACACTCACCTGGACTAGTGCAAACTGCAGGCAAAACAGCGCTTAGGATCCAAAGAATCGCTGGCCATCGGGCCCTCCGAGGGGTCGCCCAAATCCAGATGGTCTAGTGCATTGTGGGAACTGTAGTCCTGCCTTCCACAAAGATAAAGACAGCTATCACATTCCTTGGGATGACCGGATGTTGAAGTTACTTTCAGCTCCACTTATCGCTGCAGAGGCTTGTTGGTCGCCAGTCCAGCAATTGACCCCTTTACTCGACACTGCATCTAGAGGGAACTCCATTCGACTTTTGACCAATGTCAATAACCACCCGTTGCTGTGTTTTTGTATCTTTTCCCCCCGCAGCACCATTTCAGCTGTGAAAGCAACTCTCCCGCGGCTCCCGTTCAGCACCAGGGACAGCAAAGACAACTCTGCACCCAGGCTCCACGGGCCAGGTGAATTAGAACTGACTATCGTGGCTTGGTCCTGGGACCCGCATCCCCTTTACCCTGCAAGGGTACCATGCAACTCGACTTGCAAGTGACCGATTGTCAATATTGGTATTTCCCATTGAACCATTGATAATGTTTCACTGTATTATCCTGTACTGATTTTATATTTCTTCAAAAATCTATAACCTCCATTATATGTATGCTATTTCATTCGTTTTAGTGTCTAAATTAAGAATAAAATACATTCTATTTTTATAAATTGATGTCTAATTTCTGTTGAGTCGTGTCAATTACTCATCGTCCATGTTGGTACTCTGAAATGCTTAACACATTTTCCTCTAGTAAAGCCTGACTGCTATTTGCTACACTACCAGGACTGAGCAAAGGATTTATTAGTGTGAATCTCAGGAATATCTTTGAGGCATCGTTATAGTGTTACATCGTGAGGGCTAACTCCCACACCACATAATATTCCTCTTTCCTACACAGTATGTCTGCTAAATTAAATGGATTGTGCTTAAGTAAGGGAATGTAGTTGAACTATGCCTCTAACATGCACAATCCGAACATTCTCTACAGAGTGCTGTGTTTTTAAACAACACAATGCAGATGGATTGCCAGTCAGCCCTCTCAGCTACCTCCTCCTCCTGCTATCATCAGAAGCCTGGAGACGAGGCCGAGAAGGCTGATCCGCGCACTGACAGTGATCATGAATACACAAAAGTAATGTTTTAAAACACACTGGTAAACTAGATAATGTGTAGCATAAGACGAGAGAGACAAGGGGCAAAATTAGGGGCTTGTACAGGAGGCTGGGCTGCACCCTGTCATTCCTGTTAAGAAGCCACCATTGCTCTCTCCATCTTATTCTTTATGAGTTTTTCTCTCTGCCTCTCTCTCTTTGCCTGATGCGCCTGGCTCCATAAACCCTGGGGGGAGGGGGACAGGAGCAGCAGCCATCAACCATCAAAATCCAGCCTTCAGTGACTCCAGCACCCTGGGGAAATGCCAGAGGGAAATAATGGTAAATTCAACCCTACTTGCAACTTAATGTAACTTCAGTTTTGATGATAATTATCTGTGTGGTATGGAATAGCAATGTATTACAATTGTTTGACTGGCCCCTGAAGAAAGATTAAACTTGAACACCTATAGAGCTAATCTGCTAGCAAAAAGGTTTGAAATACTGTTTTTACATTGGTTATAAGTAATCTGGCCAATTACAATCAGCAGGTATACATAATATTTCATCCAGGTGGTCCCTTGTTATAATCATCAGTGCTTTGATACCTGATGACTGATCACTTACTGCATCTTTCAAAATGGTCAATCAAAGTTTAGGTTGAGAAAAGTGCAGGTGTAAAAGGTGAAAAGGATTGTCTGCCTCCAATGCAAGAAGTCACCGGACTGAATGAGACTGTTTCCGGCTTGGCTTGAGTGAATCAATTATGTGACTGGAGGATATACAGATGGTTATATCCCTTCACTTATCAGGTCATTACAAGGGATGCCCAAAGTTAGGAACAATATAGAGCCAGATGTGTGAGTAACCTAGGGGCTTATGTCAGCACACTAATGCTCCATGGCCTTACCTCAGCCCCCATTTCTGTTACTCATTAGCTCTACAATGCCAGTAAAAACAGTTTTTTATGCCACACACGAGTGGCTAATCCTGGTGGTGGGGGGGAATCCTGAGGGTCTCTGTAGAAAAGAGAATATACCAGTGGAATCAGTAAGTTTGGGTGTGATTTCCCTGGTAATTCCTCATTTTCCCTTATAGTTTCAATTGGGAATTTCAGCTGTTCCAGCAGCAAAAATACCCAGTTGAAACCATAGGCGATTCGCAGTGTCCTTGGAGATTTCATAATTCCAAGGGGAGGATATACCATTATTAACCTCATGCAAGTTAGGTTTCCATTCATAATGACCGGCCATAAGCAGTCTGGATCAAAAGGCCAGATGTACAAAAAGTAGGACTGACTATTCACAGATTGCAATTCTTACCGAATAGCAATTAGGAAATTGCAATTCCTTATGTAAGAATACTTACAACTTCAAATTAGTGATTCCAAGTGGTTCACATTCGACCTCCCTCATGAATATTAATGAGGTAAGTTGCATTTTGCGACCCATTAGAAATTGTAGTCATCACAGGGATGTAGCCCGGGATACGTTTAAAAGAAAAAAATGAAACTTTGATGTTTCATTTTTGGAGAGTAGGCAGTGGTCAAAGGGGGAATGTGCCCCAAGGTGGCCCCTTCTCATTTGCTTATGTGTAACCACCACTTTTAAAATGGTGGATGAATTACTGTTTTGTGACTGGAATTCAATCGCAAAACAGTTAAACGATTCCGCATTTTGAAGGGACGCCCAAAACACGCCCCGTCCAAATACGGATCGCAAATGCAAATTGCGATTCGGTAACAAGTTACTGAATTTTTAATTTTTTACATCAGAAAAATCGGGCAGTTTGCGAATGGAAAAATGCTTTGTACATATGGCCCAAAGTCCTTAAATGGGGTGTGAGTAATGATCACCCTTAGATAATTTTGCACTCAATATTTTAGCTGCGATATTAAGATATAATACTATTCCTTACTCAATATTACAACCATTAAACAGAAGCATAATTGGCCCAGGCACCTACTAATGCCTACCTCACAGTTCCATTTCTAAAACAAGTGCACATTGTAATCTCAGGCAAATTACCTTCTTTCCTGATGCTGTAAATCTGAATCCCCTAAGAGAGGGCTCTGAATACTTACTACCAATTCTGTAGAATCTTAAATTAATCCAAGTATATTACCAAAGGTTGTGTAAGGTGTCAGTAGTGAAAGGTAAACATTTTTTGCATGTGAATGTGTTCGACTGTACAATAACAGTATATAACGAATCCGAGTAGTTGTAATCATACTATACCTATCTACGCAATCTCATTGCGATCATCTCACGGCACATTTTGAACATAAGATTAGCAACATTCACAACTCTTTTGAAAACAATCAGACACCCATGATCCAAGATCCTCAAGCCCCCCAGTTCAATACTCTGGATTCTCTCTCCCTTGTCACAGAGGATCAAATACAGGCCCGAATTAAGACCATAAAATCCAGGTCCCCATTAGATTTCGTCCCCCCTTATGTGATTACCACCTTGACCTCTATTCTGCTTACCTCCATTACAGATCTATGTAATCTCTCTTTACAGTCAGCTACTATTCCTTCCAAATGGAAGGCAGCATGCATTAAACCTCTTCTTAAAAAAACTACTGCAGACCCTCTAGATTTGGTAAATTACAGACCTATATCCTCACTTCCTTTCATAGCCAAAATACTAGAGTCTTTAGTTAATCATCAATTGGTGTCCTACCGCGAAACAAACCACCTGCTGGACTCTTCTCAGTCAGGTTTCCTTGCATCTCATAGCACAGAATCAGCCTCAGTAGAGGTTACGGATACAATCAAACTGGCTTTCGACCAGGGTTCCTCAGCGATGCTTGTTCTCTTAGATCTGTCAGCAGCTTTTGACACCATCTCCCATCAAATCTTAGTCCAAAGACTAGGGGAGATTGGTGTCACGGGCAAAGCTTTGGAATGGATGAAGAATTTCCTGTCTGAACGTACTCATCTGGTTCAGTTGGGTGACCATTCTTTTGTATCCAGGGTCCTGGTTAAAGGGGTGCTGCAGGGATCAATTCTGAGCCCACTTTGTTTAATGTCTATGTGGCCCCCCAGCCAAAACTCATCCGGTCATGTGGGTTTGAAACCATCTCTTATGCTGATGACACACAATTGCTCATCACTATGGACCATAATCCAATGCTGACTAAAGTCAAATTTAAGAACTGTTTACTAAGAATCTCCAGGTGGATGACTAATAACTTTTTGCAGCTTAATACAAACAAAACGGAGATTCTCTTGTTCGGAAAAGCTCACTCAGTCTGGTCAGCTGACTGGTGGCCATCGGAACTGGGCCCACCACTTATTCCAAACAATTGTGCTAAGAATTTGGGAGTTCTCATAGATGATAATCTCTCCATGAATAAGCATGTCAAAGCCATCTCCGGAACCTGTTTTGGCTAATGCGAATGCTTAAAAAAGTCTTTCAATGGACCCCATTACAAACCAGGAAAACTCTTGTTCAAGCCTTGATAATAAGTCGCTTTGATTAATGGAAGAATTTAATGAAAACCTCCTAACTAGGCTCCAGATAGTGCAGAACTCTGCTGCATGCCTGGTCTTGAACCTTCCCCCTCGGTCCCCTTCGGAGCCCCTCCTCCGTTCTCTCCATTGGCTTCCGATTAAAAAATGCATCCTCTTCAAACTTCTTTGTCTGGTCTGTAAAACTCTCCAAAGTAAAGGCCCCCTTTACCTCAGAAACAACCTTCAGCCTTACATCCAGGTCCACCAGCTTAGATCCAGTGATCTATGACTCCTACGTCCCAAACGTATTTGAACAACTAGGTTTGGGAGTCGCTCTTTTTCCTACCTCACCCCCTACCACTGGAATCGGCTGCCTTCGTCTATCCGTGCATGCTCGGACCTGACTCTTTTTAAAAAACTCCTGAAAACTTGGCTATTCTCACTATAATTTCTCTCGTACTGTGTGTCATCCCAGCTGTAAAGGTGCCTAGGTATCCCCTCGGGGATGATTTGTGCACCTAATAAATGAATAAATATATATAAATATATGTGACATCATTTCATATCTTTGGGAGTAATTATTGTCAGCAGAAGTGTTCCAAAATAATTTGCTATTTAGAAAATGAAATAAACTGCATTTTACAATTGAATCTTTGAGGTGTAAGGGCCCAATTCATTGTTTGAAGGTAAATAGATACCCTCTGCTGTTATGTGCTCATTCAAACTACAATTGATTAAGTGCAAACAATACCTTACCTCAATTATGTTTGTTACCAGAGCTGAAAACATAATCAGAAAATTACCTTACATTTAATTCAACAACACATAGAAACAGCATGCATTAAAGCATGATTTATGTTCAACATCATTATTATCAACTTTCACAATATTGATATAATTGAGTGAACCAGCTGTCACACCGGCTCCTAAGGAGAAGGATGCATAAATGGCATAGTGTAATATCCTAGTGCGGTGCTTCAGCAGTTTTGAAAAGAATAAAAATATCATTTGCTGCCAAAATATGCTACTGGAACATCTAAAGATACTAAGGACTTCATTACAAATTGTGAGGGATAGGGTGGGGAATTCACCACAACCGATAAATACCATTAACCTTGGGAGAGGTATTTTCTGGGTGTGGTAAATATCTTCAGAGTTTTCAACCTGAATAAGAGGCATGACCTGCAGAAACAGGAGCTCATTTATGAGAGGGCTGTGCCATGGTTCAATAACACAAAGTGGTACATGCATGACGCAAACCTCTGAGTCAGATTTTTGAAGCCACGCACAGCGACTTTGCATGGCTCTGAGTGGCTCTAAAAATCTGGAGTAACAATATGCAGTGCAAATCACTGCGTTGCATTACTCTGCCCTGGGGAGGTGTTCCATGGGTGTTGGTGGGTGTTCCCACGCAACTCCCATGGATTATGACGCAACCCCAGATTTATAGGAACTTGTTAACCTGGCGATGCGCCAAAAACTTACCCCTTCCAATGGAAGGCTCAATGAGGAGAAATATCTTTATTGCTCTTTGTTTCTTCACCTTTCTATGTGTGCTGAATTCTGCAAAACATATTGAAAGAGGACTATGCCTTCCAGGATTGGTTTTGTGCAGGAAGGTGCCTCATTCCTGCACAAAAACTATCCTGCATGCAACATTGGCTCCCTTGCACCATGATGCAAGGGTGCCTGCATAGGCGCTAGACTTCCAAAAGGGCACCAGCATAAGGGAAAGGACAGGAATGCACCATATTGGCTTAAATACTGTGCATTCTTGCCCTTTGCTTGTCACACAGTGCAAGGCGGCAAGGTGACTTGCTGCTCTGCACTGCGTGACTTCCTCATAAATGAGGCCCTCAGTCTTTAGCATTTTAAGTGAGGCTGTCGACCAATGGCCGACTGCCGCACTACCTTCCCACTAGGTACGCACATAAAGGCCACCCAGGTGCAGAGCACAAGAGGGATGCCTTTATTATTTTTTAAACTCAGGCTGCTTGGGGAAAAGCTTCCCGAGCAGCCTGAGTCTCTTTTTTTGTTTAGTGTATTGACAATCAGCGTGCAGTGCGCAGTGACGTCATTACACTAATGTGAAAGTAAAACATCATATCTCAGCCCCCCTGAGCACTGATTGGGATGGGAGAGGTATTGTTGGAATGGGGAGAATCTCCCCTTTCCAATGGTATCTCTCCCCAGTAGATCCCTGCTTGGGGATCGCCCTAGGAGAGCGATCCCTAAGCAGGGATCCACACACAAGACACCAGGGATTTTGGGGGAGTAGCCCTTTGGGCAAAGGCTTGTGCTCCCTCCACCCCCATATCTGATCAGTCTTTCTGCTCCCCCTGGGGGGCGGATAGGTTCATTACCCCCAATCTGTAGTACATGTGTGCTGTGTATTGCCCCCCAACACGTGCGTGCATCCTGCTATGGTGTATGGTCCTTGCTTGGTCTCCAGCGGATCCTGCGCATTGTGTTGTACGTATGGGGACTGGGGTACCAGGGTGATGGTGATGTCCAGGACAGGTGTGGGGGACTTGGATGTGGCTGGCTGTGAGACTCCTCCGACTCTGGCGGGTGTTGGATGGGGGGTCCCAGGGGCCAACAGGTGCAGCCACGCCATCAGCTTTGTGTGGGGTGGGTTGTTGGTTGTCCGCTGTGTTGTTGCCGTAGGCCTGTTAGGCGATGATGGTCAGGATGCGTCGGTTGGTTGTCCCTTTCATCCTGTAGTGGACGGTGACATTGTCAGATGTTGGGTCTGTGCGGCTGGTACGTTTCCTGGGGTTCCGCTGTCTTTGTCTGCGCTGCGTCTGTGGTGGTCCGGGGGGGTGTTCCGGGTGTGGGTTCGGGTCCTGGGGTGGTGGAGGTGGGTGTTGTGGCACTCTTGGGTGTCCGGGCCGCATGATGGGTGGCTCCATGGCATCTGTTGCCCTTCGGATGTGGCCCTGGGCTGTGCTCCCTTTTGTGGTGCTGGCTGCCGTCCGACTTTACACCAGGTCAGAGCAGGTGTAGATTTCCTGGTGCTAACGCACCTTATCGCCTGTTTTGTGTTTTTATCGTGGATGTGGCTGGTCATTGTGAATGTTGAGGTGTGCTGTTGTCTCGGCTTTTGTCACGGGAACGCCTACTCTGCATCTCATTATCGATATTTGCGGGGGTCCTCTGTGGCGATGTTTTTTGCGGCTGCTATCGCGGGTAAACTGGTGCTGTGGGCTGTTTACACCGGCTTGTGAATGGGGGGGGTAAATTTATCACGACTTTGGCTGCGATAAAGTGCTGTTAATTCGGCGATAGCTCCTTGTGAATATGCCCCTAGGTTTTTTTAGTCAAAGTTTGAGATTTGCAAGGGATTCTGGGTAAAAGAACCTGGTGAGAGCCATGCAAGTCACCCCATCCTGGATTCCCCGAAGTGTCTAGTTTTAAAAAAATGTACAGTTGTGACAGGTTTCCCTAGGTGTCGGCTGAGCTACGGCCCAAAATCCACAGCTATCAGCTTTGCAAAAAATGAGTCAGCTTTGAATGGAAAAATGTAATGTATCCATGTTGCATTTTGGGTCTTAGCCTGTCGCGGGCACTAGGCCTACTCACACAAGTGAGGTATCATTTTTTCCAGAAGTGTTAGGGGTATGCTGTGCAGAAGAAAGTGTGTGGTTCCCCACAGATTCTGGTCAAAGCAACCTGGTGACAGCCACACAAGTCACCCCACCCTAGATTTCCCCATGTGCCTAGTTTTAAAAAATGTGCAGGTTTCTTAGGTTTCCCTAGGTTCACCCTGAGTTAGGGCCCAAATTCCACAGCTACCCACTTTGCAAAAAAAGGGTTAGTTTTGAGTGGAAAAACGTGATATTTCCATGCTGCATTTGCTGTGTGGGACTATGCCTACCCACACAACTGAGGTCCTATTTTTATCAGAAGACTTCAGGAAATGCTAGATGGAAAGACATTTGTGGCTCCCCGCTGATTCCATAACTTTCCATCAAAGAAATGTGAGGAAAATGTGTTCTTTTAGTGAAAGTTTGAGGTTTGCAGGGGATTCTGGGTAAAACAATCTGGTGAGAGCAACGCAATTCACCCCATCCTGGATTCTCCCAGGTGTATAGTTTTAAAAAATATGTGTTTGCTAGGTTTCCCTATGTGCCAGCTGAGCTAGGGCCCAAAATCCACAGCTACCCACTTTGCAAACAACAGGTTGTGAGTGGAAAAAATGTGATCTATCCAATTTGTGCTTTGGTTCTTTTCCTATCGCAGGCACCAGACCTACCAGCACAAGTGAGGCAACATTTTTATCAGAAGACAAGTGGGAGCATAGACTAGTAGTATATTTGTTACTACCAATTGGATTTTGCTGCATTTGTGGCTTCTAAATGTAAGCCAGTGTGTAGGAAAGAAGATATTTTGTAAAATACCCTCTAAATCATATGCTAGTATTGGTACCCACAAATTCAGAGATGCACAAATACCCACTGCTCCAAAAAATACATAGGTTTCCTTGATACCTATTTCTCACTCTACATATTTCACCATCTGAATTGGTCTATACTCTGTACACAATGACAAAACATAGTAAGGTGCAGCTCAGTTGTTGGTTCTGGTTACCTTGGGTTCAATGAGAACATAAAAACCCTATATGCCCCGCAACCAGAAGGGTGTATCAGATGTAATGGTATATTGCTTTTGCAAATCAGTCATTGTGACAAAAGTTAAAAAATGAAAACGTTGTCCCAAAGGGCCATTTTTTCCTACTCATTTTCAGTATTTCTTTATTTCAACAGTTAGTTTCTTTGGGAAAAACTTGAGGGATCTACACATATGACCACTTGCTGAATTCAGATTTGATTTCAACTTTTCAGACATCCATAGCTTTTCAGACAAATGAGCTACCTCTTTGGAAAATGCCAAAACTGTTGAAAAAATATTGTTTATTTGATTCACCTCTGCTTGTGTGTCTGAAAGCTGGGAAGATGATGCTTTAGCACAGCAAACCGTTCATCGATGCAATTTTTAGGAAAAAAAGCAGACACCTTTATCCAGAGGACTTTTTCCTATTTTTACCCAAAATATAACAATTGAGCTATATTTTGCCAATTTTCTCCGAAGCCTCCAGGGGTATCCACATACCCTAGGTACTTTTAGAATCCCCAGGATGTTGGAAAAAAGTCATAAATTTGACATGGATAAATTATATGGAAAGAAAGTTATAGAGCCCTAAGCACAAACTACCCCAAATAGCCAAAAAAAGGGCCCAGAACTGGGGGGTAATGGGGTAAGGTCCAGCAGTTAAGGGGTTAACACATCAAAGTCTGCGGGCCGATTCACAGAACTAATCTGAAACAAAATCCTAAACTTACTACTTCTGGTATTCACAGAAGGCATTTAGTAGTAGTAAAGTTAGGATTCCTAACTTTACTACTACTAAATGCCTTTTGTGAATACCAAAAGTCGTAAAGTTAGGATTTTGTCTCAGTTTAGTAGTAGTAAAGTTAGGAATCCTAACTTTACTACTATTAAATGCCTTCTGTGAATACCAAAAGTAGTAAGTTTAGGATTTTGTCTCAGATTACTTTTGTGAATCAGGCCCTGCATGTTTTGCCTTTTTCCTGGACCTTTTACCCTGATAAATTTAGTACTGTTTGACCTGCCAAAATCTATGGGCAAAAAACTTCATGAGCGTGAGAATTATCACACAAGTCATAGTTTTGATCTGTGTTTTCAAAGGGATCTGAATTTAGCCCTGAATTTGCAATCAAGGATATGTCAATGGCATGAATGGGGTGATATATTTACTGCATGAAGTAAATACCAATATCCCAGGTTCCAGTGTTTACTGGGTGTGCTAAATACATCATATTCCAAATTTTTGCCCTGGTAATAAGGCACAACATGTGGATATATATTTATTGGACCAATTTCCGGATGTTGTGCCTCGTTTTCTGGGCATGTTCTCCTGATAAATTTCAGCAGGTGGTAGTTATTACTGCGGGCTGTATATAACCTACTCGAAGTAAATACCTAAATCTGTAACTACAGCAATGTTATCTATTGCATCCTATAAATAAATAACACTGATGGTTAGTTTTTGATTTGATGTGACAAATAACGACAATGATAAGATTTTCCTTTAAAATGGGATGTAACATCTACATTTCGGTGCTCACAGAAGTAAATTCTACATATCCCACTCTTTATTGGGTCTTTTTCACTTGGCAAATTTCAACAGGTTGGACCGGCAAAAATGTATTTGGTGAAAGATCTGTCGGATTTTTCCAATATACCCTTAATTCTGACATCCTTGGAAAGAACTGCTGCATGGGTGTTGGAATTTTGTGAGACACTCATAATTGAGGCTAATGTGTTTATTTGTTGTAATTTGTTCTCTTCTCACAGATTTGCAGTGACTTCGAAATAAAGACAGTAGTACAATTGAAGATTGTGAGACTCATTGCGCCTAGGACACTCGGGATTCCAGGCATCATGCCAATCCTGATTCGGGAGCAAACTCTTACTTGCACCAGCATCAAGATTCCAAGGCCGGCACTAAGTATTGCACAGACAGCATTTCTAGTCAACATGGTGCAGAGTTGGTGCAAATTGTGCAGGCAAACAGCGAGAATTTAGTGTCCAAGCACCTCAGAATGAAGGAAAACACAGAATCTTCCATTATTTCCCACTCCATGGTCTGAATCTAGGAATGGTGTAGTAATTGAATCCCTGACAATTACCACAGCTCGTGATGCTGCACTTCTTGTAAGGAAAACAAAGCGAATCACACTGAGGTATCTAAAAAAGTAGAATAGAGAGACGGGGGTGGGAAGGTTCTAGCAATCCTGATAGAAGCGATGGGATACAATTATTTCACTTTAATTTACGCCTTCTTCCAGCACCATTTGATAACTGATCACAGAACATCCTAAAAAGTATCCGAAAAGGCATAATTTTCTCTAAAAGTCGTTTCGGTTTCATTTAAATGGCTGCTGGGAATTCAGTAGAAGGTCAGAAAACTGGGTTGAATAAAGCGGAATTTATAATGCAGCTCGGGAAGTAATTAGACAAGATGTTAAATGAGAAAGCACATTGGTAAGGCTTTACAATTAATTTTTCCATTAGCCCTATCGCCTACGAAGTCCTTGATTTTTAACGAAGAGTCCCGTCAGCTCTGATTGACTTTCAGTCAGCTCTCAGGATCCTTGAACACGAAGAGGATGACTTGCTTCAAAGGCAGCAACCATTTTGGGCCTCATGCACGAGGAATTCATTAGGTAACAGGGGGTCGCAATTTGTGCACCGACTTTTAGCAAATGCATTTTTATTTTATCAACCAGCCTTTGTGTGACTTATGGGACCCAACTTACGGTTCACAAAATACAGGATTGTAGTGGTTCGCAATTTAACCTACCTCGTAGCAATTAATGAGGTAGGTTAAAAATTGCAACCCACCGTGATTGGCCACAATACAGGCATGGTAGCCTGCTGGGAGTCAGCAGACCACCATATCCATAATTGCTTTTAAATAAAGCTACATTTTTTTAAACCAACTAATTTTCTTAAAAGGAAAACGTGATGTGTTTGAAAAACAGAAAATGTTTACAAACTTCTTTTAAGAGTAGGCACACTTAAAAATGTTTTTTTCACCAATCACAAGGAGGAAGTGGTCCCTTGGTGACCCCTTTCCAGATGCAAACTGGTAACCAACTTTTTTGTGTGTGTCATAAAATATTAATGATTCAGTCACAAAACATGGTGTTTTAGTGGTTGTAAAACCTTAGATTTACCAAATTGATGGGCATGATTTGAAAGTGTTTTTTTGACAATGATTAATGGAAAAAAGTTCATGTGGAAAATGGTGATTCATTTTCCTTTAAGCTAATGTGCTGTGGAATAAAACAAATAGTGAATTATTTACATAAGGGAAGGTGTAGGTCCCAGAAAACAAACTGAATTTCCAGTTAAGGAATCTTTAACTGCACATTAAAGTTTATGGGTTTTGATGCGCACATACGACTCCCAATAGCAATTAGTTATGCTGCACAGTCTGCATTGGTGCCACTGTGTATAAGGGTTCTCTCTAATTAGTAAAACAACAAGCAGGAACGTGGCTTCGGCACCGGCACAAGATGGCGACTGTTCTTTGAGCTCCAGAATGGACGCAGAGCTTTTTCGCTTTTGTGGCCTCTCCTACGCTGCACCTGCCTATTCCGGATGCGGTCCTCAGCTCCGTATTGTTGGCAGTGAGTCTGCATGTCGTTTTTGCACCATGCAGATGCGGTCTGTGACCCATGTACTGCGGCGGTGATTCTCCTCATCTAGATGCGAGCAACCGCCATTTTAGGTCGTGTCGCTCGCGTTAAAGTTTTTCTTTTTTTTTCTTTTTTCTTTTTAATATATTTTAATATTCCTTCACTTCGACTGGTTTTTACATCCCTGGACCAGTTTTTATGAGATATACATCTTTGACCTGGCTAATGCAGCGGTGATTTGGCTCCTTCTGGCTGTTTGATGCTTCCTCAGTGAAGGAGTTTCTCCCTAACATGTCTACTTACAAGTGACTTTACCTATTTGCAGCCTGGATCTGCTTCTTTGATGTTTCTATTGCTGGAAGTCTGCTATAGTCCTTCTTTGTGATGCCTAGTGACTCTTGACAACTGTGTCAACATTGAGGTCATTTTGTTCTGTGACCTCCTTTTTTCTGGATATCTCCTTGTAGTCAGCTCTTCACTGAACCATTTGAGCTGATAGTCTCCTCTCTGGTGTATGGGCCGGATTCGTTCCTCTCAAATCCTTACGTGGCATCAAACTCATTATACCAAGATGGCCAGCGATTTGCATACATCCTCCAAACCATTTTCTTCAGGTACAAAACCAAAGAGAGCAAATAACGACCCTCCGTTTCTCCTATTTTATCTTCCCAGAATCCTGACTTAGTTTGTATCTTGAATGAGGTACGTGTACTTCAACCATTTATGCACAACTAATGAAAAATTGCAACAAATTGAGGATCGATGGATTGTTATGGAGAGGAAGATGTCAGAGTTAGAACAACGTGTGGGGGATCTTCAAGATATAACTACCAAGATACCTATGTAAGAACAAGAAATTCAAAAGCTTAAACTACACACCGAAGACCTCGGAAATCGAAAAAGACGGAACAATCTTCGCCTATACGGTCTTCCTGAGAACACTGAGGGTTCTGACCTTCTGACCCCTTCGAAGAAATTTCTTCCGGACCTCCTGGATCTTCAATCTTCACCGCCTCTCAACATTCAACCTGCACATCATTTGGGCCATCATCAACCTCATTCAGCTAAACCACGTGACACCATAGTGCTCTTTTTGGAATTCACAGACCTGATGCGTTTCCTGAAGGCTGTTAAAGTTAAACGTCGTCTTATTTGGTCTGGCCATAACGTTTTTATTTCACAGGATGTTTCCAACGCAACCAATGCCCGTCTAAAAGAATTCCTAGCTCTTCGTCCCCAGATGAGATACTTGAACATTCCATATGGCATTCTACATCCATGCCTTTGTAAGATCACCCGTGAAGGCACGTCACGTTCTTTTGATGACCCGGCTTAACTGAAAACATTTCTGCGTAGTATTACAAATCACAACATGGAGACTAATGCTTGATATTTTCAAATATACTTAAGTTCTCTCACAGATTTTTTTTGGCTTCTGCTCCAATGATATATTTCTTTATGTTTATGACTAATCTCCTTTTTCTTCTGTGCTCTTGTATTTTTTTTCTTTTTCTGTGTGTGGTACTAATATTCTTAATTTTTCACATAACATGTCTTACTTTACTCATTAGTCTCTACGTATCCATTTAGTCTGAGGCTACTTGTTGTACAATTTTTTAGTATTCTTCTCTGTTGCCGTTCTTGTTCTCGGCGTAAACATGCCCTTCGCTTACCTTTTAACTGTTTTAATTCAGATCTGGGCTTTTTATCCTTGATTGGTCTCTTTTTTCTCTTTTTCTTATTTCTTTCCCCATACCCCTCTCTCTCGTATTTGACTTTTTCCTTTCTTATCTCCCCCTCTCACTATCCTTGTTCTTACATAAGTGTTTTCTTTATTCGTTTTTTATTCCTCTCATAACTATCTACTTATAATATTTCATGGTTGTTAAATTGTGTCTTTTAGTTTTTTCTATTAGTCTTGAAGCCCATTGTGCCTGTTCCCGTATATTTTACCTCATCCCGCATCTTGTTTAATGTTGTCTTGTGTAATGTCCATGGTCTTGTTCATCTCATAAAGCGTCAAAAAATACTTTCTTATCTATTTAAACTTAAAATACATGTTGCTTTTTTACAGGAAACACATTGTAATGATGTTGAATCACTTAAACTTAAGCGTCAATGGGTTAATCAGGTTATTTTTTCTCTTGCTGTTAATCGTAAAGGTGGTGTTGCCATTCTATTCCACAAGTCACTGAATATTCAAATTTTATCAACTGAATGTGATACAAATGAACGTTGGGTTTTGGTTGACGCTATTATATTTCAAAAGCAAATCACCTTTCTCAATATTTATGGCCCTGTTAAATCTGACCCTGAATTTTGGCACAATATTCAATTGAAACTTTCCCCCATTTCTAATCCCAATATCATTGTTGCTAGTGATTTTAATGATTGGTTAGACCCTTTTACTGATAGAAAGCTTAAGTGTAAGTTGAAACCTGATAAATCCCACAAAGCTTTTCAATCCGCCATTTCCTCTCGTCCATTCTTTGATGTATGGAAAACTTGTAACCCTGATATATGTGAATTCACATTTTTTTCTAATGTACATCACACTATGTCTCATATTGATTATATTTTGGTTTCCAAATCACTACTCCCTTCTATTCAATCATCAGAAATCGGTTCTATTTTTCTTTCCGATCATGCTCCTGTTTTGTCTTCCTTTGATATGTCCCTCAACACCTCTAAACAGGGCCGCTGGTGTTTTAATAATAGTTTATTGTCAGACCAAACCTTTATTTTGGAAGCAACTTCTTTTATTAATGATTTTCTCAAATTAATCAATCTGTTCATAATAACTGGGATGCTTTTAAGGCTTCCTTCAGGGCCTTCACTATTGCCTACTCTGCCAGAAAGAAAAAAGCATTGAATGCTAAGTACCTCTCAACTCTCCAACATATAAAGGCCCTCAAACATACCTACTTCACCTCCAAATCCTCCTCGAGTTTACAGGATCTGATTATAGCCAATACTGCCTTGAATAAAATTGCTACGGTTGATACTTGTAATGTCCTTCTTAAAATTAAGTCCAAATACCATGTAGGCCAAAATAAGGCTGGTAAAATGTTAGCCAATTATTTAAAAATCAAATCAGAACGAAAAACTATTGGTCCTATTTATTGTGAACATAGCAACAAGATGATGTCCTCTGACTCTAACATTATAAATGCCTTTCAGTCCGATTATGAACTACTATATACAGAAGATACAACTCCTTCTGAGTGTGATATCAAATCTTACAAATTACTGATGCTCTTAAGTCTTTAAAAAAAGCTAGGGGGGGCGTGCCCAAGATGGCAGCCGAGTGAGACATGTTTCAGAGTCTCTCCGGCACCATCAGCAAAAGCGTCAACTAGCCGCCCGGGGCCGAGCATCTCTTCGAGGGGAAAGCACACCGGAGGTTCAGGGCGCCCCGCTGGCCCTTCGTCTCGGCCCCGCAGAGCCGGGTGGACAAGGACTATCACCGCACGGCGAAGGAGTGGTGTGGGGCCGGGCTACGCAGCGTTGGAGTCCGTGGTGCCTGGCTGTGAGCCGCTTAGGGGAAAAAACACTGTGGGACTCCTGGGGCCGCTGCTGTTGGCCCGCACTGAATAATCAGAGGACCGAGAGGCGCAGGTGAGCCATCATAAACGGGCTGCGGGTGCGAGGGGGCTGAGAGCGACGGTCCCGTCCGGAGGCCCTAGATGAGGGAGGAGCCCAGCTGGGGAATGGAGTCTTCCTCGCACCGCGGACCACGTACTGCGCCCTGCGGCTGGGATCGAAGAGTCTTGCCTGACCGGAGACCCTAACAACTGATGGTAGACAAACCCAGAGACCAGAAGAAGACATCGAGGGAGCGCAGGCAGTAAGTGCTTAAACCTGCGAGGCGGTCCGTTGCGGTCTCTGACTTGCCCCGTCGCCTTCATCACACAACAGGGGTGGTGGCGCAACGCTCTGTTAGCTGACACTTGTGAACTCTCCCCAGCGGCACTGGGGAGCCTGGGTGCGACGTCTCCTTCTGGGACTGCTCTTTGAGGGCAATCGGGGGGCTTAAGTGAGAGCACAATAGCAAAAAGAGCAGGTGGAGGGCTCAACAGAAGAAAGACAAGGGACCAATAGGGCCCCAGGGAACTGTGAAGACGCCCCCAGTCCACCATCATAAGTACACTGAGTGAAAAGAGGGCCTGCTGGCTAGAATCTGAAATAGAGCCCTGCACAGGAGCCCTCTTCGCCCCACCCGAGGACTGCATAGCTTGAAGCCCTTAGACCAATCGGCCCTACGAACAGAAACAGCGGCGTGGAGCAGGGGAGAAAGAGGCAAAGGAGAGTCCCCTTAAAGCGACGCTGCGCTGCAGAGTCCAAGGAGAGGAACGTTTGCTGGGCGGACCCATAAGTAGCACAGTCGCTTGCGCAATAAATACAGGCGAACTGGGGGGCACGGTGGAGGATAACTTTCAAGATTAAAGACTGCCCAACTGACCACTAGACAGATTTGGTGTACAGGAGGTACTAACAGAGCACAGAGTGGGAGGAAGGATTCAAGGCCTGCGGTTTCTGCCCACTGCCCCCGAGCTCACAGCGACAGGCCAGCACAGTTACACGGCGCCAATGGCGACTGCTAGGATCAAGAAGGATCACTCGGTGAAGGATATGCTAACAAAACAGTCACTGACGGGTACACCCACGTGCAGCTCGGCAGGAGATGAAGATCACAAAGACGGGCCGGACACAACCGATGCCCCGGCGACCAAGGCCTCTATGAGCTCCCTTTTCACCTCTCTGTGCAAGGATCTCATGGCGATGCAAGCTCAGCTCTCAGCAGACCTGAAAGAGGTTCGAAAAGACCTAGACGATGTTAGGGACTGGGTCGCGATGTTGGAAGAAAAAGAAAATAGCAGGGACGAAGAGCTGGAGATGATACAACAGGAGATACTCCAATTAAGGGAGCAACATATTGATCTGCAGGCGGCCACTGAGGATCTAGAAAACCGCTCGAGGAGAAACAACGTGCGCACCATAGGAGACGATATCTGAGCGTATGTCCTCGCTCTCTTCAAACACGTGTTGGGAGATGAGAGCCCCCTGGACATACAGATCAACAGAGCGCACCGAGTGGGTTTGCCCAGAGGCACTAAAGCTCCTCCACCAGACATTCTAGTGTGCGTGCATGATTTTCAGATCAAAGAGACTATCATCCGAAAAGCAAGGAAAGCACACCCAGTGCAGTTCAGAGGACATACGCTGCTCTTCTTCCAGGATCTCTCCTTAACTACACTATTCAAGCGCAGAGAATTTTGACCTGTCACCACGCACCTTTGAAGAAAGGGGATCTCGTACTCTTGGGGCCATCCTTTTCGCATCACATTTAGACTTGACGACAATTTATGGCAGATCAAAGCTCTAAAAGAAGCATGTCAGGTCCTGGGAATTAGTATAGAGTCCGCCCAGGAGGAGCGTGGCAGATATACGTGGAGGGACAACACAAAGGTCTCTCACTGGCGCAGAGTCGGGGGCCTCCCCGCCAATCACAAACCAGACCTCGAGTCAAAAGCAAGTGAAAGGAAAGCAGTAATCGATGCCCTGGCCAGCTCACCGGAAGGTCCGGTCTCCCCGCGATTGATACCATGATGTCCCCGGAAGTTTTTGGGCCGGGTGGCGCCGGACGACACTTCACAGGCAGGGCAGCTCCTCTCCCCTCCCCTCTTCGGAGTCAACCAGGTGACTCAAGACACCATCCCACCGTGCAGACGACGGAGAAGACGCCGGCGCACTACCCCTGAAATCAGTTAACTCTTGACGAACTGTCGTTGCTTGTTGTGATAATAATGTATATCAGTTTAAGTTGGGTTTTGATTTATTGGGGATTGTGTGATATGGGATTTTCTTTGGGTTTACATCCTCCTCTGCACCAAAGCCCAGTAATATGCCATAAAGAGCATGATAATCACTGCAGTGTCCCAATCAGACTGAACAACGCGCAGGCCACTGAGGTGCCAAATGCTTGTCCCCCCCTGCACATGACTCATGGGTAGGACCCTGAAGATTGTAAGCCTCAACATCCAAGGCCTTAACCACCCGGTAAAGTGCTCAGCGATCCTGTCCCTATTAGAACACTCAGGCGGAGACATCTGCCTCCTACAGGAAACCTACCTCCTGCAACAAAATTAGCGGACATCTGTTGGCAGTCAGGATACGATGGGACTCTATCCACTTTACACTCGCCACCATTTACACCCCGGACACCCAGCAGGAGTCCTTTAGACGTAAAGCCCTAGGAGAGGTTATAACATCCCCAGATGCAGCTATTCTAATAGGGGGGGACCTCAACCTGGTCATGGATAACACTCTAGATAGATCGGGACAGCGTCATAAACAGACAGGATCCTTTTCGGTAGATGGTCTGCGTTGGCTAGCAGACCACGGAATTCACGATATATGGAGCAATCACCACCCTGGCATAAAAGATTACACATACTACTCAGCATTGCACAAAACTTATGCCCTCATAGATCATTTCTTAGCCACACCGGCCTTAACCTCAAGCCTCTCTGACCCTACCATTGAGCCGCGCTCCCTCTCGGATCATGCCATGATCACGGTATAAGTGCATCAGAACACACACCCTCCTAACCCTGCTGGAAGGCGCCTGAGGGACAGTCTCTTACAATCCAAAGAGGTAGTCGAGATGGTTCGCTCACAAATATTAGAATACTTGATTATTAATGATGTAGGATCAACGTCTTTAGCATCCATCTGGGAAGCACTTAAATTAGTGATCAGAGGGGAATGCATCACGATCTCAGCTGGAGAAAACAAACTACGCCGGGAAAAGCACCAGAGAATAGAGCAAGAAGTGGTAGAATTGGAAATGATACATAAACGGAAGGGAGCTCCCAGAGTGTGGAGGGCACTAGAAAATAAAAGATTGCTCCTGAGACGTCTCGATTTAGACAGAGCGGAGTATGCTCTCCTAAGATTGTGTCATAAATTCTTCCTAAGCAGTGATAAATGTGGGAAGATGCTAGCACAGAGACTTAGGGCAAAGACGTTGGCTACGTCAATAAGCACAATAAAAGATGCCACCGGTAGCACAGTGACTGCTGACAAAGACATAGCGAGAGTGTTCCAGAATTTCTACCAAACACTGTACTCTGAACTGAGCGCAGATCAGACCCTACCTGAGAGATACCGTTGAGATATACCAGTGACCAAACTCCCAGAGACTCTCGCAGAACAATTAGATCAGGAAATTCGAATAGAAAAGGTAATAACAGCAATTTCATGCCTCCAACTACATAAATCACCAGGCCCTGCCGGGTTTACAGCACAATTTTATAAAATATTCTGCCCAGAGGTCACACCTCTATTGACCCGTTAATTTAATTCCTTTTTAAACACAGGCTCGTTAACTGATTCCATGCTAGAGGCCTCGATATCAGTCATCCTTAAACCAACAAACGATCCCACAGATTGTGGTTTGTATCACCCTATTTCCTTATTAAATATCAACGCCAAGATATTTGCAGGAATACTAGCGGCCCTTCTAAATCCACTGATGGTGGGACTAATTGACCCAGACCAGTCCGGATTCATACCCACCCGGCAAGGAGGAGACAATACAAAACGGCTACTCCATCTCATGGATGTCATACACCGATCGCAAAAAGAGGCGTTATTCCTCTCTATCGATGCTGAAAAAGCGTTCGATCGAGTCCGATGGTCCTATCTTTTTGACACTCTGTGGCATTTTGGGTTTGGAGAGGGCTTTATTAAGTAGGTTAGCTGCATATACAGAGCTCCACAAGCCTTTGTATGCGTCAATGGAGTGTTCTCAAACAGATTCCCCATAGCAAGAGGCACCCGTCAGGGCTGCCCACTATCACCGCTCCTCTTTGCACTGTATCTAGAGCTATTCGCACAAAGCATTCGAGACGACCCACAGATTAAAGGCATCAAGTTTGGAGCAGAGACTCATTCTATCAGTTTATATGCGGACGACGTGATCCTCTCTCTTACGCGGCCGCAGACATCTCTCCCGGCTCTCCTGGCAGCATTAGAAAGGTTTGGAAGGGTGTCGGGATTTAAAGTAAATCTAAATAAATCATAGATTTTAAACCTTTCGATCGCTCCTTCCCAGAAGACTTGCTGAAAAGAACATCCCCATTGACATGGGCTGAGCAGTCTATACCTTACCTGGGTATTGCCCTGGCCCCCACTGTGTCTAAGACGGTAGGCCTAAACTACACTGCTCTAGTGGACCAGATGGTACAGGCCTTGATCGGCTGAGGCCGCCTGGGACTGGCGTGGTTTGGTAGAATTGCGACGGTTAAAATGACGGTCTTACCGCGCATTCTATACATCTTCCAGACATTACCTCTAACTCCGCCCCCGAAAGCGATGCGCTCTTTACAATTAGCCATTAATAGGTTTGTATGGGTATGGGAAAAAACCACGCATAGCACTTGCACATATTGCTAGGTCAACACGGGATGGGGGAGTGGGTCTGCCTTTACTTCACAGGTATCAATAGGCAGCGCATCTACGCTATATTCTAGAATGGAACTGGCCATTATCAGAAAAACACTGGTTCTTTATGGACCAAACCGTTGCGGGAGTCAACATCTGGAGAGAGATCTGGCTGTCGCGTAGACACAGGGCATGAGGATTATATTCCTCTCCAGTAACGAAACCTACAATGAGAGCATGGGACAAAGTGGCACGCACTAAGAACTGGACATCATTTCCATCCCCTATTACTCCAATTACCTGGAATCCTAATTTCCCTCCAGGATGTAACTCAACAATATTTGACAGGTGGCGGGAACAAGGTTGTAAACGCATAGGGTCTTTGTTTGACCCAGAGGGCTTGATCCCATTTGATCAACTAAGACAGGATTACGGCCTCCCTTGAACAGATGAGTTTCAATATTTGCAGCTTCGCCATTGGGTCATGGGGCCAATATACCAAGAGGCAGCCTCGAGAAAGCTAACTGGGTTTGAGGAATGGCTGGTGCAAAAGCAAGACGATAAACACCTTATAGCGGAACTTTATGTGTGGTTGACAGGGGTGGAGAAAAGCAAAAGGAGCAAAGGGCAGAAGCAATGGGAAGAAGAGTTAGGGCGCGCTATGTCCGACAAAGAATGGGAGGACATTCACTACAGAGCTCGGCACACAGCACATAACATGGCAGGCGCAGAGTCAGCATACAAAGTGCTATCTTACTGGTATCTTACCCCGGCTCGCATTCACTCCTGGGATAAGAGTCGATCCGAGAGGTGCTGGCGGGGGTGCGGTTTGACAGGTTCCTTGGTTCACTTACTTTGGCACTGCCCCAAATTAGAACGCTTCTGGGAGACAGTCCTTGATGACATAGATAAAGCATTTGAAAAGTCAATCCTGCGCTTCCCAGCGTATACACTCCTGGGCCTACCAAACTCTCTGACATTCCCCTTGCACTCTCTGAAGGGCAGACAAATGGCTCTTGCATTACTCGCTGCGCGACAAGTAATTCTGGCTACATGGGGCACACCAGATGCCCCGAATCAGTTGGCGTGGTTACAGAGATTGTGGTTAATTCTAGCCGTGGAGCGACTGTCCATGGTGGCAGACCATAAAGATGAGAAATACGTGGAACTATGGTCTCCGTTCATTCAGATACTATCTACTGAATTTCGGGAAGTCACCTTCCCACAATGCTTACGAATCCTGCGCCTCCTTCCTCCCTGAGGGAAAGTCACTACAGTCCACCCTTGCCGTTTACCTGCTCATAACCCTTGCACTCGGATGGGACATACTAATCCGAGTAACATGCAGGGATCAACACAGGGCCAGTGCAGAGGAGATGAGGGAGGGTTGGGAGGGCGGTGGCAAAAGACTTTGAATTGTTTCTTTTGTTGTTATTTGATATTTTCTTTTGTTTTGCAAAACGATCTCTAAACTGCGGGCCCCTGGGTTGTAGGCATACAGCTGTGTTTGCAACCATTACTGACCATCGCTGTGGGCCCCAGGGTTATAGGCACACAGCTGTGTATGAGATATTGATCGATAAATAAAAAGAATGGTTCCATAAAAAAGGAAAAGCTCCTGGTCCTGACGGTTTTCCCGTCGAGCTTCTCTCACTTTTTTCCTCTATTTTTGCTCCTAATTTACTTGAACATTTTAGTTTGTTTTTCTCTAACTCTAAAACCAGTGGTTCTTTTCTGGATGCCCTTATTGTCATTATCCCCAAGCCAGATAAAGACCCTACCCTTTGAAAAAACTACTGGCCCATTTTGTTAATCAATTACGATTGTAACCTTTTTGCAAATAGTTTGGCATTTCGTTTGGAGGACAACATCCCCCTTCTTATTAAACCTGACCAGGCTAGTTTTATTAAGGGCAGGCTTGCATCTGATAGTTCCAGAATGTTTTCCAACATTCTTGCCCTTGGGAAAAAATATTCCTCTCCCCAAGCAGCCTTGTCGCTTGATGCTGAAAAAGCTTTTGATCCTATAAACTGGCAATTTATGTTTTCTACTCTTCGTTGGTTTGGTTTTGGCCATAAATGTATTTCTTTTATCAAACTGTTATATGTTGAACCATGTGCTTGTGTGTTTGTTAATGGTCATTTCTCTCCCTATTTTAAACTGCATAGAGGCACTAGACAAGGTTTTCCCCTCTATCCGATACTTTTCCTTCTTTGTTTAGAACCTTTTCTTGAACGTGTCAGATGTAACCCCGGTATAACTGGTTTTAAATTCAATTCCCAAGAAATTAAACTCTCTGCTTATGCAGATGATATTCTAGTCTAGTCTATATGTCTAATCCCTCCACTTCCCTGGATCCTTTTTTACAAGAGATTGCTTTATATTCTAATATCTCTGGTTACAAGCTAAATGTTTATAAAACCGACACTTTACCACTAAATTCCTCTTGTGATCGCTATATGTTTGACAAGACTAACTTTACATGGTGTCCCCATAAGATTAAATACCTGGGGGTCTGGTTTTCCCCCACCATACCTGATACACTAGCTCATATCAAAAGTTATTATCTTCCTGGTCTCCTCTATTTTTATCCTGGTGGGGTAGGTTGGATGCTTTTCCCTCATGTTCCTTTTATGCTTTTTGTGTTACCCTTTAAAAGTCCTAATTATTATTTTTCCCAAATCAATTCTATCTGTACTAAATTTCTTTGGAACAACAAATGTGTTCGTATTGCTTTATCTAAGCTAATCCGACCAAAGACTGAAGGTGGTGTACGATTTCCTGACTTTATACCGCCTTTTTAATTTGACAATTTTATGCTATGTCTAAAGAATACTATGTCTCTCCCATACCAACATGGATTGTTTTTGAATGCTCTTTATTACATGAATTTTCTTTTCGAAACGTTGTTTTCATGTCCAATTGTACATTCATATCTAAAAACCCAATTTTAAAGTACTCCCACTATCTATTACACACACTTTTTACCCAAGGATCTGATTTTTGTCAATCTTTCCTTGCATCCTCTAATTGGTACAATAAATGTATTAAATTTCGCCATAAATCATTTTACTTCAAACATTGGAAGGAAAGGGGTATTTTTTATGTGTATCACTTGGTCTCTCAAAACTCCATTTTATCCTTTCCGCAATTGTAGGAGAAATATGGCCTCCCTGATTCCTGCCTCCAACAATTTAATCAACTAATTCCTGTACTTAAATCCTTTTTATTAAACAATAACTTTGTATCTGATGTTACTCCATTTACACAGTTTTTAAACCACACTCTTTTCACTTCACTGCACACTCACTGCACAAAACCTGCTCCGCTGTAATCAGGCGTTGAAGCACACCCGAGGTGCACTCTGCGCCTTGGGTGGGACCCGATGATGAAGCATGCCACCAATTAGGTTGGTGGGTGAGGGTCTTCATAAAAAACAAATGAGTTTTTTCTCCCAGACATGAACGCCTAGCTTCTACACAAATAGTTACAAATTTTAGTACCTCTGAAGCAGCCAATATTACACAATCTTTATTTTTTGTATACAATAGAGCTTTTATTACTCCTTCTTTCCTCCATAAAATTGACTCCTCTATCTCTCCCTTATGCTGGTCATGTGTCTCCTCTAATGGTACTTTGACTCACCTACTTATTATTGCCTAGAGTCAATGAATTTTGGAAAGCCATATGGTCAAAATGTTTATTGATTTTCACATGTAATATTCTTTTCTCTATCCAAAATATTTTTTGGGTACTTTATCTGCTGATTTTGATCATCTGTCTTCAAAACCTGTTTTACTTGACCTTTTTATTGCTCTGGCTTTCAAAGTTATACTAACTTGTTGGAAAGATAACTCTAAATTATGTATTTTGGTTTGGTGGAACCTTATTTGTGATGAACATAGAATATCTACTGTTTCATCTTCTTCGTTATCTCAAAAAAAGTAATCTGATTTACTTTGGTTACCTTTTAGCACTTTCCTATCTTCACACTCGTCACCTTCCTAAAACTCATGGTTTTCCTTTTTATTTCTTCTCTTTCTCTCTCTCTCTCTTTTGTTTCCTCTGTTTCTTCTCTCCTTTTCTCTCTCTTCCTTTTTGTAAAACAATTCATAAAACATAAATAATCATAATTGGTTCATTCCGTTTAAAACTAGATTTATATCTTATATTTTCATGTTCTTAAGGGATTCCTCATTCAAACAAGTTCATTAACTTTGTACTCTGTTTAACTTGTTATATTTTGCTTAGCTACCATACTGTTTACTATCTTTTACCTTTTAATAAAAAGTACTTAACAAAAAAAAAGTAAGACAACAAGCAAAAATAATATTTGTCCATATACGGAGCAAGCATGTATTTTACAGTATGCAATCAATTCATTAGTGTTTTACAAAGGGCAATGTTTTAATGACCAGTCCTATAGACTATTCCATTTTACAGTTTTATATAGAGGAAACTCAAGCTGAAGGCATTGTAGTGCTTTACTTGAGCACCAGTTACATTACGCAAGGTCACATTATATTTTTTTAAGGCATGGAGAGAATAAGCGATTTTTCCAGAATCACAGGATATCGAACGCTCGCTGAGACTTGAACCTGGTTTCCCAGCTCCAAAGTCGGCAAATAGTCCTGGTTGTAACCCCACATCCTCTCCCCATGTAACAGCAATGCCATAAATAGATAAATAATCTTTCTGATTTAGTGAGTCAGGGCACAACCTCTGGGCTCTATCACATTGGACAGTTCAAAGTAAGTAAGGTATACAGATGTAAAGATTTGCCCAAGAACATGCAGATTTATCAACAGAGGAAGCTGTAAATAATATTATGAGCCGATTATATGTTAGAGTGAGTAGTATCTCTGAGTAGCATACTGCTCTGTCTATCAGAAGTGCATTGGTGTTCCCTTGTACAGAAACACCAGGTCCGATTTTACCAGCAGGATGCAGAAACACCAGGCCCGATTTTTCCAGATAGAAAAACTAGCTGGTAAAATGTAATACTGGGGCTGCAGTCACTAGCTCGGCCACCTGGATCCCACCGAACCCCCCCTTATAACATGGTGGGATCATGCAATGCACTCCTCTGCTGATCTGTGTACTGCCCTTTCCCTGATTCCATGCCCACTCCCCTCACCTGATAGTCTCCCGCATTCTCATTTACAACCTCTTTATAGTAGGTGGGAAATGGAAGAAAATGGTCCCTGAAATAGGGAATCCGTATTTGAAAAAGTACACAGTAATTCTGTATCTGCAAGTTATTACCAGTTCTGTGGACAGGAACTTTATAACAGTCGAACTTAGGTGCAGGGAAACCAGCCAGAAACATTAATTCCCAGTACCTGGTAATCTGCCAACTAAATATGCCTAACTTGTAATTGGCCCTATAGCCTCTCTTTCTGCATTCTTGAAAATGGTACTGCATCACATCTGCCCATTGTAGGTTCATAATGATCACTCTCGTATGACAATTCTCTTCTTTTGTTTTTGTGAATCCAGTATTCAAAGATGGTTAGCAGATAAAAATTGAGGAGCATATTAGCAAGAAGAGGCGATAATCATCGCTAACCCTGCTTAGCGTGTTTTTTTTTATCGCCGGCTATCGCTGGAATATATCGCCACGCTAACGCTGTATTAGCAACGATTAGCGCTATGGCGATGAATATTCCAGCAATAGCGGGGAAATGGGCCAACATCGCAGAAAAACCAGCGATGTTGCATGGAGAAGGGAGAACACCTTGCTGATACGACCCTGTGGTCGTATCAGCATAATCCACCCCCCATGTTAGGTATGGCTAACACCTGCTAATTGCAGGTGTTAAATAAATGGCGATGACCCCGGTTAGCGCGACTTTTCACGTCGCTAACTGGGGCCATGGCCACCTTGCTAATAGGCGATAGGCCTGTTAGCTGGTGTTTCCCAGGTTTGTTCGTCGGAACGCCCACTTTGCATGTCATTAGCGATAAATATCGCTGACATGCAAAGCGGTAAAAAAGGGCGCTAATGCCTGCAAACTGTCGCTAACTGCTGTTAGAGACAGTTTGCTGATAGGGCGATATGAATATCGCCGCTTTAGCGGCAAAAGTGCCGCTAAAGCGGCGATAGTGCCCTTGCTAATATGCCCCACAGTCTCAGTGAGGAACAATCCCAAAAGGTTTTTTCTGTGCCACAGAACTTGGCATTTATTCGCATATCCATTGGCTGAATTTTGAGCCAGGATTGCATATCATTCAGCTAGTAAAGGGCTAGTTAACACAGTAAATAAAATCGAGTGTATGTATATTTATGGCAATGATTCTGAGTGGGTCAGTGTTTTCCGACCCTGAGCAAGCCCCAGTTTTTGCAGGGTTGGGTTTGTGAAAAGTATTGTATTTACCACACTTTGTAATTACAGGTGCAAAAAAGTTATTACCTTTGGTTACATTTAAGCAGGTCAAGCCTGCCAGAATTTAAAAGGAGAAAAGAGTATGGGAATTTACAGGGGAATAGATTTTGGTGTGGTAATCACCAAAATCCACTTAATTCCTCAAAAACTCGGAATTAGTGTTAATTGCAAAACAATGGTGTTAATTACAATACAATGGAGCCAGATTTTACCTCTTAATAAAGCTCTAGGTGTTCAAAGAAAATTCATAAAACCAAGAGTTGTAAGCCAGAAGCCCGCCATGACAAACTGGAAGACTTTTCAACATAAAATTAGAATACAATATTTTTTTAAATTATCAGTCCGCTGTGAAAAACTGCAGACAAGTGGCACCATGGGCAAAAGTAATCCAGATTTCTAACACCCCGTAGTACTCCAAAACCATATCTTGTAGTGAGAAGGCTGTAACATTCATAAAGGGATAAGGAAGAAAGTAGATTTCAACAAGGACGTGGTAAAGTACACCCACTGAGTTTCGTCAAGGACTTTTCATAACATGAATTAGAGTTTGTTTGGCCTTGGATTACAATGGGCACATAACACTGCAAAATAGACCAAAATGGCTCGCCACTGGACTCATTTATGAAGAATATTACTTCTTAACTTGTGGTCACAACACCTCTATTTCATATTTAAAAAATGTCTTGAAGAAGCTCAGTGACACATGCGGCCAGAGCAAAACATGCGTAGGCTTAATTAACATGCACACAATAGTTCAGAATCAGGTCTTTGCACTACCTTGCTTGGAAACTTTATGGCACAAATACATATGATGTATTTTGGAAGCAGAACCCCTGCACCCCAATATTGAGAACACCATAAAATGTAGATTATCCTAAAATCTACCTCAGGCTGTCCTGCTCCAAGTTGATCTTGCGTTAAAAAGCACCCGCCCCAACATTAGACTCAACATTAGGTAAACAAAGTAAAAATAAGTAACTAGGACCACTTAATAACTGAGTTCTAGATCGGGAGAAAATTGAAAGGGTTTTATTAAACAATTCTCAAAATCAAGAAGGACAGGCTAAAGATGCAAGGTAAAAGTAGTCCAAATCTGAAATATTCTAATTCCCAAATGAGCAACAAAATCATAAATAAATTGGACAGCATCTCTAGTGGAATAGGAAAGTCATTTGACTCACCCCAAAACCAAGGGGGTCTTATACACAATTCTTGCATAACAAATAACAGAAAGAACCGAGTCTCATTGTGGTATGGTCATAAGTGACGAATTTTAAGGGTTTCGTTTTCACTGTTCATAAACACTATCCCATTTTAAGAAAACATTGCGCATCTTCTGCATTATTACTACCTGGAGATGTCCAATACAATATTCAACATTTGCAACAATAAGGCTTATAGGCCCAGCAACTGAACTACAGCGAAAGACCTTGAGAAGTGTTACAGTTAGAAACCCTAGAAAGTTAATTCACAATACATGCACCCTGTAAAATTATTTAACATCAACTTATCTTCACTCTGTGGAACTATGTGAGGGCAGAAGATGCGCACGGGGACAAGATAGGAGGGGAGAGAGCAGGAGTAAAATGATAGTGCAGGGACAACGGCAGGGAAGGGGATTAGTTACATCCATGTTAACCAATATGACATTTTATAAAAATGTGGTGAAACTAAAACATGTTAATAAACACACTTCTATATATCATATTAAACTTGTTTCAACTGTAATTTTATTAATTTAGCATTTGCATATTGGATCCAGTATAAGAATTATTATTCATTATCATTATTTATTCACGAAAATATAAACTCAGAAACTACCCCAATTAAATGATTACCTATTTTGGAGGGAATCTTCTCCTTTATCTAGCAGAGTGGCTACGAGCCCCTATTCTTTTGACAGCTACTCAATGCGACATAAGCACTTGGATGCCAGTAGAAAATCATGGGCCCCTTTCACAAAGGAAAGTTTGCATAAGTAAATCGACGCACATGAAGTTTTACACCTAGATGTATATGTAAATCTCCCCTTGTTGGAATCTCACCATTTCCATGCTTTATACTCATATGTAGACTTACAAGTCTTAAGGGAAACTCCTACAAGTGAATTACAAATGAAAAGTTACTATTAGTACCTTTGCATCTGTTTGTGGAAATCTCCAATACTGGGGCAGAGATCTCTGTATAAAAAGTAATATGGAATTTTAAGAACATTTACATAAAATCAAAAATACATATTATTTGTTTTTAATTAAAAAGTATTAAATAAATCCTAATCACCTATAGCTACCACAGAAGCCTGAGACAACACTCCTGCACTAAAACTGAATATATTATTACATTTTTAACTTAATTTTTTAATCGGATTCCAATTATTTTTTAATTACATTTAAAGACATTAAATACTTTATTAATATGTTACACTATATATGAAAATAAACGTATTTGTTATTTGAGTAATAATCATAAACTTAATAATATATTAATGCATTTAATTTAAGGTGTTAGGTAATGTTTTTGCATTTCTCCCTATGTGTTAGTGTTTTTACCTGCCTTCATCAATTTCTATGGAAGTGTCTTGCAGTACCAGTAGTTGGCCATGTGGGGTGTTTGACTTACTCCAAAGCTGCACAGGAGTACATTTGAGCCTGTTGTGTCAGTAGTACCACAGTAATAGATTAAAATGTGTATTTTGCCAATTGCAATTGTCTTACCATTATGTGGAGTGTTTTGCAGCAGCATGTCCCTCATTAGACACCTTCAATTTTCGATACCCCACCCATTTTGCAGTAATTATTTTCCCATTTTACAAACACTCTCCCTTGACCCTGGTACATTTACTACTAGATCCAATAGCTACATTTGTGGAGATCCCTGATCCCAGTGGCAGAGAGCCGACTTTACAGAGAGGGGCACAATGACACTCACTATGCCACTTTGGTCACTCATGTATTGATAAGCAAACAGTCATTAGTTATTGGGTTTTGCAGATGCCAATATCTACTTTTCACTGGTGCAACAATCAGATGAGTCCACATAGGGAGAGTGGACTAACTGTGTGATTCACCTAATTGTATGCAAATTTAGTATCACTGAAAGAAGTCTATCAACCATATTGGAGAGGGTGCATGAAGCTGTGACTCTGGTATTTAGCTGTTCAAAGCTGTATGAAGCTTGCTGGCTCGTTTGTCCCCTATTACCCACTCCTCTTTATAAGTCCCAATGGGCATTTGCCTCTGAAGCCTGTATCCTGTATTATAACATCTCATTGTGTTCGGCTCTAGTCTCTTTCTATAAACCCACACCACACGTGTCCTGTTCTGCACTCATTTAAGTCTACAACTTCACCTTCCTCCCCATTTCTATTTTGACCCTGTAACTAATCCCATTCCCTGCCTTTGTCCCTTTCTGCACTCCTGTAAGACAGTTCCTACTTGCATCCTCTTTGGCATCATACCAAGCCAACTTATGACCCATCTGACTGCTGAAGGTTTCCCTTACATTGTTTTTTTAGGGTCAGTATGGATATAGGCGTAGATGTCTTGATGAGTTAATACAATCTTCATAGAGAGGAACACAATGCCACCCCCCATCAACCACTGGCCACTCACATATTGATAACCTCACATTTGTCAGCCATTCTATTGCTGCAACTGCCAATAATTTCAAATGGATATTTGCCACTACAGTATGACCTGCGGCCATTTAATTGGTGCAACAGCCATATGAATTCACATAAGGAGAGTGATGATCACATGTCCTTGTTTTACTGAAAATGTATACTATATTCCCTATTGTCATAATCCTAGTGGACTCATTATATTATATGCAAAATTAATGTGGTTGAATGCGGTTGAAGCTGTTACATTGGTACATACTGGCACTGAGATGGGTGGAGAGTGCTGGCCTCTTTTCCCCTCTCTCACACCATTAGTTGGGACTCTTTGGGCAATCATCTCCCAAGCCTGTGTTCCCATTTTGTTGCTGTCCCAGTATGCCCGGCCTTAGTCCCACTCTACCTGCTCTGTCGGCGTCTTAGGTGGTTCTCCGGTATGCACCACTGTGCTCTGTAGCACTCACATCACCCTACCCCCTTGTGATTTCATTCAGGACAAATCCACTTCTGCATCACTGTATCTGTTTCACGTTTGACACTCTCAGTTTTCTCTACCATGACTGTGTCCCTTTCTGCACTCCAGGAAGGCACTGTCTGCCTGGGTTCCATGCAGCACCCCTTTCATATGTGACTTGTTCAACTGCGTGGAGATGTACCACTTGCTGCACTTCTTTGCAGTGGTACTCTCAGCCCACTAGAAGACAGTTGCTCTAGGGGGGAACCTCTCCTGAGCTCACTAACCCTCATCCTCTTCCATGAGTGCCAATGTAAACCAGTGCTACTAGTGGTGAAGACATTGCACATGAACACAGGAAACTACAGCCTACATGCATGAAGCCTTTACGTTCTCCTTGCGTCACACAAGGCGACGCAAGGAGAATGCAAAGGCTTCTGCAATATTTACAAAGTCACACAAGTCCAGATTTTCATTGTCTTGCGTGTCTTTCTGAAGAAATGGAATGCAAGGCAGCTGCTAGCACTGCTTTATATTGCAGTTCGACTTGGGAGGCATTGCATGGGTAGAGCATGGGCATTCCCATTCATCCACCCAAATGGGTGGAGCATGGGTATTCCCATACATTCACCCATAGATTTGGCGCATTCCAAGATTTACAAAGACTTGTAAACCTAGGAATGCATCAAAATGCTTTGCCTTCCCAAGTGAGGCATAATGAGGAGAAATGTCTTTATTTCTTCTCGTTATTTCCTCTCTGCATGTGTGCTGCATTCTGTAGCACACATAGAAAGAGGAAAATGCCTCTAAATATTGCACTAAGGTTGCAAGGGTTCCTGCGTTGGTGCTAGGCTGCACACAGTGCATCAGCACAAGGAGAGAGCAGAAATGCTCCCTATTTTTGTAAATAGGGAGCCTTTCTTCTCTCTCTCTTTCACCCACTGTAGCGCAGCAACTTTGCTTGCTGTCCCCCATTGCGTGAATGTTTAGTAAATGTGTCCCTAGGTTTGTATCCTGGCTCTCCCCCTTCAACACACTGGGCCATATTTATGGGCCAGTTGCATCGCACTTGCACCACGCAAAGTGATGCATGCAAGATGCAACTGAAAAATGAAATTTATGAAGCCACTCAAAACCACTTTACGTGGCCCCGAGTGGCTTCATAAATCTAGAGTAACGCAACGCACAACAAATCGCTGCATTGCGTTACTCTGCCATGCAAAGGCGTTCTATGGGTGATGCGTGTGTTTTCCTGAACTGGTAAACCTGGGAATGGGCCAAAATGCTGCACCTTCTCGGGGAGGCGTAACGAGGAGAAATATCTTTATTTCTCATCGTTACTTCCTCTTTCTATGTGTGCTGCATTACGCAGCACACATAGAAAGAGGAATATGCCTCAGGATATTGTTTTTGTGCAGGAAGGTGCCCCTCATCTCCCCTCATCTGTTAAGATCTGCGTGCGGTTTCTTTAAAAATATTTGTGACAATCGATTAAAAGATGCTAGCATCCCTGGCATGGAGCTTGCCTTCAGCTAGCTGTAGAAGTCATGCATTCCAGGTCTTGGATCATTATCACCTGAGGGTTTTTGGCCTCTTCACTGACTGACTTTGGAACACCCTGGCATACCCAAAACGTTGCAGTATTCTGACTTTTTGCATTGCATCTTGCACAGTGCCCTTGCACATCTCAGACCTTCTGCTTACCCTGGGAATGTGCGCAACTGAGTGTACTTACTCATTAACTTACTCTCCTCTTCAGCCGTCCATACACTTACCCCTTCATCCAGTGATCCACCCATGCACTTACTCACAGAATCATCCATTTGTCTGTGGATTCGTCCATTCATCCACTTATCCACCCTTGCACTCTCTAAGGAATGCACTCACTCATCCATTCAATCAGCTCTGCACATGAACACCCACCTATTCCGCCATCTTTTTTTCACGTAACTCATACAGAATTCACCTACTCACCTAGCCACATAACCATGAATTCAATTTCGCTAATGAAGACGCACTTTCATTTATTAAAAAAAAGATGTATTGCCTATGTCAATGCTTGATTTTAAAGTGCTGGTTTTCTGTGTTTAAGTATCTTTGTATTTCAAGCAATCATTTAGAAGAAAAGGAGTTTGTGCAAGGCAAAGATATATTTTGCCGCTTTTATGCCGACAATATGGCGGAACATATTTTTTGTTATCTTTTGCCAAATATTTTCATCTGTATTTTTCTAACTTTCGCTTGCCCTATCTCAATCCACGGCCTTTTAATCGCCTTTATCTCTATTTGCCTTTTCTATATTTATTGCTCCATATTACACACGGACTATTTTTTGCATTTCAGTATGTGTATGCTAATTCAAAGATTGCAGTAGACAGCTTTATGGTCATGATGGCTTCAAAAAGAAGGTACTTCGGAAACGCCGATCCGTTTCACAGCACATTTAATGAGAAGTGTCAGAAGAAGGCGGCAAATGGAGGGAATATTTCTTAAACTGTGACAATGAGCACACTTTCTTTATGCATTTTCTGTCATTATTGTTTTGCTCTTCAAGGCGGATGGATAAAGAAACAAGTTCTGAGTGCCAGAATCAAAGACTAAAACGTGTAGCAGCTTCTCTAATATCTCTACTCTTTTTTTTCTATGAGAAATCTAGTACATTTTGCACAGAAGCTAATGTATGGCATTAGCTATATCCAGGGTCGGCTTTAGAGCAGTGGGACTGGTGCAGCCGCTCTGGGCGCTGACCTGGAGGGGGGTGCTGACCTCAGCTGGGGGCACTTTGTTTAGAAATAACTTACCATTTAAAAGCAGCTGAAGCAGAGTTCCTTGTGCGTCCAGATTTCAGGCAGCAATAAAAATGTCAAGATAACTCTTGTGATTAATGTTCCTGTTAGAGAGAGAGATCAGTTTTGTCTAGTGGCAGCTTTGATAAAGTAGCACAGAGGGTTAATATGCCTGCTTCAAAGACCAGATCTGTATTTTATGTGGATAGCTGAGGCGATTAGTAAAGCCAGCCTTTACCAGCTCTTTAAAACAAATGAAACGTATGCAGAGAGGGGCAATGGAGAGACGAGGGGCCCTTTTGCCGGGTGGTAGTGAGGGAATCCGAGGAGGAGCTCATGGGGTGTGGGGGGGGGGGTGGGGGCACTAAAAATGATTGTTGTACAGGGAGCCACCAGCACCTAAAGCCGGCCCTGGTTGTTCCTTCTTCAGATAATTTTCAGCTGCCCTCCCACCACCACGGTTCTTCAGCCCAACATTACTATAATGGCAAACATATTTTCTACCAGAGTGATCCAGGGTCCGAATGTGCTTTTCTTTTGTATTGTAGTACATTGACACTGTAGAGTAGGTTTAACAAGGCGAGGGTCAGCTTGAACTGCACTCTCACTGTGTCTTTTATTTACTAGCACTGAAAGAAATATGAGGGTACAAGCTGTGCATGGCGGGGGCATGAGTTACAGTTCAGTTTGGTCACAGGTTATAGTAGTTTGAGATAACTATAACTGGTGAATTTCAGTGGTTTTGTTTGTTTAAAATATTATGTTTTAACTGACTGTTAGAAATGGGGGTCTCTAGTTGGCAGAGGTAGGTACCTTTGTCCTAATAGGGACCCTTGCTTCTAGTCAGGGTAAGGGGGATACACTTCTAAAATAACCCCTGCTCACCCCCTTGGTAGCTTGGCACGAGCAGATAGGCTTATCTCAGAGGCAGTGTGTAAAGCATTTGTGAACACATACAGAAATACAGTGAAAACACTACAAATAGACACCACACCAGTTTAGAAAAATAAGTAATCTTTATCTAAACTAAAACAAACAACAAAAATCCACAATACAGTAATAAAAATATGACTTTCAGATGGTAGAAATAATTCAGTTCAAAGCAAATTGCAGATGCGACGCTTTTAACACAAAAGTACCTTGGATGCGTCACGCAAACAAACAAACAAAACGGGCCGCAGGGATGGTGATGCCTCAATTCCTTACACTTAGGAAAGGTGATGCGTCAGTTCCTTGCTCCCGAGGAGGTGATGCATCGGTTCCTTACTGCTGCGCAGGGGAGGTGATGCATCGGTTCCTTACCGGAGAGGAGGTGACGTGTCGGTTTCTTACTGCGTGGGGAGGTGATGCGTCGGTTTCTTACTGCGTCCCCCAACAATGCGACAGACATGGCACCACGATGCGATGCGACGATCCGGGATGATGCGTGGATTCTTGCAGCTGCACAGTAGGGCTTGCATTGGAATCGGTGCGGGGATCTCGGACTTCGGAGATCGTTGCACTCGATGCGGTGTGCGGCGACTTCTCGAGCTGCGGCAGCCGCTGCGATGGTTTCTTCGGTGATGCGTCGGAAACAGGTACAGATGCGTCACGCTTCTCGGTGTTGCATTGATTTTCCAGCTCCCAGCGGAAAACAGTCTCTAGAGGTCTAAAACAACAGCAGGCACCTCTTTGCAGGTCAGAACTCCCAGCAAGGCAGTTCAGGGGAGCTGGTGGTGAAGTCTTTGTGTCCCTGAGACTTCAGAACAGGAGGCAAGCTCAGTTTCAAGCCCTTAGAGATCTTTTTCAAGCAGGGGACACAGCAAACAGCAAAGTCCTTTCTCCTTTCCTTGGCCGCAAGTAGCCACTGCAGGCCAACCCCAGACAGCAAACAGCACAGGGGCAGTATTCCTCCTCAGCTTCTCTGGCTCTTCTCCTTGGCAAAGGTTCCTCTTGATTCCCAGAAGTGATCTAAAGTTCTGGGGTCTGGGCCCCAATATTTATACTACAAAATCCTTTGTTCTCCGTGGCAGAAAAGCCCTGTGCTTGGTCAAAACCAGTTCTGTCCTCTCTGGTGCAGCTTCCTGGCAGGAGGTGGAGACAGCATTGTCCTTGGAAGACCAGGCCCATTCATGAGAAAGGAAATCTCCTCCCCCTATTCTAAATGCAGCTCAGGTCTATTCAGCCCAGGCCTGACTCATCAGGCTCTCTGGAGCCACTGCTCCTCCCCAGGCCCTGTCATCCAAAAGCCAGACATGCAATACACAAACCTAGCAGAGGCACACTGGATGGCTAAGCAAGAAAATACCTACTTTCTAAAAGTGGTATTTTCAAACACAGAATGTAAAAATCACCCTCACTAAAAGATGCATTTTAACATTCTGAGTTCAGGCATATCCACCTTTATTTTCCTACCTTGTTCCCAGGGGTAGTTATGTTTATTAGATGTTATAAACAAACTCCCCATTCTATCCTATGGGAACAGGTAGCCTTGCAACAGTGAATCACGAAATGGGCAGTAATTCACTATCAGGACATGCCACACACACCAGGGCATGTCCTACCTTTCACATATACTGCACCCTGCCCACAGGGATCCTTGGGCCTACCTCAGGGGTTACTAACATGTAAGAAATGGGAAGGTTAGGGCCTGGCAAGTGGGTACACTTGCCAAGTCGACATGGCAGTACTAGACTGCCAACAGGCTCTGTAATGGCAGGCCAGACTTACATTTACAGGCTGCTTATTTGGGTGGCACAATCAGTGCTGCAGCCCACTAGCAGCATTTGATTTACAGGCCCTGGGCACACACAGTGCACTGTACTAGGGACTGACTAGTAAATCAAATCAGCCAATCATGCAAACACCAATCCATAACAATAATTTACAAAGGGAGCACTTGCACTTTGGCACTGAACAGCAGTGGCAAAGTGCCCAATGCATCTAGACCAGCAAAACAGAGTCCAACACAGAGCAAAAACACAGGAGGCAAAGGCAAAGAATGCAGGGGATACAAACACCAATGGTGCCAGGTTTAACACGTGTCCCCTCCAGCTGAAATGTGGGGAGAACTACCCACCCTCTTGGGAGTTCTCTTCACTAAGGCGGAAAAATCTGACAAGACCATCAGCATTGGTGTGTTCTGTACCAGGGCGGTGTTCCACCGTGAAGTCCATTTCCTGTAGGGAAATGGACCACCTCAACAGCTTTGGATTCTCACCCATCATTTGCATCAACCACCTCAGGGGCTTGTGGTCGGTCTGAACCAGGAATTGAGTCCCAAACAAGTAGGGCCTCAGCTTCTTCAGCGCCCTGACCACAGCAAATGCCTCATGCTCAATTACGCTCCACCTCTGTTCCCGTGGAGGTAGCCTCCTACTAATGAAGGCTATGGGTTGGTCTAGAACCTCCTCATTCAGCTGTGAGAGCACAGTCCCTACACCATGCTCTGAAGCATCTGTCTGCACAATGAATTCCCTTGAGAAGTTGGGCGCCTGAAGCATGGGTGCCGTGCACATGGCAGATTTCAGGGCATCAAAAGCTTTCTGGCAGGCGTCAGTCCAGTTCACCTTCCTGGGCTGCTTCCTGGAAGTCAGCTCTATCAAGGGGGCAACAATGGTGCAATACCCCTTGACAAATCTCCTGTAATACCTGGTGAGTCCTAAGAAGGCTCTCACCTCTGTCTGGGTCTTAGGGGTTCCCAAGCCAGAATGGTATCAATCTTGGCCTGTAGGGGCACCACCTGGCCGCTCCCCACATGGTGTCCCAAGTACACCACAGAACCCTGCCCGATCTGGCACTTGCAGAGGTGGTGCAGATGTTCCTCCCAAGTGGCACTGAACACAGCAATGTCATCCAGGTAGGCGGCACTGAAATCCTCTAGTCCAGCCAACTCCTGGTTGACCAACCTCTGAAAGGTGGCAGGGGCATTCTTCAACCCAAAGGGCATCACCCGGAATTGGTAGTGCCCTTCTGTTATTGAGAATGCTGCCCTCTCCTTTGCCCCATCAGTTAAGGTAATCTGGTAGTACCCAGACGTTAAGTCAAATGTACTGAGGTACCGGGCAGCTCCCAACCGATCTATGAGCTCATCAGCTCTGGGGATGGGGTGCGCATCAGTCCTGGTGACCGAATTGAGCCCTTGGTAGTCCACACAGAACCGTAGTTCTGGCGTGAAACCGGGTACGGCAGCCTTTGGGACCAAGACCAATGGGATGGCCCAAGGGCTGTTTGAGGGCTCAATCACCCCTAGCGTTAACATCTTGGAGACCTCCTCCTTGATGCAAGCCATGACCCTGTCAGTCACTCTGTAAATTTTGTGCTTTACAGGAGGACTGTCCCCAGTGTCAACCTCATGGACACACCATTGAGTGACACCAGGGGTCAGGAAGAACAGAGCAGCAAACTGTCCCAACAGTTGGCGGCAGTCGCTCTGCTGTTCAGAAGTCAGGGCGGGGGAGAGTGTTACACCGTCACACTGACCCATCGTGTTCCTTCGCAGACAGGAGGTCAGGAAGAGGCTCAGTCTCCTCCTCCATTCCAGCATCTGTTGCTAGGAATATGCCCACTTCGGACCTCTCCAAGGGAGGCTTAAGGCGGTTCACATGCAGGACCTGCAAAGGGTTCCTAGGAAACTGCAAGTCCACCAAGTAGGTGACTTTACTCTTGCGCTCCACCACCTCAAATGGTTCGGTCCACTTATCCTGGAGTGCACAAGGCTCCACTGGGGCCCTGACCCATACTTTCTGTCCAGGCTGAAACTCGATCAGAGTGGCATTCTGATCATACCAACATTTCATCTCCTCCTGGCTGGCTTCCAGATTCGCCTGAGTGAGTTGTCTGAAGCGCTTAGTCTGGTTCCTGAAGGCCAGCATGTAGCTATATACATCCTGGGGAGGTTTACTCTGAGCTTTCTCCCAGCCTTCTTTGAACAGACTTAGAGGTGCTCTTACAGGATGCCCATACAGGAGCTCAAAGGGACTGAACCCTAAGGACTTCTGCTGTACCTCTCGGTAAGCAAACAAAAGGCATGGTAAGAGGACGTCCCACTTATGCCTCATGGGTTCACCAAGACCCATAATCATGCCCTTCAAGGTGCGGTTGAATCTCTCAACCAGCCCATTACCTTGGGGATGGGAAGGAGTGGTGAACTTGTAGGTAACACCGCACTCCTGCCACAGGGACTTCATATACTTAGATATGAAGTTGGTACCACGGTCGGACACCACCTCTCTGGGGAACCCCACACTGAAGAAAATCGCCATCAACGCACGACCCACCACGGGGGCTGTCACAGTCCGAAGAGGGATGGCTTCCGGGTACCGGGTGGCATGGTCCATCAAGACCAGGATGAACCTGTTGCCCATGGCTGTCTTGGGATCCAGAGGCCCCACAATGTCAATATCCACCCCCTCAAAGGGGGTGCTGACCACAGTGAAAGGTTGGAGAGGAGCCTTACACTTCGTCTCACTCTTACCATTTGCCTGGCAAGACCTACAATGAGTATCAGAACTCTTACGCATTTGGGGCCAGTAAAAGTGGGTGACAAGCCTTTTAAAGGTCTTTTCTTGCCCCAAATGTCCTGCCAAAGGCACATCATGAGCCAGACCCAGTAGGGTGGCTCTGAAGTGTTGGGGCACCACCAGCACAGGGGCTGACCCAGGCTCAGCAACCTTAGGCTCGCTATACAGGAGACCATTCTCCCAGTAAATCCAATGTGCAGTTAACCAATTACAACACGCACTTGAGCTCGCTGATCCACAGATCCACCATGGTGCATCAGTGGTAGGACCGTGGTCGAAATATACAAACATTTTTAGCCCGAATTTCTCAAAAAACACTGAGGGGATTTACACCAAATCACAAAAAGCAGGATTTCTGTATCAGGATCCTCCGTTCTTTATGTATTCACTGTGGGAACAAAGAAAGAAGCTACTGACCATTGGACAATTGCTTGTCATTGGCTCGAGATGACCTAACACTAAGCTGAATTGATACATGTGTTTGTGTTTTATATTAGTGTGTGTTTCCTACTTAGAGCAATGCATTCCCATATTACTCTCTTGGCATACTTTCCTTTGGACTCTCCTACTGGCGATTCTGAGAGACTTGCTGTAAGCTACTGCTGATGGCTTTTTATATCTGCCACTTTGGCAATTACTTTTTACTGATTTAATATTCTTTATGCCTAATGGGAGCAGCTACCGCAGCACCTGTTGTTCTCAGAGAGAGAGACAGTTCAGTTTTCCTGAACTGCTCTTTATGGAGAGTTTGAGTTCTTAAATGCTCTACTGATCTCACTCTTTTCAAGAACTCTTTATGGGATCTACCTAAATTGTGGATCTTAGTGACTTAGAATAGGGGCTATTTTCTTTATGGAACACACTTCTGATATTTCCTCAAACAGATTTATCTGACTTACTAAATTGAATAAAGAGGAAAATTAACAATCTACTAATCTCTTAAAGAGAAATAAAGGTTTTTGAAACTGATCTGAAACTCTCATCATTGGCTGAACAAAATTACCTGTAACGATGATATTGACTAATATGTTTTTGACTTATGCTCCATTCTAAAATGGTGGCAAAGATCCTTTTGCCTGGAGAAGAACATAGCGTGGAGCTGGAGTCCATCTTGTAAGTCAAGGGGTGAACAGAATAAATTAAGTTGACTTCTGTGCTATTAATGGCACTCACAATTACATTTTCATGCACAAAAGTTCTAACAGCCAATATAACATCTGGTTGAGAGAAAACATCCTTGCCCTCACTGAAGCAAAAAAGTATATCCTAATTCTAGGAGCACCAGACTCTTCTGTTGCTCCATTTGTGGGATCCATTAGTGTAGGAATGACCCACCAGATGTCTCAGAACGTTGCAAATCTGGAAATCCTCTTTGATCCAGGTGCTTTCATCCACAGTCAAATCAATGCTGTCTTAAGAGAGAGATTATGCAACTCTCCCAGCTTTAGAAATTATTTCTGTCTTGCAAGCACACTTCTCACTTGTACGAACTGACAGGAAACCTCTATTCAGAATCCCTGCTCCATACACCTCAATTACTATTACATTGGCTGTGGATGATCAGTGGCAGTGTGATACATTAAAGTCTGGACTCCTTAGATCCCTACCCCAGAGCATGCCCTGATCACGCCAGATTCAGGAAACTCCACAAAACGGAATCAGCCAGGCATTCACTCACCTGAAGACTGTCTGCAGACAACTATTAAAGAGTGACCGATTGGGGGTCGGTTCCAGGACAGTGTTGTTTTTACACATTCTATACATCTCAGCAATTAGAAGTGATGCAAGATGAGCTCCAGTGCCTTTTAAAAACTGCTAAGAATTGAAACAGTTGAAAGTCCTGTTGAAAGTCCTACAATTTAGCCAGTTACAACATCTATTGAGTGGTTGTGCACATACAGACTAACCATTAGCCAAGAATTTTATTTGCGTGGCTAATACAAAGCACTTGGACTTAAAATCCACAAGAGAAAGTTTATCTTTGCAATGCCACACCTCCATTTTTCATTCCATGCATGACTGCCACATTAGAACCAAAGTCGCCATTATCATAAAAATTCCATTTAAACAGAATATCAACAGATTGACTCTTTTATTTTCACTTAATTTAAATATTCATTCCAATTAACACAGCCCTTCGGTTATTCACAACATTTCATTAATTTCTAACAAAAATATTACCAAAGATATTCAAAATCAACCTTGAATCTACGCAACTATGCATGCTAGCTACATTAGAACCAAGGTCGGCATTTTCATAACAATTCCATTTATGAAAATCTCAACAAATTGACTCTTTTATTTCCATTTAATTTAAAATATCCACTCCAATTAACAAACGTCTTTGGTTATTCACAACATTTTCATTTGTTTGTATCAAAAATATGACCTTAGATATACAAAATTATCCCTGAACTTACACAACCTAACAAATGTATCTATGGTACATATTTCAATATTCAATATTCAGAGAAGAAATTACACAAACCAATCACTCTACCTAAATCAATGTGTATCTTTTAGGGGAAGAGATCATCTTAATTTACGTACTTTACTATGAAAATTTCCCATCACTTTTACCAACTGAGGCATTTCTTTAAAAGTTCTCAGTAATTTGACAGTATTAAAGGAAATCGTTAACTGTGGTACTTTAAATGGGAGAAAAGTGTCCTTTGTGTGATGAATTGCTTATCACACATTTTACACATCTTCTGTACATTTCCGACAAACTGTAAATGAGGGTCCAAGCGGCCAAACCTACTAGCGTAAAATCATCTCTATGTCTTACTCTTGGACAGCTTAACCGCTTTTGAATAACCACAAAAAGCACACCCTGAAAATCTGGGTAATTTTTTTAAAAACAAAAAAGGAGAGACTCATCTGTGACACATCCAGCCTGTGGCACATGTGGTTGTCAAAGGAGACTGTGCTTTGGACACAGAAAAAGTGCACAGTAAACTGGTAGGTTGCTGCCTTTTAAACAAGATTGAAATTAAATGTAAACAACACGAATTAATTTTTAAAGGATTCTTGCAAATAGTCTAAACCACTTACAATTGCTCTGAGTAGCATTAAAGCCCAATGTTGTTTGCCCACTGTGCCAATCTAGACAGAAGCCCGTCTTATGCAAATCAGTACACACACTGCCTATTATGGCGCAAACACAATAAGATGACGGACGGAGCACTGAAACTTTTCACACTCACCTCTAGTCATTATTAGATCTGTGTTGAATCCATCATTGTTATTTAGCTCACTTTGCCACCCCAGTTCAGACCCAGCCAAATGCAACCTTCTTGATCCTGGGTACAGTCCAGCCCGAACTTCCAAGCCAGGTCTTTCATGGACCAAAAACAAGCATCCTGGGACCGATTTCGGGGTAATACCCCTCAACAGCTGGCTAGCTTGAATCCAGTGGTGCAGTGAGCAAGAAACCCAAGTCTGGGTATACCCTGCCAACTTAGGGCGAACAATGCAAACACAATAAGAAGATGGATGGAGCGCTGAAACTATTGGCCCTCCTTCGGTTCAGGTATATTCAGGACAGGGAGCTATCTGAAGCCTATCATCTAGGTGTCAATGCAATGGAGGGAAACATAGGCACACCACTTATCACTTTACATGTACTTAAGAGAAACATTGGAGGCAGATTTTTCTTTACTTTGCGATATGCATGCATTGTAATAGTGTCAGATGTATCGGTGTGTCTAAGTAGTTGCACAAATAATTTAAATAGTATTTATTAATTTTATTTTATTTAATTCTTTAATAACACTACTCATCCCAATGTAGGATGCCAGAGAGCTTTCCATCAAATGCACACATTATACATAATATATATTGACAATCAGTAAAGAAATTGACAAAAAATGTCAGAAACCCATACATTAGAGGTCAAAGTGTGGCTGAGGAAAGGGGGTAGAATCATATAGGGTGTAGACATGGAAAGTTGGGTCTGAGAGCCAATGTGTAATCTTTTTTTGTCTGAATTGGACATAAAGAGGGTGCATTCTGAAATATCTCACCAGGTTTAGACTCCTGCTGCAGAGATGCCGACAATTTTTCAGGGGATTTCAATAATGGTAAGATAACTCTGGTGGTTAATGCAGTTCCCGGAGAGTTCTGTGTTTTGTCAGGTTTTCACTCATAAAGTACCATCATAGAGTGTTAATGTGCTGCTGTAAAGTATATTACGTAACATGCAGATCTGAGATTAGAATTTTCTCTGGTTAGGTAAGTGGGTAGCTGCTTTTTGCCCAGATATCTCTTTGTTACTTCCAGTTCATAGGTTGCAATCCTTCTTTTATAGCACAGTGAGCTGTGAACCGGCATCAATGAGCTGCATACAAAGTGCAAGTCATGGGTTTAGATTCTTATTGTTTTTATCTCAATCTGTTGCTATTTTAAGTTTGCAATTAAGGGTTCCTTTGCGTAGTAATAACGTATTATTAGTACAAACAACACTAATCAATGCATTACATTTTAAATCCTTATATTGTGTTTCTCCTGAACATTCATTCAACAAATAATCTCTACAAGTAAGGACTATATGCGACTGCTACACCCACAGCCCTCATTGTCCAATGTAATATTTCCTGTACATTGATTTACACACATGTATGATTTATTTTCTGTGTGTGTGTGTGTGTGTGTGTATGTGTGTGTGTGTGTGATATAAAGCACTCTGAAGTTCACACTGGAATGAGTAGCGCTATAACAAAATTAATAAAAAAATTAATTAAGTGCCAATTAAATTATTTGTGTAATTACTCATAGACACAGATACATATGCCATTATACGGTGCATGCCCTTCTCTTCCAAAGGGACTTTGAATAAAGTAAACAAAAATATGCCTCCAAATCATAGTTTCTCTTAAGTGCATGTGAAGTGTTAGCAAGCTGTGTGCCTTTGTATCCTTCCCTTGCACACACATCTAGGTGGTAGGCTTCAGACAGCTCCCAGCCTGGGTGGCACTTGAACAGAAGAAGAGCTGATTGCCCTTTAAATCAGACTTTTGTTTTGGGCCCAGCTGGAAGTGAAAATAAGAAAGTCTCCTCACAACCTGCAGGATGTTGCTTCGAAGAGAAAGCAGACAATGTGTGTTCCCTGCTGAATTATGTCCAGGTATCAAAAAAATGCACCAGGAAAAAGTCAGTATATTTCACTGGGTCGCCCGATCCCAGATCTGACTTAAAAACACCTACTTGAACGGTGATCTGGTGGGATCCCCCCCATTTCCTGCACTTTTGAAATCAAACACGAGTCACATTGTACAGGATGTGTTACATGAGACAATGAGGGTCACAAGGTGTAGGAGTCACATTACTGTCCTTACTGGTAGGCAATATATGTTAAGACTTCATAGTCAGGAGAAACAGAAAGTCAGGATTTAAAATGTAATGCAGTGCTTGAGGTTGTCTGCAGTAATAAGATTTTATTACTACCCAAAAAAACATCTTTTACCAGCCTTATAATAATTATCAGTACCCGCCGCGAACACTGGTCATTCCACATCTTCCGGACCGCGTACCTCGCTGCCATTGTGCAGGCCCTAGACCGGGTGTACACTACTCCGGCACTCCGTTCTCCCCGTACATTGTACATGCCTTCCCGCACTGCCAGAATTTTCTCTCACGCATTATACATCCCGGAGACCCGGATCTCCCCTGATGCCGCCAGAACCATTTCGGATCCAATTGTGACCGAGACCCTGCTCTCCCCATCGAACACCACACTGCACACCCAATTACCTGCCGCGCACGCTCCAGCGGCCTCTGATGTGACATTGGTCCTCTCTATGTGACTTCAAATTGGCAGCCTACTCAGAATCTTCCAGTCTGTGCTGCTACAACTAGCCTTGGTTGGGACCCTGCTCCCTCCATCAGATATCTGCTTCACTATCTTCATTTTAAGCAACTTCTCAGGCATCCTTGATCCATTAGTCCTGATGATGATCCCATAACCGTTGTTGGGGATCGAAACGTTGTCGACGCCACATCTTAACTCTAACCGTCATCTGTGATTTTTGCAGAGTACAAGATGTTGTTTATTGTGACTACTGTTATTTCCTAACTCACCACAAAGTCACTTTAAGTTACATGCCTGAGGTAAGGAAATCTGTTGATTTCCAGAAACCCCGTCACATCCTGCTCACTTTATGTTATTGTATTGTTTTCTTGTGTTATTATTTGGTAATAAATCCTAAAAATCGTCCATTTGGACAAGAATAAGACCCAATCCTGATTACAGTTTTGTGGCTATGAATGTGTACTCGTTTTGAAAGGTACCGCTTTCTCTAATAATTGACTACTACCCTTGGTCCCTTCTGACTATAAGGGTTCCCTTGTTTTGTCGTTATATAGCCTTATAATAACGACAAATTGAGGGGAACAAAATAATAAAGTTCTAAACCCATGACTTGTAGTTTGCATGCAGTTCCATGGTTATTTAATGAAATGCAAGTAACAGAAGGCTGCAATAACTCACATACCCCTGTAATCTGCATGGTATACAGTGTGCTTTGCAGGAGACACATTAACCCTCTGTGTGAGTCAATACTGTGACTAGGCAAAACCAGTGGAGGCTCCACCACTAAGGCAGAGGAGCATCGCCCCACTGCTCGTGGAGCAGTGTAAAAAAATAAAATGATAATAACAGCAGTTATTTCTGTTATTAGAATTTTATTTTTTCGGCCAGGATGGGTGGGGCTGGCGCTCCCATGACTTCCCAAAGGAGGAGTGGTTTGCAATCCTTAAGTGCGCACAACTGCTTGGCCATCCCTCTGGGGCCGACCAAGAAGTCATGCGCACTTTGCATGTCCACCACCAGGCTGCATTACATATGGTGAGGAACATGCAAAGCCTCCCAGTCCCCATCTGAGCGCCGATCAATGGTGCTCAGACCAATCACAATGCTGCAATGCAGCATTGTGATTGGTCAGGGGAGGGAGCCTATGTGCTTCCTGGTTCCGGAGAGATGACGAGGGACAACACGACGGTGGTAAGGCGGCTGCGGACTCGGCATGGAGGTAAGTGTTTTTTAAAATTTTGTAATACCCCCCACTGCGACTCCCTTACCCCCGCCCGCATGCCCCTCCACTCTTGTTCCCTGCCAGCTGCTACTGGGCAAAACATATCTCTCCAGCAACTGAATTAACCTCTAGAGTTATCTTACCGTTATTATTACCCCAGAGATTTGTTTGCAGACAAAGATCTCAGCAGCAGGTACATTAACCTCATAAGATATTTGAAAATGCAGTCTTTATTACCCATCATGCCAGAACAGATTAACTGTCAGGTTTCTCCTTGTTGACATTTCTTTGTGGCAGAGTTTTTATAAATAATTTTATAAATTGATTGTCAGACTCTGCTTTTCATGACTCCAGCCAGTGTAACTTTGCTGCTTTCCATTGCCTTGACCGCAATTATGGGTTCTTGGAGTATTTCTGCTCCAGTTCCAGCACTGGTTAAATCTCTCTGAAAACCTGGACATGCTAAATTTGCTGCAATGTGCTGAGGCAGATGGCAAAAAACAGGACTATTCCGGCAAATCAGTGTCTAATCACCCTATTTTTCAGGCACAGGATTATTTCAGGCTAGTACATAGCACTAGCTCACATTATAGTCAAGTTCACTGGATTTTTATGTGATTCTGCAACTGCAGATTTTACGCATAATTAAGGATTTGCCACATTTGCAACATAATAGATCTGCCACATGTGCAGATTTTAGCAAAAAAAATATTTCTAGCTCAAACTGCTTAAAAGGTTAATAAAAACGTTGAAGGTCATGTTTCTGCACTGTGGAAAGGCCTTAGTAAAGGTTGAATGGTGTTTTGCTTATTGCTGTATTTGGGTGTTAAATTGGTACTAATAGTGTATTCAGGTGTAAAAATAATAAAGTAATGAAGTAATACTATAACAAAATGTACCACATTAAGCTGCATAATTTGCCTTTTCTTGCCACATAATTTATTCAATCCTGACGCATAAAATTGGTCCTCTCATGCCGCATAATTCCAGTGGCCCTGGTTATAGTTCAATGGGTATTTTGTACATTTTCTCTGTTTGAAAGTGTCCAGATATTTGAGAATACACAGACAGCGCCACCCACTGCACACCAGGCACGTTTCACCTATTGGTTTCGCATTCTCCAGAAATCACGTCAGCCGCAATTCTGCTTAAGAAGTTGTTAAATGCTGGATTCAAGAAAGAATTTGAAAAGGAAGACGTGCATAATGAAAGCCATGTCGTGCTTGTGTGATGAATTATGTATGCTTGTTTGCAGTAGCGCGCACGATTGTAATTGAGCACACTCGAATTAATGCATTTTTCCTTCTATCGCGGATGCCCCTGAACATAAAAAAAACCCAGCAGAGATGTACAACGCGTCCCGGCGGATCTACACCGTCACCAGAAATGCTGTTGCAATTAAGGGCCTCTGGTTTAAACAAGGAAACAAGCAACTGGGCACAACTTTATTGAAATGTCACGACTACCCAAAACTCCAATTTGCAGTTCGGTTTAATTTCAGGCAAAGGCCTGATTGCAGGGGTTCGACGTGGGCATCAGTAATGCAAGAGAACCACTGTGTCTATGCCAATTGGGAAATGGACAACTACGTTCCAAATTTCAGCTTCTCAAACATTCTTTAAGCAGGACTATGTCTGTGCCTGGTGCAGAACAATCCTGAAAAAACTGTCTGAAATGTATAAGGACATCAGAAAACCCTCTCATGCAGAAGGATTCATTTTTGTGGGCACGAGATTGACAGCGCTTATTTTCATTCGCTCACTTCACTCCTATATGTTGACATTTTGAGGTATTTATAGAATCTAGCTACAGAACACGGAAGTGCTATAAAACCATAGCGCGAAGACAATATGGCATTGGATATTAGAGGCTTTTTGGGTGGTCCGATAGCCAAGGGCATAGCTATCATTAGTGCAGAAGGTGCAGTACCTACGAGTGAGGGTTCCAATGCACCCTAATTATTGCTGTTTTTATTACAAGATCAGGGGATGGGGGATTTTCCTTGCTTGCGCTGAGGCCTGCGGTGCCCTGGCAACACCTCCTAGGTCAGTCAGAGGTTACGCACATCAAATGTAACATTTGATGTTATTTTCCACTGAAGTCTTGGGGCCACATTGCTGTTGTACTACAACTGGCTAACCAAATACTCCCTAAAAGCACTTGATCCTCTCAAGGTAATGGGTGAGCAGCAGGGCCGGACTGGGAACACAAGCCAGCCCTGGCAATTCAGCTGGACCGGCCCCGTTGGAGGGTTGGGGGGGTTCGGGGGGTGGGGACTAAGAAGCACTGCTGCCGCGTTAGCACTGCGGCTGGCTGATTTAGCACTGCTGCCGCTTTTGTTACAGGGGGCCAATATTTCAGCACTGCTGCAAAACCAGCCACCAGTAACAAAACCGGCCCCCACTGCGCAAAAACCGCCCCCCACCCTTCTGGCCCACTGGGAAAATGCCCGAAGCCCGCTACAGCCAGTCCGGTCCTGGTGAGCAGTGCAAGCCTTGCTCGTGGTCGTGATGTGAGGTTAGGCACTGGTGGGCCTGATTCACAAAGGTAAACTTACACATTTGTGTACATTTACTACTTTTTTGCTATTCACAAACCCAGATTTAATAGTACGTGTATGACTGCAGAGACTCCACAGTCGGGGCGGAGAACTCCACACATAAAAAGATTGGACTGGCAAAACTTCCAAGGTCAGTCAGAGGTTACTAGGCATCAAGTGCAACATTTGATGTTGCTTACCACTGCAAATGGACAACAAAATACTCCCTAAAGGTACTTGACAGACCTATCTGTTTATGTGCGGAGGTCTCCGCCCCAACTGCAGAATCTTCGCAGTCACAAACTTACTATTAAATTGAGTTTGTGAATAGCAAAAATCTAGTTAATCTTACACAAAAGTGTAAATTTACCTTTCTGAATCAGGCCCGCAGCAAACAGTACAATTTAGTATTTGTCAATAAAATGAATGTACAGTCAACTCCTCTGTATTATAAAAATAGAAAAACATTAATTACACATAAGAATATTTTACACATAAAATTAGGATACACAATGAAAACAAGGCGTGCCTCAAAAACCTATAGTTTGGAAAATGTATCCCAAGCACTATATCAGGTTCTAAGAAAGATACCTTTAAATTTGTTTTTACACTTCATATCCTCTTTAGATGTTCCACTGTCATGAACTGAAAATTACTGCTTAAGAATGAAAATTGTACAAAACATTCTGATACACTTTTCGTTCACACTAGCATGCTTGACTTTGGGCCTTATTTCGTTTTCGGTGGATGGAATACTCTGTCACAAACGTGACGGATATCCCGTCCAGCATATTACGATCTCCATAGGATCTAATGGGATCGTAATACAGTTGTGACCGAGTATTCCCCTCCACCAAGATCTAAATCAGGCCCTTTGTCTCCAAGTTAGCTGTGCCTGAATGTGAGCATATTTCTGGCATTCTATATTCATACTGTGAAGGTTTACAAAGATGTAGGAGCAAAAGATGTTCATTTGGCATTGATTGTAATAGTAATAGGTAGTGTGATATGAGGGGTGTCTTTCTGGTGCTGAACATGTTGGCAATGTTTGTCAGCAGAGATATATAGTGAAATAGAGCTGTCAACAAAGATTTCTGGTAAGTGGTGATATAGGTGTTGGCCATGCTACCTTGCAGTGAGATAACGACCAATATTCTGCAGGCCCTGGTCACTGGCTGGGCAATAACAACTTTGTTATGTGTTGTTTCCAGTGTAGTTGGGCTTATGAGGCATGTACTGCAGGCCTGTTGCCTGTTAGGGGGCACACTGATTGCTCTGGGTTTTTTCCACTTGTTGCAGGTTTATGCCTGCCAGCTTTGAGTGCCCTATATAAGTGCATAATTTCCAGGTGTCTTATCCAATTGGCTTTGGCTAGGTGTATCCACTGGGCCGGAAATCCTGTGTGCTGTTGGTCACTATCCACAGGGACTGTATCATCGCATTCAAACCTTGCCACATTAAGTTGCTGAACTGCCTCATGCTTTACGGCTGTAAAAGCCTATTTCCCAACAGCATGTCTGCCTCCATCCATACATTTATACAAGAGCATCCCATATGTCCATGTGAACAGGGGAATCAAGTCAACCTTAACAAGTGTTCACATGGAACTCACTTTTAAAAAATGATTTTTTGTTCACAGACCTTTCTGTGCAGAATGAATCTTTTAAACAACCTGTCTAATTAGATTAATAATACTCTTGAATAGAGAAATGAAGATTCCAGAGCAGCCAGTATTTATAAACAACCACGGTTCAGCCAAACCGAGTTTATTAGACAAGGATTATTTGTTCAGACAAACAGATGTGAGTGGTTCTTAAGGGAAACAGGAAGAGTGAGTATACCCCAGGAGAAAAGACAAACCATACAAAGGCACGTGTGACCAAGCAACATGGAGTCTAGTAGGGAGGTGTGGCAGTAGAGCCAGTGACTTTACAGGTGTAAGTAGAGTGAACATATGTTGCATGGTCAGACCAAGCCCTAACAGTGTGCACTATGTGTTTGTGGACTTTTTGGTTGAGTGGAAGGGCATTAGCTGCATCTCCAACCACTGCCAAACAGGAGAAGGTGGAGCCTTGCGATGAAAAACGGCTTCCAGGGAGGAGACACGAAACATGTGTTTCTCAGAGTACTGGGACTGGGGTGTTTAACGCTGGATGTCGTCACCATCACTGGTGCAGCTGCCAGCTGCTCCTTGCAGCTTGCGGGAAAGCTGCTAACTGATGACAGCCTGCAAGATTCATGGATTCTCTGCTGGCACTGTCATTTGATCCTCACTGGAGGATGCTGCATGGGAGACAGTCTGTTTCACTGCAGTGGCTGCCAGTGGAGTTTCCGGACATCATCTATGAAAGTGAAAAGTCTAGTACCTGTAGGAGTAAAGTTCATTTGTGGCACGTGGCAATAAGGGAGACAACGTAGCAAAGGGACAAAGGGGGCAAATGAAACAAATAGAACACTTTGGCAATGAGCTTGGAAGAGGGAGTGCAAGGAGAGAAGGTAGACAGATGAAGCAGGGAACACAGGTGAAGTAGGGGTCAGGAGTCAGTGGGGACAGAGGAATAAGGTGATTAGGGAGAAAAGGAAGGCAAGTGGTAAAGGTTGACTAGGAGAGCAAGGGACCATGAGGTATACAATTACAAGAGGACACAGGGTAGACAGGTATTTCATGCTCTCGTACCAACCTCTTGTACAACTCAAATTTAGGAGACGGACAATCAATGCAGCATTGACATTCAACTCCCACTAGTATATTGGACATGCGATTTGGATTATTCCTCAACTGGTGATGCATGTTTAACATTGATTTGAGGGCATCCGCTGCAAATATGATACGTTTAGTTCATCTCCTCTGACATCCATATGGAGGACCAGCTTACATGTGATACATGTGACATGGGAGTTAGTAGGAAGAAGCTGACAAAGGAGGCTGGGGAAATGTTACAAGATCACATGAAGAGGAGGGCAGTAGAGAAATTGGTGACTTTGGAGACAGGGGAGACCCAAAAAGCAAGACAGTATAAGACAGGAGAATCCACCAGACCAAGAGGAAAAGAAGAACAGGGGAGATGACAAGCGGAGTAAGGTGACAACATGGGCAGGGGGAAAAGGGGGGCAAGCTGGTACGTGGACAGGGGAGATAGTAACAGCGCAGATGGGATAAGGGAGGGTGACATGAGATTATGTGCTGTTTTTCATACCTGACCATAGGTTTGAAAGGTCATCAATATTTGCCCTGTGTGGTTGAGTTAAAGAGATGATGCAGGCTTGTCACCCTGCAACACAGCATCCATGTGTATATCTTCTTCTATTACTAGCACTTTTTTCAGACCTAGCCCATGGAGCAGAGCTGCACCATTTAGGCTGTTACTGTATTAGTGAGAGACTATGCCACATGACCTACGTCTCAGCAGCACAGAGGTTGTGAGGAGACTGACTCTGGAGCTCACCTCAATCAGCCTCTATATACGCCGGAGATTGTTCCAATTCCAGACTCCAGCAAATAGTATAACTACATGTTCTTTTACATAAACAAACAATGAATGTGTGTAATATTTTGTTGTTTCTTTGTCCATCAGTGTAGATTTCATTCATACATGTCTGCAAAAGGTAATATGTACAAGCAAATGAATGCCCATGTGGAAATGCATGGGAATTCATGAGTCCACAGGTTTTTCATCTGCAAAAATGAGGTGGGGTTTCATATGCGCATCCTTGCCATATTTCCTCATGGATTCTGTGGTTGAATATTTATTCAGGGTTATAGGCGTAGGTTTCATCATGCCGAAATTTGTGCTTAAAGTTTTGGAAGTTAGACGCTACAATTATTTTACCCACCCCACTTATGCCCAATCACTCCAACCTATGTTTAAAACCTATGAGTTTAAACATTGCCAGTCAAACCTAGGCCAAACATGTAATCAACATATAGGTGTCTTTGATGTCACATTACAATTGGCCTCCAGACATATTATTCATACATTGTTTCAGGATCAATAAATGTATTTATATTCTATGAAAATGTAATATTTATTGTAGATACGGCAAGAGTGGAGCAACTGCTCTGCTGGTGAGCCGTGCTGCGTCTACAACCTTAGGTGCCACTTGTGAAAAGTAATCATCAACCTGAGAGCCTAGGTTTGGATTTAAGTTCCAAGTTAACACTTGCCAGGATCAATATCCTCATGGTGAAGGAGAACAGTTAATGGATTTAGCAGCAGCGGCCGCTACAAACAAAGGATGGTGGGGCAGGTGTGGTCTCGCTGGACCTTTGCTGCTGTGGCCGGCCACCTCCAGCATCGCGTTCGCCGCCTATCCTCTTCCTGAGTCCCAGCAACCCCTGGGACCCAGACTCCCATCCAATCCCCACAGAGCAGTGCGGGGACAGGTCTGAGCAGGCAGGGAAGACACCCTGCTCAAACTAGGGAGTCTGTGGGGTTTCTATAGCCCGGCTGTTCAATGCGGCTGGGCTGGAGAAACCCTAAGTGTGCATGTGTGTTTTGGTCGGCCTGAGGCGGCCGGCCAAAACACATATGCGCATTTGGGGAGTGAAGTGCACGTAGCACTCCTCCTCCCTCCTCTTATGCCTAAGCCCCGCTCCTCCCAACACTACTGGCAGAGCCGGCAAATGTAAAATAAAACGATGCAAGAGCATTATTTGATTTTACATTTGCTGGCTCTGAGCCAGGCAGTGGGGCGACGCTCCTCTTCCATTACGGAGGAGCCGCCACTGGGATTTAGAATCTGTAAAACACATTTGTTTAAGCAATTATGTGAAAATCCTGGTAAAAAGAAAGAGTTAAAACTGGAAGTTATATAATTGCAAGCTTTATAGTCAAGCAAAGAGTCAACAATGCAATCAATGTGTTTGGGGCAATATCAGTCCCTCTAAGCGGTCATTAGTAGCTCCAGACATACATAAATTCAACAAAATTAATGTTACCAGTATAAAATGTGTTCTTTATTGATTCAGCAAGTATGTCCAGTGCAACAAGCATGACAGGTTATAAAAGAGAACCCATGCCCTCCTCTGGCAAGATCACATTTAATTTTGTGGTTGCACATCAAAGGCATTAAGGGTAATCTTACAGCGTGCATCTAAAGAAAAATAAAACTATAGAAATAATGGATCCGTACACCTCTCTACGAATGGTCTCTTAGGCTACCAAAACTTTTGACTGACCTGATTATGGTAGGATGTCATGCAAACCTGCAATTAGAAATCAGTGATTATTAATAATTGAATTGAAAAAACTGAATATCCTTGGATTAATTAAGAATTTATTGACTTCTTACGTGTTGCTTGCTGTTACTGGGTTACGTAATGGCGAAATGATGAATGCACTGCAGTTACATAGTGCTTCATTGAAGAAACCCTCAATTCTAGAAACTGCAGGAGCAAATAGTTTGGAACAGACTCTACACAGAAGTAGCATACACTTCTCGTAGTGAAGACTGGCAAAGAAGTGAGCTTTCATCCAGAATTGGGAATCTCTTATTGCAAATAGTCAGCTGTCTTTTATGGTTAGGTGGTAGTGTAGGATGGCCACATGGTTGCATTCAATATATGTTGCATTTTTCTTGAAATTTATGGGGGATTATAGAGGACAGCAAGTTGGGTGCCTTCTGGATGACAGACCTTAATTGGTAAAACATCTCTGTTTGCCTACATCCCTGCCTCAATGTGTCTCACAAGATCTGCACTCATTTCATTTATCGCCACCTTTTACAGAGCACAATTGCTTTGTTGATAGGTTTGCACTAGGGATGGGCGGAACTTGTTGAATTTGACTCAGCAGAATTCCGCGGAGTCGCATAAAAACTCCACGAGATTCAGCGGAGTTGTGCCAATGGGCATAAATAGGCATGTAGTGCTGCTTGCATTGTGATTTAGCACTGATAGCGCATTCCATGCTGAAAAACCTGTATGAACAGCTTCAAGCTATGTGCCAGAGGGTGCAGTTACTCGAGTTGCTTTTGCTGCTGCTCAAGTAGATTTTCTCGATTTAGAAAAATCTCACCGGATGTCAACGTAGCGACTGGTTTTCGTGCTAAGGGATGCCAAATCTCGCTCACACTCGTCAATTTACTGTTCTTGAGATGTGTGCAAGAAAAAATTCTGCCACGCAGCAATTGGCAAACTTTGGCCAGAACTCCGCGCTACAAGAGTAATGCAAAGTCGACAAAATTCCGCCAATTACAAGGGCAAAACAGAATATTCGCCCCACCCCTAGCTTGTACTTGATTAATCAACTTAACAACAAAAGTATACATCTGGACATTGATAACTTTAATTAAGGCATTCAGCTGAGGTGTAAAATTTTAATTATCATCCATAATTATCCACAGGTTTCTAGCTCTTGTGCTATGACTAGTAGCATTATCAACGAAGGACGACAGTAGGAGCTTTAGGGGTGGGAGTTTCTGAGCTGAGGAGGAGGCAAAATCAGTGAGGGAAACATCTGAACAGTAGAGGGGCTAGTTTCATTTATATGGCACATATTAATAAATGACATACATTACCTTTCTCAAACTGTTAAGGGATAGCTCCTGTGATCTGTGTATAAATTGCACATTACTGATTCAGCTGCAGGCGCAGTCCACTAAGGCTGACATCTGTTCAGAGTTTATAATTAAGACCCATTATGTTGGGAAACAACTTGAATTGTTATTTAAGGCAGCACAAAGTGACGAAATTGGTTAGGGAGAGTGCTTCTTGAAAATACAAAGTAATCTTATTTTACAACTATTTGATGAAAATCCCGAGTTGTGGCTTGCATGTCAATTGTTTCCTAAAGAGCGAAGGCTTGACAAAATACCATGCTTTTTATGCCTTTGCATAATCTAAAATGCTGCCTTTGTAGCAACATGCTCTGTGTTCAGATTTTTATATACACCTGGGCTTATTATTACCAGTACCATGACTCTATATACATCATTTCTGTTCAATGTTGCTTTTACAATGTTGTCATTCATTCATTTATGTTACGAGTCAGGGCGTTGAGCTCTGTGAGGAGAGGCAAGATGGCGGCCGCTTGAGGTGGTCGGCAGTGATACTGTGGTTTGTGTACTCGATTGGCAGTGTAATGCAATGCTGAACTGAATCTGGGGACGAAAAAAATGGCTTCATGACCCCCGGTATAGCGGCAGTTACTCACCTGGCTACCGGAGGCTGCTCCCGAGTGGCGTTGATCTTCGGAGGCTTGCTTGCCCTGAGACGTCTTGTCAACGCGACTGTGAGGCACTCGGACTGTGCCGTCTGCCGCCCCACGACCTCATTGTCAGGAATGGGTCCAAAAGTGGCTATTGGGACCCAGAAGGGCAAAGCTGCTTATTCTGCTGCGGCGGCAGCAGCTTCAGGACTAGCGGAGCGGGGGCATGAGACCGCAACAGAACCGGCGCCGCGGCAATGTGGGAGGCGTGCGAATCCAGCTCAGCTTTCTGAGCCTGCCCCGCAAAGGAAAGCGAGAGGTGAGGCTGCCAGCAGTCAGCGTCTGGCCGGCCCCACGGTGGTTGAGCTGCTGAAGGGGTCAGGTGGAAAGCAAGGGGGCCGGCAGGCACAAAGCTCGTCGGGAGTGCCCGAATCGGAGCAGCTTGGCACCCCAGCTGCAACCGCTGACAACCAGACTGCATCTAACTCAGAGGACATCAATGAAGGTATGCAGGCCTCCCAGGCCCTCACTGAGGGAGAAGGGGGCCGTACAAACTTGCCTCCGGGGCATACTGGGCTAAGGCTGGGAACTCTTAATAGTGATCAGGGGGATCAGAGTCCAGCTCGTATTATTGACAAATCCCCAGGGGATGGGCATGATCTAGGTCATCAAGGGGAGGCCACGGATGCTCACGCCACCTCGGAGACTATATTAATGGATCCCCCTCCTGTGAGCCTCCCCCTGCCAGAAATGCCAGAAATGCACAATGGTTCTCTCCCTGGGATAGTCGACCAAACGCTAGTCAACAAGGACCGCGGCCCAACCTGCAACCAGCTGCTGGTAAATCAACAAGGGGGGGCAGAAACTGGAGGTTATGATCCCGGGAGGGAGCTAAGCAACTGTTTCTACTCACTATCTGATGACGCTGAGTGGTCACTGAACGGGTCCGAATCATCCGCTGAGCTTAGTGAAGATGGCAGTGACCTAGAGGTGGGCAAAGGGGCTCATGCAATGACCGCTCACAAAATAACTAAGAAGGTGGGACGGCCGATATCGGAGGGCAAAGATTTAGCCTGGGACTATACCGCTATGGAACGGCTAACTGGCTTCCCCTCGGGGGTGGCTCAGGGTACCAACAGACATGACTCTCCTACATTGGGCGCTATCTATCAAGCCAAATTAATGCACTGAGAGGAGACGCGTCAAGATAGTCGTAAAGCCCAAACTGCACTAAGAAAAGTTCAAGGGGTGGTCAGGAAGCTGACAAAAGTCTGCAATACTATTGGGGAACGCTTGTCAGATCTCAAGACAAGAACCTCTGTGGCAGAGACAGATCTGGCAGCCACTCGAATCCAGACGGAGGCACATGAAGCCCAGCTTGTAGACATTCAGTGGAAGCTGGAAGATTATGAAAACCGCCAGCGGCGCAATAATTTACGTTTGCTAGGAGTTTCGGAAGGAATTGAGGGCGCAGATATTTGATCTTATGTGGTGGAATTATTGCAGACCGCCCTTGCAGAGATAAAAGGATGGAACTGGCAGCAAGAAGTGCAGCGGGCCCACAGAGTCCCCTTTGTTCTGAAACAGCCACCCAGGAAAGACTCCAAACCACGGGCCATCCTAGTTTATTTTGGGAATTATTTGCTAATACAGTCGATTTTTGAAAAAGCGAGACCTGACGCAAAGAGATCCAGCGGCGATGTCTCATTTTTTGTCCGCCCAGACTTTTGTCATTTTACTGTTGAAAGGTGCTGGCGGCTTCGACAACTAATCAGACCATTTCAGGACAAAAATATACAAGCATACTTGGTTAATCCTGCACGTTTTAAAGTGATCTGGGGGGCAAACACGCTTCTTTGTATGTGAAATTAAGGCAAAGGAATTTCTTGATAGCATTAAATAACTTTACAAAAAAAATAAAGGGGGGGGGAAGCAGGGGAAAGTAATGCCGAGACACTAGCTGGTAGGCTTTCTTACTTTGTGGGAGACCCCCACCTCCAGGTTAGTACTATGGGAGAGACAAACGATTTGGTTATTAACTACTCCTTTTTGGGCTAAGCTGCTAGATGTAGGGGGGCATTAGGATCTCCATCCTTCTGTGTGTTGTTTATGCTTATTCTCCTTTTCTTCTCCTTTTCTTGCATTGCATCACAATTAGAAGATATATGTATTGTGCACTGTATACGTGCCATAGGTATCACTCACATCTCTCCACAGACCGCACAGCGGTCTGATTGCTTCTCAGGGCTGGGGAGGGGGTGGCAGTGAGAGAGGGAGGGCTGGCAGGGGTTGGGAAGGAAGGGGTTGAGAGGGTGGGAGGGAGCGGCACGGTGGCAGAGGGGAGGTGTTGGGGGGGAACTAGAGAAAATCTGTACCCAGAGATGGAGCAAGGATGACTACACCTTTACAGGTAGTGAAACAGGGACATTTCGATCAAGGGCTAGATGGGGAAAATAACTATATGCTCGGTTAATGTGGGAGGGCTGATTGACAGAAGCAAAAGAGCTAGGGTGTTTGAGTTTATAAGGGCTACTGCTCCAGACTTGGTGGCATTGCAGGAGACGCATATCCCATGGGATAGAAGGGAGCTACTAGCAATCAGGGGGTATACTCGGCTGACCTGCTCCTCCCAAAGCTCTAACATTCGTGGAGTGTTTATATTGGCCAAATCTCAAATAGGGGGGATAACACGTAATCTTGCGAGTAGTCTTGGTAGGTGGGCACTGATTGAGCTTGAGTTAGGGGTGACAGTGTGTACCATATATGGCTCAAATCAGGACGATCCCAAGGTGTTGGAGGATCTTGAGGTTGAGCTGGCCTCCTGGCCCTACCCTCTGATTGTTTGCGGAGACCTGAATATAAACCAAGTGGTTGGGGCACAGAGATATCAAGGGTGAAAACCACGAGTACACAGAGCCCTGGCCTCTCTTATGGATAAAATGGTGAATGAGAAAGGTTCATTTCACAATAAGCATTAAAAATTGGTGTGAGGGGGTTACTTTTGTGATTACTCTCTTATGGATAGCCATGGCCTGCTGGACGCTTGGATGTCAAGCACCCTAGAGATCCAGGCTATTACTCATGCCCACATCGGAAGTATGTTCACCTGGATTACTTTCTAATATCAGCAAATCTGCTGCACAAAGCAGAGATTAGGAAGCTCCCTAAAATAATCTCCGATCACAATCCTCTGATCCTAGAGGTAGAGCTTCAAGGTGTCACAAAACATTGGTATAAATGGATCTTTGACAGGAAGCTATTGGTGAATACAGTGTTCATCGATAACATTAAGAACTGTATACAGGGATATTTTGATACTAACAGGTTTAGTGCATCACAAAATATAGTTTGGGACGCCTTTAAAGCTAGTTTAAGGGGTGAGATTATTAGTTTTGTGGCATATACTAAAAGGCAGCACCACGCTGAGAATGAGAGACTGCTGAGGGAACTAGCAGAGGCAGAACTAGACCACGTTATAAGGATTACACAGGGGCAAGGAGTAGTACAAACCCAGCTTAAAATTGCAGCTCTAAAAGCAGAAATAAATAGCTGCTACCCCAAGAGGGCAGTGGAAGAATATCAGACATATAAGCATGAGACATATGAGTATGGAGAGTCTGTAGGGCGAAGGCTTGCTCTGTGTACACGGCAGAAGGTAACAAGGAATAGGATAATGGCAATAAAGAAAGGTGGCATGATTTGCTTGGAGGTGAATGATATAATTTCTGTGTTTCAAGAGTTTTACCAGATGCTATAAAAGGAAGATAGCCATGCACTACCGGACGTTCCACGAGCAGTGCCCGATTCGGACCTCAGGACTATTCTTGATCAATCTGTTAGGGACGAATTAGAAGCAGATGTCACGCTTGAAGAGGTCCTAACAGCTTTATAACATTTATCTTCGGGGAAAGCAGCTGCCCCCAATAAAATACCCCTTGATCTTTATAAGATTCTTCAATCAGAACTAGCTCCCCTCTTATTAGATCTGTTTCTGGGAGTACAGCATAGTGGACACCCTCCAGAATCCTGGAAGGGCACCGATATTATTATATTTTCCATGAAAGATAAACCTCTGGACAACCCAGCCTCATATCGACCAATATCGTTGATAAATACTGACGCCAAGATATATTCGAAAATATTGGCAGGCCGGCAGGGGAGGGTCATAGCCCATTTGGTATCACCCTGGCAAATGGCTTCATACCCGGTAGAGGAACAACTGACCATATAAGGCAGGCAATAGCACTATTTGATATTGCAGCTGAAACTATGGCTCTTCTCAATGCCGAGAGAGCCTTTGACCGGGCGGCCTGGAGCTATTTATGGAGAATATTAGAATTAAAGGGCTTTGGCCCCCGGATGATTATGGCTATTAAGGCCATGTACTCTGACCCATATGCACGGCTTCAGTTAATGGGGGAAGAATCCGAAATCATAAAGGTATCCAGGGGAGCCAGGCAGGGGTGCCCGTGTTCTCCCATTTTGTTTGCTCTTTATATAAATCCCCTGATCAAGAGGATTCTGAACAACCAGGAGATAAAGATGGGAATTTGCCAAGGGTTTGAGACTAAAGTACTTGCATATGCGGACGATATCGCTATTGTCACTTCCGACCCTGGACGAGCTATTCGTGAAATTTAAACTATAGCGGGAGAGTATGAGCAAGCCTCTGGATATGCATTGAATAAGGGGAAAATGCAAATCATTTGTACGGATAATCTCGCTTTTCAGGATTCGTGATGTGTGGATGCAACCGTGTATCTTGGCGTCTGCATTAGCCCTAAGGTAGATACCATAGGCAAGATTAATTTCAATTCTTTGGTTAAAAAAATCTCCACTGATCTAAAATGGATGCATGGCTTCCATTTATCTATTATTGGGAGGGACAACGCCCTTAAGATGATAACGCTCCCAAAGATTCTATCTCTATTTCGGTCAATACCAAGAGCCATAGATGAACTGATACTGAAGAACTTGGAGTCTATTTTTATAAACTTCATCTGGCAGTATGGGAAGGTGAGGAGATCAATAAAATGTCTTTCTCTCCCACAAGGGCGGGGGGATGGTCAGTGCCCAGTATTACATTGTATTACTGGGCTGCTTTTTTACAACAGATGGGCATAATATTCTGTACGGATATTAGGGACAGGGCAGCTCAGGAAAACTCTAATGCTTTACCAACTATTTACAAACTAGCTTTGGGAAAAAATGCGGATGGACTGCTGCTACGGCAGCTGGAACCAAGCTATTATAAAAAGGTACGGTTCAAGATTATACATAATGCCTGGAGAGTATGGTGCAAGATTAGGAAGAACATGAAAATTCCGAACTATAACAGATACACACCATTATGACGCTCTTCTCTTTTTCCACCTTTATTTTTTGATGCAATGGGAAGACAGTGGGAGCAGCATGGCCACACAGTAATTTGGGATCTCTACTCTTTGGACCAGATTTGCTCTTTTATACATTTGCAGCAGGGGTTTGGTATCCCAGACAACCTATATTTTAAGTATGTACAAATTAGGGAATTTTTTAATAACACTAGGGTGGATATATCTCTGGATAAGATCCCTCTTTTGGAGACAACAGGCCTTGTTGATTGCAAAATAAGGAATATCTATAATACATTGTTGGATAACTTGCCAAATGTTCTCGAAAAAACCGAAGGAAATTGGGCTAGGAAGCTGGATGATCCTGATGCTGATATAGATAGAGCAATTGCGTTAGCTGCACGGATCTTCCTGTCTGCTAGCCTGAAGGCACAGCATTACAAGACCATATACAATCTGTATTTTACCCTGGCTAAGCTATTTGGGTGGGGGAAAAGAACAGGCGATAAGTGCCCAAGGTGTGGGGAAGGCCCGGCCACCCTGATTCACATGTTTTATGGTTGTGATAGATTGCTCCCTGTGAGAAACGGTCCTGAGCAGTTCTGGGAAGGTTTGTTTGTGCGGAAGACCAGTCTCAGCCCCTCTATGATGGTTCTAGGCTATGACAGCAATAGCGGCTTGGATACTACTCAGACATATTTTGTTTTTGTGTCCGTCGCTGTTGTCAGATTGTTAATCCCTGCTAGATGGAAGGACTCGGAACCTCCTTCGTTCCAGACATGGCTTGCTCGCCAATTGGGTATTTTTACTCAAGATATAGCACTTTATGAATGTAAGGGCAGACAGGCAAGGAAGCTGGGGCTGAAAATTTGGTCCCCTATTTTTGCGTGGAAAAATCAACAGAGGCTCTAATAATAATCAACTACAGGGGCGATTTGTTTTAGTCTCTCTTACATTAATTGCTGCTAGTATATGTAAAAAAAATCGATGAAGCATATTGGGTAAGCAGATTCTATTCCTTTTTAAGCTATGTTTTACCAGGCCCTCATACACGTATTCTTGTATGTATATATTTATGATGTTTGCTAAAGACTGCTTTTACATTGTATTATATTGTATTACTATCTATTATCGCTATCTACATGTTTGTCTCTGGGTATAATATAAAAAAAAAATACAATGTTGTCATTTACAGTTAATCACAAGTTTTATAGCAGTTTGAAGTTGTGCATCAGTTTGCTTCATTATTTTGAACATCAATCCCAATAAACCTCATGAGTGAGGCACTTGAAGGTTACCCAATTATCTATTGGGAAACATATTAATGAAATCTTGTTTACCATGATTGAAGCCGAACACAATAAGGAATGAAGGTTCAATTGAATGGTTATGCAGTCCTTTCTAAGGATGAGTAAACTCTTCCTATTTTTCTCTGTGAATAGTGAATAGAACCCCAAAGTGATGTACGTAAATTAGGGATGATGGATGAGAAATAGAGATGAGAAGTAGGGATGAGGAGTGAGGAATGAGGATGTCCTAAAATGGATGCTGTAGGTGGAGAGGCATAGAACAAGCAGTGAAAGCTGGAGAGGCCGCAGCAGAAAGGAAACAGGGCTTGTGAGGTTCATTTTCGGATGCTGCATGCACCTCAGTGCAAACATGCAATGAAATGCTACAGGGCACCTTTGTTTGGTATCTCCAGAATGAGTACTGCAATTGGAGATAGAGAGAATCAGTCAAATTAGCATCTTTGAGCCACAATACACAATGGGTTACTGTTAATATGGTAACAATCCACCAAGAGCCTATGCCATTATGGAATGGTCTGCTGTGATGGACAGGATTTGCTCTTGGCACAGGCAGTGGACAATATTCATCGCCCATGAACAAAATGGGAGGCAAAAGTAGGTACATTTATATAGGGTCCTGCTCCATTTGAGTGCTATTTCTTCCTAAACTGGCACAGAGACCTATTTCGTATTCTAGAACCTGCCACAAATAGACAAGTCCTTAACTGACAAAATTCTCATTTGTGGTCTAGGGGGAACTGATGAGCCTCCCTGACTTCATTTATTGATTGAACAACATGTAAAGTGATGTGATACAAAATGGACATTCTGAGACCATCCAGAGTGTGTGAAGGGCCTGTGAAAATGGCACTACGGCAAGAACCACGCCATCTATTTTTGTCAAACTATGAAACTTTTACATCCAGTAATTTGCCTGGAATAAAAGATGTGACTACCTGTAAAAAGAGGCTTTGTTGTATTGCAGTATAATTCTTTTATAGCTGGATGACTGCAATTTATTGGAAGAAAGTTGAATTAGACCAAAAGCTGTCGTTAGCCAATGAAGGCCAAACACAACATGTCCTTCCTCACACACTGAAAACTGAAGTGTACTGTCTTTGCCTTGTTTCCCTGTACATGCTAGTGCTCAGATTTTTCAAAGGATTGGGTTATCCTTGCCTCACGCAAGGTGATGCAAGGGCAATGCAATCCTTAAGTTAGATTTACCAAGCTACGCAAGGCCACCTTTTCTGGCCCTATGTTGCTTGGTAAATCTGGAGTAACGCAAGGCAGCGCAAGTCGCTAACTTGCATTACTCTGCGCTGGTAAAGCGTTAAATGGGTGGACAGAGGGTGCATTCATACATCCACCCATGTACAGTCCTAGATTTACGTGACAGGTAAACCTGGGAATGCATCAGAATGCGACACCTTTCCGATAGTGGTGCAACAAAGACAAAAATCTTTATTCCTCCTCTTTTTGTTCCTCTTTCTAAGTGTGCTGCGTTCTGCAGCACACTTAGAAAGAGATAAACGCTCCTAAGGATTGTTTTTATGAAGGAAGGTGTCCCTTCCTGCAAAAACAAATCCTGCCTAGAACACAGGCACCCTTCCATTATGGTGCAAGGGTGCCTGCATTGGTGCTAGGCAACACACAGTGCGGAATCGCAGAGAGAGAGAGGAGAAATTAGGCATATGTTGGTAAATATGGAGCCGTCTTTCTCTCTCCAATTGACACAGCACAGCAAGTTGGTTTTCTGCATTGCACTGTGTCAAATAATAATAATAAATCTGGCTCCTAGTTTAAATAGTAATGTCTTTGAACCTTATCTTATTTCCCATCCCATTGATTCAATGTATTGTGGCCCTCAGAAATTGCCAGTGCTAAGACCGATTCAAGCAGTACATTTATTTCTTGTTTTTATCCTCACTGTGATAGCCTAAGTGAAACAGATATGACTAGACATGTGTCCCATGCTCACTGTACCATGGGACTCTAGCTGCACCCTTCTGATGAGGCCAAGATAGGCCCAACCCAGTTTTGGGTTTCTTGTGTTCCCGTTCGACTATGACCTGGCCTAGCTGTATAGGGTGAACTGTTCCTATTGGAGCAGGACCAAGGCTGATTTTTATGTGGCTGTCTACTGTATGAGGTGGCATGGTGGCGCAAAAACAGATAGGCTACATTGTAGCCCAGCATAATTAACAATGACTGAAATTCAGTCAGGCAATCTGCCCATCACTTTATTGTTTTACTAAGTAATTCAGTATTGGGGAGTATCAATGACAACTGTGAACGTTCAAAATAGACCTAAGCTGCTGCATTGATAATGAGCTAATAATACAAAAACTACCTCTCTAACCACAAATAAGGCATTATTCTTTTAACCTCAGAAGTCATTTTTATTAACTCTGAGCTTCATCAATTGATATTCTTTCTCATATTTATAAAGTTTTTCCCTTATTTTGAATTAAAACATACACCTCAATATAATTTTTGATATTCACAATGAACAATGTAGACAAACATTACAATATTTACACAACATACAAACAATTCATCTAGTGTTTTAGAGACAAAATTGATACGTGAAAAAATCAATAAACCACTACACATTTAATACAATGTTAAACATAATACATAAACAAATCACAAAAGAGAGACTCCTCTGTCCTACAGTCTTTTATATGTTACCGGGACCTATTATGTTTAGATCCTCGATACTATGTACTTTGAAGGTCCTGCGGAGGTCAGAGTACTGGTCTAGAACTCAATGTCTGCGCTTATTCAATCAAGCCCAGACTCTACGTTGTTCTGTATATATTTCCTTTATGGTTACTCTTGCCTCAGGGTGAAAAAAGCCAACGCGTTTCAACCTTAATAAATGGACCATAAGGTGTTTTGAGTGAAGGTATTCATCAGGGCGACAAAGAGTTCAGGTAGGACACTGCAACTTTCCGGATGTTGTTGTCTTTCTGGACCTAAGATGACGTAGGTCAAGGAATGATGTCAGGCACCCAATGACGTGATTCCTAAGCTTCATATCGCTTCGTGGGTCATGGAAACTTCATGCTGGCGAAAGTCAAATCCTTCAATGTGCGATCCCAGGCTCCGAGTTGCTCCGTGGCCAGGTCAGTCATTGATAATGACTCATCATCACAGGAGATCACCAAGAAAGAGGAAGACACAGTGAGGAAGAGACACAGACAGAGTCAGAAAGTTTGAGAGGCGTACAACTCTGTTAGAGTGTTGGGAGGGCACCTCATACCTTACTCTGGCAGTCAGTGCAGATGGACCAGGTGACTCCTTTAAAAGCTTGGTTCCAAGGGTTGATGATGGGGCCTAGATCAAAACCAATACCTCTTATCATTCAGCATCACATGGTGCCCATTAAGGGCCCCGTAACTGATCACATTTAAGACCACTCAAGATTTTTCATCAAATCTGGTTAGACTGCCTGGTACAATCAAAAAGAAGATGGCATGCGAGGTTCCTTTCAATGAAAAATAAGCATATAAACACAGAAACTATTACATATTACATGTGCTTATAATGAACACAAAATATGCCTGGGACTAAATAGGCAATCTTTTCATTTTGTACCCAGTTACTAGACACAAGTTTTATCTGTCAGATTCTGGATCCAAATGCCTGTGAATATGGCATCAAATAAAATAGCACCACCATGCTTAAGGCCCTGTTCTGCCTAACAACTCTGATTTGCTGCCAGGTGGATTGAATGCCTGGTAGTGACCTCTCAGCGTCTGGGGAATCTTGGGGCTTCACCAGAGACTTGGCCACCCATAACACCATGGCATTCCGTAGGATTGTCACACAAACGGAAGTAGGGAATGGTAAATTCTCACTACTCCAGCCTCCCCAATCACAACTGTAACACACATGGAGGAGTAGCGAGTGAATTAAGGAAGGTGGCACGTGCTCAGTGAAAAAATACTGCCCTCACTCACAAAATTGTGACATGCTTCATGATTGGGCTTGCTTCAATACACCCCTGCGCAGACCAACGCCTGGGGTGAAGCAAAGGGAGGGGAAGACAATACAAACATGAAAAGAATAATATACAGATATATTTCTGGGCTCACCGAAAGAAAAGTGCAGTGAAGGTTAAAACTAGTACGGCATTCCTCAGGACCTTTCTGATCCCAGTAACTTGTTCTCCCTCTGTACCCGGAATTAGGTATTCATGGAACCAGTAGTTTCCAGAGAGAGGGTCACCCTAAGTAACTCACATCCGCTAATCGAGTTTATTTTTTAAATAAACAAGTTACTGGGATCAGAAAGGTCCTGAGGAATGCCGGTGTGACCCAACACTGTGGGCACCTGATACACGGCAGAAACATGTCGACACTTTGGCAGTAAGGAGGGGTGAAGGAACTCCTAATTATTTCCCATCACCACCATCCTTCACGTTTTTAGCTCTAGCCGGTGGGTCCAAGAGTAAATTGTTGAGCGGAGACACCACAGTACTAGTTTTAACCTTCACTGCACTTTTCTTTCAGTGATCCCAGAAATATATCTGTATATTATTCTTTTCATGTCTGTATTGTCTTCCCCTCCCTTTGCTCCTCCCCAGGCGTTGGTCTGCGCAGGGGTGTATTGAAGCAAGCCCAATGATGAAGCATGTCACAATTGTGTGAGTGAGGGCAGTATTTTTTCACTGAGCACGTGCCACCTTCCTTAATTCACTCGCTACTCCTCCATGTGTGTTACATTCCGTAGGATTACCTGGTCTCAGGCCTGGTAACTCCCCCAGCAAAAGGTATCCTGTGGATTGCCATCCAATTCCATTCATTGTCCTGGAAACACCGAGAGATTCTCCACAACTGTTCTTTTTTCAGTGGGTGCATGCATACCCTAGGTGAGGTAATGCTAGATTTCCATTGTGCGTTGACTGTCTTCTCTTCCTCAGGGCTCAGATAATCCTCATTGATTTCCTGAGCTCTGTTGTGGATTATATGACGAGCTACTGGCAGCTCTGATCCTCCATCTTTTTTCTTCATGTGGCCATGTAAAATTGGCAGCAAATAAAGCCACCAAATTCTAACAAGCTAGGGGTTTAGAAGGCCACTGGTGGGGAGGAGTGAGGGTGCTAGATTCGGATAGGCAGTACCCCGGTCTTAATACCACATAAAGTAGTCTCCATTTGCGACCAGTATTTTTCCTACCTATGTGGACCCAAACTATGTACAAATTCCAAATCTGAATGAGTCACAATTAATATTCATGAGGTAGGTCGCAAATAACAACTCGATTCGATTGGACACAATCACAGGGATAATGATCTGCAAGGGACAGCAGACCACCATGTCTCTAATAGCTTTTCAAATGAAGATGATTTTTTTTTTTTTTAATCGGTCCATTTTCCTTAAAGTAAATGGGGCTGAACTCATATCAATTTGGCTTTTGAAAGGGACACTCCCAATATGCCCTTCCAAGTACTGAATCGATATGTAGTCCAAACCCATTTTAGAAGCCGTTAAAATATTACTGATTTCTAAAAGGGGTTTAGTAAATAGCAAAAAAACATTTCTGCTGGTGTACACAGCTATTTGGACTGTTTGCAACCATAAAAACGATTATCCAACTTGCTTCATATCTGCACAAGATCAGATAGTTTGGTGAAGCTGAAGAATCAAAACTGCAATTGTTACTTGTTCCCAGGAGCTTGGCTTTCCCACTACATTTTGATAAGTGAACCAAAAGACTGGGTTCAGTCTTCAAAGACATAATATCCAATGAGTATGTGTTGGGTTCCAATCCAGGTTTATTATCACACACTTCTACAAACTCTAAGCCGAATTCTAAATTTGTCCAATATTGTAAAGATAACCAAAGACAGAAAAAGAATGTCTAAGATTACACAACTTAGTCCCATTCGGAGACCAGGATTAAAAACCATTCCCCTTGGTTCCACAGTTTCCAAAATGCCCACTAGCTTACTGATGTGGGTGTGGTTCTGATAGCGAGATGCCAAGAAGGCTCTTCCCAGGGGTATGACACTGTTGGTGGTCAAGCCCAGATTTTATTGCAGCGTTTGTTATCAGCATATTTTGTTAAAGTAGTAAAGGTGTGGTTAGACGTAAAAAATAAAAACTTTCTAGACCCTTCCCTCTTCTATCCCTCTACTATCCTTTTCAATCCAAATAACAGACTAACATGTCCACCGCTCAAATAATTTCATATTTCCCCAGACTAATTCACCACTAATTCTTTTTCAGTTCCGGAGTAGCGTGCTACTCATCTACAAGCGCCTCAACACCTCTTCAGGAGTAGCAAGAGCTATATAAATGCAAACCTTTTTCCTCTTCTATCCCTCCACTATCCTTCTCAATCCAAATAGCAGACTAACATATCCACCACTCAAATTAATTTCATATTTCACTATACTAATTCACCACTAATTCTTTAGGGATTCTGGAGTAGCGTGGTACTCTCTGAAAAAGCACTTCGACGCCTCGTCAGGGGTAGTAAGCGCTATATAAATGCAATTAAAACACAATTAGAACACAATTGCAATTAGCAGATTAGTCTGATGAGGCGGAGTACCTTGGGGAAGGGAGACTAGCACCTCCATTAACAAAGGCATGCATAGTGAACTGAAAGTAATATTCCTTTGAGATAGATTTTTGTATTCATTTCTCGTTATTTTTGGACATATGAGAGTGGACTTGCTTTGTACTATTTGAATGGATTTGATCTAACTTTATCTTGCGCAATCCAGAAATTAAGGGGGATATTCTCAAGAACGTGTGTTAACTATCACCAAATTCGCTTAACGCAACTTCTCACATCGCAGTCCATCGCGGGAAAATAACACCGTGTTAACGCAGCATTCTCAACCCGGCAGCACCATGCGATAGTCTCACGATAACGCGCCAAATCCCCGCGTAAAAATCTACGCAACGCCGAAAAAGTGCGAAACACGAACGCGAAAAAAGTGGCGCTGTCCCCAATGGCGATACAAAAATCAGCGATAACCAGCGACAGGCCTGCGATTCCCACGCGTCATGCGTGAGAATGCACTATAAAAGTAGAGAAAAAAAAATTTAACTGCGTAGCACCATGGAGGTACCCGGACCGAGTGCAGAGGACAACGCGAACCCCACAAGCCCCACAGACGACCAGCCAGGAAGCCCGGGGCCGGAGAAGGGCAAAGAGAAGAGGAAGAGGAAGACGGGGTTCAGTCCCCTGGAAAACCGGATCATCGTCACGGAGGTGACAGAACACTACCAACAACTGTTCGTCACCTCCACTGTGTCATCGGCAACACAAACGGAAATATGGCAGTCCATCGTGAACAACGTGAATGCAGTCGGAGTGTTGAGGAGGTCAATGGAGGAGGTCAAGAGGCGCTTGCATGATGTGAAAAGCCAAACCAAGCAGAAACTCGCTGCCAACCGGAAGGCAGCAACGGCGACTGCAGGTGGGAGTCCTGCGCCACAGGAGGAGCTGGATGAGCTGGAGGAAATGGTGGCCACAGTCATCAGTGCGGAGATGGTGCAAGGAGTTGGGGGTCCGGACACTGCTCGATATGACCTGACCCAACAGCAACAGGGTGAGTAATGAGCAGGGACTGGGGGGACGGGGGTAGATGGGCACAATGGCACACATGCATAATTATGTGTAGCACACTGCACACCCACAATGACTGTGGTACATGTCCCTGATGGCCTTGGCACACTGCAGCACACATAGAAACACCAAGTAGGCCCCCGTCCACCATGTGCACAAATGCCCCCCCCATCACCAATCTCACAACCTACCCATGCACATATGCTGAACCCAGCAAAGCAGCAGCTCTGTGAGCCACACTGACAATGCAAGTGATACTGCATCACCAATAGCATGGCTGCAGTCAAAATACATGACATGGTGCACAACACGACACTGAGGTGGCCCAGTGTGGATAACATCCTCAAAGGAGCAGGTCACACTCTGACACATCCATGTGCACATACAACCCCTGACGTCAACAACACATCTGCAGACAAACAATGAACAAGAGTACAAAAACCGTCCAAGAGCACAAATGACCCAAGTCGTCAACATCTCAGCACCGTAAAAGCACACAAGTCAAAGGCACACCGCCTCAAAGGGATAAGGGGCCGCTAAATCAGAGCTGCAGGGGCGACTCTCCCACAATGCAGCACACACACATAGCAATCACAGCACATCAACATTGACGACAATGTGGTACAAAGTGCCACACTTACACCACAGAACAGAGGACACAACTGGTGCCGCATGTGCGTAGAAACTGGCCAATCATATCAGGCATAGCAGGAAACAGTCAGATGATAATGTACGAGTACAACCTCACATCCGTCATGTAGTCGAAATGTCCACTGTCTCCCATCAAATACCCAGCTCCTCCAAAACAGTCACAATGTACATTGTCATGCAGTCTGTATGTAAACATGTACAATGAGTGAACATACATGGAACACACTGTTAACCTGCATCTCCCCTTCACATTGCAGAGGGACAATTAACACCTCCTGCAGAGCAGACCAGACATCTCTTCAGTGATGATGAGGAGGACCCCTGGCCATCTGCTCCGACACCCTCCAACGGCTCATGGACAGCCTCCGCACCCCACCTCCAGGAGCAGGGAAGCCCAGATGCATCGAGGGGATCCCACCCCCTGCACAGACCACACAGCAGGAAGCACCCACCACCACGGCTGGCTCCCAGCACCTCACTGAAGCATACATGGCATTCCAACGCCATGTGTCAGACTGCCAGAGGGGGCTGGCTGAACAGGTGCGGGTGGGTTTCGACCTCATGGCAGCCAAACTAGATGCCATACGTGGGTGTCTTAGTCCCATCAGGGACCACTTACAGTCCCTAACGGACACCCACAGTCCACTCCATGCCCTACAACAATCCTTGGCTGACCTCGCTGGAGCCATTACTCGGATCCAAGAACTGTCTAGTCAGACAGGCTCCAGCGACGACAGCACAGAGTTGGCACAGATGCGGATGACAATGGAGAACATGGAGCGGATGCAGGCAGGAAGGATGGCTGCCACAGCTGAACACCAGTGAGATGTAACTGGGATCTTCCATGCCCTGCAGATCCTCATCTTGCCATTGCTGCCACAGAGCCTGTCCCAGATGATTGCTGCAGGAACTTTGACAGACACATCTCCACCCCCTGATGTGTCAGTGGCACACAGTGATGCAGCCATACCACCTCCGCCCCCTGATGTGTCAGTGGCACACAGTGATGCAGCCATAACACCACCACACACACCTGGCACACCTGGCACAGAAGACATATCAGAGGACGAAGAACTGGATGGTAATGACTCTGTGTCAAAAAGGAGGTTGTAGCATTCATCCCCCGCCATATGGCCTGTTTCTGCTTGGTACAGCCCTCTGCATCATGCCCTGGTACAACACCTTCCACTGTCCCCCGAAACACTCTGCGACATTCACCTGGACCCCGACATGGACTACCATATCTGCTCTGGTTACCAATGACACAGCAAACAGGCTGCGGACTCAACCCTTCCTCTACCGATTAACTTGTCATTCCCTAAAGGACTCTGTTTGGCCCTCCACTGGGCAACCATGTAATGTGGGGTGTGCATGGCCATGTACTGCTCCAGCTCCTACACTGCACAGGATGTGAATAAAACATTCCTAATCACACAGATGTGTCATGTCTATGTTCAATCAAGTATACCAGTATGGATGACTGTAGGGACATTGAGTGCACAACAAGGTACACCCTGGGAAATGGCATCAATGCGCATGTTTGACCGTGACACACATGGCCAATTAGATGACTGTGAAGGTGTGAACTAGCTGTGGCCTTATTGATCATGAACAACAATCTCGCAACCCCCCAACGTAGCCCCACGTCCATGTATTAAAAAGGGCTGTGTGTAAAAATGTCAAAGTCGGTAAGAGGCCTAAAGTTGAGTCCCACATCACATGTGACAACAGAACATCTCTCGCATACCTACACACACTCAACTGTGTGGACACAGCCTGGTTTGATGGAACACATTGATCCACATGGCAAGAAGTTGGACACCATACTCACATTGCTGAAGACACGTAAGCGCACAGGTCTACCAGCAACTCTCCCAACCACAATGTCTGGCTCACAGAGGTGGAGCTGGCAATAGGGACTCACCCCTAAGTGAAATGCGTCAGTCAGTCCCTCCCTGTGTACGTACAATGCTCATTGAGGCACACGATTTGGCATGCTAATCAACACTCATCACAGTTGAACACTAGTGAAGTTGCGTACACTTTATTAGCATGTGCGTTTCAGTACGGGCAAGACCAGGGCCACAACATGCAGACCAATGCATCATACACTAACAGGCAGCAAAGGAACATGTAGAGGTGCAAGACATGGGGAGGCACAAATGAACACCAATCATTACGGATGCCAAAGGTCTCAGCCCACCTTGCCTTGCTGGACGAGTCATGTGGTGTTTGGCGAATGCTCATTGCACCGTGTCAGGGGACACCACTCACAGCCCATGGGATCTGCATAGTCCCGTACCACCGGACTGCGCTGACAGTGAGTAGGTGTAGGTGTCCAACAAGGTCACATGTAGTACTACATTGCCATGTGTGTACTCTTCCTCCAGCGGTGTGTCAGGTTGAGGAACGTTGCCAGGTGCCGCTGTCCACTCACCTTGCACAGGTGTGTGTCAACCCGCAGTCCAGGCGAATGCAGCCATGTCCACTGTTATAGTCGGATATGTGTCCATTTCTCCAAAATGCAAAAGGGTGTTGGGACCTGTGCTATGGGTCACATTCTTTGGTGGCTGCAGGAACGTAGTTACTCGTCCATGAAAGCGAGAGCAGCTTCATTGGCAATCAGTTCCAAGAGTACGTCGTTGTCGACTTCAACGAACACGGGGGTGAGCCAATCCATTAGCTGGTCCGGACAGATGTGCTCCGTCCACGCCGTTTCACCAATCCGCAACACAGCCCAATAGGGGAGCGCTTCGATGTGGTCACTGCACACGAGGAATTGTGCAATCTCACATGCCCAACTGACAGCACATACGCCAAATACCAAGGCATCCCATGAACGGGTATCACGCTTACACTCCTGGTCGTGGTCCAACAGGGGGCCCACACACATGTCATAATCCAGTTCAGCTACCATTGTGTTGGATAGGCAGACATCCATGGGCCACTCGAATATGCATGATCGACAGTGGAACCAGGGCTGGACGCAGGTGACGTACGCAAGATGGAAGCTCAGACGGTAACTGATGCGTAACACTGCCAATGGCAGTGCCCCCAACAAATGCAGCATTTGGTCACGGTACAGTTCCACGTGACAGGGGTTGTGCATGTGCCCGGGATGTTCTGACATTGCGTTGTTCGCTCTCGTAGAACCGGCACTCTTCTGACCTGCGGCTGTTATGTGGATGATATGCCACAGCTCGGAGCAATGAGTCGTATGAGTGTGCAAAGTTTGGACGTATGGGTTGTCCTGTACGTAAGTGTCAAGGCCATTCCATGCAGGAGTACGTCGAGCAAGGACTTCTGTGTGTGGGGTGTGGATACGTTGATCTTTCATTAGCGCTGTGTGTAGTGTGGGAGTCGTCATAATCTGCCATGGTATCTCTCTCAGGGGGTGCCTGCCGCATGCAATCCCAAGGTCGCAGGTGCAGATGTCCTTCCGCCTTCTGTATTGAGACAAAGGGGCTTTCATCTATAATGTTAGTCAGACTACTGCTTGTATCCTGGGAATGTGATGTGGCTTTCGCGCTGCAATTGAGGCTAGGCCTTGGGCTTATGGTGCACCAAAAGCGATGAACACACACAACAGTTGGCATGTATGAGCCAAGAGCCCGAGCGGCCTTGCGCTCCTTGTACAATCCCTTCGTGCGTGGATGCCCTCCGGCTGCATGCAACATTGCAACATTGTTGATTGCGGGCCGTGTGGCGCAGACACAGCAACCGAGACACACGCATCAGTTGGTTTCCTGTGCAGCCCAGATATGAACCACGCCCAGAGGCCAGGGATAATTGTTCACACCCCTACGCTGGCCTGGCGTACGCCAAGCCAGCCCACTCTGCTTACGTATAAAGGGGGGGGACGACGCTACGTGTCCCAGTTCTTCCCCACTGCCTGAGGTGACATGGCTGCGTCCGCCTGGCCTATGACGAGACTCAATCATTTAGGGTCCATGACTTGCGTTGCACGGAGTCGGTGGCACCGGTTACACTGCGGCCAGCACGGGCCTACCGCCACGGGACGGTGACTTTCTGTGCACTGAGGTAGGGGCACCTAAAGTGCTGAGCGGGTGTGCAGCCTGCGATGATGCCGTATGCACTGATATGGTCTCTGCCACTGCAATATCAAGACCCAGAATCAAGTGTGCGATCTGGTGGACCGCAGTATTGGCCTGAGCCAGCGGGCAGCGCGGGCCTACCGCCACGTGGCGTTGCCTCGCGGTTCACAGAGTTAGTGGCACCTATTGAGCTGAGCGGGTGTGCAGCCTGCGATGATGCCGTGTGCACTGATATGATCTCTGCCATTTCAAAATCAAGACCCAGAATCAAGTGTGCGACCTGGTGGACCGCGGTGCGGGGCTGCATGATGTGGAGGCTGCCAAGGTCGCGGGCCCTGGGCTTGGAGCTTGCACCGGCACGTGGTGGGCCCTCTTGGAGACACGCCGGTGGCGGAAGGTGAGCAGTGAGGCCTGGGTGCGCAGGGGCGGGCAATCCCCGCTGGGCGGTGGGAGGGGCTGGGGTGCAGCAGCCTGTGTGCGCAGGGGCGGCCAAGCGATGTTGCCGTGTGCAATGATATGTACTCTGCCATTATTAGCTGTGGACTCTTTCAGATGAGGGACCTGGTGGACTGCAGTGTATACCGGCACGTGGTTGGAGACACACCGGTGGCAGCAGGTGAGCTGTGAGGCCTGGGTGCGCAGTGTCGGCACTGTCTCTCCCTGTCCCTCTCTTCCTTTCACTGTCTCTCTCTCTCCCTCTCTTTCTTTCACTGTCTCTCTCTCTCCCTCTCTTTCTCTCTCTCTCTCCCTCTCTTTCTTTCACTGTCTCTCTCTCTCTCCCTCTCTTTCTCTATCTTTCTCTCTCTCAATCTCCCTCTCTTTCTTTCACTGTCTCTCTCTCTCCCTCTCTTTCTCTATCTTTCTCTCTCTTTCTCTCTCTCTCTCTCTCACTCTCCCTCTCTTTCTTTCAGTCTCTCTCTCCCTCTGTTGCTCTCTCTCTCCTTCTCCCTCTCTCCCCCTTTCTCTCTCTTTCTCTCTCTCCCTCTCTTTCACTCTCTCTCTCTCTCCATTTCTTTCTCTCTCTCTTTCTCTCTGTCCTTTGTTGAGTGCATGACGCACCTTCTTACCTTCAATTTTGTCTTGCAGGCTTTGACTTGCAGATTGTCCAGAGAAGAGCCGCCATGACTCTTCCAATTATTAGTGTTGAGTTAAATTTGAATAAAACAATAATTTTTGAAATTCTGAGATGTATGAATGTTTTTCCTTTTTCTGACCGCACATGAATGTTATTTGTTGGGGGGTGGGGGGCCTGGGTGTGGTGGTGGTGGGTGTTGTGGCCCTCTTGGGGCTCCGAGCTGCATGATCAGTGGCTCCATGGCATCTGTTGTTCTTCAGGTGTGGCTCTGGGCTGGGCTCCCTTTCATGGTGAAGGTTGTCGTCCGACTTAACACCAGGTAGGAGCAGGTGTTAATTCCCTGCTGCTAACGCGCCTTATCGCATGTTTTTGATTCTTATCGCCGATCTGGCTGGTCGTTGAGAATGTTGCGAAGTGGTGTTTCCGCGGCTTTTTGCACGGGAACGCCTACTCTGCATATTATTAGCGTTAGTTGCCGGTGTCACTCGTGGCGATGTTTTTTGCAGCTGCTATCGCAGGAAAACTGGTGATATCGGCTGTTAGCACCAGCTTGTGAATGGTGCGATGAATTTATCACCACTTTGGCTGCGATAAAGTGCCGCTAACTCGGCGATAAGTCCTTGAGAATATGCCCCTAAGTTTCACTTAGGAAACATTTTCAATGATTTAAATTAAAAAAATGTTGAACTGGGAGCTCTAGCGATTGGCTGTGAGCCGACGTTAAATGCAAGTACAACTGATCAAACACGTTACCTCACATTTTTTTTTTTACATTAGCTCATTCAAAATATCAGACCGCTGCGTCATTTATTAGTGACTAATGACAATATGCCCAGGGAATGGTAGAATTAATTACGTCTACATTTCTGTTCTAAATCTGAACATGACTGCAGTCCCAAAGAATATTTAGATTCTGTACACGCGTGGGCATTTGACTTTGAACATTGTTCAATATCAAAAGAGGGTGCGATTAGGACATAAAATCACATTTAATTCAATGTACCGCGAGAAATGTTTGAAAGTTATTAGAATGTAGCGCACCATATGGAGGCCATCAACCTAAACAAATAGGGGATAAAGCAAAAAATGCTATCAATATTCATCGCAGAATATTCTGAGTAAAACTGCAAAGGTGCAGGACAGAATGGGCCCGAAAAAGAAAAGCACAATTTCGAATTCCAAGAGATTTCCTACACGTGTCCAGTGATGTGCTTCAGTGCACGAGAAGGTTGGATGTTCATGGTAAATTCCAATGCACAAGCAACATGCATGTTAGTGTTATACACACCTGAGTTTAGGATAAGATACAGTGAGCTTTTCTGTTTTGCATTATGAACATTCTGGTCGTCGTGAATCAGCGAGAAGTGAGGTTTTACGAAAAAATAATGTGTATTTTGTGCATTTATCCATTTATTTAATTGGTTTTTATTATAGCGCTGGCTTGTGGGCCTTTAAATGGATGTCTGTTTCACTTAAACATGATCTTGACTTATATGGCATGGCCTATCGTTATGTGTTCGGCTTCCATCGTCTGCAGGGATCTTGAGCTGTGGCCCTCAAACACAATTCGAAAACTGTAATTATTTTAATATTATTCTCTTAATCACTGGAGTTGCAGTAATGTGGACTCGTTTCCTAAAATACAGGCAGAACCTGGCTGCTTGACTTTGCATTCTTTGATTTTCTGATCATAAATTATATCTCAGTATTATAGCAAGACAGTAACAAGTCTAATTTTAATGCAAATTCACGAATGATATCACATCTTGCTTGGATGAATAGGACATTCGAACTTCATAAATAAACATTGATATATATAGACCAAGTGTGTCTGCATTCTTCCTCTAGAGACTGAATAATAAAAATTCCCAGAAAGTACTGAGAATGCAAAATCTAAAGGATGAGTGGAATTTCTTAGAAGTCAAATTATGCTTCTTCCAATTCAGGGACGATGTTTTGGTAAGGCAAGGTGAAATCACTTGTTAGCGCTAAATTACATGTCGAGAAAAGAGATCTTTTCATTAGAGAACATTGAAAACTCGATTGGCAAAATCGTTTTTTGGGTGGTGAATCAATATCATTTCTCTTTTTGCCCTAATCTGTCAAATCGTTCTCATTTCCATTAACAATTATGATGGCCGAGTTTGTGAAGAAAATAAAAAAAAAATTGTCAAAAAATAAATCAGTTCAATGCAAACAATTAACTGATTCACAATTCAAAAATCAGAATCTGGCAAAATTAGCTGATTGTATGAAGTTTGTAAAACTGCTGAACTGAAGCAGATCTGGTTTGAAAATGGTGTAATAAAATAATAATAATGAAGAAAATTCACCCACTCAAAAAAGACAATACTTAGAGAACACTATGATATTTAAAAACACTGTGTTAGACCCAGAGGTTTCCGGCCGGCTTGGACGTATCTAAGCCAGTCTGAATCCACCGTTCTAGATAGGATAAGTAGGATACACATGTCCAACGGATCACCTGTGCTCACCCTTGGGTAGCTTGGCACCGAGTAGTCAGGCTTATCCTCAGGGCCCAAGGGTAAATCATTGGCACAACATCACCCTCGCAACACACTGTATGTGCAACAAAAAGAATCCACACAGTAGGTATAAAACACTGGTCTTGATATTACACACACATTGATATCAAAACGAGATACACATTGTATATACACAATAAAGTTATATGCAACTGTTGAACTTTCCCTCAGCAGAATGGCATGAACATATATGCCCCAATCAGTGGTATTCATCCAACACGACATTACCCAATATCGCATACCCCCAACAGTTGGAATGGTTAAGCAATCACAGGTCTTTGACTATGCCTCGTGACCCAGCTCCTCACTTACTCAACTACATCAGCCAACAATACACGTTGCCCCTGCTGGCACTACATTGATTAGATTGTCGGAACCACATAAAAGCAAAAAGAAACAGGTACTTAGCTTTGTCCATCCGGATTGGATCTCCAGGCACCCTGTGGCACCTGCACGAGTGTGGGATCGCTAATCCCTTGTAGACAAAAGGTTGTGATCCAGGAAGTTGGAACGCTTCCAAGTCTGGAGAAATGTTTCCGCTCAAGTCGAGGTGTGAGCTGCTGAAGCTCTCAACAGCCAGCCGTAGGTGTCCACAAGGCACATCGAAACTCCTCTCCACAACAAAGTACCTTGTGGTGTGGGTCCAGGAGAGGTAACCAGTGACATTGGATGGAGGCTGAGATGTCAGGCACTGCCGTCCTCCCGATCTGGAGGTCGAAGACATTCTCAGCTCCCAACTCAGGTCTCCCAACACCCCTTGTTGTAATTTGGCAGCATTTAAGTTAAGCATTAGCTGAAGACAGCCTGTATTTAGAGGCTAAATTGTCCGCTTTGTGGAATCCATTTTGTATTTCTGGCAGCCATTTTGGCTGCCATGTGCTACCATGTGCTCGCCATGTGCTCTGTCCTACCTTCCTGTCAACTGCTCTTGAAATCTGCCTAGAGACAAGTTATATTTAGTTCCTCTTGCTTTGCACATGCTCAGTTGAGCTTGCAGCTGTTCCGAGTTTATAAATGTCAGGATGTGTCTACTAAAAGTAGAAACTGTTAGCTCCACCCACTTGTCGACTGTGCATTCTCTGTATGACCTTATATGTGCCTAAAACCAGCATTTGTGTTAGTACCGCCTTCATTTGAGCCCCTGTGTGGGTATAAAAGGACCAGGATCCTTCCATTCAGTGTGCTACTTCATGCATTACTGAAGGGTGATGTGCGAATGTTAGCTCCACCTCATGAGGTTTAATAAACTCTGTCTTTTCTATTTCCAGTTTCTGTGCCAACTTCTTCCTAAGTGTCTGAGGACTCTGTGCAGAGAAGGGAGAACCCCTAAGCACTGGTAGGCCTTGCTGAGGCTCACTACAACAAATTGGCGCTTCCAACGTGGGACTCATCAGCGACTCGGATGCCCGAAGGACTGGTCGCGACGAAGGATTGGAATCTCGCTTTTGGACGCGATCGCTGCCTGAGGAGACCAGAGTCTTGGCACCCACGGCGTTTTCCTTTCTTTCTGATCTGACCATCCCGGCGGCGCCGGTCCTTGACTGAGATCTCTTCTGTTGATTCGCTGTGCAGTGACCATTTGGTCGATTTGAGAACTTGGCAGTTGGAACCTGGACACCATTTGATTGGTAAGAGCCGTTTTGCGGCACTTGCTGTTGGTTTGATGCCTTTGATTGGTAAGGTAGTTTTAGTAACACTTACTGTGGCTTTGTTTGTATGATTGGCCAATTTTGGAATCTGTTTTGTAATTATATATGTATTGCAATACATATAGGCAGGTAATGAGGAGAATTTTCTCTATTTAAAATTGTTTGAACAGCGCAACGTACGAAAAGTACCTTAAGCGCTACTTTGATTATAATACTGCATATTTTGCACTATTTTTTGGCATGCCTGTTTTCAGCACACTTCGTAGGATGTGTTGCTTTTGTAGTGGTACCAATTTGAGACTTGACGAAGCACAACCAGCCCCCCCGGAGGGGACGCCTAATAGGGATATGTATATTAAGTATGGTATTTCTTCTATAATGTACTGCACGTTATGGAACAAATATACTAGTAAAGACCCTGAGTTGCGTTGGCCTATATATGGGTCATTTGATTTGCGAAAAATTCAGTATGTGGAACAATGTATGTTTAAACACAAGACTAGGCAAGATATGTTTGATTGTGTGCGAATGTGGGAGAAAGAAGTGCGTGAGCGAATGAAGCGTGAGCAAGCCTTGATTGACAAAGAACAGCGAAAGACCATTTATGCGAAAGCATTAGAGTTAAAAAACAAGGAGATGAGAGAAATTAAAGAGAGGGAAGATAGGGAACGCCATTTACAGGTAACTGGCCAATACGCTGTTAGGCAGCCCCTTTATCCTATCCTTAATAAACCACAAGATGATTTCTTGTTATTAGATCGTTCTCCACCTCCGTATATTTTTTCTTCTGCTCCTCATGAGTCAGATGAGGACTCTTTTTCAGACCAGGACAAAGCTCGAGAAACTCGTTCCATGTTATCTGCTGAGCGTGCATCTGACATTAGATCTACTGCGCGTAAAGCCGTTCGTAGTACTACCACTGCCTCTGAACTTTTAGATAGTATAAAAGGATGGCAGGAAAGGGAGCAAATATATTTTACCGATACATTTGCTGCAGAGGTTATTGAACGATTTAGGAAGTATTCGGTAGAAATGGAGCCCGATGATGTAGCAACTGATTGTAAACAATTACGTGACGGTCTTTTTGTCTTCTCCCAGGTGGCTGACACAATCAGACGCTTGGTTAAACTGCGTGTTGAAGCAGCCCGTTTGCAAGAGGAGAAAAAGGCAGCAGAAGCAGCTGCACTAGCATCTCAGATCAGCATGGCACAAACTTCTACTCCTGAAACAGATAAGAATGCTGTAATTCATGTGAAACCCATGCGGGAAGCCGCGCCTTTATATGTTCCTCCTAAAGGAACGGGTACAGAGGATGATAAGACTTCTCTTAATGCGAAAGGGTACTTTATTTATAATTGGGTTTACACTCCTTGGAATAGAGCAGATGTTATGGCCCTTAAAAATGCATTGCCTGACCCGCGAAAGAATCCAGCAGCCTTTTATGAGGAAGTTGAAGGTGCAATCAGCTCTTGTACTATGACTCTGTCTGATATTGATTTGTTTTTTGGATTAATATTACCGCCTGATATGTGGAGAACTGTGCGTAAAATAGATGATAATGCGACATTTGGAGCATTGTGGAAAGATTTAGAGCGGTTAGATGAAGATAGAGAACCTGCACAGAAACCGTGTCAGTTAATTTTAAATCTTCCGGCAGCTATATTAGTTAAGTTAAAGACGATCATTCCCCCTAAAAAGATAGATTGGACAGTGCTAGCGTCTTGCAAGCAAAAGGTAGATGAATCAGTTTCCGACTTCTTCACACGCTTTGAAGAAGCATTTCACGATTTTAGTGGCCAGTCATTGACAGATGACACGGGTAGGCATCTGTTTGTCGATAAATATGTCGCAAACCTTTTGCCAGGAATAGCTAGTCGCTTAAAGGCCAGTGAGAGTTCATGGACTACATCTTCTCCGGTTTCTCTTTTAACTATGGCCCAGTATTATGAGCGGCAAGAATTAGAAGCCAAAGGTAATGAGGACAAAAAGTCTAAAGAGTTGAAAACAAAGGTTATGTTGGCTCAAGCTTATGGTCCGCCTTCTAGAGATAATGATAGAGGTGGACGTGGATCTTATGGTTCGTCCTTTCCTTCCTCTGCCCGTTCGAATTTGTCTGTTGATCAGTGTGCGTACTGCAAAAAATTTGGACATTGGCTTTCTGATTGTCCAGTGCTGCGTGCTCAGCAGAATCTACGTGGTCGGTGACAAATGAGAAATCGTTCAGGATATCAAGGGCCTAGAGGAAGCGCGAATGATCGTGCTCGGTTTGATGCTAATACACGTGGGCAGAATGGGTTTAACACTTTTGATAGAAGGAACCAATATCAAATGTCTGACTATGCGCCCTCTGATTTTCAAGATTCTGCTTATGCATAGGATTGCCTAGGATGGGGTAAGGAATCAGTTGAAGTTCCAGTAGATCAGAGGGGTCCCTATGTTACAGCACATGTTTTGGGTTCTACTGATCAGTTTCTGGTTGATACAGGAGCTACTCGTAGCGCCTTGTCTAAACAATTGGTTCCAAGGGCTCCCCTGTCTGGCTTAACCATTACATCGATAGGTTTCGATGGAACACCTTCCCTTAGCCCATTGTCACAACCACTTGCATTTGATATTGATAAGTTTACTGCTCCATGTCCGTTTTTGCTTTCTCCAAACACACCAGACAATATTGTGGGTCTTGATATGCTTAAATATTTTAGGGCTACGATACGGTGTTCTCCGGAAGGAGTACGGGTTATTTTGAATGACAACTACCCTATGATTGAGAGATCTTGTATTGTTAAAGAGGACATTGCACTAGCCTCACTCCCTAGTACTTTGTGGGCTACTTCGGACACTGATGTAGGGCAAATGGTTATTCCACCAGTACATATTAGTGTCAAGGAGGGCGCTTTATTGCCAAGACTGCCTCAGTATAAAATTTCTCGAGAAGGAGAAGAAGCACTCACACGTATTGTACATGATTTAATTAAGGTGGGGGTTGTGGAAGAAGTTCCTTACAATATTTGCAATAGTCCGATTCTTCCCATTTTGAAAAAAGATACTGACACTAGGATTTATAGATTTATTATCGATTTGAGAGAAGTCAACAAGATTGTAGTACCACAGTACCCTGTAGTCTCTGACATAACGACATTGCTTACCCTGGTCCCTCCAACAGCAACTACATTTTCTGTAATTGATCTGAAGAACGCTTTCTTCTCGATTCCTATTCATCCGGATAGCCGATATTTGTTCGGTTTCACTTTGAATAATAGATCATACAGATTTTGTAGAGTTCCTCAAGGCTATACTGAGAGTCCTAGTATTTACAGTCAAGCATTGAAGAGACAGCTTGATTCCTTTACCTTGTCTAAAGGAGTGGCTCTCATACAATATGTCGATGACATCTTGTTGGCAGCCGATACACCTGAGCAGTGTGAGAAATGCACTTTGTCTTTGCTTTCTTTTCTTGCTACACACCACCATAAAGTATCACGAAAGAAATTGCAATATTGTAGACCGAAGGTGACCTATTTAGGACACCTTCTGTCTAAGGAGGGCCGTGCACTGACACCAGATCGCATTCAAGCAATTTTAGACACCCCAGTACCTTCCACGCAGAAAGATGTCCGTGCATTCATTGGTCTGACTTCGTTTTGCAGGCAATGGATATTGGGTTTTTCACACATTGTTAAGCCCTTGCTAGCACTTTTGACTAAAAACACTCCGATCCCCCTTCCATGGACAGATGAATGTCAAAATGCTTTTTGTCAGTTGAGACAAGCTCTTTGCTCTGCACCAGTGTTAGGCACACCAGATTACACGAAGGCTTTTACACTCTATGTACATGAGAAAGAAGGATGTGCATTGTCAGTTTTAGTACAGACACACGGGGACAAACAGCGTCCTTGTGCATACCTTTCTGCAGTTCTTGACCCTGTTGCTCGTGCATTGCCTGGGTGTTTCCGTTCAGTTGCAGCGATGGCTGTGTCCATACGTCAGAGTGAAGGGATAGTTTTGTCACACAAACTGTTGGTGCTAGTACCCCATGCAGTAGATGCCCTTTTGAATCAGACTAAGACTCAGCACTTAACTAGTGCTCGTTTGACAGGATACGAATTGACACTGCTAGCACCTCATATTACCTTGAAAAGATGTGCGACACTGAACCCAGCCACTTTGTTGCCATATCCTGCGACTCAGTCTCAGTCAAAGGAGCCTCACGATTGTATATTCCTTACTGAGGAACAGACAAAGGGTCGCATCGATTTGCAAGATACGCCCCTTCCAGATGTAGATGGGGAACTGTGGGTTGATGGGTCCTGTTTGAAGTTACCAGATGGCACGACTTCAGCTGCTTATGCAATTACCACGCTTGAGACAGTAGTGGAAACAGCTCGCATACCTAAATCTAAAATCTAAATCCGTATTTGTAAAGCGCGAACTACTCACCCTTACGGGTCTCAAGGCGCTGGGGGCCGTAGTGGAAATTAAGTGAGCTATTGCCCAGAGTCACATGGTGCTGAGCTGAGCTGCCGCCGGAGCCGGGGATCGAACCGTGAACCCGTTGCTCCGAAGTCAGCTGCCCTGGCCGCTGCACCACACCTCTCCACTAAGTCGGCTCAAGCAGCTGAACTAATAGCTTTGACACGAGCATGTGAGCTTAGCACTGACTTGTGTGTGAACATTTACACGGATAGCCGCTATGCTTTTGGAGTGGTTCATGATTTTGGCCTACTCTGGAAGGAAAGAGGCTTTCTTACATCCCATGGGATGCAGATAATGCACGGAGAGTTAGTGCATAATCTCTTGACTGCACTTACATACCCAAAGAAAGTTGCTATTATGAAGTGTAGCGCACACAAGAAAGTGACTGACAAAATAGGACAAGGCAATGCCTTTGCAGACCGCGTAGCCCGTGAGACTGCGATGCAGCGAAGCACTACACCCATGTACGTAGTGAAATCACAAGCTGAGCGTTGGCATGATGCTAGAGAGGAAGTATTGGATATACAGAGATCTGCTTCTGTGGAAGAGCTTGAGCAATGGTCTAAAGAAGGAATATTAGATGATGAGGGTTGTTGGCGTAACAAGGAAATGAATAAGTGGAAAATGCCTGCGGCCTATTTACAACCTATGGTTCAAATGGCACATGGGCTGGCACATGTTGGAGCTCTAGCAATAACTAAATTGCTTACACAAGTTTGGGAGCATCCTGAAATTGCTAGCACAGCCAAAAGGGTAGTACAGTCCTGTTTGATCTGTTGGCAGTATAATCCTGGAAAAGGGACACAAACTCCTACAGGAGGGTTTGCTACACCAACCGCACCTTTTGAAGTTTTGCAGATGGATTACATCCAACTCGAACGCTGCAATAATCTGAAATATGTCCTAGTGGTGGTATGTGCCTTTAGCAAATGGATAGAGGCATACCCTACGAAGGATAATACTGCTCTCACCACAGCAAAGGTGCTTCTAAAGGAGTTTTTCCCTAGATACGGTGTTTGTAAACTTTTGTGGAGTGACAATGGACCTCATTTTATTGGGCAAGTTGTTGAGCATGTCCTGAAAGGATTAGGGATCAAACAGAAATTCCATACAGTTTTCCACCCGCAATCAGCAGGATTGGTGGAGAGGTATAACGCTACTCTAAAACAAAGTTGGCGAAAATACTGGCTTCCACGTCTCTAAAGTGGCCAGATGCCCTACCTTTGGCATTGTTGTCCATAAGATCGGTGCCACATTCACGATCAGGTCTTACCCCTATGAGGTGGTGTTTGGGAGACCAATGAACATTTGGGGAATTCCTAAGCCACGCCCCATACATGATGTTCCTTGTGTTCTGATGAATGATTATTTGGCACAGTTAACTGACAGTTTGATTTCTATTCATCAACAGGTTCGAGAAGCTCTTCCTGACAGATCTACAGGTGAGGCCCACGAACTCCGTCCTGGTGACCATGTAATGGTCAAGGTCTTTGACAGATCGAACAGCTTGGAGCCAAGGTGGCGAGGACCAGAGCAGGTGCTCCTTGCGACAAGGACAGCAGTTCGAGTGACAAACAGAAAGAATTGGATCCACAGCACACACTGCAAACGCGTGTCGCCTGCCTTGGTTGAACCTGCTGTGTTGACCGACCATCGAGAGATTCTGGAGACGGAGAAAGGCCAAGCTATCTCACCTGACGAATCTGCGGAAGTCTTCCCGGACCACACGATCACTGGAGTATCCAGATATCAATTGAGACCGAGGAAAGGATCTGCAGTTTTGAAAAAGACTGGTTGAGCTACCGCCCTGGGTTAGTGAAACGGAGAGCCATTGTGGCAAGGGGAGGGGATCAGCCCTGTATTAGTGTAGTGACACCTACTTTGGCCCATGGTGAAGAAATCAGCGGCTGCCCAGGGAGAAGAGCTCCAACGACTGTTTTCAACAAGTTTTCAGAAAGATCAATCATTACTGCTGCGAAAATGAAAAAACAAATCATTTGTGCTGTAGGGTTTGTTGTTGCTATGGTGGCTATGGCAGCAATTACGTGGTACATCGAGAAGGTGGCTCCTGTTCGACAGCTTTTTGTTGCCACTACGACAGTACCCGTGGAACACCACTACTTTACTCTTCCTTACCATGAGCAAAAGCATCGACAATCTTACCTGAACAATACTTTTATCCAGCTGTTGCACCATACTCACAATGCTACGAATACTACCAACTGTTGGGTGTGTGGGATGATACCTGCACATCAAAAGAAAGGAGGAACACCTTTTATTCCTCTTCCATTTTCTCACAATGGTTCTTGTCAAGCTTGGTATGCGCTTTTGTTTGCATATGGAAAGCCTTCAGTAGGTGGGATTATTTTTCAACTTAATAAAGTATGTTATCAAAATAAAGAAGGTTATCCACAAGCCAAAGGGACTAAATGGGAATGGGAAGAGTATCAACCGGACAATATTTCAACACCATATGTTTTCACAAATGTGAGAATAATAAAGAACATTGGACCTTTTGTGATTTCTGTGACAAAAGCTAAAGCAGACTTGTGTATTTGTAGTGTTGGAAGAATTCCAGTGGGGAGGAGCGAGTGTACTGTAATCCTGACCATTGAAGGTGCCAATAAGAGCACTTTCACAGCCTCGCATAACACGTATTTTGTGTGTGGAAATAACGGATATTATCAATTACCTGTTGGGTGGTCAGGAATCTGCTATGTATCTTTTCTGTTGCCCCCTGTGTTTCTGGCACCTGCATTGTATCACCGTGATTTTAAACTGTACAATGACATTTCCAAAAACAGAAATAAGAGGACAATAAGTATGGATGAAGTTGACCAAACCGACACTACCCTACAACAATATGTTGATTTCAACTTGGGCTTATTTTTCTTTGTGGGTGCTGCATTAAACAGCAGGAAAATCCGACGACTAACTCGTGTCGTGGAAGCTGTTACCAATCAGACAGCTATGGCACTTGGGAACATTACAGAGGAACTACAGATTGCAAGGATTGTAGCACTCCAGAATAGGATGGTGCTAGACGTGATTTTGGCTGATCGAGGTGGTGCATGTCGCATCATCGGTAGCAGCTGTTGTGTATTCATACCAGATCACTCACCTTCAGTATATGACGCAATATCAAAATTGCATAAGATTGCTGCAGAAATTCATCCAGAGACTGGAACTTGGACTTTTGCTGGATGGTTTTGGACTCTTGTTTCTGCTTGGGGCTGGAAGCTACTGACTATCCTGTGTGTAATAATTATAATATTTTTTACATGCTGTGTATGTATCCAATGTGGTCCAATGCTTTGCTCCATTTGCATTTCTGCTTGTATACCTGCCAGAGGGAACATTGCTGAAACAAAGGCCCAACAAATGTTGAATAAAGAGGTGGCCGAAATAATGTTAATAGATATACGGGATGAATATCTAGATTACCCCAGATAAACGAATGTCTTCAGCCAATGCTGAAAGGGTCGTCTGTTGTAATTTGGCAGCATTTAAGTTAAGCATTAGCTGAAGACAGCCTGTATTTAGAGGCTAAATTGTCCGCTTTGTGGAATCCATTTTGTATTTCTGGCAGCCATTTTGGCTGCCATGTGCTACCATGTGCTCGCCATGTGCTCTGTCCTATCTTCCTGTCAACTGCTCTTGAAATCTGCCTAGAGACAAGTTATATTTAGTTCCTCTTGCTTTGCACATGCTCAGTTGAGCTTGCAGCTGTTCCGAGTTTATAAATGTCAGGATGTGTCTACTAAAAGTAGAAACTGTTAGCTCCACCCACTTGTCGACTGTGCATTCTCTGTATGACCTTATATGTGCCTAAAACCAGCATTTGTGTTAGTACCGCCTTCATTTGAGCCCCTGTGTGGGTATAAAAGGACCAGGATCCTTCCATTCAGTGTGCTACTTCATGCATTACTGAAGGGTGATGTGCGAATGTTAGCTCCACCTCATGAGGTTTAATAAACTCTGTCTTTTCTATTTCCAGTTTCTGTGCCAACTTCTTCCTAAGTGTCTGAGGACTCTGTGCAGAGAAGGGAGAACCCCTAAGCACTGGTAGGCCTTGCTGAGGCTCACTACAACACCCTGAGACATCACACGCTCTGGAGTGCAAGTGAGCACAGGTCCCCTGGTTGCACGCACGGGTCCCTCAGACTTGGCAAGCTTCCCTGGCACTTCTCAAACTCCTCATGTCCCCTCACCTCAGGTAGGCTGCTGATCTTTACCAGCACAGTGTACATCAGGACGGTCCTCGTCACAACTGATGATCACTTTCACTCGTTTCCTGCGTGGTCCTCGTGATCTTGTGGAAATGGGGCAATCCTTTGTGTCCGTGGGATCTCGTGGACAGGAGGCCAGCTAACTGGCCCTTGGAGAGTACTTAGGGACCCAAGCCAGCAACATCCAGGCCAAATCCACAAAGTGATAGTCCCCTTCCAAGCTGCAGGCCACCACAATTATGTTGATAATCCTGTTGCAGTCCATCCTGCTCTAATGATTCCTCTTGTCGATGTCCCAGTGTCAAACCAGTGCGGTATGGTTCCAAATCCAAAAGCGTCTCTACTTTTGGAGACCAGAGGCCCAGTAGTTATACACACAATGGCCTTTGAAGGTATGATCAGTTCAAAAGGCCATCTTTGAAATGCACAGGCCCTCTCTAAATTTTGTCCTGTCCGCCATCCTACCCCGTGAGGTTTGATCACTATCTTTAGTGGGACAAGACCCTGCCCCTTTGAATGCAGGTGGCAATTCAACTCCCACGTAACCATCCCAGAGAGACCCCCTTAGAGTCAGAGGTCCACAGTTTCCCCTTGAGCCCCTAGTTTATGGCCTTCTATATGGAATGCACAATTTCAGCTGCCCCCCAGCACCAAGATGTGAATTGGAGACAGGCCGACAGGCACTCAGAGCCACGAGCATGGAAATGCCCTCTTTCCCAAAGTGACATTTCCACAGACGTAATGTTGGATCCACTCACTCTACCATTATGAACTCAACGATATCGAACAATATACTGCTAGTATTCTGCACGTAGGTAATACTGCTCAATAGCCTTTTCCTACATCCCCCCATGCTAATCCAATGTGTGAAAAAGGCCCCATCATACCAAACACACTTCCAGTGCCAGTCATGACCCTTGCATGTAATGCACATAACGGACAGGCCCTACGTCTTCCCAAAACCGCTTCCTATCACCAGGGACAACTCTGATATAGCAAGAGACATGCAGAACCTTGGCACGTAGCTTTTTAAATGCCAAGCCGAGTAACAGTGACCTGAGCACACATGCCCCACCAGGGCAAACCTGTGGCAAGATCGATGAGCTACCTCCGTGGGGGGCACACCAGTGCTGCAGGCCCACAGAGGAGCATTCAAGATACATGCCCTGCGTATATGTCTTACCCCTTCACAAGGGACTTACAACTAACTTGAATTAGTCAATCATGTATACACCCCTTACCAGTATGTATATGACGAGCACAGTGCTTTGGCAGTGAATAGCAGTGTTAAACGCTCTCAAAGTCCTAAGGCTAGCACCTAGATCAGCAGGAAACTGGGAAGGAGATAAGCAAAAAGTCAAGGGGAAGCATTGTAGAAAGGGACATTTCCAAAACACTGCATTTTTCGGATGTGCATCCTCAATAGATATTGTTAGTCACAGAGATGCTTCGTGACCATGTAGGCAGTTTAAGCCCAAGGCCATGTGCATTTTTGTGGCCTTGGAGCAACAAGGTGGTTTGTGATACCTTTTTATTGTACAGCAGAGGGTATTTTATTCCTTATAATACATGACAACACAACTCTCCTTCCCAAAAAAGTTTAAATCCTTAGTCCATTGCTCCAATATGTGAAATAGTATAGCTGCCAATATGTAGAGTATACGTGAAATCTGTAATGAGAAACTCGGCACACCAATATTCAGCTAATAATCTGTTACAATACCTAGTTGTAAGCATTTTAGTGCAAATAATTTTCGAAAACAATATACCTTTTTTCCTGTAAATAACTTCCAGTGTGCAAAAGAAACATTTTCCAATAAATAAAGGACCTTATACTTCAGGGAAAAAGTTCTGAAGAGCTGAAAGCCAGTTTTTGAATTCCTTATTTAAACAGCACTTTTATTTCCGTTCACTGATCTGGATTTCAGACTGTCGGCTGACTCTAGCATCAGACATTGCAACTGACAACCTGTGAGAAATTGGGTTACTGGTTGTCTGGGGTATGAGCCCTGGTCAAGCAGCAATCACAATCCTAGTCAGGGTAAAGTACAGGAAAACCTTAAATTAACCTGTGCGCACCCTCTGGTAGCTTGGCACAGAGCAGTCAGGCTTAACTTAGGGGCAATGTGTAAAGAATTTGTTCAACACTTCAAACGGTAAAACTGTGAAAACACCAAACGAAAAGGATCCCACACCAGGTTAAACAAATAGAACTTAGTTTAATAAATAAAGCAAGACCAAAACAACAAAAATCCAATGAGTAGAACTGGATTTATTGAAGTTTAAAGTTTATAGTGAGAAATAGCTTAAAAATGCATAAAGCCCTATTGGGGATATCTGGTCAGGCTGGACCGGGACAAGATAAAAAGTTCAGGCCGACCGCAATGGAGAGCTGGCCGGCAATAGGGACCCAGTTAGGCCCACTGAACAGAGTACATTAAAAACTGGTTGTGGAGTGTTGCGTGTACCCACATTGAAGCCGAGGTGATCTGTTGGTTTCAAGATGCAGTAAGACTGCTGTGTGAGGTCCTGTTGTGTCGACATTGAGTATCCCATTGACGGGATTTGTGATGCAAAGTCCGGCGTCATGGTTGCGATGCGCAGCTGAGGTGATGCATCGACTCTAATGAGTGGTGAACTGCAATGGGGAGTTTCGATGATGTCATCGAGGCTGCCGTTGACAAGAGATGCAAAGACCTGCACTTGCACTTGGGACCGAAGGCAATGCGTCAGTCCTAAGATGTGGGTTGGGGCGGCGATTCAAGTCTTTTGCGATGGGTCCAATCCATGCAGCAGCAGCGATGTGTCGGTTCTGCTCGGGAATGTGCCACTCAGCAGGGAAGATGTGCCAGTCCAGGACTGGGGCGGCACCACTTGGCAGGGTAGACTTACAGATGGCAGAGTCCAGATGCAGGAGTTGGAAGCCTGTTATGTCCTTGAGGATTCAGATCAGGAGGCCAGCCAACTAGCTCTGGGAGTCACTCTGGGTTCTGGGGTGAAGAGATGCAGGTCCAGTCCTTCTCACCCGCGAAAGAGAGCAGCAAGCAGCAGATCACCATAGCACAGCAGGAGTCCAGCAGAATGGCATTCCTTCAGCAGCACAGCAGTCCTTCCTGATGGAGTATCCACAGATCCAGAAGTGTACTGAAATGGCTGTGTCTGAGTTCCAGTATTGATGCCCAGTGGTGCCTTTGAAATGGGGGAGACTTCAAAAGACATGCCTTTGAAGTGCACATATGTCCTGCCTCCTCTACCCTAGATCTAGACTAACTGCAAGGGGTATGCAGCCCTTTGTGTGGGGCCAGGACACAGCCTATTCAGGTGTAAGTGAGTCTATGCCCAGATCCTTCCTTCCATCCTGCCAGCGAGGATCCATTGAGACACACCTTGTCCCCCATTGGATTGTGTGGCTGTCTAGGAGGAATACACAAAGCTCAACTGCCAACTACACCCAATCAGGTGACCAGAGACAGGCTGCAGGCACCAAATGGCTAAGGCAAGAAAATTCCAACTTTCCCAAAGTGGCATTTCCGGAATTGTAATTTAAAGTCTGACTTCACCATAAGTTAGGATTTTAAATTAGTATTCCACAGACACTAAACTTGAACCCATCACATCTTCCCATTTGGAAATTACACTTATAAAATGAAATAAGGTAATCCCAAGGTTATCCTATGGGAGATATAGGCCTTGCAATTGTGAAAAAATAATTTAAGAGTTTTTCACTACCAGGGCTTGTAAAATTTAAAAGGACAGGTCCGGCTTTTTAAATAAAGCTGGAGGGAAGACCACCCTAAGGCTGACAGGTCTAAAACAACGCAACTAGTAGTTACATGTGACTAATAATATCGCTATTAGACTGTCATGCGAAAGTACGAGCCAGGTCTATGTACAACGATTTTAGGCTTCCTTGTGCATAAGACAGTTTGACTAAATGTCCTTGGCAAATAAGGATGAGATCTGAAGAAAAAATAGATTCAGAAGAGAGCTTGAAAGAAATGAAGAAATAATTTTCACAGTAGCTGTCTACCAGATTGCTCTTCTGTCGAAGTGTGCTAGGACCATCTGCTATGCGCTTAATCCTTTACTAAAACAATTTTTGCTCATTGTGTGAGGTCATTTTGACTTCGGCAACAAGGCTGGCTGTGTCCTGCAACAAGAACATGTGTGTTTTCTTTAGATAACAATCCAAAGTTTGTTTTGTTTCTGCATCTGCTATGAGCTTTGATGGTCCATGATGCACAGGCCATACAACATTCTCTGAAAACAGATGAACAACTATCACAGCACTATTTTCATCTAAAAGAGAAAATGTAACTAAAACTAAAATTCACAGCGCAAATTGCAATTCCTAAACGAAAGTGTTACAATCATACTTTAAAGATAATTGAGATGTTTTATCCATTCATCTTCAAACTGCTTTTTTAAGCCTAATCCGTGAGCAGAGAAGTGAACAGATACTGATCCTGTACACTGAACAGGGAATTTAGGGCCTTATTACGATGGCGGGCGGACATGAGTCCGCCCGCCATCGTTGCGGTGGTGGGACCGCCTGCCAGTAATGCGGCGGTCCCACCACACACATGTACGATGCGCCCGCCAGTATGGCGGGCGCATCCCAGGCCCTTAACATTGCGGAGGGTGCTGCTGGATGCAGCACCGTTCGCAATGTCAGAATGGCATGCACTGCATTTCCCTGCACTGCGTGGCAGGCACCACGCGGTGCCTGCCACGCAGTGCAGGGAAATGCAGCCCAGTGCAGCAACACCCCCCCCAAACAAGGAGGGCCCGCAACAGGCCCCCAAACCCAATCCCCGCCAGCCTCGATGCCGCCATGGAAAGGCCTTTTGCAACCCACATCCTTATTTGGTGGACTGTGCCTGCTAGGCCACGCCACCATTTTAGGAGCCCTGCACTGTCCGCCCTTTGGCAGTGAAGCGGCGGGCGGACTTTGCGTCCGCCGCGGTACCCACCACCATCCTAATTGGGCGGTGGGTAAAACGCATAGTGATGGCGGAAGGACCTGCGGTGCGGTCCTTCCGCCATCCTAATGACCCCCTTAGTGTGGTGATACATTTTTGTACATGAAATGGGCCCAGCTGCCAGATGTACTCTTTTCACTTGTAAACCAGAAATGTGCAAATTTCAAACCGACTGGTTTGCAAATGCAATTGCAATTTTCAATAACATATGTACTATTCGGTCGCATTGCAAATTGCACATTTGCAGGGGGTTGGAAAATTAGCTGCATAATGAATATTAATAATGCAGGTCACAGTTTGTAACCCTTTGTGACTGGTTGCAAATTCAGGAATGGAGCCCTCCAAGGCACAGTACACCTCGGTCCCTGTATTTGCATTCTTAAACGGAAAAGTTTTTTTTTCAAACAGCCTGTGTCACTTAAAGGGAAGGGTGCTGCTTTAAAAGAAAAAACTCCCATTTGGAAAAATAGCATGGTGAGCAGGTAGTGGTCCACCGGATCTCTGCCTGCTCCGCTCCAGGCTGCTGACATGATGTGAACAAGCATTTGCAATGCAATAGGTCTTCCATACATGAGAGTTTGAGCTATTGGCATTGTAAATGACAATGCCTTTTATGAAAGTGTTGTTTTTAAAACAGATAAATAAAAGGCATTGTCATTGCCAAACATTTTAAAAAGCGTTAGGAGAGAGCGTGTCCTGCCTGCAACAGCAGGCAGGACAAAGCTACTTGAGAAAATAGTGCTTGGATGCTGTAATTAAAGCCTACCGAGTAACAAGACACGTAACAGGTGGTGTCACCATAGGAGGTTACAAAATGAGAAAAGGAGGGACTACTAAGCCTTTTGACCAATGAACAGCCACAGTTTACAGTGAACAATGACACAAGCCAAGGAAAAATGTGGGTGGAGAGTGGGTGGAGCTACAAGTCCCTACTTAATACAGCATGCCTCGCAGAGCATGCGCTACCTAGACTCGACTTAAAAAGGGAAGAAGTCCCAATGGGACATTCCCCTTTGTAATCACTTACCGCCCTCACTCTGACGACAGTCACTCACAATAGTTTGCATTCACTGATACATTCCTCTCCAAATCCGAAACAGAAAGGGGTTGCCTCTTTTACTCTCCCTCCTATTTGAGATTCAGAAATGATCTCAAAAGTGCTTTTGCAATTTCAAACACTTTGATTTTGTGAATGCAAAAGATCTTTGTGCACAGGGCTGGACAGACCATAGCGGGCATCAGGCGTTTTCCCAGGAGGCTGGAAGGGTGGAGGCCGGTTTTCGAGCGATGGAGGCCAGTTTTGTTACTGGGGGGCGATTTTGCAGCAGTGCTGCAATATCGGCCGCCAGTAACAAACGCAGCAGTGCTGAGGGCTGCTTTTGTTAAGCAGCAGTGCTTGCCACTTTTGTCCCATCTACTCCCCTTCACAGGGCTGCTTTTGTTTCCCAGTCCGGCCCTGTATGTACATCAGGCCCCCAAGACCCTTGAGTTGAAAGAAGGAGAGGCTTCACTCATCACAGTTTCTAACAAAATGTACCATGTACGTAATTTTTACTTCACCAATTTTCACTAGAAAGGGGGATGAGGATACCATAAACACAAATTGAAAAAAAAACACTTTAATTGATGGATTTCATTGTGTTGTCAGGCATCACAGCCCATTCAAAGCACTGTCACTGATCTAGGCACTGCTGGGTGACTTGCATTATCACCATATTCTTTTATAGGGCTCTTGAATATTACTACTCAAACAAATAAAGTCAGAGAAGAAGTGAACATTTAAATCCCAGTGTAAAACAGGGCTTCATTGCTTGGTAACGCACCATGAAATGAAAAAATTATACAATTCCAGGAAGAATTACTTGATAAAAAGAATGCATTGCATGCAGATTGCTGAATACATTAGTAATGCTACAGTGCTTAATTACAAGGTTAGTTAAAGACGGATGTCTGCAGTGTATTGTTCTGCATTAACCTTGTAATTGCTTTTGAGTTACTATACTTGCAGCATAAGTAAACAAAGCAAACACATAATCGCTGATCAGACTGTTTCTTGCACTACATTTTCAGATAAGAAATTAAATGTAAAAGTTAGTCTATGGGTTTGTCTAATAGATTGCCTTTTGGAGTAGTTTTGAGTTAATTTTGTAGCACCCACTAGCAGTGAAACAACTAAAAGAATTGCAAGTACAGACAGCTGCTATCCGGTGATTATGCCAGCTCTTATGAAGTGGCAGACATTTATGCAAACTGGTGTCAGTGCAACATTGTATACAGAAATTGCATAAAATTAACGTTATTTGCTATTTCAAGATAACAATCCTTCTCTACAATGGCGGAATGGCTATTTTACCACTCTGGCATTTCCCCGATGGGCTGCAGGCTAGGCAGTGGTGTAGTTACGGTCCACCCCGGGCGGCACAAGTTTTGGGGGCGGTGGCCTCCCCCCCGCTCTTACCTGTGGCCGTCACGGGGCAGCAAAGGCAGGCATCATCAGCACCCCACCGTCCACCCCCGCTCTTACATTCCGCCACCATGTGCAGCAAATGCAGGGCCTAGCTATGCCACTGAGGCTAGGTGTGGTTGCTTTGAGATAAGAAAAGACTACTAAGACTCAACCAAGCTTTGATGGTCCTATTCAAGGCGGAGCCTCCTGCAGGGTGGAGCTGGTTTAAATATTTCTGCAAGGGCTGTACACTCCTTCTCTTCTCCTAAGAGGCAGCCTTTGTTTAGAATTGATTGCCAGCGGAATGAAACATGTTGCAAAATCCCAAATAAAAAAGTGCATCACTATGTAATACATATATGATTAGAGTGGTTTCAAATGAGCTGTTCATCTTTACAGTGACTAATCTGAGAAGCAGTGCTTCTGAGTTTGTGACTGAGGGGGTGAGGTGACCTGATGGCTTGTATGAAGTCTTTAGCTTTTTTCTGACTGACAGTAGGTTGTCATTCTTTTTGATGTACAGAAAAAAGACTTCCTGAGGTGATGTGTGACATATTTGGAAAAATGGACAACAGGCTGACTGCAACATTGAAAATATTTAAAGGTGCAAGTGGTGCTATTTTTTGCGTTTGGTTGAGTACAATACTGGGGCAGACAATGAGCAGACATTGTCCCGGCATGATGTGGTCCACTTTTCTATCAAACCATTAGTTGGTTTTTGCACTGGCTGCATTTTATTAAGAAATGATTACAATGGATTTAAGAACTGTGGGTTCAATTAATGTGCCCGAATACAAGTAGAAATTTGATAGCTGTGGTGAAATGCTTAGAGGTAGAAAAGACCTCGTCTTTTTTGATATTTCAGATTTCAAGAACAAGGCCCTGTGAGTTTTGGTTTATTTGCATAGCATGGAAGTTAGGAGTCAGGGATGACCTCAAGGGATTTGAAGTATGATCTGATTTCTGGAGTGTATCAAAATTGTTGGTGATAGAACAGAAAAAGGAGCCATGCTTCTGCTTGCAAAGTGCACACCACAATTGGACATGATAAAGAGGAGCATGGGCAGATGGCAGCAGTGAGTGTACAAGGGAGGAAGTGAGGTGTGCTTCCAACAATATTTGCTACTATTGTGCTGCTTTCCCTTTTTCAAATAGCCCCAAGCTGTCATGTCAGATATTCACTTTCTCGCTCTTTGCTATATTTAGACTTTACAGCCATGCTGTAGCTCTACCCAATGCAATGATAGACAAAGTAACATTTAGCCCTCTAGAGTACACCAAAATGTAAGCAAACATAAATATATAATTCCTCCCATAATTTTGTATTGCATCATACATACTATCAAGTGTAACACTATAAAACTTTGCCGATTATAGCAAGTATTCCATTGGTTGTGCTATGATAAGTGTAGACCCAGACATGATATGCTCAGATTGAACTTCATTTGTTTTACCAACTCACTACAGCATCACAGTGGAGGATTTGTAAGTAGAATCTCTCTGTTGCACCATAATACATAAAGTTAAAGAGAGGGGCTGACACTTGTCTCTATAATCTGCAAGATAGAAACAGTATAATCCGAAAAGTCAATGGTCACATCTGTCCCCTCCAGCTTACTAGGCAACAATACAGAAAGGGAAAGGCACTGAACAGCTTCTCAAGTCTGGATTTAGAAAGTGCAGTCCTAAATTGAAGAGACCGCAAGTGTTCAATCCCATTTACACAGTCCTTTGTTACTCAACACCTAACACTTCGTGCCATCTCTCAGATTTTAATAAATCTAACAATAGGAGGAAGAAGCAACTTGTGACCTTTTTATAACTTACTAATTGTTATTGATATGGAAGAGGGGCCTGGTTTACAAACATAATTGCATGTGTAAGTTTGCTCATTTTATGATTACAAAAAGACTCTTGGAATTCACAAATTTTGGTTTCGTGCTCATAAAAGAATTTGGGGCATATTTACAAGGGCTTTATCTCCGCTTTTGGCTTAAAAAGCCAAAAAGCGGAGATAAAACTATCGCCCTATTTACAAGACGGTGCTAACATGCATAATCGCATGTTAGCACCCTTTTCCCAACGCCTCCCTTTGCATCTCTAATGAGATGCAAAGTGGCGTACCCGGATGGACTACCTGCAAATATCGCTGATGTTCACATCGCGATATTTACAAGGCTGCCCCAGCATTTTAGCACACGTTAGTTTTTGGAGAAAACCGCTGTTTTCTCCAAAACTAACGTCTGCTAAAATGCAGACTTACCTATCCCTAACATAGGGGTGGATTATGCTGATACGACCCTGTGGGTCGTATCAGCAAGGTTATCGCCGTTTTGCAGGGAACATCGCTGGAAAAACCGCGATGTTCCCTGCAAAACGGCGATAACCTCGCTATCTCTGGAATTTTTATCGCCCTGGAGAAACACGTTGTTAATAACACGCTACCAGGACGATAAATTCCAGAGATAGCCTGTGATAACAAAATTATCGCTAAGCACGGCCAGCGATAATTATCGCTGGCCGTTGATAATATGCCCCTTTATTCACTGAAATATTTTGCTGAGAGTAAATTTACTAACAAGGCAGAGAAGTGGGCATTACAGGGCTATAATGCTTTGTGACCTTGAGCACACTCACAGACTTACATTTCAATATGTATTCACAAAAAGTTATCCAACAGTTTCTAACACTAGAAAAAATCTTAAATTTACTTTTTACACTGGCTGAGAAGGGGCTAGAAGTGTGAATATCTGGTCACAACATACTGGTCTCTAATTGTGGCCAGTATTTTTGGGACCAGTAAAGGTGCTTAAGAACTGACCTATGTATTAATAAGTTGGGGGCATATTATCAAGGGCCTTATCTCCGCTTTTTGGCTTTAAAAGCCAAAAAAGCGGAGATAATGTTTTCGCCCTATTTGCAAGCCGGTGCTAACATGCATTAGCGCATGTTAGCAGCCGTTTTGCCGACGCTTCGCTTTGTATCTCTAATGAGATGCAAAGCGGGCGTCACTGGGCTTACCCCTGACGGACTACCTTGTTAAATATCGCTAAATGCACATTGCGATATTTACAAGGTGGCCCCAGGATTTTAGCAGACGTTAGTTTTTGGCGAAAACCGCGAACGTCTGCTAAAATGCTGACTTACCTATACCTGTCATTGGGGGTGGATTATGCTGATACGACCACAGGGTCGTATCAGCAAGGTTATCGCCGTTTTCCGTGGAACATCGCTGGAAAACCAGCGTTGTTCCATGGGAAACGGCGATATCCCCGCTATCGCTGGAATTTTTATCGGCTCGGTGATACGCGTTGTTGATAACGCGCTAACCGGGCGATAAATTCCAGCGATAGACGGCGATAAATAAAAAAGCGATAAGCGCGCTTTGCGATATTTATCGCCGTCTATTGTTAATATGCCCCTTGGTTCTTAAAAATCCAAATTGTAGTGGGTTACAATTAGACCGATTCGAAATTTGGAAGGGATGATACAACATGCCCTTTTAGATACCAAATAGGTATCCATTTGCACTTCAAATTTAGGAGGGAAATGTTTTCCAATTCCTAAAATGGGATTAGTATATTTGAAAAAGCATTTTTACAATCACAAATGCCGAATCAGAGAGCTTTGTGACTCTAAGAATGCTTAGAACATCTGGTCCTAGATCCCATTCAAAGATGGGAAGATGATCCGAATACCTCCAATGCTAGGTAAGTACAGGACAAAAATATTTTTGCAATGGTTGTCAGATTTCTGCATCAACAAGCCTTACATGTGAAAATGGAATGAACAAAGATTTCCAGGTGTGCACCAGGCATATTGTGATTGTCACATTTTCACAATTAACCTAGACGTTTTGTGAATTCTCCACAGTCATAAATCTTCAACTATGATGGGTCATAGACCGATGGGTGCAGATTTACAACTTTTCGTTAAGAGGTAGGCCCATTGCATCCCAGATAAATCGTGTCCCAATTGTAAATTTATTTTTATTTCAGCAAAGTGTTTGAGCAGGACATATTTATTATGTTGTGTGCACATTAGAGTGAATGTGCCTCTTATGAGAAGTTATGATGCTATCCTTTGACTCTTGGGAGATGCAGTAGAAAAGCAAATTCTATTTAGTGAAAGAAATCTTAAATATAAAGGGTCAGAAATTAGAAACAGTACCTGATCAGCAAGAAAAGGAGCCTGGCTAATTCTGAAGGAGTGCCATTCAGTCTAGCATGTGGTACAGGAGTTCCAGTTAGAGGACATTTATGCCCATATTTATTAATATTTGACACAAAGCAGCTCAGCATCTAATGTTGCTGTTCTGCCTTGCGTCTAAGGTAGAGAAAAAGAATGTGACATAACTATTACAATATGGTGCATTTTTTCTCTCTAGCGCTGGTGCATTTTTGGCTGCCATGCACCAATTCACACACCTTGGCTCTATTGTGCAAGGGTGTGTGTGTCTTCCAATGCACAGGAGGGTTTGTACTGGAAGGGGACCCTTTCAATGGACAAACTCTCCTTGAATAGCTTTCCCACTTTGTATGTCTCCTGTACAAATTAGCACACAGGCACACCCCTGCCTAGAGGAGGTGTAAGAATTTGGGGAAAAATAGGTCTATAAATGTTTGTATATAGGGATTTGCGTCAAAACCAATGAGTGGTTACTTGGGAACACCCATGTACCACCCACAGAACACCCCCATGATGCAAAGTAGCACAAAGTAGTGCGTATCACAGCTTTGTGTTATTTGGGGAACTTACCAATACAAATCCCATGTTGGATAGTGAATCCTACCCAAATTTAAGAGTGCCTCCTATCTATTTAAGAAAATAAACTTGCATTACCATTTTCTGGCTGTCAAGCCAGGGACAAAGATATTATGTTCCATCAAATCCCTGCCATACAAGGTACTGCTCCCTTTATTCCATATCTTCTAGAAGATGCCTAAAAACATTACTCCCACAAAGTGTCATAATAGTGATGCCTTGTATGCGCATGGTACTGGGTCATATTTTGCACTTGATTACAATTGTTATACTTTTAAAAGGTTTAATAACATGCAAACACCAAATTTGTTGACAGGTCTTAGCAAAGTATAACCCCTATCATAAAGTTTTGCCTACACATCTTTCTCCATATCGGACCTGGAAGAAAATATAGTCATAATGAATTAAATTTGCCCTAATCCCGTAACTGGCGCTAAGTGTAAAACCGGGCACCACAATTGTTTGCCAAGCTTTGGACCTTGGGCATGATTTGGAATGAAACCCTTACTCTGGAAAGGCACAACTCTCTACTTGTCTTTTCTCCTTCCTATCATAATTTCTCCCCATGTTTCCACACCTCACGTCCTGTCCTAAGCCCCTCCCCCTTCTTTTGTGTTTTCCCTGAAGATTCTGTTATATATGCAAAGCACACAAATGTTTCCGAAACTCCAAAAAAGCATAAAAATCTGTATCATAACAATATTAATCCATAGTTGTACGCGAAGGAGACAAATGTTACTATATACTGGTGAGACACTCAGGTTGACTGGAAGTATCACTGTAGTTGAAAGGTGTCTTACACTGGGCAAAACCCACAGGGGGATATTCTCAAGGAAGTGGCGGTGAGAGGCGTTAGCCTCCTTGGATTACCGCCTCTCACCGCCACTTCGGAAACACGAGGCTGCACCCTATTCTCAAGAATGTGGTGCAGCCTGGCGTTTCCCCTGCGATGGCGCTAAGTTTCACGACTTAGCGCCAACGCAGGCATCCTTGCACCAGAGTGCAAGGGTGTCTATGTGCAGGGAGGGTTGTTTATGTACAGGAAGGTGCCCCTTCCTGCACATAAACAATCCTAAAATACCATTTTGTAACTTTCATGTGTGCTGCTACGTGCAGCACACATCAAAGTTACAAAATGGCATTTCTGAAAGGTTTGTTCATGTACAGGAAGGGACACCTTCCTGTACATGAACAAACCATGGCATTTTGCTTTTTCCATGTGTGCTGCACAAGGCAGCACACATGGAAAAAACTAAAACGAGGAGAAATAAAGCATTTCTCCTTGTTTCGCCACCTTAAGACCAGGATTTTTCTGGTCTTAAGTTCGGCGCTGCCACGTATTATCGCCGCCCTTGATAATAGGTGGCAGCGTCGATCACAATGGGTGTTGCGGTGGAACGCCCACCGCAACACCCACTGCACGCCCCTTTCACGCTAAATTTAGCGTGAAAGGGGCCTTATTCTCAAGCCACGTTAAGTGGGTTAACGCTGCTTTGAGAATAAGGCGCAGACCCTATCGCCACGGGAACGTCAGAAAAAGTGACGTTCCCGTGGCGATAGGGGCTTGAGAAAATGCCCCACATTTTCTTGTTATTACCGACACAATGAACACTGAATGACTATTTCTATGGTAGAATGGCATGATCGATTTCCTTAGCTCTCTGTCCTGCGTTGGAAAAATATTTTTTGTAATTCTACAACCATGGAGCGCTATATCTGACAGAATTTACAAGGAACTCATTCTGCTGCTTTTGGCAAAAAAAAGCAATTGAGTGAGAATTATTCTGTTTGCAGGGCAGAGGCAGACTAGTTGATATAAGACTATACCCTGAAATATTTTACCGGGACCTACAGATTGTTGTTAATCAATATGTTCTTTGACTGCCAGCTGCAATTTTGAAAATCCAATAAGGCATTGGTAAAACAAATGAAAACACAACATTCCCTGAAGTTCTGCCATCTGGGAATTCCATCACTTCAGCCCAGGAGCATTTCTGGCTTTGTTAACTCAACAGCGACAGAGAACAGCAATTTTAGAGAAAATCTCTCAGTTAAAAACGAATACATATATAGTCATATTCCACAGTTCTTTTACATTTTTTAATGTTGACAGATTCCATATCTATGTGCCTCATTGATCGTGTATGTCAAGATTATTTTGAATATGATTGCCAAGTTTGGGATGATACCGTGTTACCTTAAAGCTGTTACATTTTCATGTAGGTAATCCACTGACAGGCCTAAGATTAGAATGTTGTACTGTGCTGATTTTGTAAAAAGATTACCTTACTTTAAAGGGAGGAGTTTACTTTTTTCCATTTAATTGTGAATTTGGTCAAAATAAATCTGGATGGTTATCCATTTGGCAGTATAAAGAATATATATGTATAGTTCTTTGTAAAGTCCTTGCGCCTGATGAAGAATGGATTCGCCGGATGCTGAGCAGTCAATGACTACAGCAACATTGTGACATTTCTCCCCCTTGTCTGCCTTATAAGTACCTTGCTGTAAAGATAAAAGCTGAGAATCATTGAAGGTTAGATGGGACAACTTTTTTTAACGCTTGCAAACACAATGTTACTAAAACGAGCGACAATAGGGTGATGCCAGGCCTAGAGTTGACAGAGTTCATCTCTACCCACATCTGGGTAGCAGGTGAGACCAAAAGCAGATGGGCGTGGGAGACTAAGGGAAAGTCTAGTGGATGTGTCCAGCAAAACTAAAATTTGATATGGCCTGACTGATGCCCATCCCTGCGCAGGTGATCAATTCCCCGTAAGTGCAGAACACACACATTTTGTTTTATTTTATTTATTTAATTTAACATAAGTGGCATCTACCACTGGAGTGCTGTGCCTTGGTACCTGAGGGACAATTTTCTTTTCAACTTTAGTCTCTTGAGAGGTTTCTTTGGGTCACCCCTGGCACAAGTGCCTGGGGTTAAGGCTGTCCCCGCCCTGCCCCCTTATACCCTTTTTAAAAAACAACTTGAGGAGATGAGAACCAAGGGGCCTATTTACGAGCTGGTTTGTGTAACTCTTGCACCACGCATGGTGGTGCAAGAGTGACACAAACTTTAAGTTAGATTTATGAAGCCACGCAGGGCCACTTTGTGCGGCCCTAAGTAGCTCGATAAATCTGGAGTAAGGCAAAGCAGTGCAAAACGCTGCGTCGCCTTACTCTGCCCTGGGAAGGCATTCCATGGGAGTTGCATGGGTTTTTCCCAGCAACTCTCATGGTTTTTGACGTATTCCCAGATTTTTCATCAACACAGAAAGGAGCCAAAGGGGAAAAAAATCAAGCCGCCCCCCAATCAACACATTATCAACAACAAGGGCCTGACTCAATGGACAAAAATCTTAAACTTTGAGACACTGGAGGAGTCCAAAATATTTTCTAACTACACCCCCCACGGTGCGGTAGAATACCGCTAATACAAGTGTCAAAATGTCCAATTTATAAACGCACTGTCACTACACTGCAGCCAAAGAGTTCCCAGCCAAAATTTAATTAGAAAAGGTAAGAAAAAGTGTGGGAGTGGAGAGAAAGCACCTCACGGTAGTAACACCAAGGGGGGCTTGCTAGTTGGTACTCGCTAGCCCACCCACTTATCATCATTGGTTGCTTTCTCACCATGAAAAGAAATGTGTTCCAACATAAACTTTCTTAAACGTGAAGGAAGAAAACAGTGACAGCAAGGTACAATAAGCACTGTAGGTGCTAATGTCACACACGTGCCCTGCTAATCCCGTGAGAAAAGAAAAGAAATGCAGTTCCCAACATTAAAAATGAGTACCTACTCACTGGCCAAATATGACTTTATTCAGTGCTGTGAGCGTCCTCAATAAAAAATGGTTACATTTAGACCATTATTACGTCCAAAGCGCCAACATGTTTCGTTGCTACCACTTTGCGCAACTTCATCAGGGCTAAGGGGATAACCAATCTTCACTTCACTTGGAATTACCACTTGGTCGAGATGTTGCTAGTGTCCCTCGTACCTGCAACCCCCGTCGTTGTGCGGTACGCGCCAATTGGTCGCATATCCGCCGGGTGACCATATGCAATTATGGCACCGCTACCGGGAACTGTCGGCGTGTCGGAGGTAGCCTTGAGACGCCGACAGTTCCCGGTATAAATTGGACATTTTGACACTTGTATTAGCGGTATTCTACCGCACCGTGGGTGGTGTAGTTAGAAAATATTTTGGACTCCTCCAGTGTCTCAAAGCTTAAGATTTGTATTCCCAGATTTACCAGAACTGGCAAACCTGGGAATGCACCAGAAAGATATGCCTTTCCAGGAGCGGCATAAGAAGGAGAAATATATTTATTTCTCCTTGTTACTTCCTCTTTCTATGTGGGCTGCAGAATGACCCTGGTGCACCAAGGGTGTATGTATTGGGGCTAGGCTGCCAAAGGGTCGCCAGCACAGAGGAAAAGGCAGGAATGCTCCATATTGCTTTTAATATGGTGCATTCCTGCCCTTTCGATGCAGTGCGCGCAACGAAATTCGTTTTATTTATTTAAATGTTCACTTACCTGTATTCGGCCTTAATCCGTAGTTTACTACCCCCCACCCTGCCCCTCCCCCGCCCCACGTCACCGCCCGACCGGCACTCCTACCACGGGCTGCGCCTGCCCAGACGTGGGTCCCTTGCTCACTTTGCCACTGGATTCAAGATAGCCTGGCTGATGAGGGTTATGAACCCGAAACCGGTCCCAGGATGCTTGTTTCCGGTCCAGGGAAGACATGGTTTGGCAGTTCGGGCTGAACTGTTCCCATGAGGCACAGGGTCAGACTGATTTGCATATGGCCATGTCTGAACTGGGGTGGTGGAGTGAGCTAAAGAATGATGATGGATTAAACCCAGATCAGTTGACTGGGGGTGAGTGTTTGATTTGCTCAAACGCTCCGTCCATCATCCCCTTTGGTATCGCTTTGCTCGCCCTAAGTTGGCAGGGTATGCCCAGACGTGGGTCCTTTGCTCACTTTGCCACTGGATTCAAGATAGCCTGGCTGATGAGGGTTATGAACCCGAAACCGGTCCCAGGATGCTTGTTTCTGGTCCAGGGAAGACATGGTTTGGCAGTTCGGGCTGGACTGTTCCCATGAGGCACAGGGTCAGACTGATTTGCATATGGACATGTCTGAACTGGGGTGGTGGAGTGAGCTAAAGAATGATGATGGATTAAACCCAGATCAGTTGACTGGGGGTTAGTGTTTGACTTGCTCAAACGCTCCGTCCATCATCCCCTTTGGTATCGCTTTGTTCGCCCTAAGTTGGCAGGGTATGCCCAGACGTGGGTCCCTTGCTCACTTTGCCACTGGATTCAAGATAGCCTGGCTGATGAGGGTTATGAACCCGAAACCGGTCCCAGGATGCTTGTTTCCGGTCCAGGGAAGACATGGTTTGGCAGTTCGGGCTGGACTGTTCCCATGAGGCACGGGGTCAGACTGATTTGCATATGGCCATGTCTGAACTGGGGTGGTGGAGTGAGCTAAAGAATGATGATGGATTAAACCCAGATCAGTTGACTGGGGGTGAGTGTTTGATTTGCTCAAACGCTCCGTCCATCATCCCCTTTGGTATCGCTTTGCTCGCCCTAAGTTGGCAGGGTATGCCCAGACATGGGTCCCTTGCTCACTTTGCCACTGGATTCAAGATAGCCTGGCTGATGAGTGTTATGAACCCGAAACCGGTCCCAGGATGCTTGTTTCCAGTCCAGGGAAGACATGGTTTGGCAGTTCGGGCTGGACTGTTCCCATGAGGCACAGGGTCAGACTGATTTGCATATGGCCATGTCTGAACTGGGGTGGTGGAGTGAGCTAAAGAATGATGATGGATTAAACCCAGATCAGTTGACTGGGGTGAGTGTTTGATTTGCTCAAGCGCTCCGTCCTTCATCCCCTTTGGTATCGCTTTGTTCGCCCTAAGTTGGCAGGGTATGCCCAGACGTGGGTCCCTTGCTCACTTTGCCACTGGATTCAAGATAGCCTGGCTGATGAGGGTTATGAACCCGAAACCGGTCCCAGGATGCTTGTTTCCGGTCCAGGGAAGACATGGTTTGGCAGTTCGGGCTGGACTGTTCCCATGAGGCACAGGGTCCGACTGATTTGCATATGGCCATGTCTGAACTGGGGTGGTGGAGTGAGCTAAAGAATGATGATGGATTAAACCCAGATCAGTTGACTGGGGGTGAGTGTTTTATTTGCTCAAACGCTCCGTCCATCATCCCCTTTGGTATTGCTTTGTTCGCCCTAAGTTGGCAGGGTATGCCCAGACGTGGGTCCCTTGCTCACTTTGCCACTGGATTCAAGATAGCCTGGCTGATGAGGGTTATGAACCCGAAACAGGTCCCAGGATGCTTTTTTCCGGTCCAGGGGAGACATGGTTTGGCAGTTCAGGCTGGACTGTTCCCATGAGGCACAGGGTCAGACTGATTTGCATATGGCCATGTCTGAACTGGGGTGGTGGAGTGAGCTAAAGAATGATGATGGATTAAACCCAGATCAGTTGACTGGGGGTGAGTGTTTGATTTGCTCAAACGCTCCGTCCATCATCCCCTTTAGTATCGCAGAGTAATGCATGGCAGCGATTTCGCTGTCTTGAGTTATTCTAGACTTATCAAGCCACGCAGGCCCACGTAAGGTGGCCTTGCTTGGCAAGTCTCATTTCAGTTCTGCATTACCCTTTAGCCCCCTTGCATGGCGCAGGGGCAACACAAAACCTTGATTAATATGGGCCCTATTCTATATTTGTTTTAATGTTATGTAAAGTGCATATGTGTAGCAAATTTCCACTACTGTAATCAACAAAAAGTCGTGGATGTATTGGTTTTTCATAGAAAAGGTGTCTCTGTTTCTAATTGTTATGATTTGTTTTCGTAAATAGGCCCTGTTTAGAGATGTAATATAGTCTAGGTTTGATGGAGTGTATGAATTACACTATGACAGATTTATTAACAGCTGACTTGTATACATATTGTACCTTCTTTATTTTCACACTCTGCTGCCTACCTCTGGTCAGGTCTGGACCGTTTAAAAAAAAAAACACTTCCACTGTCCTAAAAGGACAGTGAATAGAGAGCGCTGCAGGCAGGGTGGAGGGGATTTAAGGGAGAGAAAGAGTACAGAAAGCACTGCCTAGTTTCAGGGAAATTTTTAAGGTATGGGGATTTGCCTGTATTTACATGGTCATTGAATGTCTCTTTAGAGATGGAGACAGTTGATTTGTGGCATTCATCTTTGGTAGTGAGGAACTCAAATACTGGTATAGCAACTCACTTTCTGCTGTGTGGTCTCTCCAGATTTTTCACCTTTGATTGGATTTAATTTTGCTTGTATTATGACTATTGGTAACACCCAGTAGATATATTTAACTTTCCAGTAAGGTTGTGGGCACAAAAAATGTTTTATTGGTGTCGAAATGAAATGGAATAAGTGGGATGTAGTTTTTATTGATACTACCCACATGTATTATCTAAGTGTAAGGCTTCAGTGAATATCATTGTGTCCTGGCTAGGCTGCATATTTAAAACCAGTGCTGCAACACATAGCAGGATAAAGGGATTTGACATGTAGGAAACTTTATTTTGTACATACGATAAGTCATCACTAAGGGTGCCCTGTAAACACAGAAGCCTCGTTAATGTACAAAAAAGGAACATACTAAATATTATGAAAAAGTATGTCCTCACAAAGAAATGTGGCCAAAAGCTGTTTGCCACTATCTAGGTCAGGTTAACTTTTTTGAGCCAGCCTAATTGTGAATAACATTTGATTTTTTACAATTCAGCTTGGGAAAATAGTAGAATCTTCTTTGAAAATTATTTTCTACTCTTTATCATAGAAATCTAATTCAATTGTGAAAGCAGATGCTTGGTTTCGGAAGTGGGAAAGTAACGTTTACCATTCTACTTTGTCTTGCTAACAGTCAGACAGGACTGAACCAGTTCTTCTGTCTGTCTGTCTTCCACTAAAAGTGCTAGCCTTCCAGAGAACTATGATGCCACACAGGTTGTTATGGAGCAAACATTTCCCAGTAAGTTGGGATGAATATACTGGGGGCGGGGAGCAAAGGACTTCAGAAAAAGCCTATTGTGTCCCATGCAAATCCCAAATGGGGACTTGAGTAACAAGAGACAATTTAACCAGAGATGTCCCTCAATCATTTGTCTCTGCCCATAGAAGGAGGTGAAAGTGTTCCAAGAAAGGACAAAAGAGGTGTTCCCTCAATTCTATAAAGGTAAATCTGGGACTTGACATGGAGCTCCTGAGAAAGGTTCCTGGCTTGTGGCAGCTTGAATGAGAAACTCTTGAATGTTGACAGTAAAGTGATTATGCGACTGCTTCAAAAGAGGGGTGGGTTTTGATAAGAATTCTAGATCTAGGGAATTCTCAAGTCACTGGCCCAGTGTACAGAGTAAATATGATGCTTCAACATCACCTCCTCAGACTACCTCTAGACCTGGGAAAGAGAAGGAAGGCTACAGGGAAAAGAAGTCTAAGGGGGATATTCACAAGAATGTGTGTTAACTATCGCCAAAATCGCTTCATGCAACTTCTCACATTGCAGTCCATTGCGGGAAAATAACACTGTGTTAACGCAGCATTCACAACCCGGCGGCACCATGCGATAGCCTCACGATAACGCGACAAATGCCCGCGTTAAAATCAACGCGACGCCGAAAAAATGCGAAACCCCAACGCGAAAAAAGTTGCGATGTCCCAAATCGCGAAACAAAACCAGCGATAACCAGCGACAGGCCTGCGATTCCCACGCGACATGCGGGAAAATGCACCATAAAAGCAGAGAAAAAAAAATGTAACTGCGTACCACCATGGACGCACCCGGACCGAGTGCACAGGACAACGCGAACCCCACAAGCCCCACAGATGACCAGCCAGGAACCCGGGGGCCGGGAAAGGGCAAGGAGAAGAGGAAGAGGGAGATGGGGTTCAGTCCGCAGGAAAACCAGATCATCATCACGGAGGTGACAGAACACAACCATCAACTGTACGTCACCTCCACTCTGTCATCGGCAACACAAACGGAAACATGGCAGTACATCGTGAACAATGTGAATGCAGTCGGAGTGTCAATGAGGACAATGGACGAGGTCAAGAGGCGCTGGAATGATGTGAAGGGCAAAACCAAGAAGAAACACTATGCCAACATGAGAGCAGCAACGCAGATTGGAGGTGGGGGACCAGCGGCACACCAGGAGCTGGATGACAGTGAGAAAATGGTGGCCACAGTCATCAGTCGGGATACGGTGCCAGGAGTTGGGGATCGGGACACTGCTCAACATGACCTGACACAACATCAACAGGGTGAGTACCGACCAGGGACGGGGGGGACAGGGGGAGATGGGCACAATGGCACACGTGTACAATTAAGTACAGCACACTGCACACCCACAATGACTCTGGATCATGTCCCTGATCCCCGTGCCACACAGCAGCACACATACAGAAACTCAGGGAATGTGTGTTGCATTGAATTTATTTGCACATGCTGTGCCTGTGGTCATTTTTCACTGTCTCATGATTGCCAAGGACTGACACAATGTGACGTCCTCATGTGAAGAAATTGTCAATGATGTTGTTCCTACGGGCTATTCCTGCTGCAGCTGCAGTGGGGTGTGGTCCACCTGCCTCATCTTCCTCCTCATCGTCCGGTGCATCTGGCACTCGTAACCATGGGGCATTGGTGCGTACACATATGTTGTGCAACACACAACATGCAACGATCATCTTGCACACGATGTCTGGGCTGTACAGGAGCCTTCCACCTGTGATGTACAGGCACCTGAAACGTGACTTCAACACGCCAAAGGTGCGTTCCACGATGCCCCTGGTGCGTGCGTGGGCCCAATTGTACTGCCTCTGGGCCTGTGTGTTCGGGGCTCGGAGGGGTGTCATCATTCAAGGGCAGAGTGCATATCCCTGATCACCTGTGACAGTGCAGAGAGACATGAGTCAATAGTTGGTTCTTCATGATGTGTTGGCAGGTTCACTAGTTCATTGGCATGTGATATGTGTGTCATAGTGATTCCGGTTTGACATGTACTGCTAGTAGCAAATGAGCGCCATCAATGTGTATTACATAGCCTCACTGCTGCTCCTCCCTCCCCCCAAGCCTATTTCCTCGTGTGCGCTGCGCGCTTGCATCACTTGTACTCCTACGGCACACCATTGTCATGCCTGTCTGCGCATGTCCACAAGCCTGACAATGACACTGTGATGTTGTGCGTTGAAGGTGGGCAGCCACGTGTGTGTAGGCCTATGGTAAGGATAGGGCGGACACAGATGTGGAGTTCATGGCTGGCCGAAGTCGTGATGCAGTCGAGGCAAGACCTTTGGCTTATGCTGCGGTAATAGCGATATACACACATCAGTTGGCAAGTATGATCCCGGACCCCGAGCGGGCTTGCGCTCATTCATTAATCCCTTCGTCCGAGCCCGCACTCGGGGCATGTTACATTGCAACTTTGTCCATTGCGGGATGGGTGGCGCCGACACCACAACAAAGACACACGCATTAGGTACTAAATTGGCAAGCCCAACACTTAACCACGCCCAGAGCCCCGGGGTGATCATCCACACCCCTACGCTGGACTGCCGTACGCCAGCCCACTCTGGCAATGCCTACAGGGGGGTACGACACAGCTACATGTCCCAGGTCTACCCCACTGCCTGAGGTGACATGGTTGCGTCTGCTGTACACAGCACAATGCAATGTGGTAGGGCCAGGTGGCCTCATGCACACACAATGACCACACGGACACACTTAGATAGTTTGTGGAACTGGCTACGGGCATGTGCACCCGGCCCCTTTATTGCCAGTGTCACATGTCCAGTGACGCCTGTGCTGGATGGGTGTGGGGTGAGTGTAAGCCAGCCCTCAGGGAGTGGTTGGTGCTGGCAACAACTACAACAGTGATCAGACAATCAGAAGTCCAAAGTTCAAACAGCAAGGGTCCACGACTTGAGCTGCACAGAGTTAGTGGCCACGGATGCACTGCGGCCGGCACAGGCACACCGCCATGGGACGGTGACTACTGGTGCACTGAGGTAGGGCCACGAGAGCTGAGCGGGTTCTCGTCGATGTCCAAGGTGAATGTCGCAGAGGGTTTTGGGGGACAGTGGAAGGTGTCCTTCCAGGGCATGATACATAGGGCAGTACCAAGCAGACGCATGCAATATGGAAGAGATGAATGCTACAGACTCATGTTTAACACCAAGTCATTACCAGCCACATGATGATGAAGACAACCCCCAGGCCATTGACTGAGACGCCACCAAAGTTCAACCAGAGGGTGTCCATGAATTTCGGGGCACAGAGTTAGTGGCACCAGAGCTGAAAGGGGATGCAGTCTGCGATGAGGCCTGTACAATGGTATAAACTCTGCCATAAATAGATCAAGGCTCAGTTCCAAATGTGTATCCTACTTGACCGTAGTGTGGGCCAGAGGCAGCGGTCAGCAGGGGCCACCAGCCACGTGCACTTGGCTTGCGATGCACAGAGTCAGTGGCACCAGGGCAGTTGTTGGTGAGGTTCGGTCATCCTAGTAACGAGGATCCTGTTTGTCATCCGGACTGAATCGCATCTTCCTCTTACTCCTCTCCTAGCGTGCAATGATACGGACTCTGCCATTGTAAAATCAAGACTCAGTTCCAAATGTGTGACCTACTTGACCACAGCGTAGGCCTATGGCAGCGGTCAGCACGGAGCAACCGCTGTTCAGGCAGCTCCTCCTGGTACTCTCACACACGACATTGGAATGCCATGTGGTGATGATTTGTGGTTGACGGAGGTAGTGGCACCAGAGCTGAGCGTGTGTGCAGCCTGCGACGATGCTGTGTCCTGCCTGATATGGATTGTATTGGATTTGTGTGAGGCCTGCTGGACCGCAGTGTGGGTAGTACACAGGTGAACCCGCGGAGCTGGGCCACAGTGTAGGCCGAAGGCAGTAGTCAGCATGGGCCCACAGACACGTGTCATTGGAATGCTATGCACAGAGTCGGTGGCACCACATCGTAGGGAGTACGGTGATATAAAATCTGCAATAAACGTATGTACTCTGCCATTGTATAATCAAGACTCAGTTCCAAATGTGTGACCTACTGGACCGCAGTGTGGGCCGGAGGCAGCGGTGGTATACGTCAATGAGAAAGGAGTAATGGGGGGCCTGTGTCACGGAGGCCGTGATGGTCTGAGGAGGCTGCCATGGTCGCGGGCCTCAGGCTTGGAGCTTGCACCGGCATGTGGTGGGCCCTCTTTGACACACCCCGGTGTCAGCAGGTGAGCAGTGCGGCCTGGCTGCGCTGGGGCAGGCATGACGCGTTTTGGGACCAGCGGCCTGGGGTGCAGCAGGCGCACAGGTTCGCAGGCACCGCCACTCACGGCGTCGGCCTCATGGCGGGGTGAGAGGCGCCGCCCTGGCAGACACGTTGGCCATTCCGGAAGAGAACCACGCCCAGAGTAACAGGCTTTTTATTCACACCCATACGCTGGCCTGGCGTACGCCGGGCCAACCCACTCCGCGCACGCTTACGGGGGGGACGTAACAAGCTACATTTCGGCATTGTTCCCCGCTGGCTGCGGTTACATGGTTGCGTCCACTGTCCAGTACACTCCAGACACCAGCAGTGTATGTCGACATGGAAGTGTCTGTGGTCTGCATACTGCTGTCAGTCCAGCACATCCACTCCACACTTGGCATTGTGTACATTCTTATTCATGGGTCACTTGCCTCCGTCGCACATGCCGGGTTCCCACCTCTCCCCACATTCTGCTATTGTGTGGCTGAGGTGCCATGCCAATGATGGCTTGTGTAGATGGGTAGCCCAGGTTGCCACAGTAAGTTGTGTAGTCGTGTTTGGAATGTGGGGATGTTGGTTGTCATGTTGTATGTGATTTTGTGACACGTGCATTCCCAGAGTTGTGAGTTGTCTGAATGTGGTGTTGAGGTGTGTGGTGTGTTCCGTTGGTACTTACCGACGAGCAGTGCATTCCCATAGGTGGCATCCTGGAAGCGCTGGTTGATGATGGACTGTCGGAAGATGAAGGAATCATGCACACTGCCTGGGTAGTTGGTGACGACATTGGTGAAGAGTCCCCGGTGGTCCACTATTGCCTGCACATTGATGGAATGCGTGTGTTTCCTGTTGCGGTAATTGTGTGCAGTGACGGCAGGGGGCACGAGGAGTACATGTGTGCAGTCGATTGCCCCCAAGACGTGCGGGAAGCCAGCTATGGCGTAGAAGCCTTGCTTGATCTCCAGCTGTTCCTGCGCAGTGTGTGGGAAGTAAAGTTGCTGGGGTACCAAGCTGATGATGGCATCCAGGACAGGTGTGAGGAACTTTGACAGGGCTGGCTGTGAGACTCCTCCGACTCTGGCAGTTGTTGGTTGGAAGGTCCCAGAGGCCAACAGGTGCAGCACGGCCAGCAGCTTTGTCTGCGGAGGGATGTTGGTTCTCTGCTGTGTTGGTACCATCAGCCTGTGGGCAATGATGGTCAGGATGCGTAGGAAGGTCCGGTGTCTTTGTCTGCGCTGCCTCTGTGGTAGTCCGGGGAGGTCCTGGGGGGGTGGGGGTCCTGGGTGTGGTGGCAGTGGGTGTTGTGGCCCTCTTGGGGCTCCGAGCTGCATGATCAGTAGCTCCATGGCATCTGTTGTTCTTCTGGTGTGGCTGTGGGCTGGGCTCCCTTTTATGGTGCAGGTTGGCGTCCGACTTAACACCAGGTAGGAGCAGGTGTTAAATCCATGCTGCTAACGTGCCTTATCGCATGTTTTTGATTCTTATCGCCGTTCTGGCTGGTCGTTGGGAATGCTGCGAAGTTGTGTTTCCGCGGGTTTTTGCACGGGAACGCCTACTCTGCATCTCATTAGCGTTAGTTGCCGATGTCATCCGTGGCTATGTTTTTTGCGGCTGCTATCGCAGGAATACTGGTGATTTCGGCTGTTAGCACCAGCTTGTGAATGGTGCGATGAATTTATCACCACTTTGGCTGCGATAAAGTGCCGCTAACTCGGCGATAAGTCCTTGAGAATATGCCCCTAAATGTTTTCTGATCTCTAAAGACACCCAGGGACTGGAACTGGCCTTCGAAGGTCATCTGACCAGCCTCCTAATCACTTCTACAGGGACACAAAAAGGCAAAGAAAAGCACCATTCTGTGAAGAAGTTCCAGCTGGCCAGTTGTGTGTGGACTGCAATGGAACATGTGAGAGTCATGGCTTAAGAGTTATGCCTAGAAGTCTTCCCTAACACCATTGGTATGTAGGAGAGACCATGAGTAACTTTCCCAGTTTCAAGCAAGATATATTGTGACTTTGTAATTAGTTAATCCTCTGGAGGATAAGGACAAGATGCTAAGTTTACTTAAGGGAGTGTGCAACCTTGGCAGGCAAGATTTCTATGTTTGTTCCGCCATGAGATTTTTGCTTCAAAGAAAAAAGCGTTCAGCTGAACCACACTCTGAAGCTATTCGACCTCATGAAGCACTGCCTCGCTACAGAAAGCACTGAAAGATATAAAGAAACAAAAAAGCCACTAAGGCGAAAAGAAAATCAATTAGTTTGGTGTTTTAATTTCTTTATTTTTGTAAATTAGTTTGAAAATATTCTTGTGTTGGTTTCTTCATTGTAGTATGGTGTGTTACTGTCGGAACTTAACACACATTGTCCCTGGGAATTGCTGACTGCCTATGCATTAGCTACCAGAGGTTAAGCAGAGTTTCTGATTAAACTAAGTTGTGACCTATCACACTCTCCCTAAAGAAAAATCCAATATTATATAGTAGTTATTTCTTTGTATGACCAAAAAAAAGTAAAGTGAATAAAGGAACTTTCCACATAGGGTTCAGGACTGTTCCATTTGTTCAGCGCACTTTCCCTTACACCATCTATAATTTGGGGCGTGTGAAAGTCTGCTTGTCGGGGAGGGGGAGAGAGCAGCACATCCCTTTGTGAACAAAACATATGTTGCCACTGACTATGACCACTCTCTAACCATGTGTGTTTTAGTACAGATGCACGAATTTCGCTTCTTGCACATTTATCAATGGAAATCTTCGGAGGTGTTCACAAAGGACTGTTTGGGAATCCCTAGATTTTTGCTCATTTGAGAAAATACATGTGACAAGGTTCATTTACAAAATTAAATGGTTTCAATTTTGCATATATACTGTACGTCCTACTGAACTCCCAAGTGAATGTATTTTCAGCCATCCATTATTGTAGATTAGAATTGTGTGTCAGTGCCAACTAATGGTAATTTATTTTAGGATGACAATGTCACTCCTAGGGCGCCCATGTCTTTCCCTTCCCGTACCTGGGTGGCGCAGAAAGTAAATGAGGGCTATGATCAAACTGATAAATGCAGAGGATAACTGTATAGTGTTTTATCCCTGATGTGTGATAGCAAAGGGAATCATGTAAGGTCAGATTTTGAAGGTTCTGTTCCTGCACCTACATTGTACACCCCTGGTGTAAATTGAAACAAAATTCATTCCAGCACAGCCACTTTGGTGTTGAGACTGTGACCAGGCAACAGGTAGGCCCAAATGGGTTTGCTGTGTTTATGTCTAAAGAACACATAGTAACGAGTTCCTTCAGTACGTGGTTAGAAGCCCCCTGAAAAACCTCAGTTACGTTTACAGGTCTAGGATGACCATCATTTCCCCCGCTGTGTGCATTAACTGTCTGGCACTGGCCTAGAGAGTAATTTACAGATGGAACCTGGTGGTGATGGTGATGTGTTAGTTGTTTTCAGTTGTGTTTTTTGCTGTATTATTGCACTGTATTGCTGTTGTGTTGTACTATGTGTGTTCCGTGTTATCTGTTTTAATTGTGTTGTAATAATGTGCCTGATATGTTTATGTTGTGTTTTTATTTTGCTTTATGTTAATCTACAGTGTTGTGTTCTGGAATTACTTCAGAGATGCCAAATGCTTTCAGCCAAAAGCAGTTCTTTCATTTAAGATTTCAGTGTAAAAAAAAAATGTACCACTCTCTGACCTGGTCAAATATCACTGCTCCAGTTATGCAACTATTTAAGGCACGTCAGGACAAAATTGTGGAAGTGCTCATTTTATGTGATATGTCCCCATATCCCAGTTTCCTCTATAGGCGGATAATATGTCTACCTACGTCTTACTCAGAATTTGATGTAGCAGAGTCAGGGAATAGTCAGCTAGCTTACTCCAAAGAGAACACTGAGCACTATCTCCTGTTGTACACAGCCTTCCTGCTGTTGAAACCCAAAGTGCTAGGAACTGTAAACTGTAGCTGTAACATTTGTGAGATCCATAGGAATGTACAATACTAGCCATGTAAAATGTGGGGACTTAGCCAAAACAAACAGAGTGAAAATTCCTGCTCGATACATGAAATGTAATTCAAAGTTTGACAGTCACTAAATACAGCATTTCTGATAGTGATATCTCAAAAAGGCTGAAGTAACCAACAATATAGTCTTGCCACTGAAGAATTTTAAACATTCATGGAGCTCCCTTTGGAAGACAAGAGCAATTTTCTCAAGTTCCTCTTACCACAGAGACCTTTTTCAACATGATGAGCTCAAACATAGTCAAAATCTGACCTCTTGTGGTGCTCCACTTAAAGAGCATTGGGAACTCTAAGGAAGAAAGGAAGTTAGCACCATAAAAGTGTTGCTGATTGAAGGTAATCTTGTCAACAGGAAAAATACCCAAGCTTTGTCTGACCACTAACATGCATTGGTCGGCTTCACGTTTGTGCTGCCCCTCTACAAAGAGAATTGTTTCTCACTTTCTCTCACTTTCACATAGGTTATTTATGGTTTCCATAGTTTTCCATGATGGAGGTTTTTCTAGGGTCTGAACATGCTTTCTTTCTCTGGTTTTCCTTCATCATTCATTCATACCTAGGTTTGAATGTTTGTATCATTATCTCTATAACACCATTGTGTTTTAGGTGTATATCTTTGCACCACCGAGCCCTCTGTAAGAAAGTATTGAGCTAAAAAAAGCTATCTATAGATGATATAAAAATGCATTCTGGAAATCTTTGGTGTGCTTCTTTGGAGACTCAGAACAAGAAAGAAAATGCACACATAAAGGTCATTTTCAACTCTTCCTCTGTGAGAAATTCCATCTCACCTGGGTACCTCCAAGCTTTTTTTGGCAAGTTAGAGTTATGACCACTACTGTGGTCTGAGGCCTACAAACCAGGTCTTATTCACATGTGCTCTTTCAAAAATAGATTGCCTTCTGTTTTTCATTGTACTTCCTGGTAATAAATCTTGAATGTCTCTTTTACAAATCAACAGACTGACAATGGCACTTGTTAAATATTAATAACTGGCATACAGCATTTAATTGAAAAACAAACAAATGAAGTATTTCTTACAGATAACTATTTATTGTGCAGCCTGTGGGCCGAACTAACAGCTTTGCAGTAGGTGCATCGTCCCTCAAAGATAATATAAATTGTCCATCAAATACATTTTTCAAGCCTGCTGGTAGACACTAAGGGGCCCATTAGGATGTCGGGCGGAAGCACTACCGCCGTGCTGTCGGAGGCAAAAACCACCAGTTACCGTCCGCCCGCCGCGGCCCACACGCCCGCCCAATTAGGATGTGTAAAATCAGCCAAACACCGCCCGTAAGCCCGCGACGCCGCCCGCCATACAAATTACGATGCCGCAAACAAACAGCTCCCCCGGCTAAGAGACACCGCACGAGATACCAAGGCGGAAACTCGACCGCTCGAGTACGGACACCAAAAAAGCGGCCCACCCCGACATGAATCCTGCACTCCAGGCCATCCCCATGCTGTACCTGATGCAGCACCTAGGAGTCAACGCGCCGCGGCCACGCAGGTAGGCAGACACACAACAAGGGCATGCAAACACCGCACACAGTGCAAGGGCGGAAAAACTGTACATGGCCCCCAGACACCCCTGTGTGGACAGGACACATCCACCACTGCACCCACAAATGTCACACCGGGCAAAATGAAACAACTCGCAACAACCGGGCACACACTACCCGGGACCAGGAACTGACGTCCCCGTCACGGCAACGCAGCGCAGCGGCGATGACGCAGCTACACATGCGCACAATGCAGAGGCCAACTACAGCGCCATGCATGGGCCGCACACAAATAACACAGGCACACAACTACACACACCACACACCAGCCCCACCCTGAACGCACATGTCACTTGGCATTCCTGCATCAGTCATGTCCCCAACCGGCAACTCACAGGTGCCAACATGACGCCACACAAGTGTACCGAACAGGGCAGTGACGTCACGCCAAAATAGGACACACCCTTGTGTGCATAACATGGCGAAGCACACAGTGGCTGCGACATCACGCCGCAGAATATGTACCTCGTCCGCAAAAGGCACGCCAGTACCATACAAAAATACTAATACCATCCTGCACCCAATACCAATACATGCAATACGTAACATGAAAAAACCCGGGTGCCTGACAACAGGTGTAACCAATTACAACACACACACACAAGGCCCAACGTATAGCGGAAACGCAGCGTGCCGCCCACACACGTGAAAGCAGATAGCACTGAATGGCCTTCCATTCCCACTCTGAAACCACATTTCGACAAAACAAGCCGGAGAATACAGCCATTGTATCAACAACAAGCCAAACAGAGGCATGCCGAGGAAACCGTCCAATGTGCAGATAGCGCACAACATGAAAGAAAGTTCTGACCACAAAAAAAAAATAAGACCACTCCTCCATGTGGTTCACATGCAAGTAATCTGGAAGGAGTCAGACACCACTGACCTTGACCATTCATAGAAGCATGTGGGATGAGGACCTGTGTCCTCCGCACAAGCTACTATAACCCAAACCCTGCCTCCGTACGACTATTCCAGATTTCCCAGCATCGTCGGAGGGTGCACTCTGCTGACTGCACAGCCGGCTGGAGCACGCCATCACATCGCCCTGTAGCAAAATGGCAGTCGCACCACACCTACCCAACTACGCCGGACAGATGCAGCTCTACATGGACAGCCTGCTACAGATAGTGGGCTGTGAAAACCTGGCCATGCTGAACGTAAGTTACCGAGTAACTTACCGCATCGCAATGTTCAGCTGCGTCATCCCCGTCTTCTACTGTCGGAGGTGTCCCTTCCACTGTCCTGTGGATTTATGTCTCTCCAACCCGGCATGTCCAAAGGCGGACCTGGTACAACTGTTCGCCCCCCTGGATGCACACGACAGGATCTGTTCAGTCTATGGGGGCATGGCGTATGTGGCTGCAAGCGGACACACACTGCAATGGGACATGTGTGCCTCCACACAACGGATTCTGGATCACAGTTTCATCGAATGTCATCCAACATGTCCCATCAGGCTCCTACAAGGGACAACTTACGATGAACACATTGACAGCCACCATCCGCTTCATTGGATGGCATCCATGTATAACACCAATGCCATGGAAGCCCTGCTGGAAGGTATCGCATACCTGACAACCTGTCAATTCGTCGGGCCCCGAAGCAATACCCCCAATTGAACAATGATGTTCAACACCGTACCTATGCTTGGCTTTCGCACGGACTGGGCAGTTACCTGTACAACAACTATACCATACAACCTGCAACAAACACCACACTATCAACTCCACTGCCATGACATCGGACATTTTCGGGATATTCTCTCTGTTCCTCACCACATCCAATATCTCTGCATGAACAGGGGAGGCAGAGGTATGGGACTTGTGTACAGTAACCACATGGACAATACTGCACGAACAACTATGCTATAATATGTATCCTGCGCACATGAACATATGCACCGGTCAGTGCACACTAATCTGTCAGCTGTATCACGTGAGAACTGTCACCTCACCTTTGTCTGTACATCCGTGCCAGGACTTTTGCATGGACAACAAATGCATATCCCAACAACATGACCCCAGTGAATGTGACATGTTCAGTAGCCACCACATTGCAACAACTAGTGACACGCTGCTGCATGCACGTAGGCTCATGCTCTGATGTCACCCCTCACGCACGTGTGTCGGAGTAACTACTGTAGTAAACCTGTACCATGGAACTGAGATGTACTGTACCTATGATGTCAAGCTGTCTCGTAGGCAAAATGATTACTGTCTGTGTCAAAGTCGAGAGCTCCTCAGTAACTAGCAAATGTACATTAGCATAGCAAGGGCAAGGCAGTTGTAACTCTGAAGCCCTCATTCCACAGTCAACAACTAATCACATCTACCCTAACCCCTTTTGTATGTGTAATCATGCTAAGTAGATCCTCCACATGCATTTCGCTGCCAGTAGTGTCCACTATACTGCATCACAGAGGACGTAAGTCCAAATACATGGCTTGAAGCAAAAATGTGACTCCGCTGAATCATTTCACAAACACAAGTACGAATGAGAGAGGATGAGAGTGTGTGAAGTACACGACGGTCATGAGATGACCATGTAGTCCACTGTCATTGGATGTCAACGCAAATGAGTAGCCGCAACAGTGGCCACAGTGCAATACCACAGCTCCTGGAGCAGGACTTGTCAGACTCTGAAGGTGCCCGAAAGATCATCACATCAACACTGACGGCCTGGTCAATACAAAGCACAGTCCTACACATGTCTACAATTTCCCACACAGTCTGACCACACACTCAGCAACCAAAAGTAGGAGCCACGCAAAAGCATGCCACAGCAATGCCTGTCAAAACACACACACGACATCAGTATGGGTGGGCAGCACCGCACAATGAGTAAGAACTGCAGAAAATCTGACATGCACAATTGAACTAGGCACAATCTTGACAGTGACACACCCTGCACACACACAACGTCTGAACCATAACAAGTAGGAGTCATCCTGAATTGCAAGGACACACCCACACACTGCATTCCGTGCAACATACAACACACACATCTCATCATATACACAGACCTCAACACGGTTACAAACATCCACCATGGGCCTGGGAAACATATGTGTGTAGTCGACATGGCCACAACACACACACACACCAACGCCACCCCAAACTCACACCACCCACCACCACCTCCCAAATGCACACATTGAGAGTAGGCCATGTCCCCAGGCACAATGCACATCACAAGACTAACATACACCTACACCGCTGGCCACACAGGAAGTAAGCTCACACATGCCCGCATACTCAGCGCATGCTGCCAGTCCACCTGTGGCTAGACTCACACCCTGTGCATTGCATGCACGCAAACATGATCACGGATACATTTACCCAGAAATAACACCAAATACATGCAGTCAATCCGTTGCACAGAAAAGCAGATTCATCACACACACAAGTAGCAGAGTCTGAAAGAAGTGAAGTCCCTGCCACGTGTACAACACATTGGAATGTGAGACCAGACATTGCAATTGCTGAGGTCACATACACGGCATGTGCCCCACTTAACCAAGCACACACTGCAACAACTGCAATCATCAACTACACAGATACAACCGACTACAGGAACAACAGCATCCAGTCACAGATTACATCGACAGGCGGCATAACTCATCAACCCCAGAGACAGTGCCCAGTTCGATGTGCTGAGTAGTGACACGTAGTGCCGCGGATGCAATGTGTGTTAGTGTGCCCTGCCATGGCCAGCCAACACTGCCATGGCAGTCACAATATCCATCACAGCCACCACTGTGTCAGAAGGAGATGTGTGAGTGTGCCTACCAATCTAACAGGATGCCAGTACGACTCAGTGCTGTGTGTGTGCTACGGGACAGTTGCAGGTCCAGCCCTGAGAGAGTAGCACAACTGTGGAAGACACACATGTGTCATGTGAAGCGGGAGTTACGCTTGGCCCAGGTGGGTGGGTGTGACGGGTAGGTGCGCACATGCAATGTTGAAACACACTGTGTTGGGAGGATTCGGGAGCACTAGATTACCTCTGTCTTGGGCATTTGTAAAGACCACCTGTCTGGGGATGAATGTGAACACGTGTGTGCACAACAGGCGGCCACACAAAAGATGCTGCATCAGGTGTAGACGTCAGCCCACCCTCTGGGGACATGCTGGATACTGCTGTGCGTCCGCCAGGCCCTTGCCAAGGCACGCACATCCCCTGTCGACCAGGTGTACCCCCAACATCGTCCACCTGCACGGGCTATCCAGGGCACGGGATGGCAGTGGAGCATGGTGGGTGAGAGGTCATGGCGCGCTCCTCCTGGTCACATCACGCAGGCAACACATCCTCATTGTGCAGCATGGCACAAGTCAAATATAAGTAGTGGGGGGATGCACACATCGCGCCCGGGAGTGACGTCACGGAAGGTGGCTCGCACCATCGCACTCATTGCCTATTTCCCCACACATGTTACATGCCATTGCAACAGAGAAGCCAGCGCGTGCACAAGCAGCTCAAGCTCGCCCCAGAGAGGTCAAAGAGTGAATGTGTGGGTCCATTAGCTCCAGTTGGACGCGGCCTGGGCCGCTAGGGCAGCTACAGCCTCTGTGTGTTGCAGGTGGTGTATCCGGACTGCGGAGCCTGTCATGCATTGTCAATGTTATCCAGGTCTCGAGTCGGGGTACCACGCAGGTGGGCGGCGTCCCGTCACTGATTATACCGCGAGACAGATAACTCATTCAAATGGACCCACACATACACTCTTTGGCCTCTCTGGTGCGAGCTCGGAGCTGCCTGTGCACGCGCTGGCTTCTCAGATGCAAACGCATATTGGGGTAAGCGAGGGGGGGCCATAAGTCTGACGGTGCAAGCCACCTTCCAACATGTCACATCCGGTCGGGACGTCAGCATCCCCCCACTCCTCCGATTTAGGACTCGCACTGCTGCCGTCAGATGTGCCACTCCCCAGGGGGTGGGGAAAGGGTCAGGAATGTCAGTCTGAGATTGGCGCAGTTGAAGGCACACCTTCACTGGGGGTGACAACCATTGGACGGTCTGGTGTAGTCCACCCACGCGTACATGTGGGCCCTCCATCATCCATGTCTCCTGCGGCTAAGTGATGTCATGGGCAATGACGTAAGTGAGGAGAGCTGTCTGCCCCACGCACAGATGGCGCATCAGCTCAACAGACCCAGCACTGGGGCAGCAGGGGTCACATGTGCTGGGGCAGCTGTGCCTGGTGTGAAGGACACCCTATCCTTCATCCCTGTGCCGACACGTGTTGCACCAGTGGAAGTGGATGGGAGGGAGGTCATTGGCCTCCGCGTGGCTGAAGAAGACCCAGAGTCCACGTCCCCTGTGTCATACAACATGGATGCATCACCTCAGTCCTCAGATAACGCCGAAATTGCCCACTGGGCCTGTGATTCATCCAGCACACGTCTAGCCCCTCCGAGGCGCAGGTCACAACTGTCTCACTCAGCAGCTGTGCAGCTGCTACATCCAGCCACCCCACTGTTGAGCGTCCCCTGTCCCTCAGCACCCAGGGAGATGCCACATGAGAGAGAGCGAGGTGGTCCCACTCATCTGGCATCAATGACACAGACATGTGCAAGGGAAGCAGCACAGAACATACCCAAATCCACATGTTGCACGATACCTGTGCAATAGTATACAGCCACCACAATCAACACCCAATGGCTGGCGTACAGGAAAGGAATCCGCGAATTAGTGCCACGAATGTAGTGCACATCGCACTACACACGGCCTGTGTCACCCTGCGACCATAGCCCCAACTCGCGTTGTGCACAACCACTATCCTGATGGTGGCAAGGATGACCACTATGTAATTAGGCCAAACACATACCTGCATGGAGCAGAATGGGAAACTACTCACACAGACTGCAACCTGACAGCCCACAATGGCCATGAGCCCATGCCATCCACCTGTCGTTCACACGAGCACAACTGTTGTTGCACGGTGTGCCGGATGTGCAAGTACCAGAGACATGAGGTGAGGCATCGCACACATATGTCCGACCGATATCAGAGTAGGCACAGTGCCCCTAACATACATGTGAATAGCCACTCCAGCCTACTACAGGTTGTACCTGAGGGCTACAACTCCGAGTGCATTGGGAATGCAGAGTGCCCTAATTGCATCTTAAGCCTCAGGACTAGCATATGCATGTCAGATGCACACAGCACATACTACAGTTACTACACACTGCATCACAAAACAAACATCACATTACCCAGATCATGGGTAGGCTGTGGACACATGCTGCCTCTCACAGCAAAAGACACCATCCCACAAGACTGTAAACTTGCTTGCTGCTGATGCCCCAACAAACGTGCATCCGGCACAGGCCTTGTGACTGTCAAGATGCAGACCATTACTGGTGAAATGCAGCGCCGTGCTAACCTGACAATACGAGGGGGCATCCCCCGATCCGTCAACGCCACGTAGTGGCCCATCCGGCAGATGCTGTCACACCCTTTGTGGAATTGGCTGCACTGGCGGTCACACACACACAAAGGCATCAACTTGGTAGCAATGGCTCCTCACAAGTCCTTGGGCTGGAGGAATTCCAACTGCAGGGATGGTGCACAGGAGGCTTGGAATGTCACTAATGCACTTCTCAACATCACACACATCCACCAATCACAGTGGCATGCTGCTGACCCATCCCAAATACTCCGAGACGTGCAACAGACCCAGGAAGTAATCGAACATGGCCTAACAGCATGTGTACACCACAACGTGAATGCATGCTGCTGGGAGTGTGTACACAGTACCTGTCCAACCCATTCACATGCAGGTTGACAGCACATCGAGCAATGTGTAGCCTGTCCACATCTACTGTCCATTGTCAGGTGGACCTACACAAAGATCACAAGGCAACACATCTGTGTGGGTGTACCCACTGTGTCCAACACTGCGCAACCATCAACATACTCGCCCTGTGCATGGCCCACACCGCAATGGAGGTCACATTCTGTGCCACTATCTCTCACACACATCCCTATCACGAGGCATGGTGTGTCCAATCGACAGTGCTGAGTTAGCGCTTTTCCGGAGGGTCCTGAACAGAAGACACATGTAACCCACTGGGCAGTCTGTGTTGTCACCTACTGGCATTGTGCAGTCAATGTGCAGCCCAGGCCTGCTGGGACTGAGAAGGGCAGCATGGCCCCAGCCTGCCATTCTCACGAGCAACAAGTGCTCTGAGACCTGCATTGCCAATTGGCTGTGTCACTGGATGTCTGACATGAAGTTGCCATGTACCACCACTCGGGAGGGACAGACATGGCAAAGCGCCCGGGAGCTCACATACCCCTGCCACCTGCAGTAAGCATGGTGAGCAGTGCATGTTGGAACCCCACAGGCTCTGACTCATGGTGCTGCGGATCAACAACATGTGTGTCCCCACATGCACTCCCACACACACTGTGGTTGTCTCACACACACAACTTTTGCAAGGGATAGCCATGTGCAGTGTGCGTGGAGCTCGGAATCCAGGATCTCCAGCTCCTCGCTGGTGAGTGGACCTGGACATATCTTCAGCGTCATCGACGTTAAGGTGGACAGGTGGCAGCAGCAGGTGTTGTTGAGGGATGCCAGGCTGCAGTCCCTGGTAGCTGTGGTAATGCCGGTCTCACTCCCACAGTCATATAGCCCCCTGGGGCAGTTTCAGTGGGTCCAAGCCGCTGCAATTGGTGTACCGTGTCTGCCTGCTTAAATTGCAGACGATGGCCTTCTTCCAGCTGGCCCGTGACGCTTTCCTCCATTGCGGGACACGCAGGGTGCAACCGCGAGGGCCATTGGAGTTGGCCGTAAGGGCCTGGCCCATGGCGGGTACAGTCCGCTGATGCCATGTGCACTACACAGTATGATGTGCGCAATGCATCTGCAGGTGTGGCCATGACTTGTGTGTGGGAGCAGGTCCACACTGGACAGGGCCACAACATGCTGTGCGCATGGGCAGGGACGGCCAGTGCTCAGCCTCCACATGTCTGTTGGCACATCATCATGTACACATTGGCATGGGAGCATGGGACATGCATATGCACACACATGCCATCTTTCACCATGCACATCTCCCACTTGGCACGTGCTACGTTACGTGTCACTTGTGATGTGTATTTGCAATCACACAGCTGTGTTGTCATGGAGCTGTCAATGTGTACACCTGTCAATGTGTTCTGGAGGTGTGATCCGTACAGTGCTGTACATAGGGTGAAGTAGGGACATCAATGACTGTCTCATATCCCCTCGTGCAACAGGACCCACTTGTTTTTGCCGCTCAGCCTGTGTCCATTGCGTTGTTGGTGTGTGCCATACTCACCCAGCCTCGGAAGCTGTGTCAGGCACAGCAGCTAGTTATATTGCCGTGGTGTTGCCGCTTCCCAAATATGCAGTCTGATATCATCGTCATGCCTTACAAGTTATTAAGGCCTAAATCCCCATGTGCATGCTCATAGCAATGGTTTGTGTCACTGCTCATTGCTATTGGTAAGGGGACCTGTGTAAGTGTATTGTGGCTGTGCTGTCCCTACTTGTCAGCTGTTCTGTGATTCAATTGCTTGGTCAGTCATTTTTGTTTTGTGTTTGTGAAAATGCCATGTGGCGTGTTGCTTTGACATGTGTCCACTTCCATCTTTCCTAGGAGGAGACCAAACATACATCGCCCCTACCAATTGCTGGCAGACATGGAGGACGTGGAGGTAATCCGGAAATTCTGTCTGGACCGACCCACCCTGCATCGCCTATGTGCCTTGTTGGAACCCCACCTCCATCCTCGCAGGGAGTATCCAACTGCATTTACCCCCACGGCTAAGGTGATGGCTGCACTGCATTTCTTCGCCACTGGGTCATTCCAACACACAGTGGGCAGTGGAAGTGGGATGTCCCAGCCCATGTTCAGCATGGTGCTACGGATGTACTGTCAGCTATGATGCTGTACAGGAACCGGTACATCCGATTCCCCAGGGCTCGTGAATTGGCGGCAGTGAAGGGTGCTTTCTATGCCCTTGGACGGATCCCCCACGTTGTTGGTGCAATTGATTACACCCATGTTGGCCTTGTAGCACCACAGGCCATGGAGCACATATATAGGAATCGGAAGCACTTCCACTCCCTGAATGTGCAAGTGGTGTGCCTTGCGGACATGGTCATTACACAAGTGTGTGCGAAGTTTCCAGGATCGGCCCATGACTCGCACATCATGCGCAACAGCATCCTACCACGTCTGATGACCAATCTGCAACCGGACCGTGCTTGGATTGTTGGTGAGTATGTGTACTCGTGTAGCATGCCTGGTGTGCGATGCTGTCTTGGGGACAGTTGGAATTGCAACTAATCTCGGTATTCCTCACACCCAGGTGACTCTGCTTATCCGAATGGGCCTTAGCTGCTCAGCCCATTACGTCATCCTCGGACACCAGCTGTTGTCCGCTACAATGAGGCACATGGCAGGGCCAGACGTGTGGTGGAGCGGACTTTTGGCCTCCTGAAGTCCAGATTCAGATGCCTGGACCGCACCGGGGGTGCACTGGCGTACTCTCCACAGAAGGTGTGCCAGATAGTTGTGGGATGCTGCATGCTGCACAATCTGGCTATTATCAAGCAGATCCCCCTAATAGTGGATGACGGTGATCAGCCCGGGCCCCCGCCTGCAGATCAGGACGGGTCCAGTGACGAGGACAGTGGAGAGGAGGAAGCTGTGAATGTGCGTCAGCAGCTCATCGCCCGCTACTTCACTTGACGGTGAGTGACCATGTACGATGGCTGATGTAGCTGTAGTTGTGCAGGTGTATGTGTGCATTGTGACGGAGGCCTTTTGTTCACTGAGTGCTGTGTGGCAATGGTCCATGTCCAGGGTAGTATGCCACTGACAGTGGCTGTAGCATTGTGCCCGTTGCTCTGTGAGATGTGTGTACATTGCTTGTAGTTGGTGACAAGTACTGTGTGATGGGTGTGTGACACACTAATTGAATGGACTCTTGTTCTGATTTTCACCCCTAGGTCCCTACAACATCTCCTGGCCTATCTACATGCCACACAGCAGAGGCATTCCTGCTCATGGTGGCGGTTGCACATCGTTGATTAAACCCAGGGCACATGAAGCAGATTGTGATCAAGGTGTATTTATTTACAGCGGTGACATGTGATTGTGTGCAAGGTGATGACAGAAGTGGTGCATGCTGTGACAATGAGTTGACGGACATGGCTGCGTGATGGTCAAGGTGTACCCATGAAGTTCTATGTCCACAGTCCAACAGACACATGCCATTCACATGGCAGTGTGGGAGTAGGATCGTAGTCAAAGTCAGTGCAGTAGGTGGTCAGGGTGGCTGGCTGACTCACTGGCGTTTGGAGCGTGCGTAGTCCTCTCTGGACACCTGTTTCCTCTTCGGACGGCCCCTTCCACGTTTGGTAGGGGGGGGTTGTGTTGGTGGGCTGCTGGTGGTGGCTGAGGACTGCTCACTCGCTGTGGACGCAGGGGAACTAGATGTTGCACGACCCTGCGCCACAGCACGTGGTGGCGGCGGTGGTGTGGCTGGCCTTGCTTGGGCCCTCTCCACCACCACCAGCTGGCCCATGAGGTCCACAAGTTGGTCCATACGGGTCACGAATTGGCCCATATGGGCGTCCATGGACCTCAACACCCCAAGGACCTCCCGCGTGTCGGCAGCCGACCTGGCCCATTGTCCTTGGGCCTCTTTATAGGCCCCAAGGACTCTTGAGAATTGCGGCAGGGCTTGGCTCCCAGGCTCAGATGGCGTTGGCCTGACCCTGCTCCTCCCACCAGGACTGCTGCCACCGACCTGCCCACTCGCCACATTGGTCACTACGGTCCTCTGTCTGGCTCCCAGGGTCGAGCACGACGGGCGTGCCACCCCTTGCGCAGGTGCTGTGGCCAGGGATGGCGTGGTGGTGGTGGTTGTTGCGGCGGTGGTGGTGGCCGCAACGACCGTGGCAACAGGGGTCTGTGACTGGTCAGCAGCCCTGGGTGATGTGTTGGTGGGTAGGAGGGGCCCTGGGGAGCGGTTGGGCCCTGCCACTCCAGACGGGCCTGCTCGGTGGTCCTCGTCCGAAGAGGTGTCCAGGTCTTCTACATCCGTGAGTCCGGGTCGGGGCTTGCGGACTGGCTGTGCTGGCTGCTGTCTCCCTCTCCAGCATCCAGCTGTTCGGCACCTTTGGGGAGAATGAGATAGGTTATTGTGTTGCACCTTGCAAAGTTTGTATTGGTTGTCTGACATTCACAGTTCGTGCACTGTCGTGCACAGGTTTCCCAGTGGCGTGTGTGTGGATGTACGATGTGTGTATGCGTGGGCAAGGCAATGGAACTGTGTGTTGTGTTCATGTGGCATGGGACGGATTAGCAATGACAATCAGTGTGTGTTGCTGTACTCCTATATTTTGTGGCTTGGGTGTATGTGGGCTCCAGACCCATCGATGCTTTTGAGGTGAAATATGATTTTGGGGTTCAAATGGAACGCTTAGAAACGCAGATGGCAAAAGGGGGTACAGCCCCCTCAACGCTTTTGAGGTGAGATATGGTTTTGGGGTTCAAATGGAACGCTTAGAAACGCAGATGGCAGAAGGGGTACAGCCCCCTCAACGCTTTTGAGGTGAAATATGGTTTTGGGGTTCAAATGGAATGCTTAGAAACGCAGATGGCAACAGGGGTACAGCCCCTCAACGCTTTTGAGGTGCAATATGGTTTTGGGGTTCAAATGGAACACTTAGAAACGCAGATGGCAAAAGGGGTACAGCCCCTCAACGCTTTTGAGGTGAAATATGGTTTTGGGGTACATACTGTGACATATGGGTGCAGAACGGGACATGTGTTTTGGCAACATGACAGTGCAGAGACAAAGGTGTGTGTATGTCTGACATCCCCAGCATATCTGCTCACTGTTATCATTTATGGACATTACACTGCAAGCATTGTAGTGAGTGAGTGATGGTTGTGTGCCACACGACGTATTGCAGATGGGCCAATTCCTTGGTGTGCGTGCTACCCTCGGCCATGTGCAGCAATGCAGTGCTCTTGGGGTGTTGACTATATTATGTATGTTGTAAATCAGTGTGATGTGCGCTTCAGTCACTGCAGACACATTATTTGTGATGGGCAGGTATCTTTGCAGAACTACTGTATGAGGGCCAGTTGTTCCTATGACATACCTTTCATGACACTGGGGCTGACAGATGAGATGGATGGTATGTTGGATGTGCATTGTGTGGCTGTGTGTTTCATGGGTCCAGTGGTGTTTATGTGCATTACTGGGGTTCCACACTGTTAGTTCTAGACAGGTTAGACTTACATGGGCGATGTTGTACGTTGTGTGGGGAACAGGCAGTAACGACTACATGGACAGGACTTCGATGGTGTTGCTGATGTGTGTGATGAGTGGCACAGTGCCCGCCGTGTGGGTCAGTACTCCAGTGGGACTTGTGCATGCAGACGTGGCTCCATGGGTGTTGCTGTATTTGTGATGGCTCATGTGGGCTATGACTCTGTAATACATGTCCGTGTGCACATTGGTCACATGATTATGACAGGGAGCAGTGCTGCGTGTTCCTCTGCTACGTGACATTTCCCAAATGTTAGTCGTAATACTGTCCTCATGCCTACAGACACCCCGCCCTGTACAGTACTCTACCTACTTGTTTGTTTGGAGGGCGCAATGCAATGGATGCCATATGGTACTGGGAGGGAGGGGTGCTCCATCTTGCTGGTCTGTGGGAGTGGGGTCGGTGTTGTGAGTTGTGATGATGGCTTACCACCCACAGAAACCCCTCCATGTACGGTAAGATATCTACCTGTCGGCTGAAGGTGTGCACTGCAGTGGCTGACACATGGGTGTGGGCTGTGCTCCACCTTGCTGTGCTGTAGGACTGGGGGCCTGGTGGGTGTTGTACTTCAGCTGTCCCCCCTCCGACCCACTGACTTTGTGTTCCGGCTACTTACCTGTTACTTGTCGGTTAGTGCAGCTATGGCTGACACATGAGTGTGGGTGTGGGGAGTGCTCCTTCTGGCGCATCTGGAGTACAAGGGGACCTGGTGGGAGTTGCGGTGCTGGCTGACTGTACACATGCCCCCATAGTTTTGTTAGTTAGTCTGTTGCATGTGTGAGTGATGTCTTGTGTATTGTGTACTAGACATGGGGGTGTTTGTCCCTCGGAGCTATGGCATAGTGGTAGTGCATGTGAGTACATAGCGGTGTGCTGGTATACATTTGTTTGTACTTACCAGCCTCCACTCCCCTGGTATTCCGGTGAGACTCTCCGGATGTAGGATGCCTCGCACCTTCTCCTCCCACGCCTTGAAGGTCTTAAATAGCGCGGGATTTCCTCCACCAGTCCTGTCAGCCAGCTGCCGATTCTTGGCCTCCTTCTTTTTGACCACTCTTTTCATGTCGTGCCACCTCTTGGTGATTTCGGCTCTGTTGCGTGGCACGTTCCCGACTGCATTGACCTGGTCTAGGATCCTGCTCCACAACCGGTTTCTGGTGGCTAGTGGTGTCTGTTGGACCTGGTTCCCATAGATTTGTGGGTGCACCTTGATGATCTCGTTGACCATGTCCGTCAGCTCAGTGGAAGTGAACTTGGGCATTCTCTGTGCTGCCATGGTGTGTGGTTTTGTGTTTGTGGTGCTGGTGCTGGTGCGGTGTGTGTGTGTGGTGTGTGATGTGCAGGGGGTTTGTGGGGCCGGTGTTTGGTGGTGGTGGTGGTGATGGGTGCGTGTTTGTGGTGTGCTCCTGTCCTTTCTGTCTCGCTGTGTTCTGTGATCTCGTCCTCAGTTTGTAGTGTTGCAAGGGATTGTGGTCTGTGAAGGGGCTGCATTTGTACTTACCTATGTGGGTGTGTCATGATGTGCTGTTGTTTTCAGGTGTGTTGTGGCTGGTGTTCTGGGATTTGTAGTTTATTTGTTTGTCCAGGGGGGATGTGTTTTCGGGATGTGTACTGTGTTTGGGTATTTGGGCGTGGCTTGATGTGTGGACTTGTTGGCCATGTTGTGTGTGTTTCTTTGGTCCGCGGATGGTTTCTGTGCAGGGACTTGGCCGCCAGGGCTTCCGACGTGTCTAGTTTCATCACTGTTGTTTACGATGGCGGGCGGTGTATTTGTGGATTTGCCGCGCTCATGTCGGGAAGATCCAAATTTCACGGCCGGTGTCTCGGTAGTCAGGGCGGGCGGTTTTGGGTTGTCGTGCGGGTTTGCGTCCGTGGCGGACGGATGGACTTCGACTCGGACATAGACGGGCGGTATTTTGTGTGTTTTTCCGCCGCGGGCGTGTTCGCTCGCGACATCGTGATTGCTCGGTCGGTATTCAGACGGTGTAGGCGGGCGTTTTTTTACCGCTATGGTAGATGGCGGATTTTATTCCGCCCGGTATCGTAATGGACACCTAAATTCATATTTCAAAGGTTTTTGCAATTTGCTTGAAAAAGGAATTTGAAAATAGAGTTCAGTTATCTCTTTCAATTGTTTTTTAGAGATCACTGATACAACATCGACTCCTATAACATAGAACTACAAAAATATTGAGTCAATAATATCGTATGCAAAAATATTGAAACCCAATACACAAAACTGAAATGACACAAACATTGATAAAAAAATATTGTTAAAAAATATTTCGATAATAAAAATATTGACAACAAAAAAAGAACGCAAACATATTGATAACATTAAAATAACATATAACACAACAAAAACATCGATATAAATAATATCGACAACACAAACATCGAAAAAATACATATAAACAATACCAAAAAAACATTTCAAAATAAAAATAAACTATTTTCAATAATATAATAAAATAACATATACCAAACATTAAAAACAAACACTAAAAAAATTACAAAATTAATAAAACTAAAAAACAAACAAATACACTGAAAAACCAAAAACAAATAAACAAAAAATACAACATAAAAACTATATCACAACTATCAAAAATAAACAAACATATATATAAATATATACAATATAAAAAAATATAACATTTATTTACACATACATTTTAATTACACTACTAAACAAAATGAAAACAAACATTAAATAAAAATAACTAATATTAAGCAAATTAAATTATAACTGCCAAAAATTCAAAAAGCTATCTTGACCAATAAATTTAAACTACACCAACAAAAACCAATAGAAAACTCTAACTAATTAAATAAACACTACAAAAGCAATCAATTAATTAACACAAAATTTACAGTGAAACGGACAAACACTCAAGAAGCACAAAACTGCGAGACAGAAAACAGAATGAAAAAGAACTACACAATCAACTATTCAGAAAAACTCTCATTAAAGGTAAGAACAAAACTTTTTAACTAAATAAATAAAATTAGCTTAAAAAAATATAAACAAATTAACTGAAACTATAACATGTTTTCCTTTATATGTCACAGATTATACTTCACTAAAACTCCACCTAGGAAATTCAAAACAACAATTTACTTCCAAAACAAGTACAAAATTAACATTAACGAAAAATATAAAACAAAGTAAGTAAATGACAACCAACAAATAGAGTAAACTAATAAAAAAAAAAAAAAAAAAGCAAAATATAACTAACAAATACTTTTCTCTTAACAGCTTCTACACACTTCAACAAAACAACAACATCAACAAAATAAACTTCATCAACTAAAAATAGTAAGTATTTTTTTACAAATAAATAAAAATAGAGACTAACAGGCACATGCATCAAGGTAGGATTTTGCGACTCCTTTATTGCGATTATTAAGGAATCGCAATTAAGGACTCGCAAAAGCCTATGCATGTAGGAATCGCTATAAAAATAGCGATTCCTACACATTCCTTATTTGCGACTCACAAATTGCGAGTCGCAAATAATGAATGGCTTCCCGTTCATTCCTATGGGCCTACAGGCCCATAGGAATGAATGGGAAGTTACATGCGCAATTTGCGAGTACCAATTGGTACTCGCAAATTATGCATCTATTCAAGGTGCAAGGGTGTCAAAGAACACCCTGTTGCACCCTGAAATTGATCTGTGCACAAATGTTGTGCATACACATGTCCCAAGGACATGTGTGTGTAACCTACAACTTTGAAAAATGCACTTTAGTGCATTTTTCAAAGTTTTTGCAAATTACCATCAAGTTCAACTTCATGGTAATTTGCGCCCCCTAGTAGCGAAATCGCTACTTCAAAGTGGTTCTTGCATTGCATTTAAGGAATTGCAAAATGCGATTCCTTAAATGCTATCGCAATTTGAGAACTCGCAATTAATAGCGAATTCTCAAATTGAGAGTGCCTTGAAACTTGATGCATCGCAAATGCCATTTTTGCGGGCGCAAATGGCCGATTTTTGCGAATCGCACCGTTTGCGCTCGCAAAAATGGTTGATGCATGTGCCTGTTAATAAACTAAATAATCAAACTAAATGTAACACTTAAATAAAAATAACATTTTCCTTTTAAAAAACAGAAAAAAAGAAACCAGTGAATAAACCACAAACAGAAAAAAATCCAACAAGGAAATCAAAGCAAGACAAATGTAAGTTTATTTTCAAATATAATAATTATAAAAATATGTTTACTCTTCTATACTTTATAATTAATAAATATATATATAAATATATTCACAGATATACAAATAAAATGGAAGAAGGAGCAAAATTCATCACATCACAAAAGGGAAAACTACTTCTATGCTACATGGGCTATACTTACACGCAAGAGAAAATAAGAGGAAACAAAACCCATTGGAAATGTAGTAAATACTACTCCAATTCTTGCTATGGGAGATCCACAACAGTCACAACAAATGTTATTAATGTCAGGGAACACAACCATCCCCCTAATGTCACAGAAATTGAGGCCAGAGATACTTTAGAAACCATCTGCAAAACAAGCACAAGCTCCCAACAGACCAGTTCCCAAATATTTAAAAACATACTAACTTGGGTTCCTGCACATGTGACAGGACAACTACCATCCATCCCCACTCTAAAACGGCTAATAGCAAGAACTAAAAGAGCTACTGCTCAAACACCCCCCACCCCTCAAACTTTTGCATACATCGAAATATTACAAGAATACACTGTCACACACAAAGATGAGAAATTCATTCTTTATGACAATAACAGTCATAAAAAACGAATTATTATCTTTGCCACCAACAACAACAGTCAAAAGTAACAAAATTGCGAAACATGGATGATGGATGGTACATTCAAAGTTTGCCCCAAGCCTTTTTACCAACTCTATACCATCCACGGCGAATCTGAAGGCACTAACATCCCCTTCATATACGCACTACTCCCCAACAAGCAAAATACCACCTACATAGAACTCCTTACCATAATAAAACAACACACCAACTACTTCCCACAAAAAATAATAATTGACTTTGAACAAGCAATGATTCAGTCAATTTTAAAAATATAGCCACACACTGCAATACAAGGTTGCTATTATCACTTCAACCAAAGTATCTGGAGACACCTCGAAAAATCTACTCTAAGTATAGATTATGCCACAAATAGGAACTTTGCTTACCAAATCAAAAAATTAATAGCCCTGGCCTATGTACCAACAACGAAAGTAGCCAACCACCATAATATACTTCTTGAAAGCCCTTTCTACCAAACCAATGAAGCAAAACTAACACCCTTCTTTGACTACTGTGAAGACACCTGGGTGGGAAGGCTACATAGGTCAGGGCACCAAAGACAACCAAAGTTCCAAATCCCGTGGTGGAACGTCTATGATAGCACACTAGCTCAAAAAGCTAAAACTAATAACGCAGTGGAAGGATGGCATATTGCCTTCCAAGCCACAATAAGAAGAGGACAACCAACCTTACACAAACTAAAAGAAGCCATAATAAAGGAACAGAGCTATCAAGAGCTAAGGCTAGAGCAATCCCTAACTAAAATAGGCCCTAAACTCAGTAAACAAACAGAAACAATGTATGAATACCTACAACACAAAACTTGACTATTTCCAAACACCAAGGGCTAGAATACCTAGACATGATAGCTAAATCTAAAATATAAACAAAAAACAATGCTAAACATCATAAAACATTTTAAAATGACAAAACAATTAAACAACATAATACTACTCTTTTATTAAAAAAATAATTGTCATTTAAAAATTAAAAACTTACATATAAATATGGCATAATATAATTATTAAAATAAAAAAGAAACAAACAAACCAAATGTAACCAAAAACATTTCCCACCCACAATGAGAAAAAACTTTTTTACAGTTATGTCACCGTAGATGGTACTCAAAAACGAACAAATCCATAGTAGACAAATAGAAACACAAATCCATTTGAAAAGAAAGCCCCCCCAAAAAATGCAAAAATGCAACTGTAGAAAAAAGGCTTCAACGACGCAATCCTCTCAATGGGGGTCATTACGATGGCGGAAGGACCGCCACCGCCAGCCATGTGGTGGCAGTGCTTCCGCCATCGGACCGCGATTTTCCCCCTGCCACATTACGATGGTGGAGGGATCCAGACTGCGACAGTGGCAGACGGAAAGACCGTCCGCCACGGAACCGCCACAGGCAATCGGACCGATTGCCTGGCGGAGCGGTCTGCACGCATAAAATGGTGGCGGTGCCTAGCAGGCACTGTCCACCATATTATGATGCAGGCTGTGAGCCAGTTTTTCCATGACGGCGACCGACCCTGTCATGAAAAGGCTGGTGGAGATCCTGTTCGGGGGCCTGTTGCAGGCCCCTAAGAGGGGGGGATGCATATCAGTGCACTAAGTGGCAGGCAACGTGTGGTGCCTGCCATGTAGTGCACTGTAATGCACAACATGCATGTTCAACATTGCGGCGGGTGCTGCAGTCAGCAGCACCCGCCACAATGTTAAAGATGCAAGATGGGACCGCCATGGTGGTGTGCGGAACCGCCGCATGTATTGCGGATGGTCCCGGTCACCACCACGATGGTGGACGGACTGGAGTATATCGTAATCGGCCCCAATATCAAAACCCTCAAAAAACCGAAAATTAGCTTAAAAACACAACACCCTACAACAATAACACATATAAACCCACACACATTCATTTCAACATTAAATACAACATAACACAATTAAACAACACATAACTAACTCTATACAACACTCTACTATTCTTCAACACTACGTCAAACACATCAAACACTAAACTACCAAAACAACACCTAACTACACAAAAAACAAACATTTAATGACCTAACAAATCTAACTATACTTCTACTACCTCGCCCCTACCCTAAAACTACCTTAAAAGTAAATTAAATCAAACTTACCTTAACCGATGAAACACAGCTCCCAACCCGCAAGGTTCCGTCTTCCAAAATGACCTTAAAACGAAACAGATAGATAGAAAAGCGAGGAAATGGAAAAAATGGCTGCATAATAAAAATGAAAAAATGACTGACTCCCCATAGACAACATAGGGGAAATAATACAAAATCCTAAAAATCAAATGTATATTGTTTTTTTAGTTAAAAAAAAATAAAAATGTAGAACAAATTGTAAAATATATATTAAATATTATATTATCAAAAGACAAAACATATAATATTTAATATATATTAAAAAGTATATTTCTTTGATGTGCTCACCTTCAACATATAAAATTACAATAAGACTATTGTAAATGTGCAACCAATATAACAATGTTTCATTAAAAAATATATGATACAAAAATATATTTGTGAAAACAATTGTTATTTATTTAATATATTTAATATTATTTAAAAAAATATTTAATATACTAAATAGTAAAAAGAAAATGTGCAAACTATAACTTTGTAAAATACATATATCATTTTTCAACAAAAATAAAATTATATAAAATGTATAAAAAAACAAATGTACTAATGTTTTTCATTAAAAATGATAAATAATTAAAATCAAAAAGTTTATAATAAAAAACTAAAAATATATTTATTTACTATTACATGACTATACTTCATAAAAATGTACCATTTTTCAAAACTGTTAAAAAAAAATGGATGTAAAAATATATTTTTAATTTTGAAAATGTACATTAAAAATATATGTTAAAAATATATTATACTTTATAATGTATTCTGAATACCAGAAAAATTGTGAATCAAGTTTTTCAATATTTTCAAAAATTGTATAATAAAACCAAATAAAAACAATTTAATTGTGAACAACAAAAACAAATACACGTGTTTGCAAATGAAAATGTTAACAATAAAAACTGACATACGTCTCCTTTCTTATTTTAATTTATATATAAACTACATAATAAACCATAAAACATTACTATTCCAACTCCAAAACCAACTAAACTCAGGGAAAGAGCTGGATAATAAACCATAAAAAAATACTATTCCTAACTCCAACATCAACAAAACTAAGGGAAAGTGCTGGATAATAAACCATACAAAATTACTATTCCAATTCCAAAACCAACTGAACTCATGGAAAGTGCTGGATAATAAACCATAAAAAAATATTATTCCAACTCCAAAACCAAATGAACTCAGGAAAATGCTGGATAATAAACCATAAAAAATGACTATTCCAACTCCAAAACCAACTAAACTCAAGGAAAGTGCTGGATAATAAACCATAAAAAAATACTATTCCAACTCCAAAACCAACTAAACTCAGGGAAAGTGTTGGATAATAAACCTTAAAAAATTACTATTCCAACTCCAAAACCAACTGAACTCAGGGAAAGTGCTGGATAATAAACCATAAAAAATTACTATTCCAACTCCAAAACCAACTAAACTCATGGAAAGTGCTGGAGAATAAACCATAAAAAATAACTATTCCAACTCCAAAACCGACTAAACTCAGGGACAGTGCTGGATAATAAACCATAAAAAAAATTACTATTCCTAATTCCAAAACCAACTAAACTCAAGGAAAATGCTGGATAATAAACCATAAAAATTACTATTCCAACTCGAAAACCAACTAAACTCAGGGAAAGTGCTGGATAATAAACTTTAAAAAATTACTATTCCAAATCCAAAACAAATAAACTAAGGGAAAATGCTAAATAATGTCAAAGTTTAATTATATAAAAATGTAAAACATTTCAAAACTATGGAAAAAACAAAAATTACAAATTTAACACAAACATTTTCAAGAATGTCAATTTTTTTAATTCTAAATTACAATATAAAAAAAGTAAAAATTGATAATAAAATTTTGATATACCCCTTCTTACAAAAATAAAAAATATATAAATGTTAAATTTTACATTTCCGTTAAATTGTTTAAAATTTTAAAATTCTAAATTTTCTAAATAAAAGAAAAAGATTTACTAATACTTAAAACATTTAAAAACAAAAACAATAAAAAATAATATATAAATAAATATAAAAATAATTTTGCTATCATATATGTATTTAAATATTTTTGGAAATATCAAAAAATATTTGTAATAAAGTTTATACAATTTACATTAAAATATTTTCACCCCAAAAAACTTCAAAATGTTAAAAAATGTACATTTCAAATTTTAAATTTAAAAATAATTATTTAGATCTTTCAGTTATTTTTTTATTAAAATTTACTTTAAACCAACATTCTTAAATTACTCCCCACCCTTATCCCCTATAAACCCAACATCCCGCTCCTAAAAATAAATGAAAATAGAATAAAAACAAACTTTTAACATTAAAAAATTAATTTACACCTATAAAATAACTGCTACCAAAATAATAAAAAAAACATTAAACAAAAACAACAAAAAATACAAGCAGTCGATATTATTTACAACAATATTTTTCCCATCAATATTTTCAAAATCGATATTTCTAAATTACACAAAAATCAATATTTTTAACAACGGAAAAACTTACCTCGATATTTTACACCATTGATATTCTTGACTCGATATTCATGCAACTCTACATTTCCACATCGGAATTCTGTCTCTACACCGCTTTTTAGTTATATAATATTTAATAGACAACCTGGATTAATTTTCATCAACCCTTCTCACCTGGTTAGAATAATATAAATCAGTGTAATAACCATTCTGCCTCTTAGCATCTTCAGAGCAATTCTTTGTGAAGAGAGGAAAATGTGAATGTTTTCCTATGAGGACCTAAACCTGTCAGTGATGTGGTCTTTGTTTTACATAACCTTTCCTTATTACCATTTATACCTCCTAGACTTAGGGGCTGATTCCGATTCGGGCCGGAAATCTCTCCGACCAGGAGAGATTTCCGACCGAATCGGATCCGTGCAGCCCGACCGAACGAGTACGATGCGTCCGTATGCTATCGTACTCGAGTCGGTCGGACTCCCATTGAAGTCAATGGGAGCCGGTCATACAATGCGTACGCGGGCTCCCATTGCCTCAATGGGTGCGAGGCGAACAAGGGCGCCCCTACAGCGGGTACGCGGCGAAGCGACTCGCGCCGTACACGCACAGGTAGGGGGACCCATGGGTCCCCCCTATGTGCGACTCGCGCGGCTACGCGTACTTCGGGGGTCCGTGTCGGACCCCCGACATGGACCCCCGAAGTACGGCTCCGACTGCTCTTTCGAGCCAGATGGCGCGTGTCGGTCGGACTGCTCGTGGCGCGCATCGTACTTACCCGGCCGGGGAACGTCTCCATTGCGCGGTGAGAGTCGTGTCCGAGCGAGTCGGTCGGTGCGGTTAGACCCGGGAACGAGTCGGTCGGAGCGGTTGGGACGCCCGAACGAGTCGGTCGGCGAATTCGCATCGTACTCGCTCGTCCGGACTCGCGTACGAATCGGTCGGGAAATAGGGCTTCGAATCGGATCCGGTTATGCCGAATTCGATTCGGAGCCCTACCGGCCGAGATCGGAATCGGCCCCTTAGTGGCTCCACTGACTGCGGTGGTTGATGTCTCTGCGGTTACTGGTTAGTTTCCAAGGCCAGGGCTTGTCAAGAGAGCATTCTCTCCTTTTTTGTATCGAATTGAAATGGGCCCTTTAAGATGTCCCCTCATATAAAGCAAATATCCAAAAACAGAAAATAATTTATAGTGTTGGATAAGTGTCAGTAGGGGCATTTGGGGACAGTGAAGAAATTGGTTTAGGGGTACCAACCAATGACAAACTAACCAATCCTTTTAAGAACCCACGAAGAGAGAATTTCTGATTAAATCCAGGCTGGAAAAGGGGCAAGAAGAACTTCCATGGTTTGCTGAAAAATAAAAGAAAATGGTTTGGCTGATGTTGGCTGATGTAGTAATATTGAGAATGTTGCTCAACCAAGTCTGTATCGGTCCTCCGAAGGACTAGCTCTTTATTTGTGAAAGACAACCTTTTGAAACCTCATTCAGGCTATTTGAGCTGTGTGCTATTGTGAACAACAAGCGCTGTCTAATGGGGAATGTGCTTCTTGAGGCCTAGGATGCCTGGAGGCTGACTAGAACTAGAGCAAGCCTGCTACTATTTAATCTGAGACCTGCTGAAAGAACTTTGTAGCCTTGTTCTATATTGGGTAGAGGACTCCTGCTGCTTAAAGAGGAGTAGGTTCATTGGAGCCAGTCGGGAAGAAACCAGCTTCAGGGTCTGCATGAGCTGATTTTTTTCTTATGAAAATACCAATGGCAGGAATTTTTATTTTTGATACTAAACAACCATAGTTGTGGGATTTGATACTCCATGATGAATATTGTACATCCTTTCAAGAAAGGTATTTCTTTGTTAAACTCAGGGCCAGCCTCATTCTTATTTGAATAGCTACTAAAATAGATGTTTTACTAAGGGCAGTGGCGGCTCGCATAGGGTGTGCTGCGGGGCGTTGGGGTAGGGGCAGGGTGGGGGGTAGTAAACTCGGACATACGACGGAACGGAGGAACGGAATAATTACTTTCCTCCGTTCCGTCGTATGTCCGAGTTTACTACCCCCCGCCCCACCGCCCCGCAGCACGCCCTATGCGAGCCTCTACTGACTAAGGGGCCTATTAGGATGGCGGGCGGATTGCCCCCGCCGGGCCGGCGGTAGCCACCGCTGGCCCAGCAGGGGCGATCCACCCGCCATCCATGCCTCAGTGACCCCCCGCCATATTAGGATGGCTGGGGGGTCCGCGGTGGACGGGAAGACCGTCTGCCGCTTTTCCGCCGGTCGACTCGTCGACCGGGCAGAAAATGTGCACAATATGGTGGCGGTGTCTGCAAGACACCGCCATCCATATTGTGATGCAGGCGGAGATGTGCCTTTCCATGGCGGCGTTGCTGCCATGGAAAGGCATACGGTCTTTGGTAATGGGGGCCCGTTGGCATGCACAGGGTGGCAGGCACTGCGCGGTGCCTGTCACGTTGTGCATGCCAATGCGCAACATGCTTTTTTTACATTGCGGCGGGTGCTGCTCACAGCACCGCCCGCCGCAATGTAAATGATGCGGAATGCCACCGCCACCGTGGCGGTGGCAACCTAATTGACATGGCGGGACCGCCGCACCTCTTGCGGGCGGTCCCATTTGCCGTTGCGGTGGCGGGCGGACTTTGTCCACCCGCTATCATAATGATGCCCTAAGGGTATCTGATTTCGAGCTCCCTCGTCGATACAGCAAACGACTGGACCCACTTCTAACCTTCACAAACCAAGCAATCTAGCTGGGTTCTGCCTTTGCTAGCCTCTTCACACTACACTGAGCTTCCGCCACCTCATATCTTAGGCTTACCGAAGACTCACTCTCAATGTATCTGAACTCTTGGAGAAAAAACTTCAGATAAATGCATTTCTGAAGTAAAAACGAAAAAACACTGAAAATATAGTTATAAGCGCACACAATTGATAACTCACACAACAGTCATGCAAGCTATAGTTCACCCAGTATGTAACTGCTAGAGAGGAACATACTGTTTCAATGACATTGCGGGTGATAATTTACTTTAAAATAAATCATTACAATTTTTTTGTAAGCATATGATCGCCATACCTGGGTGGCTGCATTTGTTTTCCTTTTTCTTTTTGCTTTAATGCTTCCAATAAAAAAAATAAAACAAAATCTAACCATCGAATCTGCTTGCCCCTGCCATACCTATTGGCTTTGCCATTTCTTTTTTCCCCTCAATTTCAAAAGGTTTATTAGTTTTCCGTTATTAATATACTTGAAACCCCAGCTTGATTATATTTGTTTTTTATGAAATATTTAAATTAAATGTTTATCTTTTAAAATTGACTTTGGTATGGAATTTTAGTTTGCTTTATATCTTTAATTGAATTGTTGTTCGATTGAGTTGCTTTTTATAGACAACACAAGATGTGCATTCCCATGGCAATTGTCTGCCATTCAAAATAAAGTTCATTCAAGATAGAGGTCTTCTTGCTGTGGGCGGTGACCCCCTTGGCATTGGGGCTGTATATCAGGAAGACATGAATGCCTCAGCAAAGTGTTGTTAAAAAGGCATGAAAGCACAACTTGTTGGCCATTTCCAGGCCATATTTATTTAAACACCTCTGAGGCTTCTGAGCAGAAGCGCAGAAGAAAAGGAGAGGGGTGTGACCGAAGTGCTCAATTTTTCATAAAGGAGCAAAGATTAGAGGTGTGTGAAAATCCCATGCAGTAACTGGCACATGGGAATTTCTCTTGTTTCTTTTTCTTCCTGTGGAATGGAATAAGGGTCTGATCCATTATTCAGTGGGCAGAAAAAAACAAAAAGCACAGTTGCTTTTAAAAGCACTGTGAGAAACCAGACAATGTAATCACTTTAATGCTAACTGTATTAAGGTAAATACATGCCGTGTGCAGTTGCTTGTGTACCCTCAGGAGGGGCCTTCCATGGCAGTGCACAATGGACTGCTCCTGTGCGAAGCAAGATCAGTACTGATTAGCATAGGATGGGTCTTTGTCTGAGAAAGGATGGGTTGGAATTCTACCCAGAATGATTGCCACTGGATTGCACTCTGCACAGGCATTCTTCCCATCACCTTTTGTATTTTTGATGTAAGTTCTTATGTGGACAGGCGTGTGCTCGGATGTGGGACCCTGGTTTGCTGTGCCTTAGTATCCAAGACATGCCTCACTGATGAGGCACAATAACGCCAAAACTGGTCTGGGGTTGGGTGCCTTGCCTGGGAGTTCGGGATAGATTGTTCCCATGAGTAGTAGGGTCAGTACTGAATTCCATAAGGTGGGCTACTGTCTAGAATGGCACAGTGGGTGGAAAACATTGGGTTACAATTTGCACCACAATGATAATGTAGAGCAAAATCCATTTTTCATTGTAGAGGTGCATTATAATCACACACATAGACTGCATCTGCATATAATCTTTTGTCATGTTAACCTAAGTGTTAGAATCTTGTAAGGTAATAACATGAATGTGATGTGTTCAGGCCAAAACGTAGAATACGTGAAGAAGTACACTGGAAAATCAAATGTAACCAGCGGGAAACATTAACTGAAACGCTTGTGTTGTGCAATTGACTATCATTTTATTATTGAATGTGCTTACTAATCATGTTGTTTTATATGTAGATGAAGATAATAACTGTATATGTCTTAATTTCTATATAACTTCATAAAGCCACTTCTCTTATGTTAACTGAATTTTGTAGGCCTTAAATGCATTTTCCCTGGAAGCTCTCGCAGTAGAATTAATAGTTGAATTTCATTTACATGTTAGATTCTGTTCTTTCTCACGTTTGTGTTGCAGGTGGAAGAAGCATCCTTGTTAGTTAGAATAATGTGTTTGCTTTAGGAGTTAGGCAAGGAGAGAAGGAGGATAAATTGGGAGCTAATGCACATAAGGAGAACTGTTGTATTTTCTCACCGGAGAGGGCCTGGGAATCAACGTCATTGTGTTTCTGTTGGGAGCAATCGCCGTCCTATGGAAAACCACCTATGAGAATGTGGCCTGATCGGATGGCGTGACCTAAAGGGAATCATGGGAAGACACCTGTGATATTGGAGTATTGCAAGTAGGAAAAGAGCCCTACTTCTTCTCTGCCTTTGGAGAGAGAACATCTTAGAACAAGCTCTGTCTCAGTAGCTTCATGCTACTCGACCCAACTGACTTGGAGGGACTTTTAAGGAAGACTCCACACGCTGACACCTTAACCTATCCTGTCTCGAAGAATGCTTAAATAGGGATATCACGTAGGCGTTAGTGTAAGGACAGATTAATGCTATAGTCCCACCAACCCTCGATGCAGGGGAACTTGGACTTGTGTTTCTTGATCTTTTGTATCCTGATTCTTGAATTTATTGTCTTGTGCATGCTGCACCGCCTCAACCTTATTCGCAGATTCGGCTTTATGGTGGTTCCGATGTACTCCTACACCCTCATCTTGAGGTGTCGGTATGTCCAGTTGTTTTTGGCTTTGCAATAAATTAACTAACCTTAATTAGTAGTTTGTGATTATTATGGGTCCAAAGAACTGAAATTTAATTGGTTGACATTGTTAATGATTTCTCCACCCTCCACGCTCTCATGCAAAGAAAAAGTACCATTGAATTGAGGTTCTAGAGCAGATCTAGAACATACGGGTGTGGCTCCTTCAGTGATCTACAGTGATTTAAGCAGTTTACAAGCATTTCTACCATCAGTTATTTGTATGTTTGATGCAGTGGTGGCCAGGAGTGTACTTTGCTTGCTGTACCACAGGATCGTAGCTATACCTCACAGACAAGGCCTAATATGTTTAAAACTGGTCTGGGGTTGCTTGTTTTCTCTTCTGAAGAGAGGCTCATATGGTTGTTTGAGTTGGGCTGCTCCCATAAGTAGCAGGGTCAGTACTGGTTTGCATAAGGTGGGCATTGGTCTACATGGCACAGTGGATGACGACTAAAGGTTTGGAATATTACACATAGTGATTGCTAATGGTTTAGACTATTTTTAAGCATTTTTTCCTATCACCTTTTGTGTGTTTGGCAAAGGGAGTCCATAGGTCTTATCCCTGTTATCACAACACTGAACTCCACTAATCATGCTAATAATGTGCTTCAGTTTTACATTATAGCAACAATGTTTGTGTTAAATAGTTTACATACACAGTTCTACAGATGCAGATACGTTTTGCAGTGCCTCATCATTGTTATCGGATAACAGACACTTCCAGAGGCCCTTTTGCAATATAGCACTAATTCATATGTAACATTGGATGGCATCAGAGGCTTTCTTCCATCAATTGCAAATACGAAGCCTGTACACACAGCTCTGCTGATGCACCTCAGCTGTGCCTTCCAATTCTTACACTACGAACACATTATTTTGTGTTTTGGACGTCACTGGTAAACACAAATCTACAATAGGTCTACAGCATGAAGGTGTACGATAAGACATGGGACCTCTTGGAATACATATAAACATGTTTGATGGTTATGGTCAGGGACTAAGGGGGTCATTAGGATGGCGGACGGACTGGAGTCCGTCCGCCATCCTGGTGGAGACCGGGACCGTCCGCCGTACATGCGGCGGTCCCGCACACCAAATCAGGATGCGACCGCCACCATGGCGGTCGCATCCTGCCATTTAACATTGCGGCGGGTGCTGCTGACTGCAGCACCTGCTGCGATGCCAAAAAGGCAGGATGTGCATTTCACTGCACTACGTGGCAGGCACCACACGGTGCCTGCCACGTAGTGCTGTGAAATGTAGGGGGGTACCCGCACCCACACCTCCCCCCAACACAAGGGGGGCCCGCAACGGGCCCCCGTAACTAATCCCCACCAGCCTTTCCATGGCGGTATCGCCGCCATGGAAAGGCCGTCTGTAGCCAGCATCATGATTTGGTGGACGGTGACTGCTAGGCACCGCCACCATTTTATGCTCTAAGGACCGTCCGCCAGGCAATCTGTATGATTGCTTTTGGCAGACCAGTGGCGGACGGTCTTTGCGACCGCCACGGTCCGAGCGCGATTCCCTCCTCCATCGTAATGTGGCGGGGGAATATCGCGGTACGATTGCGGAAGGCCCGCCACCGCATTTCTGGTGGTGACGTGCCTTCCGCAATCGTAATCGGCCACTAAATTTCATGCTTGGTATATCTTTTATTTTTGCAGGGTGTTGCATGCCTTATTGAGTTGCATTTTAACACTGTGTCTCAGATCACAGATGCTTTGATTTGTACCTTATAACTCTCTAGATGTAGTTTGCCTATTTTCTTTTAGTGTTTCCCCACTGCTTAATCCTGGTTAGGAATGTTTCCAATAATCCAACATTTATTGTATTTTATATCTTCCTCTATATTTAGGTGTCATTAGTTTAAACTTAGGCATACTCAAATATTTACTAGACATTAATATTAAACAAATACAGGTTGACGGTAGCCAACCGTAGGGAATATTATCGCAGCAATACTGCTATAGCCAAGGTAAGATGTTAGATGTTGAGGGGTCTTTGACAGGAGTAAATGTATGTTCTAACCCTGTTAGCAGCCATTACTCACAATAATAAGTCACTTTCCTGCTGACTTTCCTTGCCACTCTGTGCTCTCTCTCCATGAAATACATCACAGAAAACAGCCAAATATAGGAACGATAACTTGCCTCGAAGGACAACTTTCCTAGTAGTGAATGTCTATCAGTCAAACTGTCTTTGTTGTTCATCTTAACATATAGAATATGTGCAAACATGTTTAATGGAAACCCATGTTAAGCATCTTGCTTTTCACACTAAGGAATCTTCCTTCGGTTGTACTCAGGGGCTCCAAATATATCATAGTTAATGTGTCAGCTGTACGGGACGACGAATCCAGAGACGATTTATGATTTTGGCCTGCAGCATCTGTTTTGAACCTTTGTTTTATCAGTTGCTGTGCAAAGTTGGAAACCTAGCAGGCAAGCTGCATCCACCAGGAGAATGGCATATTGTCCTTCTTTTGTTCTCTTTTACAGATCCATAGTAATTGATCCACCCAGTTTTGTTTTCAGTGTTGTGCTAGGTCATTCAAGTACAGAGCCAGGATGACTAATCAAATGGGTATCCCAAACCACAGGCACTTAGCATTTCCATGAAGTGCACAGTTTCTTCTTTTACTAACAGCTTTTTTAGGCATTCTGGAGACTGCATAAAACCTTACATTTTGATATGGATTGGATAGTCTTTAGGTTTTTTCCCAGGCTACTCAAAAACTCAATCTAAGCTGACTTGCATGCCACATCATTTAATGTCATAAAAATATCTACAGTTGGTCAGTCAATTGTTCTAATTTCCAAGATGGCAAACTATCATAGTCCTGCTGAGGCCAGTGATGGAGAACTATGTCCACCAAACGTTTTGCCCGTCTGACCCATTGTAAGTCGGGCTGGCCATAAGCTTTTCGTTGCTGATGCACCTATTGGCTCTGAGGATGCAAAGCTTACTCTGATGGTCTGATGGACTGCTGGTCATCATTAAGGGTACTGCACCACTTTCACTGTTTAGGACAGAGGGTCTGATGTCCTTGTTTCTGTCGATCACTGACAAAGAAAACCTTGTGGTGGCGAACGGAAAAATTAAAATAATGACACTCCGATCCAGAGAAAAAAGTGCCTGGATGTGGGGGTCATTAATTATCTCCTTTTCAAAAAAAAAGTTTAGTGATGGCCATCATAACCTATGGCAGCCATATAGCCTTTTGCCATGTCCTGCTCACAGAGACATTGGACACACCTTGGCACTTCCAATTTCGCCATCAGAGCCCGCCATGCATAATTGTTGGCACAATCCACTTAGGGACTAACCACAAGGTCAGCGTTCTAGGGAGAAGCTGAATCAGTTGCTCATTGTTCACACTGCCTGTCTGTTTTTCCATGGTTGATTAAGGGATTTGCATGTATCCATCCCTGAACTTGTGTAGTTTTGTGTATACAAGCACTTTTTGCTATCTAAGATAAGTCACTGGCTGAAAAATCCATTTATTGAACACTATGGGGCCGATTCCGATTCGGGCCGGAAATCTCTCCGACCGAGCCGGACCCGGAGAGAATTCCGACCGAATCGGACTCTGGCAGTCCGACCGGACGAGTACGATGCGTTCGTAGGCTATCGGACTCGATTCGGTCGGACTCCCATTGAAGTCAATGGGAGCCGGTCGTACAACGCGTACGCGGGCTCCCATTGACTCAATGGGTGCGAGGCGAGCAAGGGCGCCCCTACAGCGTGTACGCAGTGAAGCGCATCGTGCCGTACATGCACAGGTAGGGGGACCCATGGCTCCCCCTGTGTGCGACTCGCACGGCCACGGCGTACAGGGGGTCCGACGCGGACCCCCAAAGTCCGGCTCCGACAGCTCTTTCGAGCCGGACGGCGCGAGTCGGTCGGACTGCTCGCGGTGCGCATCGTACTTACCCGGCCGGGGAACGTCTCCATTGTGCGGTGTGAGTCGGGTCCGTGTGAGTCGGTCGGAGCGTGTTGAAGCCGCGTACGAGTCGGTCGGCGAGTCGTGGGCGCTTGCATCGTACTCGCTCGGCCGGACCCGCGTACGAATCGGTCGGGAAACAGGGCTCCGAATCGGATCCGGTAAAGCCGAATCCGATTCGGAGCCCTACCGGCCGAGATCGGAATCGGCCCCTATGTTGTGTGTTACTGAGTTCTGAGCCTCTAACCCTACTTCAACCCCTGGTAATCCCTTGGACTGCCTGACCTGCTACACTGAAAGTCAAGTTTAAAGGGGTGTAGTTGGTGCTCAGTTTCAGAACTCATAGTTGTAGGGTTCCAGGACACCAGAAGTCAATGGACTCTATCACAATTAAGGCCCAATAAAGCCTGTGTGCCCCAGGGCCTCCTAACCAGGTCAGACAATACTTATTTGGAGTACAGGATAGCCTCATGTAGGCATTTTCTAAAAATTTCTACAATTAACCATTCCTTCAGACTTCAATTTATCTTCATCAACCTTAACATCAGAAATAATATGTATGCATATGTAGTATTTTACAACTTCACAAAGCGCGTTCATATGTCAATGGAATTGCTAATTCTTTTGCATTATCCCTGTTCAGTAATGCCCGTGATTTATTTTTGATGATTAATAAAGAAGCAATGCCTTGTGACACAACTGCCATTCATTTATTAATATTTAACAATCATATACTTCTTCCTGACATTCTATAAAATATGTTGACATTAGGTTCTTGGTAAGTCGGATCTTCCTGTACACCCACTCTCAATCCTCATAGCATGATCCAAGAGAGTACTGGCAATGCCAATAATTTTTTACTATTGTACATTGAAAGGTTTTCCTCAAACATGAGTAATACACAGAAGGGTTAGAATGTTGGATTCAGTAGCAAATGACTGTTTTGCATGTGTAGAAATGTTTTGTGGTATGCTGCTGCTCATGTTGTACCTGTTCTGTGTGTGTGAGTAGGCATATGCTCTTTCCATCAGTCTTGCAACTGCTAATTGTGTTAGGAAAAATGTCTATGCTTATGCCCTTGCTGTGTCTCTGTTATACGTGTTATATGCTTTCACGACACAAAAGCCAGAATTATCAGCACGCTAGATGGCTGTGCACAGTGCATGAGGAAACACACACCATAATGGGAAGCACAGTAGGGGAAAACGGTATTGAGGAAGGAGGTGATGGTACAAAAGGGCGAAAAGGGTGCTCGGTGAAGCACCCTGGGTGCAAGAACTGCCGAAGAGAGTAGGAATGCAAAATGTAAGTGAATGGAAGGGTACGGTGTAACTGGGAATTCAGAGTATAAAGGTGGCACATTGTACAGTGGGTATCACAATCTGAACCCAAAAGTTTAGTGTTGAAGGAATCCAACTAGAGCAGCAAGGAGAGGGCATATCCTAGAGCAAGTCTACTGTTGCTGCAAAGCCACATTTGATCCAATCTGGCCAGTTGTAAGGGTCACATTCTTAACTGAGAAGAGATTTAACCTGAGCAACAGCAGAGCAAGTTTCCCTCAAGCGCATGTAATAATTACAGCAAAGGCAGCAGCAGTAGCAGTAGTGGTGCCTTCTCAACAGGTGGACAGATTGTAGGAACAGGAGAGGGCCTCTTCAGGCGGTGGATGGAGTTGCAATCCTGATAGCTGCACTTACTAAAGGTGCATTGAAGGGCCAGCTCAGAGCGGGCCTATTCCTGGGCTGACAGTCATGGAGCTCAGGCCAGCAAGGGGGAAGAGCAGGATTTCACAAGAAAAGGAGGGAGCAACAGACATGGAGAGTGGTGAGGATCTTGGTGCAGATTGGATTCCAATTAGACTGAACCTGCATTCAGGAAGTTATTGACCTGCAGCAAGCCTGCTCCTGCATACCACTGGGGTCTTCCAGCTGCCTCAGACCCTGCATTCACTCACTGAGATGAATTGCCGTGGCCTGCCTGGATTGCATGCACCGGTGGGTGAAGCCCACAACTCGACAGGCAGTCACCCCTGAAGAATCTGTCTGTTTGAGCTTAGAGATGGCAACATATGCATTAATGTAAACAAAGCTCCTTGGAGCATGAGAATCTCCCACAAGGTTCCAAAAACCAGTTAAAAATCTGTGAGTATAGCAAGTCAAGGCAGTTATTTTTATTTTTAACTTGAGGTCTGAAAACATATTGATTGCAGGAAGAGTTGAGAAGGTCAACAATTTCTAACAGTGTTAGCAGTTGGTGTGGTCTAATGGGTATGGTGAGTAGGCATGAAAGGAATGTGCTTTGGCCTGGATGCTCTTGAACAAGCAGGCAGAAGAAGGGGAAGGGTGGGGAAATGTTTTGGCAAGGGTGCTTTATTGAAGTTTCCTATAAGTTACTCTGTAGGTCCGTCTTCCTGCCATTAACTCGAGAATTTCAGCACAATCAAAAAACTCTTCTGCCTCTCTCAGGATCTGATCAGCTGCAAGAATTCATTTTGTAACACTGATACAAGTGTCTTCCTTCAGGCTGCACAAATTCCACAGGAAATTACCTGTCACTGTTTGGTTTTTTAAGTGAAAAAGAGGTATGCTTACAGCAGTATATATTCTGTGTCAAAGGGGAAATTGAAATATTCGTCAAAATGCCTTCCTAAATCTGCTCTGCACGTGGCTCCAGCTAATGAAGAAATCCATGATAACAAGGTGCAGGTAAAAGGGAAGGGCTTGTGTGAAGGTTAGAAAAGGTGGAACGCTGGAGCACTTTCAGCAGCCAGCAAGATTCGTTCTCTGAGCGTTTATATTAAATTTGCAGCACCGAGTGGGATATTAAATTCTATGCCTCCACACATCTGCCTGGGTCTTTTATATCATTCCATAAACCAACCTTACTGGCACCGAGACCGATTCCTTTTTAAAATATTGAAATCATATCTTTTGTGTAGAATAACAGCTGTCTTCATCTCCATTAAAAGGAATACCGAATTTTTGAAGTGGGAGGTGGCGCTCTCAGCATTGGTGGACATTTTCGGACACATAAAACCCCTTAAATAACTAACTGTTTTAAGGGATTTTACCCAAAAATATTTACTTCGATGATTCACTTAGGGTCATCTAGAAATGCGTAGCATTATGAACGACATATGCTGGCCATAAACTGGCAATTTGAGCTACAAATGAGCATATTATATTCTAAACATCCGCTGAAAGCTTACTTCACCAGCTGCACAAATGTGTCTGTGTCCTTATCTTAAGTTCTTTCTTTTCCTCACCCCATCTCTCTCTCTCCCTCTCTCACCCTATGTCTCTGCTTCTCTCTCTCTCTCTCTCTGTGCCTCTTTCTTGTTCTCTCTCTTTCTTTTGTCTTTCTCTGTCAATCGTTGCATATATATTCTCTGACAAAACCTGCTTTAAAGAATGGATGATAAATCGAAGAATTAAGAAGATAAAAAAAAATTCCAGAAACAATTACGGTCGCATCCTCCACACATATATTAATTTGCACGGTTGTTGAACCAGTGTGTTATGGTTCTGGTGGTGAATATTACTTTTAGTGGCACTGTCCGTAGCCCGTGGAGGTCAGCAATATTTGTGCCACCAGAGGAGAATGGAAGTGTGCACACCCCACCAACTGTAAACCACTATGATTGTTGAATGGAGCAGGTAAGGTTTATGGTGAGCATTATTATTATATGAAGGGTTGGGCTTACTCTGAAGCCATATTGTCCAACATTTGAGGGAATATTAAATAAATAATTAATTTTCCCTCGTGGTCGTCTGTCGAAATCCCCACCGCTCTTAACTGCATGGGCAGCGGCTCGGCATTGGCTCTATCAACAAGTCTAAGAGACTATATTTGATTAGCATGCCCATCTCAGGAGAGTCCATTTACATGAATGTCAATCTTCAGCTTGGTAAACAAGGATCAACAGTGGCTTGATTTGAACCAGTAGGGGTGGACGAATCCCTGATCATGGCTTTGTAGGGATTACGCTACAAAATGACACTGAAGGTGCGATATGGACAACATGGTAGTATACCACAGCTTTCTCTGTTTCAGGTAAGGTGTGCCAGGGATGAATTATTGCTCTGGGCGATGTGGGGTGTAAGTCTTGGCATCCCTAAATTATGCAATGAAAAAAATGTATACTATTGTCTACAGATGATACTGTCCAACTTTCACTGATGGAGTTTTCTATGCACCACCTAGTAAATTTGTCCAAAGACAATTGTAACTTGAAGCAGTTACTTACCAACATTAACAAATGAAATCCATTGTCCTGAAGACTAGGGTTCCACTTATTAGAACATTTACTATCAACAGCCACATTTAGATTACTTTAGCTGGGCACCTATTTTGATACTTAGATTACCAGATCACAGCAGAGCGACAACGCTGTTCGTACTTTACTGGGGTACTGGGGTCCAGTACACAGGAAAGGATATTCTTGTCTTTCCAGTTGCTTTAAATACCAGGATACAGGCACAACTGACTCTAGTTTGGTAGTATATTGTCCAGTAGGGATACCCTGGAGACAAGGGCTACCCTCAAATGCACTGGCATCACTGTGTCAATTGTTTTCCTGCAGAGAGCAATGGTATCGCTCACCTTTGTCAAAACAACCTGTTGCTCAGCTGAGTGACCACTCACTCAATGCAGACAACAGCTATCCCCTACATTTCACAGCCAATGGCCCTACCCCTCACTGGTCCCAGTCAGCAGGGCTATTCTTAAATTGCTGCATACAGCACGGTGAAGCCTTATGTAGATTTCTCCCAGGACAGAAGCATGCCTTTCAGTCTATGTATCGAGAGCCTCAAGGAAAAGGAAGGTCACAGGCATGTGAATAGGGAAAAGTGGCGGGACACGGAAAACTTTGGGCTAGGGTGACACGATTAATGGGGACACAGTGACAGAGAAACTGTGAAATGCCTATCAAAGCAAAGCAAGCATACTAAATACAATATCAACTGAAAAAGCACAGATGAAAAGGCAGACCTGTTACAACTACAGAGAGAGCTTTGGCACCATGTTACCATTAGAACCTAGGTCTGGTGCAATGCAGCGCAATGTGAAACAGAAGAGCCATAAACACTGCGCTATGAAAACGTGTCCTGGAAACACTCACATTGTTTAGAAGGGCACATGATCCATTGGCCTAAATGGCATTAATGCCATAGCTCCCACTGGTTATTTGGAAAGCCATTAAGGCCTGAACTCCACTTGCAAAGCAACTCAATGTGATAACCCTTTAACATAATTCTTGCACAGGATTGTTTGGAGGGTCACAGAATACGTCAACCTAAAGGACCACCGTAGGGAAACGCCTACTTTTGCAAACCACATCATATACGCTTCCTCAAGCCAAGGGAAGTTGAATAAACCCTTCCCATACCCTCATCAGCCAAAACCACAATCACAGACACACTTTAGAATGTAATTCGTGAGTACTGCTCTATAAAAAACATTAAAATAATAACATAACACTAGCTCACGAGTTTCTAAACTTTAGAAACGTTACATTTCAGCCAAAAAACTCAGTACATGAATTAACAGAGCATGTGCAAACACGTCATGAAACAGTTCAAAACAGATGTGCAATGGTCATCGGCCTTCTTTCAGGAAAGGGGGAAAAGATTAAACCAAATTCCAGTGCTGTTTTTCTGTCAAGACAGTGATGCAGGCATTAATATGAAGAATTGTGGCCGCAACAATTGATGTTACAGAATCCATAAACAGACCACGATTACCCCCTAGACTGTTTAATTTGATATGTGGACGAAAAAGCTCTGTTAGCTGTCAGTAACCAAGGCCTAAGCACAAAGGGGCAGATTTACAAGCCCCTTGCGCCACTTTTGCGTCACTATTAACATGGGAAAAGTGACGCAAAAGTGGCGCAAGGGGCTTGTAAATCTGCCCCAAAGTGTCAAGCTCTACTGTTCTACGTATTCCATGTATTTTAGTAAGTCCATTTTCGTTAGACCTGTTCCTCAAAACTCTTATCAGAATTAATAGCCAGATGTAGCAAGCACTGACAATGGCTTTAAAGGAATGTTGTGTGATAAAGTGAAGCATTACGAGCATTTAGCAAAGGAATGGATATGTATGGAAGCAAAGAACTGTAGAATAATATTTGTGTGGTTTAAAAGGTCAGGAGACGGTTTCCCTGACAAGCCAGAGCTAAACATTCATGTAGGTTAATGACTGCTCTGCATCCATCTGTTCTCCTGCCAGAGAAAAACAACATAAATTATCCAGTTATCTAAATCACTTTAGTAGCATTACATTGTTATGTGTGGCCCTGAAAATTAAAGTTCAGGCAGCTGGATAAATAAACAAATGATCACAGCTGTATGGAGAGCAGGCATAGTTTTTGTGGAAGCACACAACTTCTACCCAATCCAAATATGAACTCCTGACTCCCAACGTGTGGGAGGAGCCAAAGCTCTTTCTAGTGATGCTCACATAATTGTCTGGCGACAGCTGCACTGTCAAGCCAGATCATATAGAGCATATTTACATTCACAAACACTCTGATCAGGAGTGCAACCGCAAAATGCTTTTTCTAATATACCAATCCCATTTTAGGAGTCAGTAAACTTTTACAGACTCCTAAATTGGAATTCTGACCCATACTGATTTGGTAATTTGAAAGGCATTTTGTGGGTGTTCTTTCTGAATAATCGGTATATTATGAATCAATGTTTTGCAACCTTGATACGGTCACAAAATATTGAAAAATCGCAGACTCCTAAGTTGGAGTTCTTACCCAATCATGAAACAAAAGGGGTCCTAGTGGAACACTTTCCTTCTGTGAATATTTTAAAAAATGTTTGTGCGGGGTAGGCAGAAAAATGGGCTGCATTAAAAAAACAAGTTTACTTAATATAAAAGTGATCACAGACATGGTGGTCTGCTGAGCCTTGCAGGCTACCGTCACTGTGATGGTCACCAATCAGTGTGACAATTTTATGAACCAGCTTGTTAGTATATAGGGTAGTTTGTAAAATTCTATGCTGGTTGCACAAATACTCGCAGCAGATTGAGACCAGTGATTTGCGAACAGTATTTAGTACATCTGGCCCTTAATTTCCTAAGGGATTTACTGTTTCTCTTGTACATGTGTTTGTATATTCAATGGAGTGTGGATTCCTAGGTATTTAGTTTGACAGAAGCGCACTTCATCAACTTGAAAACAACTTGAGGCCTATTTGAACAGCTGCTTGGAAAATGTAAATGTGAAAATAATTACCTCTTGCAGAATCCTCTTCATTTTGAGGAGCAATGTCTTCACAGATGTGCAGTCCTGCATCATCAGCCGGAAAGGTAAAGATTCAAGGCCCACACTTTCTTCAAGGCTTGGGAAGGGCCATTCCACAGATGGGCTGCTGGTTGAAACTTGACTGACTCGAGCACACCTGGAATCTCCTTGTTCTATATCCTTTGATAAGTTCAAAGAGAAGTTTCTAAAAAAATTAAAAGAAATACATGTAGTTGTAAAAATCTGAGAATGGTGATTCTGTGTTAAACATTTTTCTAAAATCACTTTTGAACACAAAAAAACGCTCATTAGAACATTGCAAAATAGTATGGAGAGTACTATACATGCACACAGAAGGACAAAGAATAAGAAAAAGTAATAAAATAACCTTGGCTAAACGGGAATAATATCACACGCTTGGATAAAATGTAATGAGTTATTCTGATGAGCTAAAACCAGGGCTGATAAATTAGTCTATCTTTACATCAGCGAAATAACCAATAGAATTTGAATAGAAGGTATTCTTGCACTCAGACAAGGCATCTTCAGAATTTATAGTATCCATATGTTGGTCCCCAGTGAAAGCTCAGTGTGTACTGGTACTTGAACTCTTTCACACCTCAACAGTTTCTGTATTCAAGCATTGGTCCACTGTGAAACACAAATGGTACTTGCTGTCTTTTACCACATAATCATTCATATGTTTTCTCAATTTATAGTCATACTTAATTGAATACAGGCAATATCTATCTCGATTTCCACAGCTTTTCTTGATCTCCAGAGGAGTTCAATTGTGTATTAATTTTCACTGTATTCAACCATTAGAGTTTATCGGAATAAATCGTGAGCCATATAAAAATGGAAGCATTTGGCGATGGGCAGGCTGTTTATGAGTCAGGTGGAAGCCTCCACTTCATGGTGGATACTGTACAGATGATAACCACGATCAGTGCAGAGGTGGTCCATGGAGAGCCACTTCCTTTTTTATTTAAATATGGGGATACATAGGCCTGAGTGAAATTTTTATGACACTAATGAACATCTGAAATTTGTGAAATTCGTGTTATGCAAAATTTGTGAAATGTCCTGGATTTAGCATTTTCTGCCTAAGCGAGTGTCCAGCCAGCATCTTGCGTTATTTTTTCCATTTACATGCAATTTTCACCCGAGAAACTGCCAATTCACATTTCTTGTAATTTTTCAGTATTTTCCTGAATTTATGAGCAATTAGGAAGTGATTTCATAGACAATAGACTGATGGGAGGGGGTGGGGCAAGAGGACAAGGTTCGTTTTGCCTGCTATTCTGTCACATCACTCATTCACTGAGTGGAGGCCATACAACAGAGCATCATCTCATCCACACACATGCACACAATACTAGAAAGTGCATGTGCACTGGCCTCATGATTCAGCTATAATGCATACATAATACACAACACTAAAGTGAGTTGCCTTCATGTTCATCATTGATAACAGTATGTGTACACCTTCTGAGGCTTCTGGGATCTGGCAATAAGAGACTCTATGGTACAACAGGCCAGCATTCATTCACCAATGAAAATGCATGACCTTAGCGCATATCAATCATCTGCATAATCATGTCAGGTCAGGTTATGCAAACGTGTGCAGCACTACCAACTTACGTGTTTGCACACACCCCCTTTCTGAATCGAGGACACTGAAAATTGATTTTGGAGGACCACCATGCACGCTATGGTTCTATGCTTTGATTGCCTGCACCTACAATGATAGCTCTGTCTCTTTGGTGTCAGTGGTTCTGCCCAGCACAGAGAGACTAGAAATTCAGCACAGCTATGATGCATAAAAAAATGTCATACAGTGTCTACATCTGTGGCCATAACCGGGCTTTGGGCTAGACATGACAGGAAAAATTACAATAATTATCCCTGATGTTCCTTGAACTAAACATTATAGCTAGAGAAAATCCAATACTGCTGATTTATATAACTTCAATGTTGCTATCCATAAAATTATCCTTTGTTTTGGTCTTTCCAAAATTAGAAGGCAGGACAGGAAGTTTGCTTGCTTAGGATCAAATCAGACTGCCATAAAAATTGTGATTAATCACACACAAAGTGAACAGTGTTTTCTAAGAAGATACTAACCTACTGTTTTGGTTGCAGAACAAACACAAAACTACTTTTCAGAACTGATGGGGGATCCAATATTATTTAATAAAATCAAACGTGAAGAACCCATACTTTTTCCCCATTTATTATTTTCTTGTATTTTCTGGACATCTTGTCTCGGCAAGGACGAACCACCATTCATTGTGTGAATGTGTCGATGAGGATAGCTGGGTAGACTTCCTACTCTCCTCTCTCTGGGGTACAACCGTTGCTCACTTGGGAATCCGTGCTACTACTGTCTCTCTTAATTTTCCACAAAAATCACTATCCACAGAGAGATCATGTCCACCCCACAACCCTTTCTTACAGATAATCATCCTCCACTCTCTATATGGATAGCCTTATTGCAGACACTTTTCCAATAAAACGAATCCCAATTTACGTCTCAGCAAATCATCAGATGCCCATACTTTCAGGCCTCTAAATGTCAAGCCAGTAGCCCTTACTTCATAAGTTCTATACTATTTGACAAACAAAAACCTGTTTTTATAAAGCACTTTCCACCACTCCTCAGCCATTTCTAAGCACTCTATGTAATGTGTATTGTTGTAATCAACATGATGATGCTTAATTTATCGACTTTGGAAAGCTTGGTTGGACTGGCCAGAATTTGATCTTGTGTACTTCAGATCAGTACAAATGTGAGCGTTTAAATCACTGATCCATCTTGCCAGGTATTTGGCTACTTCCTCAGGTTTACAACCCAACCAACAAACATTATACTAGCATTTATTCTAACACTGATCGAAACACATACTACCTGCCCCTCATAATTTCTAACAATTTTTCTCTTAACTCACCTTCATTTCCAAAATACTTGCACATTACACTCAGTGCATTGGAGGAGCAACAGGCATGTGCCTGCACTGTCAGCATCCCTGTGGCACTTTGGGATTACAGACGTGGCTGCAGATGCTTGCCTGGTCCCTTTTGGTAATGCAGAATATGCCGCCACTACATAAGGGTCAGTGTGATCTCAAGGGTTTGTTTCCTTCTTTGCATGGAGTGCATGACCCCTAGTAAATGAAAAAACACTTTGCCTCTCCACCTGCGCTTAATTATAGACGTGAGAGCAGAGGCAAAGGAGGTGTCAGGGGATGCACTGACTGTGTGTCAAATTGAGGTAGTGCACAGCCAGTGTATCCCCAAAGCTGACTCTTTAAATGGGGAAAGAGGGGCCTCATGGACCCCTCCAGATCCCCCGAGATGCCCCCCTGTAGGAGCGTGCAATCACTACACGATTTATGTTCCCCTTTGGCCAGTTGCTGTCTGCACAGTGAAAGGTGGACCAGCAGCTTCAACAATCAAACAGCAACTCTCCCTTTAACTAATCTACTACTCCCAGGGCAGGGGAACATTTACAGTTGCACATGGGGCAGCGCATTCATTTTGATAAAATGCACAGACCGAGTCTGTGCCTGGTGCATCCAATTTAAGCTGCACCCTTTCAGTAACACAGGCCCCTCTGATGAATCAACTGGGCCACTATCTCAACAAGCACAATCTACTAATGGCTTCATTTAGAGTTTGGCAGAAGGGTTACTCTGTCAAAAATGGAAGGGATATCCTGTCAGCCATTTTACAAATGCTTTATATCTTATGGCACTGGTAATATGGCAGACATGATATCTATCACATTTGTGACGAAGTATCCCATCCGCCAAACTCTAAATCAGTCTCTAAAGTCCCTTTTCTCAGAGGAAGAGTTACAGCCATTCATCAAGGTTCTAATTTCCATCTCCCAACTGAAAAATACAATTTGCTGGCAGAGTGTTATGATGTCATTTGTTATCATCATTCTAATGTAAGAATATTGGAGGTTGAGAAGTCCAGGACTGGCAGTTGTGTCCTGACTATCTAAGAAGGATCACACTCGGGTTGTATGCTGCATTAAACAGCATCATTTGCATCGATTCTGTGGTGGTTGTTATTTCCTGTGTACAACATAATTTGGAGATGAGTAGGGGATTTAAAATTGAGGAGTGCATGTCAGGATGGCACACAATCCAGGAGGTGATCAAAGGGGAAAAAGCAGACCATTTGTCTGAAGGTGATCAAAGAAGAAGAGCGCTCATCTGGGAGGAGCACCCTGTGCTTGTACAGGGCAGGGAGAGGTTCGTACAGGGCAGGGAGCGGTGCGTTGCACAGAGGCAAGGAGGACAAGTGTTTTCAACAATATTAAAGTACTGTGTGGTGGCACTTTTAACTTCAGCACAGTTTCAGCACGCAAGTTTGTGTAGAACATTGGGCATATGGCACATGGCATTCCATCGAGCTGAGCCGAGCTGAGGGAGCACAGTGCGGAGCATCGTGTATGATGCAATAACGCCATAGCATTTTGGCGCCATTTTGGATAGTGCCGCATTCATCCAAAACTGTAGAAAAAAAAATGGTGGATACATTCTAACATATAGCGCGGTCACGTCATCACATAGAGGTGCCATAATGGTTTGGGAATTTTTCACGAGTTCAGACAGGCACCTATACGATGATGTGCCCATCTTTCTGAATGGAGGTTATACAATGATGCACTCACCTTTGTGATTGGAAAAAAGGTTTCACACATTGGGAAGTTCCCATGAGAATGGAGCGTATACGGTGATACACATACCTACTAAATCTTTTCCAGCTAGTGAAGTTATCTGTGTGGAACTATTGGGTGTTCACACAGTGAAACACTTATCTTTATATATTAAATCTGCTCAGAGAGTATGCAGTGATATGCTAACCTTTTAGAAACCTCCACAAGGTATTTTGTGAAACTTTTCTCCAGGAAACCTGTCTTTCCCAACAAGATATTCTGTGACTTTTCACTCCCATTATAAAGCGTTGCGACGATAACCGTTCATCTTATCCAGATATCTTTGTGAGAGTGTACACTGTGATATGCTCTCCTTTTGGTGACCTTGACTGGGTATGCTGCAAATTGTATTACTCACAACGTACAGCTTAGTGATGAGATGGAGACACACAGTCACATAATCACTCCTCCTTTCTTCCTATCACAACTGGGTTCTCCATCCCTTATTTGGGAGGATTGGACGGAGATCTTTGAAAATTACATTACGGCATTGGATTGCCAACATTTTTGGCCAGCTAGGAATAAAGCATTATTGTTGAGTGCATTGGGGAATGAGGGTCGATGTATATTTAAGTACTTACCGGTAGCCCTAGGGCCGAATAGTAAACTGATTGATGATAAGTTTAAAGAAGAACTTATAAGACTTGAGATTAGGTTTGTAAAAGAAGTTAATATGGTCATGGCACACTTCAAGTGTTATACCCAACCACAGAGTGAACAAGACAAGAATCTATTGATGAATTTGTAGCTAGACTCCGAGACCTTTCTGTGAAATGTCGTTTTGGGGTGATGACTGATAATCTTATTCAAGACCAGCTCATAGTTCAGTGCAAAAGTAAAATGATACAGGGTTGGCTGTGGGCAGCTAAAGACCGGAGACTCAAGGATGGCATTGACACTATTAAAGTTATTGAGGAGTCAGAGTATTATATGAGGGAATTGAGTAAACTGGAAAGAGTAGGGAGTGAAGTGTCTATTGTAGAAGCAAAAAAATAAAATAAAGACGGTCCGGAAAGGGATATAAATGCGGCATCTAGGGGTGGCAACATGGTGATCGGCCCGAGTTCCCTAAACAAAAATACCTCTGAGGGTCGTACGAAGTGCGGAAGCTTATACCATGGACTGGAGTCTAAACAGTGTTTTGCACTCAACCAAGACTGCAGAAAATGTGGCCATAAGGACCACTTTGCATATATGTGCAAGGAAGGTGGCAAGACAGTGAGGTGTATTTGAAGACGGTGTCAAGTCAGATTTAGGTTACAGGATATTAAGCGTAGATGAGACAAGTGCTGAGAAAAAATCAAGGGTGACAAGACGAGGATGTATAGACCAAAGACATTATTTGATGTGCGTGGGAGGAAGGTAGAATTAATGGTGGACTCTGGATCAAATGTACACAAGTATTCTTAAAGAGTTGTTTAAAACACCTTGGCCGAATGTCACATTGTTACCAAAGGACATAGGCTCTATTGGGTACCACGATGAAACCATAGACATGTTGGAGTTAATGTTGGACACAATAGGTTTTGAGAAGTGCAAAGTAGAAGGGAAGGTTTACGTGTTTACAGAGGGTCCTCCTGTATTAGAATGGATGCACCAATTTGATTTAAACATTATGATAAATCCTAGGGCACCAAACCAAGTTATGGTTGTGGAAGAATTGGAGCTGAAAGATATCTTAAGTGATGCAAGGAGGGTGTTTGAAGGGAAACTTGGATGTCTCAAAGGTTACGTACACAAAATCATACTGAAAAATGATGCAATCCTGTTACAACATAAGGTGAGAAGAGTGCCATTAGCAGTGCGACAAGATGTAAAAAAAATGATAGATGAAATGCTAGAGGGGGGCATCATTAAACTGGTTGAGGCTTCAGCATGGGCCTCACTTGTTGCCTCAAGCATTTTGGAGTACGGGGTACGGTCTTGTCCTGGCTCCGCTCTTTCCTCGAGAACCGCACAAAACAGGTTTATTTGCACCCCTTTGCCTCCACTCAGAAGTCTCTTGTTTGCGGGGTCCCCCAAGGCTCGGCCCTGAGCCCTCTGCTCTTCAACGTATACCTCACCCCTCTCACGCGCCTGGTGGAGACTTTCCGAGTGAAAGTGATTTCCTACGCTGACGACACCCAATTGATCTTCTCTTTTGAGGAACACTCGGAGGCTGATTTTGCTAACTTTAGGCAGTGTTTGAGTAACATCACGGATTGGATGACTCAAAACTGCCTAAGGCTGAACACTGAGAAGACCAAGGTGCTCTTCTTTAATCAACCGGTCCCACCCCCCTCCATGCTCTGGTGGCCTTCTGAACTTAATCCCCCTCCTGTTCCTGTGGAGGCAGCAAGGAATTTGGGCTGTAAATTCAACAATGCTGTCTCCTGCAAGGCCCAGATCAGTCAGGTCTCCTCCATGTGTTTCTGGAAGCTGCGCTCCCTGAGAAAATTCCTCCACTTCCTCCCGCTGGACTGCAGGCGGACTGTGGTCCATGCCTTGGTCACGTCCAGCCTGGACTACTCTAACAGCCTGTACTTAGGTCTTCCAGCTTATTTGTTCCGCAGATTACAAATGGTTCAGAATGCAGCAGCTAGATTGATCTGCAAGGTTCCTTTTCATCATACCATCTCCCCCCACTTGCAAAATCTTCACTGGCTGCCCGTCAGTAGAAGAATTGAATTTAAGGCTCTCACCTTGGCATATAGAGCCACCATGGGTCGTGGCCCGCAATACCTGAGATGCAGACTGCAAAGTTACCAACACGACCGAGCTCTCAGATCCAACCACTTGAATCTCCTTTCTATTCCCCACTTTCAAAAGGCTAGGCTAGGCGGCAGAGCCTTCGTGGTCAGTTCTGCGAAGCTCTGGAATGCTATGCCCTTGCATATCCGCAATACCACACCAGAATCAGCCTTTATGAAAGCGTTGAAGACCTGGCTATTCAACTTCACCTAGCCCGCCTCCTCTGCCAATGCGCTTTCTCTGCAGCCTTAGCGCCGGGACACCTCTGTTGGAGGTAGCCGTACACTCAATAAATGCTCCAAATAAATAAATAAAATAAATAAATAATCACACAGAAGTCAGATCGACATTTGAGATTTTGAGTAGTTCTCAGATCTTTAAACCGAAATATCGTTATCGACACATTTCCCCTTCCGAATATTAATGAACTGGTCTCTTCCTTAAAGGGTGGTAAGTACTTCTCAAAGTTGGATCTGAGGAGTACTTACCATCATATCCGGTTACATGAAGAGTTTAAATCATTAACAGCATTCATAACAATGGAAGACACATATCGTTTCACATGCATGCCCTTCGGTTTACCCTCAGCCGCTAGCATGTTTCAGTGGATGATGGCTCAAATCTTTAAAGGAATGGGAAATGTCATATTTTTTCAGGGAACATATTGTTTTTGGGGAAACTGTGGAGCAACACAACTAAGCGCTGAGAAAAGTGTTACACAAGTTATGTTTTTGGTGGAACAAATAGAATACTTGGGGTATACCATTCCAGAAGAAGGGATTAAGCCTAAACGCAGTCTTGTGGATGCCATTAGACATGCACTATCGCCAAAAGACAAAGACCGTGGGGCATATTTACAAGGGCTTTATCTCCGCTTTTTTGGCTTAAAAAGCCAAAAAAGCGGAGATAAAACTATCGCCCTATTTACAAGAGGGTGCAAACATGCATAAACGCATGTTAGCACCCTTTTTCCCAACGCCTCCCTTTGCATCTCTAATGAGATGCAAAGTGGGCGTCACTGGGCGTACCCCGGATGGACTACCTTGCAAATATCGCTGATGTTCACATCGCGATATTTACAAGGCATCCCACAGGATTTTAGCATACGTTAGATTTTGGCGAAAACTGGCGTTTTTGGCGAAAACGGCCGTTTTCGCCAAAATCTAACGTCTGCTAAAATCCTGACTTACCTATGTTTGACATAGGGGGTGGATTATGCTGATACGACCACAGGGTCGTATCAGCAGAAGTTATCGCCGTTTGCAGGGAACATCGCTGGAAAACCACCGATGTTCCCTGCAAAACGGCGATAACCTCGCTATCTCTGGAATTGTTATCGCCCTGGAGAAATGCGTTGTTAATAACGCGCTACCAGGGCAATAAATTCCAGAGATAGCCTGCGATAGGAAATTTATCGCTAAGCACGGCCAGCGATAATTATCGCTGGCCGTTGATAATATGCCCCCAGTTGTGATCATGTTTAGGACTCTTTGGGGCATATTATCAAGAACGGCGTTAAAATTATCGCCGCTTTAGCGGCAGAAAACTGCCGCTAAAGCGGCGATAATGGGCTTGATAATATGCCCTTGAGAATTCCAATAGAAGCCCATGTTTACACCAGAACATGGGCTTCTATTGGAATTCTCAAGGGCATATTATCAAGCCCATTATCGCCGCTTCAGCTGCAGTTTTCTGCCGCTAAAGCGGCGATAATTTTAACGCCGTTCTTGATAATATGCCCCATAGAGTACTACGCAATAGTTGTTGAAAACTTTTCTGAAAAAAGGGAGGAGTTAAGAAAACTGTTGAGAAAAGGGAGTACATTTTTTGAGAGGAGGACCAACAGAAGAGTTTTGTTATGATAAAAGATGGGATTTATAGTGCCGGCATATTGGTCTTGTTTGATACACGACTCAAAGTCGGTTCTCACTGTGGATGCTAGGTCGACGGGTATTGGCATGGTGCTTTCTCAAATTCATCAAAAGAAAGAAAGAACTGTGGCATTTGCTTTGCATTCTCTTTCACAATCTGAGAGAAATTATTCCGTTATTGAACGGGAAGCATTAGCTGCAGCATGGGGTGCAGAGTACTTTTGCGCATATTTGTGAGGTTCATCATTCATATTGAGAATGAACACCAGCCCTTGATGAAAATCTTATTGCCTGGTGGAACAGGTAAAGGGTCTGCATGATTATCCAGGCTAGCTGCCAGGTTACAAGAGTATTTATACATATTGGAATTTATTCAAGGCTGGAGGAATACACAAGCTGATTGCCTATCAATGTTACCCTTGGGTTGGAAGTTGGTTGATGAATCTGCTGTGAGTACATGCAAGAATGAAGGAGCTTTCACAAGTCAGGAATGGGAATGTGAAATGAATTCTGATCTTGTCTTGAAAAATTGTGAAAATGATTCGCACTGGTGCAGTAAGGGAAAGTGCGACCTCATTATCAGCTAGGCCATTTATTAAGATTTTGAATGACCTATTGGTAAGTGGTCAGAATGTGATTTTCAGGGGTGATTGCTTTGTACCCCCTGTTGGGTTGACAATTACATTGCTTGATGTAGGCCATGAGGGTCATCTGGGGCAATCGCTAACTAAAAAAAGGCTAAAAAGTGAGTATGGTGGCCTGGATAAGATGATCAAGTCAATGTGTGGGTTGAAAGGTGAGTCGTTTGCAAAGAAAGTGAAAAAGGTTGAAAGTAGATTGCAAATCCGAAGAGAGTTATATTGAGGATCCAGGGTTCTCATGGCATACAGTCTGTTTTGATTTTATTGGTCCCTTATCTAGCTTAAGATATGATATGCAGTTTGCTTTAGTGATGGTTGATGTCCATTCTAAATGGTTGGCTGTGAAGTTCTTAAATGAAATAAAAACTAGGACTACCATTTGTACTTCGGAAGTGATTTTTGCTGAAGAGGGAATGCCTACCATTCCCATTACAGATAATGGCACTCAACTCACTTCAAGTGAAATGTCAAATTTTCAAAAAGATTGTGGGATTAAGCATATTTGTACATCATTTTACAACCCCCGGGGAAATGGAATAGCCAACAGAGCAAACAGATTAGTTAAAGGGACCATCCAGATGATATTGTATAATCAGTGTGATGTTAAAATGATCAGACCACTGTTCATAGTGTCATGCAGAACTGTTCATTCCAAGAGATGCGAGGAAGTTTACCAGTCACCAAATTGGTCCCTGAGTGGTTGAAAGACTGGGTTTCTTTAGATGGCAAAGTAACAGATTTGGCAGAAGAAAGAAGGGGATGCAGATTCAGCATAGGTCAGTGGGTGAAGATAAAATCTGGGCTTACACGTGGTAGTCTGTCCAAATTCAATGGCCCTTTTAGAATCAAACGAGTCAGTAGATTCTCAGTGGTCCTGGAAAGTGCAGTAAGGTGTAATTTACGGAATGCGGCACTGTATCAAAAAGGTGGTATGTGTTTGAGAAGGAATGAAGGATGCTCTGGAGTGATGTTGATGGAAGATAGTGAATTATGCATAGCAGAAAGTATTGCCTAAATACCAACAGAGTCGGGGTGAGAAGTGTTTTGCTCGAAAGGGTGGAAAGGTCCAGTTTCATCAGAGGAATGAGAGATCACAGACCTCCGTCTTATCCTAGTGATTATGTAAAATGATTATCTTCCAAAGTTGTGGGTATAATTCTGTTTAAAAAAAGATTACTTTTTAGCTTTTGAGCAAGTTTTCTTATGTGGACTCTCTTTTATTTCTATTCAGTGTTAATGTATGTATTTTAACACTGCTTTAGAAATTTTTAATATCTATTGTATTGTACGAAGGGAAGGGAATGTGTTATGAAGTCATTTGTTATCATCATTCTAATGTACGAATATTGAATGTTGAGAATTCCAGGACTATCAGTTGCATCCTGACTGTTTAGGAAGGATCATACTGGGGTTGTGTGATGCATTAAACTGCATCATTTGCATGATTCTGTGGCGGTCGTTATTTCCCCTTTACAACATAGAGCTATGGATACCATCAATCACATTGCATTATCCATACCTCACCCAGCACTAACTTCTTATCATCTCTGCCTGGCTAGAACTGGACTGCATTAACTGCATCTTTTTAAACATGACCTGATGGGGAAGAAGGATGGCCATGTGGTGTCCCTCCAGGTCTGTGCGGCATTAGCTACCCATCTAACCACCCACTGCCCCCCATGTCTCTTTGAATCCTGGGTATTCCTCGTGTGTTGATGAGTGGGGGATGATTGTTATTATTTCCCAGCAGGAGGATCATGGTATTCTTTTTGAAATCCTTCCCTATTCAGCACAGCCTGACAGTAGGGAATTGTGATAATTCCCTCATCAGCAATGCACACACGTGTGACAGTTTCTGCTTTATTGGTCAGTGTTTATTTTACATTTTTTTAAAAGAGATCTTGGTGATCAACCTAAACTGTCTACCTATTTTTTGTTCAGTTAATTTCTATTCCAATTATACATATTTTTTACCCACTTATGGCTTTAGCTCATACAATATGGTAATAATACTGTAGATTATTTCAAAGTAATTTCAATGCACATCAATTGCCTCATTATTAACAAAGTGCATATTTTCATTTACTCAATTTAATTTTTTATATTGTGCATGTAGAAAGAGGCCCTCAGGCTCAAGCTTTTTCATACCATATAAAGAAAATATTCTCTATTAAAATGAGGAACATTTGTGGCACTGAATCATTGTGTACTAAATTGTAATTGCTCTGGAAGCATAATGGCAATACAAATGCAATCTGCAGTACTTACAAATCATTGCTACAGTTTAAAAAGATGAAAGCGAGTTCTTGGTTTTGAGCAATGTTCTAATTGATAATTAGTGATCTTACAGAGTAGCCTTAAGCCGGCAATAACTGCCTGACAATTTCATGGGCAGTCCTAAGGTGAACAGTATCCATAGGAAATATTTTAAGGTGCAAAACAGTGTGTACAACTAAAGCATTATGCACATGGCCAGGTTTCCACGCAACCTAATGTCTTAGACGTGCAAAACCACAGAAATTCACCAGTTATAATTAGCCCTGGCATCTATAACTCGTGCCCTAACGTAACTATAACTCACCCCCCTGCCATGCACAGTTCTCTCATCAATAATTTCATTGCAAATGTTCCAGTGATATTATCAATGATGTCATAGAAGATGTCATGAGTGATGTAATATGTGGGATAATTAGAAATGCACAGTGAGGGCACGAGTTATATTCACCAGAGCTAACTATAACAGGTGAATTTCAGTGGTTTTCTAAGTGTAAAGCGTTACATTGTCACTAAAATTCTCACCTAACTATACAGTTACTTTAACTTTTGCTTCAGTGAATGTCTAGTGTTTTTTATTGTAAAGGAATATTTTGTTGCCACAAGTAAAGCTCCTCCATCAGGAAGCCAACCCCACATTGCGCACAGCCAGGCCCTGTAAACTTGTGGCCAACCCCCTCTGCAGGCAGACAACCTGTCATGCACAGCGGGGAATTGACTGCAGGGCCAGGTCCTGTGCCTAACCTTCCCAAAGGCAGCCAACCCCCCCTTGCAGGCTGCTAACCCTATGACGTGCACAGCCTTTGGCATGCATGGTGTAGGGTTGGCCTTTGGACTCCGGGAACCCCATCCACGGGATCAAAACTATATCTATGAAGAGGAGGGTGATACATGGCCCCCCTCCCAGAGCCTTAATAGGCCCCAGGGACCCTATCTGCTGGGTCCGAATCCCATTAAAAAGGAATGGGCTATATAGCCCCCCTCGCCAAGCCTATCGCGGCCCCAGGGACCCCATCCACTGGGGTCTCTCTAAATTTTAGGTGGACAACCCGGGGCCCATCTGGGGCACCCACCAAGCAAATATATTAAGAGGTTCAATTAAAAGGGGAGGGGACGTGGGGCCCCTCTACTCGAGCCTTATTAGGACCTGGGGACCCCATCCCACACGGCCGAATTGAACTAAAAGGGGAAAATGGCAGTGTGGCCCGTCTCCCCGAGTATTCATAGGTCCCAAGGACCACATCCCCCGGGGCCAAAAAAGCTTAATTAAGGGGAGGGGGCATGTGCCCCCCCCCCCACAAGCCTTCTTGGGCACTGGGGACCCCAGGGCCACAGGTGGGTGCCCCGGTGCCCACCTGGGGTGCCCACAAACCATATGTTTGGCCATGCTGGGGGGGGGCTGGTATTGCTGTTTTTTTGCATGCTCCCTCTGGGCGGGAGCCATAACAGAAGTCTGCTCCCAGCAGACATCATGTTCAAATCTCCTGCCAGGTGAGAGCAGACTTGACATCTCGGTCCGCACTCCTGCAGGCAGGGAAGGTATGTTTGCTTCTGTCTGCAGGAGATTGAACAATACTCCCACCAGGCAGGAGCAAACATATGTTTCCCTGCCTGCATCAGTACGGGCAGGGAAATTACTGTGTTTCGGGGTTGGGCTCCCTGGGACACAGTAACTGAGCTGGTCCCAGAACATGGGTTCCATGGGGTCTAAATAGGCTCCGAAAGGGTTGCACGCGCCACCCTCCCTTCTTTTCAAACCTCAGTCCGGGGCTATTTTTAGGCTCGATGAAATGGGCCACACATCCCCCCTCCCCTTCAATCGGGGTTGGGGTACTTGGGGTCACCAAGAGGCTTGAGGAGGAGGTAATAAACCCACCCCCAATTCACTAATGCACCACCCCCCGGGTCCTGGCCCACACTGGGTGGTCTTTTCTTTTTTTACCTTTAAGGAGCCTTCAATGTTTAAAAAAATGCTTGGTAGTTTTGCAGATCCTCTGCGAATTTCTGGCAAAATTTAAAGGAAAAATTTTTTGGGGCCCTAGGCGTCTATCCTGCCATCTATGTTTTTTTTTTTTTCTTTAGGACTCTAGTCTGAGTCCTAAGTCCTGAGATGGCTGCCACCACTTCCTGGTTGATGTGGTGGCAGCCAATTGGATCTCAGCAGGTGATCTGTCAGCTCAGTGGATCCTCTGTGGCTTGAAATATACAATGCTTTTAGCATTAATTGCTCAAAAACTACTGAACAGATTTACACCAAATCGCAAAACCACTCTTTCTGGACCAAGATCTATCTTTCTGCTAAATTTGGTGTAAACACGTTTAGCGGTTTGGGCTGTATCTGTGTCTAAATTTCCTGTGGAAAAACAAATAGGGAAAATGCATTTTAGGACCCTCCCTTTTACTCAGCCCCTGCTTGATGGATCCCCATGAAACTTACAGGAAGGACCTGAGGTGAAAACGTTTTTGGAGGTAAAGTTCATGAAGATTCACCAAACAGTACCAAAGATATAAGCAAACTAAAAATGCATTTCCTCCAAACTGTAACTATCCAGTGGCGACCACCGCTGGGTTATATATGTATATATATTTGTGTGCATATACTTTCCAATATACTACATAGAAATCTTCAGATATTTACAAAGATCAATAACATCTTTGTAAGTATCTGTTCAAAATGGACCATCTGGCCTGTGCGTCGCAGCTTGTGTATGCTAAGAAGTTGTTCTATTCGATTTGCTGAAAAAACAGTGGTCTGCTGTGGACAACAGCCTCTCACCCATGGAGAGAGGAATAAAAACTAACCTAAATGAAGATCCTGCCAATGCCAAGCCGGCTATATGGGTATCATATCATAATTACAAACTCGGCATGATGGGGATAATGGCAAAAAATGTGGTGGCACATGGCATATAGTGACTTTTAAAATTATGAGTACTGATTGCGAATATCATTCTACCATCTTGAGTTTGGCATAATGTCTACATTTGATTTGGGACATGGGCTTGTTTTGTCATGCATCGTTTGCTGTGATGCTAGATCTCACAGATGGTTTTTGCAATTGTTTGATGGCCCATCAAGGAAGCCTTGATCATGATGAATAAAATTAGAGAATTGGTATGTCTTGATTGCAGCTGGTGAACTTTCAGAGTGGTGTGGTGTAAACTCCTAGGCCCAGATTTACCAAGAGTTTATGTAATGTGCGAGCTAGAGAGAGCAGAACTGCGCAGAACTGTGCCATAACTACAAAGAAGTGATGCAGTTCTGTTCTCTCAGTAGCCATGTGCCAATGCTAGCACCCTTGTGCCATAGTGCAAGGGTTTCTGCATTGCGGTCAGCACACCCTTTGTGCACGAAGGGGTCCCTTCCTCTTGATGATCAAAAACTATGCTTTACGGTAATTTCCCCTTTGCTTGTGTGCTGCAGAATGCAGCACACATGCAAAGAGAACAAACGAGGAGAAATACAAATATTTCTCCTCTTTATGCCAACCTCAGGGAGGTGCAGGAATTTGGTGCAAATCCATGTCTACAATTCTTTGTAGATTTGGATTTGCCTCAGAATTGATAGTTGGATGCACAGGAATGCCCATGCACCACCTCATTCTATGGAATGCCTCCTTGACGCAAAGTAACGTAAGGCAGCTCATTGTGTTTCTTTGGGTTACAATTCAACACAAATCGTGATTTCCATTGGATTGTGAATACCACCCCAACACTACTTCGGGTTTGTGTTAAAAAAGTACTGTAAAACAGATTCAAAGTGTTTGAAAGTTTGGGCCCTAATTCATATAGTGTTGAGTGAGAAAAGTGAACATCCCGACTCCCTTAGGTTGGGGAATCCATCCAAAGGAAATTTAAAAAATCATTTGCATATTGTCACATAAAACGCCCGCACAGCCAAATAGTACATTTGGCAAAAACACTTTCCGATTAATTGGCTATAAATCTAAATGTTATGAATGAACTAATCTAATTTTTTTGTGATTGGCCAGGTAAGCCCATACCCTCTTCAGTGTTGTTGGGGCTCACATTTCATAAGAAAAATATTTGGAACAACTGTGACAAAACATTATTTTTTTCAACCCAATTTCCCAAAGAATTGGCTAAGAGACATATTCTACAATTATTTAAAATAATCCGGTCATGTAACGTCGCATGGCCCATCATTTTACAAACTGTGTATAGTCGCTTTCTCCATTTGATTTTTCCACCCGACCTCTTTAGTGACATTCGAAGTCATATCTAATGACTGAGCTTCCTCTTGGTGGCGGCAACTTGAAAAATCTAATGTAATGCAAATTTAGCAATCTCAGGCCAAAGCAATACAGCTGAACAAATTGTACAGTCTCATACAGAGGTGAGATTACTTAAATGCATAGATTGCATATGATCAGGCAGGTTACTCCAACTTTACATAATCAGGCATTAGGCAGCAGTAGTGAAAATGAAATAGCTTTATCATTATAGATGATGAAACACTGCCACGCGAGTAACGAAATAACAGCCACAGCAATAAGTGACTTATGGTACCAGTTAACACAAAATCAGCAACAAACCACTTAAACTCAGAACAAATTATCCTTCAAGGACTACCTTTAAAATATTTTTCATTAATGCAATAATTTTGTCTGAAACATCAGACTGGCAGTTTCAGAAAACACAGATATTTCAGCATGGAGTGCATAATTTTTATTTTCCAAAAATAAGCTCAATTCTCTCAGAGCCCTGTAATTGTAACAAAGAAAAACAGTATGTTTATCATGAATAACTAAGGGGCATATTTACAAGAACTGACGAATCGGCATCAATGTGTCAGATTTCTTGCACCTGCCGCAAATGCCCTAACGACACCATGGATGCACTGTATTTACAATACAGTGCTCCATGGCGCAAGGATTCATGGATGCATCAGAAATTCTGACACATCTTTTGATGCTAAAGTGACGCATTGCTGGAGTTGGTCGTAAGACTGACACACCTCCAGCAATGTGTCAGAACCCAGAGGCGGGTCCCATGCTAAAAACCCTGTGTCAATCCTTACCCCTGGTTTGAGAAGGCGTAGGGATTTGACTCAGTCAAGTCAGAGAGTGACGCAGTGAAAAGTTGTAAATTTCACTGTGTCAGTTCTATGTGGTTTTAATATGGGAATGCCTACCCTGCAGACATTATACCTGGTGCAGGTATAATGTGATGCAGGCCTCTACAAACTGACATATTGGGCCCAATGCATCAGTGTTAGAAATGGGATTCTTGGTAGGCTAGGGCGCGGGCCAAAGCCAGGCAAAAACCACCACTCTAGTCAGGATAAGGGAGTTACACTTCTAAAATAACCCCTGCTCACCCCCTTGGTAGCTTGGCACGAGCAGCCAGGCCTATCTTAGAGGCAGTGTGTAAAGCATTTGCACATCACCAACAGTAATACAGTGTACGCACTACAAAAGGACACCACACCAGTTTAGAAAAATATCCAATATTTTTATATAATTAAAACAAGACAAAAACGATAAAGTACCACAATACTATACTTAAAAGTTCACAATTCAAAAATACGCTGATTAAAAAGAGTTCCTTGTGTGGATAGCGCTGTCCGGGCTACCACAGCGTCGTGAACACACAAATCCAAAACAGTTCTGGCTCACCGCGGGGTCGCAGGACAGCTACGGTGTCGGGAAGACCCGCAAACAGTACCTTTCAGAGATGCAGGGCGATGGGGCCCTCGAAGTCACACGCGTTGCAGGTCGATCTCCTCTCTGATGGAGTCAGGAGCGCTGGCGTCGGACAAAATTGGCTGTAATTCACTATCAGGACATGCCACACACACCAGGGCATGTCCCAACTTTCACATACACTGCACCCTGCCCACAGGGGTACCTTGGGCCTACCTGAGGGGTGTCTGACATGTAAGAAAAGGGAAGGTTAGGTACCGGCCAGTGTGTGCACTGGCCAAGTCGACATGGCAGTTACAAACTGCGCGCAGACTTCTGCAATGGCAGGTCTGAGTTACCGTTTTCAGGGCTACTCACGGGGGTGGCACAACCAGTGCTGCAGGCCCCCGATTAGCATTTGATTCACCAGCCCTGGCACACGCAGTGCACTTTACTAGGGGCTAATAGGTAAATCAAATATCCAATCATGGAAACACCCATCCATAACACGATTTACACAGAGAGCATATGCACTTTAGCACTGATTAGCAGTGGTAAAGTGCCCAGAGTCCTAAAACCAACACAAACAGGTCAGGGAAAAATAGGAGGAAAAAGCAAAAAGTTTGGGGACAACCCTGCAAAAAGGGCCATTTCCAACAGTCAGTTTGTAAATATGGAGCAGTGTGAAGCACTGATTGCGCCAGAGCTGCATCAAAATAATGAATCCGAGGCTGCGCGAGCTCCTTGTAAATATGCCCCAAAGAGACTTATTTACAAGCTCATTGTGCCCCCAGTGTGTCACTTTTTTTGAATGCACAGGCGGCTCAGAGTGCAGACCCATATCTACAATTTACGTGGCTTTTCATGGCCTTGTAGATATTGAAAAGTCATTGTGTTGCCTTACCCTGCATCAAAGATGCGTTCCATGGGCATTGCAGTTGGTGTTCCCATGCAGTGGGTGTTCCCATGCAACACCCATGGATTTTGATGCATTCCCAGATTTTCAAGGACTTGTAAACCAGGGAATGATTCAAAAGCCTACGCCTCTCCAGGGGAGTCATAACCAGGAGAAATATCTTTATTTCTTCTAGTTTATTCATATTTCTATGTGTGCTGCAGTCTGCAACATGCTCATGCTAACATAGGGAAAACAACAATGGGCCTGCACGAGACATATGACAATGCCTTCTTAGCCTGCTGGATGAGGAACATGATACAGAACAGCTACATGATTGCTATCCTCATACAGCTAATACCAACACTAAGGACACACATGCTGCAAGCCCACAAAATATTGCTCACTCTTCTTGAAAACAAAGTCACACTATCATCAAAGCATGTATCTAAACTGTCTACTAATAAATGCTCGATCACTCTCTAAGAACAAACATCACATCTACGACTTTCTCACTGACACAAAACCTGACACACTATTCATAGCTAAATCATGGTTGGGAGATGATATGGCTCCAGTCCTGCATTAAACCGTTCCTCCTCAAACTATCACCCAAAATCATATAGGCAAAAGAGGAGGTGGTCTAGCGGTTGTGCTCAGACAAACATTACATATCACTAAAGCTGACGACGTCTCCATAAAAGATTGTGAGGCCCTTTTCACCAGATACAATCATACACCATCTTCCTCCTGTAACTTCCTGTTCCTTTATAGACTCCACCTAGCAATGCGACATTCCCTGACACACTTCTAGACATGGTTTCAAACATGATAACTACAGTCCAACCTATGCGTTTTTGGTGACCTCAACATTTGGTTTGACAAACCCAATATGCCCCATTCTAAAACAATCATCGCTTGCTTAGACTTACGGAACCTGCATCAGATCATCCAAAAACCCACACACATCGCTGGACACATCCTAGATGTCATTTTTGCTAATACAGAACTAATTACCTTTCAAACAATGACTCTGGTCACAAGGTCGGACCACCAATTGCTTGCTTTCCAACATAAAACAACATACAGCGATGCACCTAACACCACCTTATGCATGAAGCAGCACACATGTAAGTTACAAAATGGCATTTTAGGTTTGTTTATGTACAGGAAGGGAAACCTTCCTGTACATAAACAAACCTCCCTGCTCGCAGACACCCTTGCACTCTGGTGCAAGGGTGCCTGCGTTGGCGTAAAGTTGTGAGACTTAGCACCATCGCAGGGGGAAACGCCAGGCTGCACCATATCCTTGGTAATATGGTGCAGTCTTGACTTTCCGAAGTGGTGATGAGAGGCGTTAAGCCCACGAGGCTAACGCCTCTCACCGCCACTTCCTAGATAATATGCCCCTATATGAGTGGCTACAGGAAGCTTTTGATATCCTAATACCACTAAAAACAACACAACAGAACAAAAGAAAACAAGCACCTTGGAGAAATACAGAGATAAAAGAGAGAAATCAACAAATTAGAAAGCTGCAATGTGCCTGCCTCAAAACAAACATCAATCAAGACAAACGTTGCCTACGGAAAATTAAAAGATTATACAAGTCAGCTGTCAAAAAAGCTAAGAAAAGGTACTATTCAGACAGAATTCAAAATGCTAAATATGCAAATAAAGCATTCTATAAAATTCTCAATGAATTTCGTAATCCAAATTACCTAGAAGGAGCTCATCTCGTTACGCAAGATTTCATAGACAAACTGGCAAATCATTACACGCCAAAGCAGACACATTGGACTCATATTTAAAACAAAGACAAAGGACCAGCACCAACCCTTTTTCAAAACCACAATCCAAGAATACTCTAACTCAGCCTCTTTGTTCCTTCCAACACAATTCACAAAATAAATTTATGGATCTGGTCAAAGCAAGCAGGCCTGCCGGCAGCCCTTCTGACCCGTGTCCAGTGCAAACCTTCAAGAGAATTCTTCTAACAACCTCTCTGCCACACCAGTAAGAAGAATCATCAACGATTACTTAACAACCAGAATATTTCCAGAAGAACTCAAAAAGTCATACGTATGCCTATTACTGAAGAAAACAAACTTGGACCAGCTGAACCCTGACAACTACAGACCGATTAGAAATGGACCTTTCCTGGGCCAACAGATAGAAAGAGCAGCATTCGCCCAGATGTCACAAAGCATTGAAGATAATGCCATACTTTCAGACTTCCAAACGGGATTCCATCCAGGAAGAAGCACAGAATCTGAGCTTGTTTCCATCTGGGATGACCTGAAGAACACAGTTGACCGGAACAGGGTTGCTGTGCTACTTGTCTTGGACCTCTCAGCTGCCTTTGACATGGTTGACCATGACACTCTGATACAAAGACTGTACGAAGCCGGCAGAGAGGGGACTGCTCTAGACTGGATCACATCCTACCTTCGCAACAGAACTAATGTCATCCATACCCCTCCTTCTCATCCAAACTGTACTTCACAAAAGCAGGGGTCCCTCAAGGCTCTAGCATCTCGCCCATGCTTTTCAACATCTACATGAAGTCATTACCAGCACCAATCAATCAATTTCACCTCATGTGCTCTAACTATGCAGATGACACACAAATGCCCCAAAGATATTGGAAAGTCGCGAATTTTCAGTTGTCTCAGAGCCGTGGATCAATGGATGACGTGGAGCCATCTCAAATTGAATGCTTCCAAAACCAAAATACTCACGTGTAGCGATTGGAAAAATTATGACCCCCCTCGCCGCCTAGCCTGATGATCTGGGAACACCACCTGAAGTATCGAAGGAAGTAAGTCCCCTAAAAATGACCATGGACTCCAAGCTAACAATGAATGCCCAAGTGGACAAACTAGCAAGATCAAGATTTGTTACTATAAAAACTTTGTGACGAATCTTCCCCCATCGGGGATTTCCACACCAAACCAGACTACCATCTCTCTTGTTCTGTCCAAACTCGATTATGCCAATAGCCTCTTTCTGGAATGACTATGAAAAGACTACAACGGATTCAGAATTCGTCTGCCAGACTACTCTTTCATATAAAGCCACATGACCACATCTCCCCTGCCTTGAAAGCCCTGCATTGGTTACAGGTTGCCAGAAGAGCCACTTTCAAGTTGCTTTGTATCACCAACAAAGCGATACATGGAACAGCACCACTCTTCATCAGGAATAAAATCACCAAACACATTCAACAAAGGAACCTCCGCTCTAGAGTGGCACCTGACCTCCAAATCCCAACATACAAGAAAAAAAACATGGGTGGCACATCCATCTTTGTTCAAGCAGCCAAGTCCCAGTAAATTCCACACTCTATTCTGTCCAACTAGTAACTAGGGCCTTGAAAAGACTTTTTGCTGAATATCAGTAGTAGCAAGCAATCTCAGTTGTTCCTCTTTGCAGAATAAGTGCCCGATTTACAAGGTGACATACGGCTCGTAAAGTTATGAGTGCAGAGTCTCCACACTTGTGGTGGAGTTTCCACACTTGGGGCGGAATCTCCACACTGAGCACTGCAGTGTGGAAATTCTGCCCGAGGGCAGAGAGTCTGCACTTGTAACTTATGGAATTGTAAGTTCCTTTGTGAATCGGGCCCATTGTTATTATTTCACAGAAATACAAAATAAGTGCTATTTCACCCAATAACCACTCAGCAGAAGTGTTTGCGCAAAAAAGACATGATGAAAATGAATAGTGTTAAAACAGCATTAGTGCTAAAATAGCGAATCTAAGTCACAGCAAAGGTTCTACACACACACAGGTTGCTTCCAAAGTTCCCTTGAAGATGGAGGAAGTGCTATTGCGCCTGCGCATTCTGTTAACGAGTGCACTTTCAAAGACAAAAGAAATTCCTTCATTTACTTGAGGCCTCCTCATGCACTGGAGGACCGTTCCCTATTGTATGTACAGTCACAGAAAAACGTTACTGCATTAAATATCACAGTCAGGGCCTTCTGGCACTTTCACGAGTACCAACAAGTCAAAGGTACAAGCGAACAACAAACCTCACTGAGGCCCAGATTGTTAAAGATTTGTGCTGATGCTTGTGCAAAGCCTAGTGATGCAAAGCAAACAGCAAAGACAATCTTCTTTCATGATAAAAGCAAATTTGTGCCAAAAGTTGGCCATTGTTAAGCTCAAAAAACAGTTTTGCACCAATTTGCTTTTGATGCTTGCAAAGAGGCATGTCTGGGGCGAGAAAGATAACTAGAATAGCATGATCTGGCTTTGCACGAATTGCAAATGCTTAATAAAATGGGCAAGAGGCAGGGATCGATGTGGATGTATCACCTGATATACCTATGTGTAACATGTGTACTTTACATTAACGCACACTTCTAATGCATCTGAACCGTTTAAAGTGGTCTACACATAGGAATATGTACTGGAGTGTGTACAATGTTTACTAATTCTATGCTGCACTGTAATTACTCACCTGTGCTGCGAGCAAAAGGCTGAACATCATGCAGAACAGAAATTTTAAGCACAAGTTCCACTGGTGACATAATCGGCTGGTGACTCTTGCTGGATTTGGGGCTGCACTATTTTCAGGGCGGGCCTGGGCAGCGCATGCGCTGCTCTGCAAGGCATGCTGTATTCGAGTATGGACTTGAAGCTCCTCCCACTCTCCGCCCATATTTTTCATTGGCTTGTGTCATTGTCCTGTCTAAATGCTGGCTTCTGATTGTTAGTCCCTCCTTAGTACCCACCTTGTTTTCATTTGTAACTTCCCATGACGTTTGGCTGTTTGACTTCTGTTGTTAAACGATATGTCTTAATTAGTCTGTAAGCACTATTTTCTTTTATGCGTTTCTCCTACTGCAGGCATGACATGCTTTCCTGCAACATTCAGCGCGCCATGCGCGTTTTCACTTTCCAAGCAGCCCAGGACAATGGCGGCCGCTTCTTTGAAATGAAAAAGGTCTCGCATTTACAAGAGTTTGAGCTATTGGCATTGTAAATGACAATGCCTTTTTATTTATGTGTTAACCCTTTGGGCGCGGCCGGAATTTCCCCGCGGTGCGGGAAAATTCCACGCTGCGCAGATCGGATGGCTCCCGGCCGTCCGACGCACACGCCCACTGTGACATCGTCCGACGCATCTAAGGGGTTAATTATCAAAACAGATAAATAAAAGGCATTGTCATTTACAATGCCAATAGCTTAAACTCTAGCAAATGCGAGACCTATTGCATTGCAAATGCTTGTTTATATTTTGCTGCGATTTTTTAAAGGAGTGCGCCTATGCTCGAATGACTGTAAATCGGGCTGAAAGTTGTGTGGAGCGTAAGCACGCGTTTCCAATAAAGTCCCTGATTAATGCTTCAGTCTCTTTCTACTATTAATGTTCGACTCACACATGTACTAATTTCTCCTTCCAACCGACATTGCACTAACCTACCCCTAGACCATTCACCAGCCCTAAATGTAAGTATACCCCTTTCCAGTCCCCATATTAGCTGCAACACCGTAATCCTAAAGACAATGCATTGTGAAACATAGAACTAAGTTGCAATTTATTCATGTAATTTTTTGTCATGAAACATCTTTCTTTTCTCTCTAATCACTAATTTCATAGTTGGTAGACTATAGAAATATTTCTAGATGGCGTGCACTATAAAATGTTCAACCTATTTTCAACTTTTAGCTATTCCCTTATGGGATACATTCAGTCCTTGCAGTGTTTCTAGGAAACACAGCAGTGTATGTCCTGTTTGACACTGGCCTGTGGAAAGCATTGCAAAGACAAGTAAAAGGCCATCATCCTTGTAGGGATAACAGTCTATCGCTCTCCATCCACATGAGGCTTACATTCCAAAGCCCTGGCTTAGGGCAAAAGTCTTAAATCTCATCAGCCTTATGTGAATTCCCAGGCACAGTATCCACACATAGATTTCATTGCTTGTAATCCTGTCCGGCAGGCAGTACGGCATTCAAGGTCTGCACAAGGGGATTTTTTCTACTCTATAAAAACACAACCATCTCTTCAAAGAGAAACGTCGATTTTCCAAGAAATCTGTTGAATTGCAACTGCTGTGCACGCATTTGCCTCTTGTTACAAATGCTATTCTTGATACTCAATTCACAGTTGATAAGCTAGGAGAAAGACCAATAGAAGATAATGGTATACGATCCGACATTTCATGTTAAAAATCAGAAGGAAAGAAAAATTAAAAAAAAAAATTGGCATTCCCAATAGGTTACACGTTTGCGAGAGTAAGAGCTATTGACGTTGTAAATGTAAATGTGTTTTACTTATGTGTATGGAGTGGAGTGGATGTATGTGATGTGTAGTGGAATTATACAGGATGGTGTGCAGTGGAATTATGTGGATAGTAATTATGTGGTATTTAGTGTATTGGAATTATGTGGAGTGGGATTGTGTACTATGGAGAGTAATTATGTGGTATTTTGTGTTGTTGAGTGTTATGTAGTGGAGTTTAATTATGTGATGTGCTGTTGAATCTTGTGGTGTGAGGTGGGATTATGTGGTGTGGATTATATGTATGTGGTGTGTTATGTAATTGCTTTGTTGATTTGTATTATGTGGTGCGGAATGGAAACATGTTGAGTTGATTTGTGTAGTGTGGAACTGTGTGGCGTTGAGTGAAATTATGCTGATTGGAATTATGTAGCATGGTGTGGAGTGTATTTATGTGGATTGTTGCTATGTGGTATAGATTGGTTTTATGTGGTGTGCATTTATGTGGTAGTGAGTAGAGTGTTATTATGAGGAGTTGAATTATTATGTTGAGTGTTATTATGTGTAGTGTAATTATGCTGGGTGGTTTTGAATTGTGTGCTGGTGACTTGTGTGGTGTGGAATTGTGTGGTGTTGTGTATCACAGTAAACATCAAGTTATAATGAAGGACAGGTGGGTTTGAAGGAAGGAAATAGGGAGGAAGGATGGAAGAGATGTAGGAAGAGAGAGTAAAAGAAGAGAGGAGGTTATGGGGGTGTGAGGGAAGGAGGTAGGGTGTAAGAGATAGTGTAAGAGATGAAACGGGAGTAAAAAAGAGAGGAAGGGAGAGAGGAGGTTTACGGAAGGAAGAAAATGAAAGAATTTTGTGAGGGAAAAGAAGGAAATAGTGAATGAGAAAGCGAGGGAGCATGAGAGGAAGAGAGTGGGTGTAGAGGTGATGTAAGTAATGAAAAGATGGGAAGGAGGTAAGGAGGTAAGGAAAAGTGAATGGAGTGAAGGAAGGGAAGGAGAGAAGAATGAAGCAATGACCTACACCGTTCGGCTAAGTAACAGAAAATCCCACAAGCCAAAAAGAACTGGGTAGCAGGGAGGAGGAGAAGTGTATATTTACAGTAAATCACCAATTTGAACAGGCGATGTATGTATAATTCAACAAATTATCAGTTAGTCATAAAACGTGGTATCCTTCCACATGAAAACCTACTGTTAACAGGATTGGGACAAAACACACCCCAGAAAGAAAGTTTATTATTGCGAAGGACCAAAATAGGTAAATGTCGCAAAGGCTTGAATTATCTCAACCATCAGTGAGGCTTGGGTTTTTTAAAATTGAAACTAAATCTGAGGATGCCAAAAGCCAATCCAGCATTTTTAGAGGATGGAGGCAGAGTTACCTTTGACTCTAAAGAAGAGTCTCCTGCTGATGAACGTATGTTCTAAAGCAACTGAATACACTCTAGAGTGACAGACAGAGTGGCCTAACAGTGTGGGTGTTTAACAGAGACTCTACTCAAAGTCTTCCTCGAGTGGGGTCCATCCATCCTGCAGTCTGAGTATAATGGATTGAAGAAAACTGTGTGCAACCCACCAAATTTAAACAACTTCAACTTGAAGAAACTGGATCTTCTAGTAACTGCTCGCCTTGCTCGTAATCACTATGCTTAGGCAACGAGCAGCTGACCACTTTACCACCGCTGCAGCCATGCATATACATTCAGGGATGCATTTAATGCCCATGGCTCTGAACATCTCTGTATATCTTCATTCACTAACCCAGGGGCATGCTGCAAGCAGGTACATATACGGCTCAACTGTCTCTGGGAGTTAAGGTGGAGGGGCCGGCAGAGAAACATGCCAATGTCACACGGTTACCTTGTTAACCAGGGACTCGGTCAATAATGGTAATTCTTGTCTGAGCAAATTTATGGCGGCTTGGCCGTATTCTAGCATTACCAACTGGTATAAAAGTGAGTAAATGCTATTACAGGATAATGTCTCATCTGTTATAAACACCCCTCCAAAAAGTCACTTGTCTGTTGTGACAGTTGCAGCCAAGTCATCAGCCGACCAGTAGTAAAAACATTCTACTAGACTAGTGTGATTTTTCACTCACTAGTGATGTGGAATTTGAGCACTGCAAAAAATGTGGCGGAAAGAATACGTTTGAAAAACAGACTGAAAAATACTCCTGCGGTTTTACACATGGCCTGGCTTTTAAAAACCGCAAGAAGGGCTCTGAAATACATGGGGGATGTGTGATTATGCTACTATCCATTTCCATACGACAGACACAAACACCCTGACTTTAAATCTCAAATTCATTGCCGCACTTCAAACACTACTTTCATTACAACAGTGCACGTCCAAATTACGCATACGCACAACCGAGATGATGTGGTCAAATGGCTAGAGCTAACGACCTCGAAGCTGGGGAACCGGGTTCGAATCTCGGCAGGGACGCTCAACATCCTGTGATTCTGGGCGAATCACTTAATCTCCCTCTGTCTAACAAAATGAATGTCTACCTCTGTAATGCACCTGGTGCTCATTTAAACCGCTCTGGTACCTTGGGGTCAATATTGTGCTGTATAAAACTCCCTCCTCCCAAAATAAAGTCCCATACTCAATTGTACAGCAAGTTGTGTATGGAGAGGATGTAGCCTAATGGCCAGAACTGCCGATTTCTGTACTGGGGAACCAGGTTCGAGTCTTGATGTCGGCTCAACATCCAGTGATTCGGGGCATATCACTTAATCTCACCCAGGACTTGGACAATGGATTCATGAGATGTATAAAAACAAAAAAATTGCAATTTTATATATAGTATAATAAACTATATGTAAAACTGCAAAAAAATCCACACATCATTTTGTGGTCTTTGTTTTGTCTAAGTGCAATTTGTCATGTTGAAATGGAGTGCTGCTTCAGATCATGTGGTCTTTTAATTCGTGGGTTTGAGTTTAACAAATCGCTGGCTCTCTGTTGGGAGCTCACACCAAGGAGCAGCACGCGGCTGCGCATCACAAAACCAGGGGCACAGGGATCGTGCACACACAGGGAAGTGCACAGCTGTGGTCGCTGCACTGGGAAGCTCGCTGGATGTTCGGGGATGCGCAATGGAAGCCATATGATTGGCAGAGTGTGCCCTAGGATGTGCACTGTCAGCCGTGAATATGCCCTCGAATCACTCTTATAGGTGCTCACAGATTTTGGATGTGCAATGGCAGCCCTGGAACATGCACTAGGAGCCATAGGATGTGCACTGTCAGTTCAGTGGTATGCACCGGGAGTCCTTTTGGGCACTAAGAGCACTCAGATACACACTTTTAGCCCAGGGGCATGCTCTGGCAGCCATGTGATGGGCACACAGAGCCCTAAGAAGTGTACTAGGAGCCATGGGATTTCCACCGTCAGGCCATGTATGTGCACTGGCAGCCCTGTGATAGCCGCTGGCCATCCTGGGATGTGCAATGGCAGGCCTCTCACAAGCACACACAGCCCGATTACGTGCTCTCTTAGTCCAGGGCTGAGCACTGGAAACACTGTTATAGGCACTAGGAGGCCTGGGACACTCACTGGAAGCCCTATTATGGATGCTGGCAGTCCTTGGATGTGCAGTGGTGGCTCTATGATGGGCACAGGGAACTCTGGAATGTGCACAAGGAGCCATGGGATGGGCACTGTCAGGCCAGGGATGTGCACTGGAAGATGTGTTATGGGAGCTGGCTGTCCTGGATTGTGCAATTGCAGCTCAGTCATGGGCACTTTTAGCCCAGGGATGTGCACTGGAAGCCATGTTATGGACGCTGGCAGTCCTGTGATATGAAGTGCATCCTGAGGAAAGCAAGCACGCACAGTGCAATGGGAGAACATAAAAAGAAATAAGGGACAGCGGGAGGAGGATAGAAGGGGCCAACAAGAAGGGGTGAAGTGGGGGGAGAAGCATGACAGAGGGAGGAGAGCAGAGCAGCAGCCGTACACAGGTGTACTTAGGGTGGCGAGGGCAAGGGAGGGGGAGGAGCAGCAGCACCAGATGGGCTGGGCTGTGCAAGCGCGCTGACTAGGTTCGACCTAAAAAAGGAAGATTCCAAATGATTGTGTGCTTGAAGCACAACAAATCAATGCTGCGCCTTCGAAAAGCAACAGTTAATGTTTTGTGATAAAGTAAAAATTTAAACACCGTATGTTGCCAAATAATAGTTTAAACCTGCTTCGCTATGCCATTCGAATGTACCAATTGCTTTTGTGGTATGTAAAAACGAAAATTGGGTATTCAGGAAATAATTTGAATTCGCTTAGATGTCCGTGTGCTTGTTTCAGAGACTGTAGTTAAGAAAAACATCTGGGACGCGTCGGCTCTTCGCACTCTGTTTCTGCATGGAGTTTTACCATCAGTGTTTTTGAAAGTATGCCATTTGCTGACACGCAGCTTTAAATTATATCATTTGCCACTGACAAGAGGTGAAGTAAATTGATCTGGTGCTGTCTTAAGCTACAGCTGAGGCAATAATAGGAAATGGGGAGAGGATATGGCACTACGGCCAGAGCTGCCTACTGTGGGACTGGAAAACCTGGTTCCAGTTTTGGCATCGGCTCAATATCCTGTGATTCTGGGCAAATCACGTAATCTCCCCATGTCTAACAAAAATGAAAGTGTCCTTGTGTAATGTAACTGGTGCTCATGTAGAGCGAACAAATGCCTTCAGGTCGAGTTAGCACTGCAAAAAAAACTAGGCTGCCATGGAGTTGGGCCGTATGACCGAAGTAGTCGCCATATTGAAAATGGTGATTTATAAACATTGCGCATTCAGAAACTGCCTAACTCACAACGAACAGTAAAAAAAAAAAAACATGTTAGACAAGTAACTGGACTTTGCTACAATACAGGGAGCTGAGGCTTCTTAATGTCGAAACACGTGGCATAAGAGTTTAGTGAAGGGCATTCAGTTCGGGTCTTCGTCAGGTGGATGAATTTGTAATGACCCTGTGAGCTGGGGGTGGCGGTCTAAATGCTATAAGGCATCAGGATAAGTGAGCTGTTCAGCCGGGAGGTGGAGCGATCACAAAACAATGTCATGGCAACCCTGAAAATAACAAGAAGCAACCGGACGAGTAGGAGGTCAGAGACAGCCTGGGTAGAGCAAGTGAACTAACACTTACCGAAGACACGAGCATCTGGGAGCAGCGAACGGGTGCCAAAGCTGAACAAATGCCACCACAAAACCATGGTGCGCCTTGCAGTCATAAAGCACAAAATAACTTCAATCCAAAAACACAAACAGAGGCAATTCAAACAAAAAAATAGTGCTCTAAGAGTAACATAAATAAAAAAAAGTGTAAGACCATATGTAACAGGGGCAGGCCTCATGGGAGGATCCAAAAGACCAAAAAGAGGGACTACTAAGCATATTCACCAAACAAAAGCAGGCATTTACGAAAGGCAGTAAGAGGAACCAATGAAAAAAATGAGTGGTGCTTGAAGCCCACATTGTAGATACAGCATGTCTCAAAGAGACAGCATGCATGCGCTGCCAAGGTGAGACCTAAAAATAATGAAATTAATCTTGACGTTTGGCAGCCTCATTTTTCTTTGAGGTATTTACCTTGAACTTTCTAGGATAGGTAATTTTAACAGAACGTTTGTGTAATGTAAAGCTGTATATTTGGGAGATTTAGACCCTGATTCCAGGTGTTATTTATTGCATCCTGATAAATAACGATACCCTTGGGTACGTTATTTCCTGAGTGTAATAAATAGTGCCTATATCGAAATTTTGGGATATAGCATCTGGAATTCGGTTTTTAACACACCAAAATCAGCATGGTACAGTAAATATCGCACACATTTCCTATGTTACGTTTCGGCAGGTTTGACCTGTGGAAATGTAATGAAGCTTGAGGTATTTCAGGCACCTGGTAGTCACCAAGTGTGCTTAATACCACCCAACTCACAATTCCGACCCCGTCGCAAACAGGAATTTGCACTGGGGTCAGAAAACTTCCAAACAACTCAAAATAAGGGCCTTAATATTTAGCCTCAGCACCCGGATATTTTTTGTGAAAGATGGCAGCCATGGAGGAGGATATGATGCTTTGCAGTTTCTCTATGATTAACATGAAACAGACTTTTTGGTGCACCTAAGTGGTACTTATTTGTGAAAAAAATATTTTGTGAATGCAAACTCCATATACCCAGTATTTGTGGAATTTTTGATTTGAAAATACACTTAAGAATACAGAAAATCTTCACTATGCCACTAAAGGTGGAACTTTGCGTCTTTATCTTATGGTCTTCTTGCAGAAGTTCTTACACACCTGCAAACTTAATGGGTGTTAATCTACCACTACCATATAGTGTCCCAGCCTAAAAACAAAGCCAAAGTCACTTTGGCTAATGGCAGAAATAATCACTTTTTAGATGGGCTATGGGATATATTATATCGGCATGAAGATAGAGGGATATCTTCACATAAGAACATATTTCCAATGGAGAAAAGAGGAAAACAATATTGTATTTGCTAAAGCTCACTCATGCAATAGTATACAAATCCAGCATTTTTTCACCTTGCGGAAATTCCAGAAAAGTCAAAAATCTGCATTAAATTATGCGAGTAGGTATATGACTTTTCTATTCGAACCTTTGTGAAAAAACATTGAGGACCATATTTATTAATATTTGACGCAACACAATGCAGCAAGCCACCTTACTGCTCTGCGTGAATAGGAGAGGGTAGGAATGCACTGAATTTAACATTATACAGCAAATTCCTGCTCTCTGCCTGTGCTGGCACACAAACTGCTGCCTAGTACCAACACAGGCACCCTTGCACCATGGCCTGTGTTCCAGGCAGGAATGTTTTTGCATAGGAACGGGCACAAAACAATACTCAGAGGCATTTCCCTCTTTTTATGTGTGCGCCTCTGGTGGGGAGGTGTACAATTCTGACATATTCCTAATTCTACTAGTGTTTTCAAATCTAATGTGTCAGAATGCATGGGTGGGTGCAACGGAACACCGACCCTCCACCCATGGCATGCCTCCATGCTCCCTGCTGCAGATTAACGCAAAGCAGCGATTTGTGCTGTCTTGAATTACTCTAGATTTTTCAAGACACACAAGGTGGCCTTCCGTGGCTTGGTAAATCTCATTTAGGTTTTGCATCGCCCTTGCGTTTCTTTGCATGGTGCAAGGGTGACGCAAAACCTTGAGAAATATGGGCCTAGGTTTTTATGTGCGATTGATCCATTGCCCTTATCCTCACCCATTCATGAGGACTGTATCACCCGTTGGGAATACTATAGTAAGCAATATCCGCAGACAACCCTATCATAATAACTTGTTGAGATAAAGGAATCAGTAATTCATTCTTTATGTATAACCAAGCTGCCTCTTTTGTGAACCTATCAACTTAGTTTGGAATTCTGCTTGTAACGTAATACATTATTACATTAGCCTGTAAGAGAAAACATTTATTATGCACCCTATCTGGAAAGCCCTTCAGTCCCTCATGCGGGGTAGTAAGTGTTGTACAAATACTCATACCATACTCTTATTGAAAATCAAGTGGAATTCCTGTGTTGGAAATGTTGTTTTAGTCTTTGTGTGGAGGGCTCTATACTACATTTGCATGAGCGTGGTTCTACTAGGTTGAATAGCAATTTTTGAGTTTCTACAGTAGTATGTTGAAACAAAAATGTGAATGTGGCTATTAGGACACATACAAAGTACATCTTTTTAATGCATTCAAGCTCTTCAACACTTTTCCTAATGTAAAATTAACTGATGGATTATATGTGGAATGCATCTGTCAAACACAGGCATTTCTTATGCATAGTGGTTTGACGACTCATCAGCAAGGAACAAGCCTTCAGCGAGACTCAAGAACATTTCAAATAATCTTCTGTCCTTTTTCATCAACAAAATCAAAGCACTGAAGAGAGCATCTCCTCGCTGCCAGGCAGGCTGAGGTGACCATCCCATAAGCACATTATTGCTCTACTCTTTCTGAGCTTACTCAAGACATAAAAGATGGCATAAGAAACATATTTATGTCCTTCAGAAAAATGTTTCTGTCCAGGTGTGACAGTAAGGCTAAAGATGTGGATTGGGTCTCATTGCACTGCTGCTGTTTGTCATAAGCCTAATCATCAATGCTCTCTTCAGCGATGCATCTCTCAACCTCTTAGGCATGCTATCTTCATCTCCATCCTTTAAAGACCTTCAATGACTAATGACAATATGTCCAATATGTCTAATTTGCCCCAAATAAAAAAAATTAAATAAATAGTTAAAATGTCACTGAAACTAATTTCCCCAGAGCAATAGTCCACATATTAAAGAAGTGCTTTTCCCTATTTCCTAAATCTGCATCTTCCTGATGTTGAGCTACGTACTTTTTGGGGGAAACAGCCTTAACCACACAGCCTAAACAACGCGTGGCTAAACAACGCAGGCGGAACCACATATGTCTAAACCATGCATATGTCTTTTCCAGGCATATGCATGGTTTAGACGTTAGTGGTAGTTAGCGCTCTAGACTTGGAGTGAATGGGCGGAGGTGTTGCTGACTGGGCTGCGGGTCGGAAGTGACTTCCTGCCTGGACGAGGAACGGCTTGGTGAGTACAATTGTTTTATTTGGGAGTTTTGGTGTCAGGGATCTTTTTAGGGTTTTAGGGCTCAGGGCGGGTGGTCAGTGTACGTTTTTAAGGCAGGGAGGCCAGTTTTAGGGCTCAGGGTGGGGGGTGGGTAGGTTGTAGGGCTGTGTTATAGGGCTTCATGGCGGGGATATGGTACTTTTTACGCCTGGGGGATGGTTTTAGGGCTCAGGGTGGGGGTAGGCGTTTTTTTATGTCTGGGGTCAAGGTTTTAGGGCTCAGGGCAGGGGGCAGTTTGCAGTTCTGTGTTTTAGGGCTTCAGGACGGGGCATAGGGTACTTTTTATAGTTAGGGACGGTTTTAGGGTTCAGGGCGGTGGGCTGGGGTGTTTTTAGGGTCTGGAGGGCTCAGGGCAGGGGGGGTCAGGTTTTAGGGCTCAGGGAGCGGGGGGCTGGGGCTTTTTTAGGGCTGGGGTGGGGTTCGATATTAGGGCTGTGGTCCACTTTTAGGATTCAGGGTGGGGGGCTGGGGTGTTTTTAGGGCTGAGGTCGGGGGTCACACTCAGGGCAGGTGGCTGGGATTTAGGACTCAGGGCGGGGCCTAGGGCAGAACCTTAACCACACATATGCCTTTACCAATCATGCCAATACAACTAAATTAGTTGTAAAGGCATGCGCGGTAAAGTCATGCGTGGCTAATACCATGTTGTTCAGGCATGCAACCACCTTTTGGATATTGATGATAGTAATATAGCCCTCTAGGAGCAGAAGGCAAGGGCCTTAAACAAGGAGGGCTCTAAGGCTATTAGACCGTTCCAACCCTGGAGGGCAGAATGTTCTAATTTGTAAAACAAAGGCCTCATGGAGCCGAGGGGGTTGAACTTGCCTCAGGCTTCGTGAGGTCTTTGTTCACAGCAACAGCTGAGAACAAACATTGGAATGTTGATGCTACGGGCTTCTACCAGCCATTAGAAGTCCAGAGCACCACATTGTCTTCAATGGAGAGCTCAACATTCCAATGTTCTAATCTTAGGTGACAGTCCAAGCACGGACCCTGCAGGAACCCAGAGGTAGCTACCACGTGGCAGCTTTACAGTTGCCCCAGTCTGCAAGAAAGTGAATACCTGAAATTAACTTACTCTAGAGAGTCCTGACGACATGCTCTGAAGCACAGTGTGGTCCAGCATGCCAACCAGACATCATGGAACCCATGAGATGAAAAGCAGCCCACCCCATCAGGCACTAGAGGGAGTGCAATATGTTGTGAATAAAGCTTCCGTCAAATACGGGCGAACATACAAATAGCTGTAGTAATAATAATCCTCATCTCTTCTCTAGTGTGATAATATTTTGACAGATGCCAACTGTGTGTTTTGGGAAATGGGTTTATTCTCATTATCTCATGTTGCCCTCTTCTAACACACATTAGATTAATGAGCTAGAAAGGACTAGCGCCACAGCTTTGATAATACTTCACTTCCATATTAGGTGGCAATTGCATCAATCTGTCAAGAAGAAACTGTAGCTATAAAATTCATCCCATTTCATTAGCACGTAAAACAGGGAGAACCTAATGTTAGTATTAACGGAGCTTTTATGTTAAATCCCTTTTTATGGCCGGCTCCAATGAGAATGGAATGGATTCTGAGGCATAATTTACAAAAGGACTCAGAATATGACTGTTCCTAAATATTCACTTCTGGAAGCGCATCTATAAAAGCATTTGAAAAAGAAGCTTGAGTACCAGTGCACAGTGCAGGATCTGACAAAGAGCCCCATCAAAACTGTGAACAATAAACAAAAAAACAGAGTACCATGCATAAAGAGCCGGAAACAATCAAAGGACCTTATTTACAAGAAAGCAATGCAGCACAGTGCTGCAAGCCATTTGGCTGCGCCATGCTACGTCACTTTCAAAGCACAGGGATGCGTCATATTTACAACAATATGACCTATCCCTGAGCTCTCCCCTGCTCTAGTGCGGAATTGGCTGCCATGCACCAATGCAGGCATCCTTGCACCATGGTGCAAGGGTGCCTGCGTTGCGGGAATGATTATTTTTGTGCAGGAAGGGGCACCTTCCTGCACAAAAACAATCACAAGAGGTGTTTTCCTCTTTCTATACATGCTACAGAATGCAGCACGCATAGAAAGAGGTAAAAACGGGGAGAAATAAAAGTATTTCTCCTTGTTGCACCTCCTTACGCCTACACTGGGGAGACGTAGGATTCCGACGCATTCCCAGGTTTACAAAAGGTTGTCAATCTGGGACTGAGGCATAATCAATGGGTGTTTTGCGTGAGAACACCCACAGCAACACCCATGGCATGCCCCTTTCACACAAAGTGCTGCGTGAAAAGGGGCCGTATGCACATGGCCACAAAAAGCCACACAGGGTGGCTTTACGTGGCCTTGTAAATATGGAGCACCACACTGCGCCGCCGATGCGTCAAAAAAAGTGACGCAACAGTGGCGCACGGGGCTTGTAAATAACCCCAAACGTATTTATGCAGCATTTCTGCAGCACTTTGCATAGTTGGGGAAACCTTATCTTATAGATATCAGGGTCAATGCTAATTTTCTGTGGCTCAAAAAACTGTAGTGGAACTGATTGCAATACCTTCGTTCAGAAGAAGTGGCAGAGAGGACCATGCTACGCCTGCTGCAGAACTTGTGAAATCCATAAATGTATATTGGATTTTATTGCTTACTTTCGTTCAAAGGTAACAGCTATTTGCAGCTGGCAGTTGTCTTAGTGCGCTTGCGGGTGTGGCAGTACTGACCAAGAAAATACGTAGACATGTTAGGTTGCGCTGTATTATGTTTTTTGGAGGTGTGTAGTGCTTTCAACCATTCTTTTGACATTATAGCGGTTTCTTACTCAGGGCGAGAGTTCGTGCAGATAAGACTGGTAGAATGAACAACGCTGTGTCAATGAAGTGGCCTTTCTTTCATTAAGTGTAGGTTTGGACTGCTTCGAGTTGGCGTGGAAAGGTCTTGCGGTAAACGGAATTTTCTTTAATTCTCTCAGAACCCTTTGAAAGTTGTGCTCAGTTGGGCGGGCAGGAGCGCGAGCCGCCCCCGAGACCTTCTGCTGATCCACAAAGATGGCAGCTCCTTATGTGACTTCATTTTCAACTCTTCAACGTGTTGTGCCAACAGAATCCTGGGTGCACCAGTTTATATTTCATTTCAGACACATATTAATGTGAAATATTTTGGGAACTTGGCCACAGGCTCTGCAGCAGAATAACATACAGAATGCACTTATGGAAGATGAATAACTGCTGCTATGCTATTTGAAATCCCTGGGGGAATTAACCGTTTGCGTGTAGGCCAGTTTAAAGGCCAGTCGCCACAATTAAAATGATTGCTAGATACCTGTAGGGGAACATTGCCAAAGCTGTTGCACAGTTCTGGACCATTTTAAAACTTACAATTTAATATTAAAAGTTTCAAACTTGTGCTTTAAAAAAAGGTATTCTGTTAAAAAATATACTTTTACACTGCAACACGTTTGTATATCCATCTGTCTGGCTTCCGCTAGCAGAGTAAGGCCCTTCACCTAATTTTAGAGAGTCGAAACATGTCTATTGTTAGGTCACCGAATGCACTACAAGAATATATGCCTTCTATAGAATGTGAAGCTTCCTGCACCAAACCACATAACTCTCGGGGGCCGATGTTTCTCTCTTAGGGAACACTCTCTTTCGTATGGGCTGACAAAGATGGCGACTTTTATAAATATGACACCGTGCGTTGCTGCTGGCCAAGAATTTGCTAACACATTTTTATCTCACATTAATATTGCAGTAGGTCATCCATCTATGCATATATGGACCAATGCAGCATATGTTACTCCAGCATACACAACAGGTTTGGCGCAATCAATGTTTGCAGCTGCAGCAATGTAAGCTCGGAAGACCACAATATGAGTCGGGCAGTCGTATCCCTGTGGATATACCGCCCACCCCCGGCTATACGTTTTACCACATGCTGGACCACACATGGTAAAGGCAAAGAGATAACGCAGACATATTCCACTCTCTTAAGGTAGATGGAAAATGTAAGCGAAAAAGATCCCAGAATTGGGACTTGCATGCAGTGTTGGACCAGGCAATTCTCAGTCTGCCACCGTATTACCCATTCTAGGATCAACACCTTGTGATGCCCAATTACTGGGGTGGAAGGTTTTTAGGGGCTAGTGGCCAGAATGGTTAACTCTGGGGGCAGTATTTCCATCTCCAACTAGCAGGTATCTCGTAATCAAGGCCTATATGTAATAAAGAGCTATCTAGACCTGACTTGTTTAAAAACAGAAAAAGTGGTAGCGACAAAGAGAAGATAGTCAGCAAGAGGTATTTATATTTCAAATTGTTCTAATGGGGTGCTTAGAAGCTTCAGCATGAGTGCTATATGAAACTCATATCACAGTAACTAACTGAATAACATATTTCTATATTTGGTGGCAACCACAAAGCCACATTTATTAGACCCCCCCCCCCCACCATTGTCGTTTGTAAAGTATCGAAATATTTAAATATTTTAATAGGACGATAGAGAAAACACATTCCAATATCCAGAAAATGTTACACCTCTCTGGCCAAGCGGCATGAAGATAGACTCCTTTTAAGATTTACACATAACAGGTGTTTATTAGCTAGGAAGGTTTTAAAGAAGATGGGCGTTGTAGATTGCCTATTTACCGTCCACTCGTTCAATACCTGAAAACACTGGGGAAAATCGGTACTATGCTTATTTTGTTCATAGATCATGCCCCCTCATGTATATACCTATTATAAAGGATTTTGCAATTGTCACCTGAGCTTTGTTTTTTGCACACAGCTCCCGCATAGGGCACGATTCCTCAAGGTGTTTGCACAAGAACATTAAAGATTTATTGTGAATCAGTAATCCCCAGGTGTAAGAGTTCCTTCCAATTACCAGTTGGGATGTTTGGTATAGGAAATATCCAGAGCAATCAGTGTTTGTGCATCGACTTTCACATGCTGGGCACTTTCCCACATTAAGATTTCACAAGGGTTTACCTGTCCAAATATGAATTGGGAAAGTCCTCCTGTTCCATGTAGAGGGGGCTCCTCTTCAGGGGCTTCGCCCTGTCACCTGAGATGCCTTATAATTCATAGACCCTCTGCCCACACTTGTAATAATTTAATTTCGCAATTGTCATTCAAACACGACTTTCCTGTTTAAATGAACTCTGCAGTTTGCAGGTCACTCCTCTGAGCCTCTCCACCCAGCTCCTAGTGGCAGGAGGAGGAGGAGGAGGAGGAGGAAGGGGCTGAGCGACCAACCAGCTGCAGTGTTGTTTAAAAGCACAGCACTCTGTTGATGGATGTCTGGATAGCACATGTGTGGGGAATTCTTCAGCTACAATCCTCTAACATAGGCACAATCCTTTTTTCAACAGACATACTGAGAATGCCTCAGGCAGTACAGTATGTTTGCTACAATGCGGCTGTCATGAGACACATCAATTCATCCCTGAGGCCAATGAGAAGACACACAGAGAAGCAGGGGCAGGATCCACAGCTGTGTCCCAGCTTCTGATAGGGCTGTGCTTTCAGCCCTATCAAGAAGCTAGGAGAGGACTTGAAGTGGTCTTCCTCTAAATCTGTCCCTACTGGCCAGTCTGGTGCCTCATCAGGAATCATGGCTTGTTGGTTTCCAGTATACGGTGCTGGATTCCTGCTCGAATGTATGACGTTACAACGCGGTCTTTACACCGCGATACATTTACAACGCAGTCATTACAATGCAAGTCGTTACAACGACCTGCGCTGGAGGGCGCTGGACTTAGGAATAGTATGATTTACTATTCCAACTCCAGCCTACGTAACAGTAGGGAAGGTGTTGGAATAGTAAATCATACTATTCCTTAGTGTATTGCGCCATCCAGCGCAAGTCGTTGTAACGACTTGCGTTGTAATGGTCACGTTGTCAATGTATCGCAGTGTAAAGACCGCGTTGTAATGGATGTCTCACTTCCTGCTCTGCTGCTGCCATGGAGCCTCTGAGTTGCCAGCAAAGGAAGAAAGGTAAGTAGAAAAAATTATTTAGTGCTGTTTCTCTGTGCACGTGTAAGTTAAATGTGTTTCTGAGTGATTGAGAGAGAATGAAATTGAGTGAGAGTGTGTATTACTTTAGTGTGTTTGAGAGTGTCAATGAGAGTGAAAGAGTGAAAATCAATGTGTGAGTGAGAGTGAGTATGAGTAAGTGAAGGGGAGAGCGGGGGAGTGAGTCAACCAGTGAGAGTGTGTTTGAATGAGTGAGTGAGAGGGAGATTGTGAGAGGGAGTGGGAGTCAGTCAGGGGTGCCTCTAATAGTGCACCAGGTGCAACTAGAGGCCCTGGTGGAACTGCACCTGCTGCACCATTAAAGGAGAATAGCTGTACCCAAAGAGTTAAAGTCAGTCTTTGTACACCAGCAGTTGTGAGTGATGGTCAGTGATTGTGAGTGTGTGTATGAGTATTTGTAAGTGAGAAACAGCGATTGTGAGTATATGGATATATTTATGTGTGAGGCACCAAAGACAAAATTTGAAACCAATGAGGTGAACCCGTGGCAAGTATTATGCCCCACTACTTTCAGGGATCCCCAGCTGTAACTGGCTCCAGAACATTTCAAATCACAATTTGGCTAATAACTCCTGTTTCCGGCCACGCCTGGATTATTCTAGCACTCAAACTGAGCGCCTGGTATCTGACAAGTATTTCTTAAGCAGAACCATTTTGTTAGCATTAAATAAGGATATGCAAATTTTGAGATGGTTCCCAGAGTTTGATGAGTGACCCTTCCAGATTGGCATCAAAAGAAATCCAGATGGAGAATGCTCTGCAATGCCACGTCATTCAGCAGTGGCTAGCAGTATACAAATACCAAATAACATCATGTAAATTGTCGAAAAATTACGATTTTCATGAGAAACACAAAGTGAAAAAACTTTATAACCTTTAGAAAGTGGCATTTTTATGTAAACGTTTGCAAAGGAAGCAAAAAAATGTGCACCTTGACACCTCTTTAATCAAGAGCCACACAATTCAATAGCTGTGCCTCCTATTATGTTGCCCATTCAAAATTGATATTTTCCACTCTGTACTTCCAGCCACTTTGCCCATGTTTTATAAGTTAAGCTTTATGCAATGTGAAACAATAAATCCTGAAAGCCAAGCCTCACACTTCATCCAGGGGTCCACTTCGATTAGACACACAGGGGGATATTCACAATGAAGTGGCGGTGAGAGGCGATAGCCTCCTTGGCTTAACACCTCTCACCGCCACTTCGGAAACGCCAGGCTGCACCCTATTCTCAAGAATGTGGTGCAGCCTGGCGTTTCCCCCTGCGATGGCGTTAAGTCTCACGACTTAACGCCAACGCAGGCACCCTTGCACCAGAGAGCAAGGGTGTCTGCAAGCAGGGGAGGTTTGTTTATGTACAGGAAGGTGTCCCTTCCTGCACATAAACAAACCTAAAATGCCGTTTAGTAACTTACATGTGTACTGCTTCATGCAGCACACATGGAAGTTACAAAACGGCATTTTTTTAAAAGGTTTGTTTATGTACAGGAAGGGACACCTTCCTGTACATAAATAAACCATGGCATTTTGCTATTTCCATGTGTGCTGCACAAGGCAGCACACGGAAATAGCACAAACGAGGAGAAATTAAGCATTTCTCCTCGTTTCGCCACCTTAAGACCAGGATTTTTCTGGTCTTAAGTTCGGCGCTGCCACCTATTATCGCTGCCCTTGATAATAGGTGGCAGCGTCGAATTCAATGGGTGTTGCGGTGGTACGCCCACCGCAACACCCACTGCACGCCCCCTTTCACGCTAAGTCTAGCGTGAAAGGGGCCCTATTCTCAAGGCAGCGTGAGCCACGTTAAGTGGGTTGACACTGCCTTGAGAATAGGGCGCTGGCCCTATCGCCACGGGAACGTCAAAAAAAGTGACGTTCCCGTGGCGATAGGGGATTGAGAATATGCCCCCCAGTTTGTTGATGTACCTCTTTAGAAATATATTTTCGCACCTGTTGCTGGTGGTATTCTAAATTCACAAATATGATCTATTTACTTTCTTGTTACTTAAAGACAGAAAGAAATAAGGGAGAAAATTCAAACGAACCCTGGCATTTTCTTAGTGCCAGATCTCCAAACATGCAACAGAAACAGTGTTTGCCTTCTGTTCACCTCTTGAAGGGCATTGTCTTTGATTGCCTGGAAGATCAATTTGAGCAGAGCTCCAAGTTTATATAAGAGGTTCGCCCTGGAATGCCCAAACAACATTTCCGAGCAACACAGTTTGAAAAAGGGCTCATTAACATGTCTTACCAAGGGCAGACGTTCAAATTATGCTCTTCAATTAGAGAGATGGCGGCTTCTCTTTGTAAGACTAGCAGAAATGAATATGTAAAGTGAAATTCATCATGACATACCTGCTCTACCTGCAGGAGATCTTGGTAGAAAGCAGACCTTTGTCACCTGTGCATGGAGTTTACAGAACCCTGTTGAACAGATGACAGAAATGCTGACAGAGGACTATTGAGAGAGCCAAGCTGTCATAACAAAGTCAATGCTCAGATAACTCCAATAGCAAGGACACTCTTTGCATGGAAGAAAAAGGTCCAACTTCAGAAATAAGGTTTGGGAGTGGGCCCACACAAGGGGGAGGGGCCACAGGGTATTTTGAACCCCACCCAAATGCCCCTTCACGCGATGGGATATATGGTCCCCTAGCACCAACGGAGGCACCCTTGTACCATGGTGCAAAGAGTGCCTGCGTTGTAGGCAGGATTATTTTGTGCAGGGAGGGATACCTTTCTGCAAAAAACAATCCTTGGAGGCATATTCCAGAATGCAGCACCCATGGAAAGAGGAAGTAATGAGGAAAAATAAAGAGATTTATTCATTTATTGTAAATCTGGGATGCGTCAAAATACATGGATGGATTATTTAGTCTTGCTTTTATGGAAATTCCATACTTGAGATTTCTCTGTCAGGCCTCATTCAGGGACAACAGGTCAGACAGGGGCTACTAGACAGCAACCGTCAGGGATGGGGTTGTTTGCCAATGGTGTCCTGAGGTCTGTCTGACTATTACTGCAAGGTAGGCCAAGTACACCCCCTTCTGAACTTGACTCTAAGGGTAGCAAAGGTGAGCAGTCATGGCCATCTCAGGGAGATAGTGTAGGGTGCCCCAGCTCAGCACTCAACACCCAACAAACAGACACAATAACATCAATATACGCCTTCAACACCATCTCCCACCGCACACTCATCGCCAGACTCCAAGACGTCGGAATACAGGGAATGACCCTCTAATGGCTCCGCTCCTTCCTCACCAGCAGAACCCAAAGAATCAGACTGCCACCCCTCCTCTGTGGACCCATGGAAATCAACTGCGGAGTACCCCAAGGATCGTCACTCAGCCCCACGCTTTTCAACATCTACATGGCCCCCCTCGCCGCCATCGTCAGACAGCACAGACTCAGCATAGTATGCTAAGCCGACGACACCCAGCTCATCCTCTCCCTCACCAAGGACCCCATCACCACCAGACTCAGCTTCCAGGAAGGAATGATGGACGTCGCATCCTGGATGAGCAGCAGCTGCCTGAAACTCAACTCGGAGAAGACAGAGGTCCATGTCCTCTGACCCTCGCCCTCTGCATGGGACAACACCTAGTGGCCCACCGCCCTCGGCAGCCCCCCCACCCCCACAGACCATGCCCGAAACCTCGGCATCATACTCGACTCCGCCCTCTCCATGACCCGACTGGTCAACGCCATCGCCTCAACACCTGCTTCAACATTCTCTGCATCCTCCGTAAGACCTTCAAATGGATCCCCCCGATTCAAGGAAGACCATCACCCATGTACTCATAACCAGCAGATTGGACTACGGAAATGCCCTCTACGCCGGGATCAACAAATCTTTGCTCCGCAAACTCCAGACCATACAGAACACCACAGCTAGGCTCGTCCTCGGCATCCGCGACACAAATGCATCACCCAACACCTGCGTAACCTCCACTGGTTGCCCATTGAGAAGAGAATAACTTTCAAGATACTCACCCACGCCTACAAATGCCTCCACACCACCGGACCCCAGTATCTCAACGATAGAATCTCCTTCCATGTACCCAAGAGGAACCTCCGATCCGCCGACCTCACCCCCTTGCCAAACTCCGCGCATCCGCAGAGCAAGAACGGGTGGAAGAACCTTCTCCTACATCGCAGCCAAGACCTGGAACAAGCTCCCGATCGACATCAGACGCACTCCCACCCTACACATCTTCAAGAGGACCCTCAAGACCTGGCTCTTCGACTGACTGGAGCTGCTCCCCCCCCAGCACCTTGAGACCCTCACGGGTGAGTAGCACGCTTAAAACCCCCTAATTGATTGATACAGCCCAGTGCTAGTCTAAATACTTCACAAATACAGACGCAAGCTCTTGGACCTCCAGAACCAGAACATGAGCTTGCAACTCCACCTAGAGAACCTGGAGAATAGATCATGCTGCTCAAATATCAGGATTAAGCGGGTCTCCCTCCAAACAGCACAATGAGATCTGGAGGGATACGTTAAACAAATCTTCAGGCAGGTCCTCCCAGAGCTCATTGACCAAGATATCATCCTAGACTGCACGCACAGAGTGGGTCATCCATCAGGTTCCCAAGGCACGCAGCAGGATATCTTAACATGCCTCCACCACTATCAACAAAAGGAGGCCCTCATGGCAGTGGTACGAGGGAAAGGCCTCATTCTATTTGAGGGTGTGAAAGTGTGGCTTTATCAAGACCTCTACCCTATCACACTACAGAGGCGCAGATCCCTCATTCAGCAACCTCCACCTTATGCGACAAAGGAGTCATATATAAGTGGGGCACCCATTCTGCCTCATCTTCGTCTGGAACCAAGAGACCCATGGGATCCGCATGGTGGGAAAAAGCCCATTCTATCCTGGCATTGGAGGAACCACAGGCGGACGCAGATGGAGCTGCCCAACAGCAGAGAATGTCTTCACAGTGAACATGGGGTGGCTGGACATGCTGACCCTCGAGAAAGAACAGACACAAACCAAAAGGCTGACGAGAACCATTGGGAGTGCCCCACCTTGTTACATCACCTTCAGGCACATGATGGGTCACAGATCTCTGCATCCTAGTGCCTACCCCCCCTGCGAAGCCTTGGGGGTTCTCATAGTAAGCCCTCTGATCACACTACCAAGGCACAGATCCCTCAGAGCGACTACCTCCTTTTTACGTGACAAAGGAGTCAGATATAAGTAAGGACACTCATTTCCACCTCATCTTCGTCTGGAACCAAGAGACCCAAGAGACCTGAAGATGGAGGAATCCCGTTCAATCCTGGCATTGAAGGAATACCAGGCGGATGCAGATGGAGCTGCCCAGCAGCAGGGATCGCCCTCATGGTGAACATGGGGTGGCCAGATGTGCCTACACTTGAGGAAGATCACACACAAACCAACAGTCGAAGAGAGTCATTGGGAGCGCACCGTTTTGTTACATCGTCTCCAGAAACGCGATGGGTCACAGGCCCCTGCATCCTAGCACCTAGCCCCCTACAGAGCCTTGGGGATCCCTCAGGGAGCCCTTTTATGGAGTTCCTGCTTCTCATATCCTCACGGTATGGGCCCTCCCCCTCAAGGCTGTGTGAGGCAGCACTCACTTCTAGAGAGATGATATCGATGGTCCTGGTGGAAGCTGGCATCACCTCTTCCCACAGACCTCCTGTTCAGATTCAGTGTGCCACGACCCCACACAAAAGTGGTAGATGACTCTCATGATGGGAGAGACAGAGTTCTTTGTTTTCACCACAGTTCACCCCGCTCCATATCCAGGGTCCGGCCATCGTATTAGAAGCCAATCCTGAAAGCCACAGACTAACAGCACAACCTGGAATATGCCTGTGAAAATCCCCTAGCGATATCTTTTCCTATTATCGGTCCCACAGTTAACGTACTGAGCCTCAATGTACGAGGCCTTAACAGTCCGGCGAATCGCCTGGCACTTCTCTCTGTGATAAAGGAACCTAACTGTGACATCTGTCTCCTGCAGGAGACACATCTCCTTAAGAAGGTCTGGAAATGAATGCACTCTAGAAGGTTTGACAGACAATTCTTTTTTTCTGGCCCCGGGAAAAAGGATTTGGTGGCTATCTTCTTGGCTATTAAGTTCTGGGGGCAGGTCACCCACACACAAGCTGAAATACCTGGGAGACTCCTCTCACTTAGGCTCTCTTTGTGTAACCACAACTTCACAATTGCAGCACTGCACGCTCCCAGGAGCACTTTATCCTTGATGCCTTGGACCTTGTTGCCGCCTCAGTAGATGCAGACATTGTAGTGGGTGGTGCAGAACATGTCCTTAGATAGATGACACAGAGGTCAGGCCAATCTTGGGCCTTCTCATATGAGGACTTTTGTTGGCTAGTCGTAGGCTTCATGAACATTTGGCAGGCTCGTTGTATTCCTTCTTCTCCACCTCGCATCAAAGATATGCATAGCGGATTACATTCTAGCTACCTCAAGCCTTATAATGGCTGTAACCAAAGCAGATATAGGTGCATCTGCCTTGTCTGACCACGCCCCTATCACAATGTCCTTCCGCGAACATGGGCTGCCTATTTCACCCACAGCATGGTGCCTTATTAATAAACTCCTCACATATGACTCAACACAGAGGGAGGTGCAGGAGGCAATTACACACTTTCTTCAAATAAACGATACCACCAACACATCCACCTCCCTCCTCTGGGACACACTGAAAGCTGTGATCAGGTGGACCTTCATAGCGATCTCGGCAAGATAAACAAAGACAGGATGGACAAACGCTCTGCCCTAGAAACTTGGGTGAAGTATCTGGAAGAGGCTCAGCACCTTTGCAAAGTGGCTCATCACCTAGAAAGATGACAAGAGCCTTCTCTCAGATATTTATTGTTGCCTTATCAAAACCTCCTCTATTAAGAAATCACCAGCACAGAAGAGGTGGGAAATAGAACTTGACTGTCAATTAATGGCTAATGAATGGTCAAACATCCTCCACAGGATGCGCACAGCCAACTATAGTGCTACAGGGAAAGAGGTAATGCTTAAGGTAACCCACTATTGGTACTACACACCAGGTAGACTGGCGAAGTGGAAAAAAGGCAGGTCAGATGGCTGCTGGTGCCACTGCGGCCACTCAGGCACCCTGACTCACCTTCTATGGCACTGTCCCAAACTTAAACTGTATTGGGAAGAAGTCCTAAAAGACATTAACGATATTTATGACACAGAAATTCCACCCTTTCCCAGCTATGTCCTCCTTGGGTTCCCTAATGCATTAATTTACCTATTACAGTCCCATAAAGGGAAAGCCATGGCCCCGTGTGTGGTGAAGCAGCTTCTCATGGCTAAATGGGGCACTGACTCTATCCTGACCCATTAGTACTGGCTGCACAAACTGTGTGATCTTGTGAGATGGAGAAACTCATGGCAAGAATTCTAAGATCTGACATGCCCCTAGTATTTAAAAATACTCCGGCTTACAGGAGACCAGGAGCAGCAGCATGTACCGACAATAGTCTGACTGTAGGGGATGGCATTCCCAGGCACAAAACCCAGTATACCTGGAACTTTGGAGCTGATTCAACACCGACGATAGACTACTGGAACCCCTGGACATACCCCTTCCCAATCACCCCCTATTTTCCCCTTGCTTCCTGCCCCCTTTTTCACCCACAACCCCCTGCCCCATTTCTCTATGCTCCCCAAGTTATGATTCTTTACCCACTCACCGGCCTATTGTATGTAGGTGAGATCTGTTGTACTTACAAAATAAATAAAAAACTGATTTGAACTATAGAATATTTACCAAATAATTTCACATCACGTTATGTAAATAGTGATAAGTAACATGTTACAGAGGGACTGATTACGATGGTGGTCAGACCGCAACCGACGGTTCGTTGGTTGCGGCCCGATCATCTGCATTACAATGCGTGCAGTTGGAGGCAGCAGTTGAAGGGACCATCCAACCCTTTCCAACGGGCTCAAGGGGCCCATTGGTTCATCGGAAACCCTTCATAATTCCTTAATGATGGCCGCTCCGCCGTCGGGATTATGATGTCGGTTTCCGACAGCCATTCAATATCGGCCTTTCCGACATGGAAAGGTTGTGGGAAAAGTGAAATTGGGGGCCCCTTCCCTCTTGGCCCTCCGCTCTGGGGCCTGGGGGCCACCTATTGTGCCGCCCTAAACATCCCTGCACCTTTTGGCAGGCACCGTGAAGTGCCTGCCACACGGTGCAGGAATGATTGAAAACATAGGGGCTTATTTACAAGCCCCTTGTGCCACTTTTGCGTCACTTTTCCCATGTTAAAAGTGACGCAAAATTGGCGCAAGGGGCTTGTAAATAAGCCCCATAATTTTTCAATGGAAGCTTGTACTGTGGCCCTTTTCTGCCCGCTGCACAAGCTTCCATTGAAAAATTGATGTTTCCAACCGCCCTATGGGCGGTCGCATCCAAATACTGCCGTCGGAACCACTGACCTAAGGTCATGCGGTTCCCACTCCGCAACGGTGCCGGATAATGAGCCCCACAGTTTGTGCAATTCAATCCAGACATGGAAAGAATGAGAAACAAGGTAAAATAACATAAATGAAAGGTGGAACAAAGAAAAAGAGGGACACAATGTGATACAGAAATTGAAAATGATGAATCCACTTTTACTTTCTTCATGTCAATTCTCTTAAATCTGTGCACAACATATTAAAGTTAGCAAAACAATCAAAGAAAATATGATATTAAAAAAAATCCTACAGTATAAAGGTTTATTAGTTGTAATGTGCAGTAATAGCAATATGATGAAAAATGTTAGTGTGCTATTTAAGCAGCAGGTTCCCTTCAAGTGACTCATTTAAAACACCTTGTAGCAAAGCAATTATAATTAAGTTGAATCTAAACAATGTAAAGATCCATACCATTAGTTAATAACAAACAGGAATTATGATCAAAGATTCAGGTATATATTTTAATATATGGTGCCCTTAAGGTATGCAGTGTTCCGTCAATAAAACAAATTGAATTACATACTTGTTGGTGTCAAAGTCTTACAATATTAGAAGTTATGCACAGGTGCAGGTGTGGCCTGGCTTCTGCAGTTGGTTGGTTGTGGATGCTACTCGGGTCAATGAAGAGAATTGCCGCGCTGATCAGGTTGAATCGGAAACCATGGCAGATGCAGCTTCAGACAAGACCAATAGGCAGTTATTTGTAACTGTAGCAGACATAGCTCCGACAGGGCTGATAGGCAGTTGCCACCATGATTAGGCTGACACCTTAACCATGGCAGGTACAGTTGCAACTAGGCTGATAGGCAGTTGCAGACCAATTGGACTGACATAGTAACCATGGAAAAGATATCCCCGACTGGGCTGTTAGGCAGTTGTAGCGTTAATCAGGCCAAAGAACTAACCACAACAGGTGTAGGCCTGTCTGGGTTTGACAGACACAAATACTTGAAGCGGCTTCCAACAGGAACAAGTTGTGAATTACCAGGGGGACCCTCTGCAGAAAAGGTCACTCTTAGCTCACTCTAAGGTAGTCACCTCTTTCTAGATGACCCTTGGTTCCTGGGACTCGCTGAATCCCTATCCTTTACAGGCTCCCCTCCTGCAGCCCCAGACAGATTCATTCCTTCTCTAGCCAGACGGACAGGATTTTAAGTACTTCAGGAAGATCCTAACCTCCTCCAGCAGAAAGTCTTAAGCTCCTCCAGCACAAACTGCAGCCTTCAGGTGATCGTACCTCACCTTTAAGAGGCTGGCTCTGGCAGACTTCAGCCCTGGCCACAGAGCAGTTATTGGAGTACACTGCTGAGCACTCCCTTCCCTTGCCATGATGGACTTGGAATTTGAACCAAGTGTGGTGGTTTTAGTCCAACTTTTTATGCACATTTTCTAGACAGGGGATATGCATCTACTGTCTCAAACAGAAGAACCACTTTGGGGCAGTTCTCCTTTCAAATGTCCTTTTCTGACTGCTCTCCATATACAGCCTTTGGTTAAACTAGAACACCCACATCACAAGCACAGTGAAGTGTGAGGTTTCTGCACCTGGCTGTCATCAGCCCAACTGAAGCCATAACCAGGGGTAGATAAATGTGCAGCCCTGACCTATAAATGTACTCAAACTGCACAACAGAAACAAACTTCAGTTCCATCCCTCCCCCAAAACATCAACCAAAGGACAGTGCTCAGGAAAAAGTAAAGTGCAGCGCCTTTCTAACAAAAAAACTTCTGGAATTTCTGAGGATGGCTCTGAATCCATCCACTTAAGTGTTTGGATTGCCACCCTCTAGCAACAGGAATGCAGGCAATATACCTATACTCTCTGGGAGAGCCGGCCTCACCATCAGTCTTGAGCTATGCCAAACCAGGGGTACACAACATGGATCCAACTGGTCTGAGTACTTAGTCTCACTCATTCACACAGACCTATTGCTATACATGTTCTACACACGCAAGACATGCATTCAGCACACACAGAATGCCAGTGCAAGGTTCTGGGCATACACATAATAGTGAAACTTCACGACAAGTGCACCATTAGGCCTCACTCCCAATGAAGCAGTTGAAAAGGTCTGGTCACAATATTAATCTTACACAACATTGTATGCTGACACCACCACTTTATGATTATACCCAGGCCAGGGATCTTAGTCCTCTGCCCAAAATGAAGGCACTCTTGATGTGCCCTTTCTTTTTACCGGAGAGTCAAGGACCTCACTCATTCACAGACACTCACGGGTCTATGTGCAGATGCTTAGATTAGTGTGACACTAGGTCCAAAATAAAAGTCAGGATTCCACATGCACTCGCAGAGGGCACTCAGGACAAGGGAGCACACCTGTATACTATCCAGGAGAAAAGTCCTACCCCAAATCCCTCTATATACATAGTATCTGCCCATTTTGTCCCTCCATAATTTCACATTAAAATAAGAAAAAGGCAACTCCATTGAACATTGAATTGTGAAGACAATGAAATGCATCACTTGAGGATGTAACTTGAATTTTCTTCGGCTAGAATTTGACATCTGTAGTTGGAGGAATGCCAGAGCCCTTTGCAAATCCTCACATTCACTACTCTATAGCAAATATTGTCCTAGATGACTGAATGACTGACACTGTATGTTGCCAAAAGAATCTTTATAAGTTTTCTACAGTACATCTTGCATAGATGATTCGCCCTATGTATCACATACAATTTCAGCTAAGAAGATGTAATGAGATAGCTACTAACTTCCACCCATGCTGTCTTGGCTGCAATTTGTTTGATAACCAAGCAGTTTCAGAAATATAAACAGTACACAATGAATGCCCTTTTTACTCAGCAGTGACTGACAATATCCAATAATATTAAGGTGTCTTCAGCTCCTTCTTCAGGAACATACAGGAGGTGCGTTCTGAGCTGTGATAATGACTATCACCATTATAACCCAGCATTGGCATATTTATATAGCCCACTGAAAGTAAACAAAATCACTAGACTATTAAACATCAATTTGCAAGTGTATGTGTTAAAAACACATTGATTCTTTGATGTTCCATGCTGAAAAGCACAGTTGCGTTTGACCATTTTTGAATTCCACTTTGACCAAATGAGATGTTCAAACAGGTCTGCCCTATTCATAATTCTTTGGTATCCAAAATTTAAGGGGGCAATGGTGTTTTTTAAATTGGGGATACCTATGAGATCTGTAGGCTTAAGGAACTGAAGGTCTGCAGTCTGAGACATCTAATAATGTCTTGCTATACTGTGCATTTGTGAAAGAATCTTCAAGGGCTTGTGCCCGACTACGGAGGAAAATCTAATCCCCGTTTGTTACTCCACCTTTGTGAATGAATCTTCATATTCATTTTGTTTTGATTGGGTGAATAACATTGGTTGTAGTTTAGAATAAAGAGTAAGGAATATAGTTATCCCTTACATTATTATCATTGTAGCCAAAATAACGAGGACAAAAATAATGAAAGGTAAATATATACAAAGAAGTATATATTTACTATTCTGAAAGCCACATCTAAATACTTTGAAGTTATATATATCATTAAGGTACATAAAAGTGGAGTTAGGTACAGAAAATCTATATTAATCTCCTGTTGATACTTTTGTTCTTTGTTCTTGATATTTTGGTTTTGGTTTTAAACTATAAGATATTCCCCATTCATCATTCAGGACCAACACCATTAACTAAGAATATAGGGCCCCATTACGTAACGGAAAATGGGACCGACCGCCAGAGGTGCGGCGGTCCCACGAGGCCAATTAGGATGCGCCCACCACAGTGGCGGGCGCATTCTGGCCTTTAACATTGCGGACGGTGCTGCTGGGTGCAGCTCCGTCCGCAATGTAAAAGTGCATAGTTTGCATTGCCATGCACAACGTGACAGGCACCGCGCGGTGCCTGCCACCTTGTGTATGGCAATGTAGGGGGGTACCATAGGTACCCCCCAAGTGCAGCCCCCCACCCCCCCAACCTCCCGGGGGCCCGTAACGGGCCCCCAAAGCAATTCCCGCCGGCCTTTCCATGGCGGCATCGCCGCCGTGGAAAGACCTTTAGATTTGCACATCAAAATATGGATGGCGGTGCCTGCTCGGCACCGCCACCATATTATGCCCCAGATCCGCACGGCAGGCAATCGTAACGATTGCCTGCCGGCGGAAAAGCGGCGGACGGTCTTTCTGTCCGCCGCGGTACCCCCCACCATACTAATATGGCGGGGGGTAAATCAGGTGCAGATGGCGGGTGGATCGCCATCCTAATAGGCCCCATAGTTCTTGTCAGGCATCCTTTGCCATTATCTAAGAAGAAATTATGTAACTTCGAGTCGTAACATCATCTCTGCCACACACAATTTACTTCTTGAGCTCTTGATAGTTTAGAAAAATGAAGAACTCTTCTCTGTTCAGAATAACAATAATTTATCGGTACCAGTCTTTAGTAATACCTATACAGTTACAGCGCCTTCACTTTCTTCTTCCAGAACAAACAGGAGGTGTGCTTAAAGGTGTGATCTAGCAACATCATAACTCATCAGTGGCATATTTATTCAGCCCATAAAATAACATCACAAATCATTAGGCTGGCAAAATTAATATGCAAATTTATGATTGAAGCTGAAACCTCTCTAGGATGTGCTGTGTTAAAAAATATAATGATTGTTTTCCATTGTTTCATTGGACGTTCAACAAAAACAATGAAAAAGGGAATCTGTATTGTTTATAATTATCTAGTATCCTGAGATTGAGGGACTGTGGTGTTTTTTTTTAACTTAGGGCCCCTAGTCATGGTCTATGGTACTGAAGTGTGATTTACGTACTTGTGTGTTACATCTAGTAACTTCTTGCAATACTGCACCTTTATGAAAAACTCTTCAAGAAATTGTGTTTGAGTCAGGAGTGATGCTGTTGTGTTTTTTGACTCTGCACACTGGGGCACTGCTACCTATGCCCCAGTGTGCTCTAAACGCTGAAACATGTTGAAATTGGCTACACTCCTCATCAGCATATTTAACATACCTATATCTCCCTAGTAAACGGTACAAAAAGTGGACCCAAGGCCTTTAAGTTGAATGTCACAAGTGGACTGCAGCAAATGTTGTGCCACTGATAAAGTGGTGATAAAAAGCTTGTCTCCAGGCCTGCCCCTGCAGACTGGGCTTGCTGTTTTAAAACTGCCAATTCGACCTTGCAAAGTAAACCTTTGCCAGGCCTAAACCTTCCTTTTTCATTCTTATTAGTCACCTATGAGATAGGCTCTAAATATCTATAGAGCAGGCTGCATGGTATTTAAAAGGTAGAGGATGCCTAATTTATTTTTAAATGCCCTGGGAATAAAAAAACCTCAAAAGTTGTTTCTCTTTGTCGCAAGGCTGGCTGTCCCGTATTGAAGCCATAGGTTACATTACAACACCCAACAAACCCTCAATTCAATTTGGGAGTAGCTAGAAAAAGATTCAAGGACTCATTTTAATAGTGATTTAAAATCCAACTTAATGGTCAAGTTTGACTTTATATTACTATTTTGAAAATTATAATTTTAGAAAGTTGTCATTTTCCTGCATAAGCCACTGTGCCTTTCCACCAGTGTTCTCTGTCACCCAAGAGCTGAATGGCTCCTGTTTAGGTGTGAAGTGGCACCCTGATTAGGCGTGAAGTGGCTCCCACAGCTGAGGCAAAGGGAGAGGGGTTGACTTTCCCCTGACAGGATTGCCTTTGGGTTGTGCATAAGTATTTAACTAACTTCAAAGGATGCCTACCTGTGTCCCTGGCAGATGTAGCTCACACCCATGCCTGCCCCCTCTATTGTCCTGCTAGCCAGCCAGGCACCACTCCCAGTGGGAAGAGCTGCCCTCAGAACTGGATTTTAGTGACCATAGGAGAGGGTGTGCACATTTTACTGGCCACACCTCTGGGGTGAGTACTGGAGTTCGAAGCTAACTCTCTGACCAGGACCTACCTGGGCCTCGTATCTGATCCGGGCTTCATCACAGTCAGCCTCAAACCTTACCCTTGTCCTATTCTAGTGCTACAAATTGCCTGCTTGCATGGTTAATGCTTTGTGTTTTGATGATAAAATGTAATTAAAACTTAAAAAATTCATGTTTTTGGCTCCCTTTATTGAATTTGTGTTGCTTTGGTGCCACTTTGTTCATTAAAATATTCTCTATTTTTAGAAATTAGAGTGAGATTTTATTCTGTCTTTTTCTAACTATTTTGGTACTTCTAAATGCTTTACACATTTTCTTAAGTTAAGCCTGCCTGCTCTGTGCCATACCTACCAGGGGTTGAGCTCAGGTTTAAATTACCGAAACATTTACTGGAGCTAACAAAAATGTTGACATTATTATTTGTGGTGGGCTACCATCCACTCCAACTAATAATGCACTTTCTTACACCGAGCATTGGCATATTTATTAAGTCCACAGAATTCAAATACAATCTTTAGACTACAAAAAGTGAAGATGCAAATTTGTGTTGAAGTTTCACGTTTTCTGTTGTCTGCTGTCCCCTTTTGTATCGCTTTGTTCGCCCTAAGTTGGCGGGGGTATGCCCAGACGTGGGTACCTTGCTCACTTTGCCACTGGATTCAAGCAAGCCTGGCTGATGACGGCTGGAATGCCAGAAACCGGTCCTAGGATGCTTGTTTCCGGTCCAGGGAAGACATGGCTTGGCAGTTCGGGCTGGACTGTTCCCATGAGGCACAGGGTCAGACTGATTTGCATATGGCCATGTCTGAACTGGGGTGGTGGAGTGAGCTAAAGAATGATGATGGATTAAACCCAGATCAGTTGACTGGGGGTGAGTGTTTGATTGGCTCAAACGTTCCGTCCATCATCCCCTTTTGTATCGCTTTGTTCGCCCTAAGTTGGCGGGGGTATGCCCAGACGTGGGTCCCTTGCTCACTTTGCCACTGGATTCAAGCAAGCCTGGCTGATGACGGCTGGAATGCCAGAAACCAGTCCTAGGATGCTTGTTTCCGGTCCAGGGAAGACATGGCTTGGCAGTTCGGGCTGGACTGTTCCCATGAGGCACAGGGTCAGACTGATTTGCATATGGCCATGTCTGAACTGGGGTGGTGGAGTGAGCTAAAGAATGATGATGGATTAAACCCAGATCAGTTGACTGGGGGTGAGTGTTTGATTGGCTCAAACGTTCCATCCATCATCCCCTTTTGTATCGCTTTGTTCGCCCTAAGTTGGCGGGGGTATGCCCAGACGTGGGTCCCTTGCTCACTTTGCCACTGGATTCAAGCAAGCCTGGCTGATGACGGCTGGAATGCCAGAAACCGGTCCTAGGATGCTTCTTTCCGGTCCAGGGAAGACATGGCTTGGCAGTTCGGGCTGGACTGTTCCCATGAGGTACAGGGTCAGACTGATTTGCATATGGCCATGTCTGAACTGGGGTGGTGGAGTGAGCTAAAGAATGATGATGGATTAAACCCAGATCAGTTGACTGGGGGTGAGTGTTTGATTGGCTCAAGCGTTCCGTCCATCATCCCCTTTTGTATCGCTTTGTTCGCCCTAAGTTGGCGGGGGTATGCCCAGACGTGGGTCCCTTGCTCACTTTGCCACTGGATTCAAGCAAGCCTGGCTGATGATGGCTGAATTGCCAGAAACCGGTCCTAGGATGCTTGTTTCCGGTCCAGGGAAGACATGGCTTGGCAGTTCGGGCTGGACTGTTCCCATGAGGCACAGGGTCAGACTGATTTGCATATGGCCATGTCTGAACTGGGGTGGTGGAGTGAGCTAAAGAATGATGATGGATTAAACCCAGATCAGTTGACTGGGGGTGAGTGTTTGATTGGCTCAAGCGTTCCGTCCATCATCCCCTTTTGTATCGCTTTGTTCGCCCTAAGTTGGCGGGGGTATGCCCAGACGTGGGTCCCTTGCTCACTTTGCCACTGGATTCAAGCAAAGCCTGGCTGATGACGGCTGGAATGCCAGAAACCGGTCCTAGGATGCTTGTTTCCGTTCCAGGGAAGACATGGCTTGGCAGTTCGGGCTGGACTGTTCCCATGAGGCACAGGGTCAGACTGATTTGCATATGGCCATGTCTGAACTGGGGTGGTGGAGTGAGCTAAAGAATGATGATGGATTAAACCAAGATCAGTTGACTGGGGGTGAGTGTTTGATTGGCTCAAACGTTCCGTCCATCATCCCCTTTTGTATCGCTTTGTTCGCCCTAAGTTGGCGGGGGTATGCCCAGACGTGGGTCCCTTGCTCACTTTGCCACTGGATTCAAGCAAGCCTGGCTGATGACGGCTGGAATGCCAGAAACCGGTCCTAGGATGCTTGTTTCCGGTCCAGGGAAGAAATGGCTTGGCAGTTCGGGCTGGACTGTTCCCATGAGGCACAGGGTCAGACTGATTTGCATATGGCGATGTCTGAACTGGGGTGGTGGAGTGAGCTAAAGAATGATGATGGATTAAACCCAGATCAGTTGACTGGGGGTGAGTGTTTGATTGGCTCAAACGTTCCGTCCATCACCCCTTTTTGTATCGCTTTGTTCGCCCTAAGTTGGCGGGGGTATGCCCAGACGTGGGTCCCTTGCTCACTTTGCCACTGGATTCAAGCAAGCCTGGCTGATGACGGCTGGAATGCCAGAAACCGGTCCTAGGATGCTTGTTTCCGGTCCAGGGAAGACATGGCTTGGCAGTTCGGGCTGGACTGTTCCCATGAGGCACAGGGTCAGACTGATTTGCATATGGCCATGTCTGAACTGGGGTGGTGGAGTGAGCTAAAGAATGATGATGGATTAAACCCAGATCAGTTGACTGGGGGTGAGTGTTTGATTGGCTCAAGCGTTCCGTCCATCATCCCCTTTTGTATCGCTTTGTTAGCCCTAAGTTGGCGGGGTATGCCCAGACGTGGGTCCCTTGCTCACTTTGCCACTGGATTCAAGCAAGCCTGGCTGATGACGGCTGGAATGCCAGAAACCGGTCCTAGGATGCTTGTTTCCGGTCCAGGGAAGACATGGCTTGGCAGTTCGGGCTGGACTGTTCCCATGAGGCACAGGGTCAGACTGATTTGCATATGGCCATGTCTGAACTGGGGTGGTGGAGTGAGCTAAAGAATGATGATGGATTAAACCCAGATCAGTTGACTGGGGGTGAGTGTTTGATTGGCTCAAGCGTTCCGTCCATCATCCTCTTTTGTATTGCTTTGTTCGCCCTAAGTTGGCGGGGGTATGCTCAGACGTGGGTCCCTTGCTCACTTTGCCACTGGATTCAAGCAAGCCTGGCTGATGACGGCTGGAATGCCAGAAACCGGTCCTAGGATGCTTGTTTCCGGTCCAGGGAAGACATGGCTTGGCAGTTCGGGCTGGACTGTTCCCATGAGGCACAGGGTCAGACTGATTTGCATATGGCCATGTCTGAACTGGGGTGGTGGAAGTGAGCTAAAGAATGATGATGGATTAAACCCAGATCAGTTGACTGGGGGTGAGTGTTTGATTGGCTCAAACGTTCCGTCCATTACCCCCTTTGTATCGCTTTGTTCGCCCTAAGTTGGCGGGGGTATGCCCAGACGTGGGTCCCTTGCTCACTTTGCCACTGGATTCAAGCAAGCCTGGCTGATGACGGCTGGAATGCCAGAAACCGGTCCTAGGATGCTTGTTTCCGGTCCAGGGAAGACATGGCTTGGCAGTTCGGGCTGGACTGTTCCCATGAGGCACAGGGTCAGACTGATTTGCATATGGCCATGTCTGAACTGGGGTGGTGGAGTGAGCTAAAGAATGATGATGGATTAAACCCAGATCAGTTGACTGGGGGTGAGTGTTTGATTGGCTCAAACGTTCCGTCCATCATCCCCTTTTGTATCGCTTTGTTCGCCCTAAGTTGGCGGGGGTATGCCCAGACGTGGGTCCCTTGCTCACTTTGCCACTGGATTCAAGCAAGCCTGGCTGATGACGGCTGGAATGCCAGAAACCAGTCCTAGGATGCTTGTTTCCGGTCCAGGGAAGACATGGCTTGGCAGTTCGGGCTGGACTGTTCCCATGAGGCACAGGGTCAGACTGATTTGCATATGGCCATGTCTGAACTGGGGTGGTGGAGTGAGCTAAAGAATGATGATGGATTAAACCCAGATCAGTTGACTGGGGGTGAGTGTTTGATTGGCTCAAACGTTCCGTCCATCATCCCTTTTGTATCGCTTTGTTCGCCCTAAGTTGGCGGGGGTATGCCCAGACGTGGGTCCCTTGCTCACTTTGCCACTGGATTCAAGCAAGCCTGGCTGATGACGGCTGGAATGCCAGAAACCAGTCCTAGGATGCTTGTTTCCGGTCCAGGGAAGACATGGCTTGGCAGTTCGGGCTGGACTGTTCCCATGAGGCACAGGGTCAGACTGATTTGCATATGGCCATGTCTGAACTGGGGTGGTGGAGTGAGCTAAAGAATGATGATGGATTAAACCCAGATCAGTTGACTGGGGGTGAGTGTTTGATTGGCTCAAACGTTCCATCCATCATCCCCTTTTGTATCGCTTTGTTCGCCCTAAGTTGGCGGGGTATGCCCAGACGTGGGTCCCTTGCTCACTTTGCCACTGGATTCAAGCAAGCCTGGCTGATGACGGCTGGAATGCCAGAAACCGGTCCTAGGATGCTTCTTTCCGGTCCAGGGAAGACATGGCTTGGCAGTTCGGGCTGGACTGTTCCCATGAGGTACAGGGTCAGACTGATTTGCATATGGCCATGTCTGAACTGGGGTGGTGGAGTGAGCTAAAGAATGATGATGGATTAAACCCAGATCAGTTGACTGGGGGTGAGTGTTTGATTGGCTCAAACGTTCCGTCCATCATCCCCTTTTGTATCGCTTTGTTCGCCCTAAGTTGGCGGGGGTATGCCCAGACGTGGGTCCCTTGCTCACTTTGCCACTGGATTCAAGCAAGCCTGGCTGATGACGGCTGAATTGCCAGAAACCGGTCCTAGGATGCTTGTTTCCGGTCCAGGGAAGACATGGCTTGGCAGTTCGGGCTGGACTGTTCCCATGAGGCACAGGGTCAGACTGATTTGCATATGGCCATGTCTGAACTGGGGTGGTGGAGTGAGCTAAAGAATGATGATGGATTAAACCCAGATCAGTTGACTGGGGGTGAGTGTTTGATTGGCTCAAGCGTTCCGTCCATCATCCCCTTTTGTATCGCTTTGTTCGCCCTAAGTTGGCGGGGGTATGCCCAGACGTGGGTCCCTTGCTCACTTTGCCACTGGATTCAAGCAAAGCCTGGCTGATGACGGCTGGAATGCCAGAAACCGGTCCTAGGATGCTTGTTTCCGTTCCAGGGAAGACATGGCTTGGCAGTTCGGGCTGGACTGTTCCCATGAGGCACAGGGTCAGACTGATTTGCATATGGCCATGTCTGAACTGGGGTGGTGGAGTGAGCTAAAGAATGATGATGGATTAAACCAAGATCAGTTGACTGGGGGTGAGTGTTTGATTGGCTCAAACGTTCCGTCCATCATCCCCTTTTGTATCGCTTTGTTCGCCCTAAGTTGGCGGGGGTATGCCCAGACGTGGGTCCCTTGCTCACTTTGCCACTGGATTCAAGCAAGCCTGGCTGATGACGGCTGGAATGCCAGAAACCGGTCCTAGGATGCTTGTTTCCGGTCCAGGAAGACATGGCTTGGCAGTTCGGGCTGGACTGTTCCCATGAGGCACAGGGTCAGACTGATTTGCATATGGCCATGTCTGAACTGGGGTGGTGGAGTGAGCTAAAGAATGATGATGGATTAAACCCAGATCAGTTGACTGGGGGTGAGTGTTTGATTGGCTCAAACGTTCCGTCCATCACCCCTTTTTGTATCGCTTTGTTCGCCCTAAGTTGGCGGGGGTATGCCCAGACGTGGGTCCCTTGCTCACTTTGCCACTGGATTCAAGCAAGCCTGGCTGATGACGGCTGGAATGCCAGAAACCGGTCCTAGGATGCTTGTTTCCGGTCCAGGGAAGACATGGCTTGGCAGTTCGGGCTGGACTGTTCCCATGAGGCACAGGGTCAGACTGATTTGCATATGGCCATGTCTGAACTGGGGTGGTGGAGTGAGCTAAAGAATGATGATGGATTAAACCCAGATCAGTTGACTGGGGGTGAGTGTTTGATTGGCTCAAACGTTCCGTCCATCATCCCCTTTTGTATCGCTTTGTTAGCCCTAAGTTGGCGGGGGTATGCCCAGACGTGGGTCCCTTGCTCACTTTGCCACTGGATTCAAGCAAGCCTGGCTGATGACGGCTGGAATGCCAGAAACCGGTCCTAGGATGCTTGTTTCCGGTCCAGGGAAGACATGGCTTGGCAGTTCGGGCTGGACTGTTCCCATGAGGCACAGGGGTCAGACTGATTTGCATATGGCCATGTCTGAACTGGGGTGGTGGAGTGAGCTAAAGAATGATGATGGATTAAACCCAGATCAGTTGACTGGGGGTGAGTGTTTGATTGGCTCAAACGTTCCGTCCATCATCCCCTTTTGTATTGCTTTGTTCGCCCTAAGTTGGCGGGGGTATGCTCAGACGTGGGTCCCTTGCTCACTTTGCCACTGGATTCAAGCAAGCCTGGCTGATGACGGCTGGAATGCCAGAAACCGGTCCTAGGATGCTTGTTTCCGGTCCAGGGAAGACATGGCTTGGCAGTTCGGGCTGGACTGTTCCCATGAGGCACAGGGTCAGACTGATTTGCATATGGCCATGTCTGAACTGGGGTGGTGGAGTGAGCTAAAGAATGATGATGGATTAAACCCAGATCAGTTGACTGGGGGTGAGTGTTTGATTGGCTCAAACGTTCCGTCCATCATCCCCTTTTGTATCGCTTTGTTCGCCCTAAGTTGGCGGGGGTATGCCCAGACGTGGGTCCCTTGCTCACTTTGCCACTGGATTCAAGCAAGCCTGGCTGATGATGGCTGGAATGCCAGAAACCTGTCCTAGGATGCTTGTTTCCGGTCCAGGGAAGACATGGCTTGGCAGTTCGGGCTGGACTGTTCCCATGAGGCACAGGGTCAGACTGATTTGCATATGGCCATGTCTGAACTGGGGTGGTGGAGTGAGCTAAAGAATGATGATGGATTAAACCCAGATCAGTTGACTGGGGGTGAGTGTTTGATTGGCTCAAACGTTCCGTCCATCATCCCCTTTTGTATCGCTTTGTTCGCCCTAAGTTGGCGGGGGTATGCCCAGACGTGGGTCCCTTGCTCACTTTGCCACTGGATTCAAGCAAGCCTGGCTGATGACGGCTGGAATGCCAGAAACCGGTCCTAGGATGCTTGTTTCCGGTCCAGGGAAAACATGGCTTGGCAGTTCGGGCTGGACTGTTCCCATGAGGCACAGGGTCAGACTGATTTGCATATGGCCATGTCTGAACTGGGGTGGTGGAGTGAGCTAAAGAATGATGATGGATTAAACCCAGATCAGTTGACTGGGGGTGAGTGTTAATTTGGCTCAAACGTTCCGTCCATCATCCCCTTTTGTATCGCTTTGTTCGCCCTAAGTTGGCGGGGTATGCCCAGACGTGGGTCCCTTGCTCACTTTGCCACTGGATTCAAGCAAGCCTGGCTGATGACGGCTGGAATGCCAGAAACCGGTCCTAGGATGCTTGTTTCCGGTCCAGGGAAGACATGGCTTGGCAGTTCGGGCTGGACTGTTCCCATGAGGCACAGGGTCAGACTGATTTGCATATGGCCATGTCTGAACTGGGGTGGTGGAGTGAGCTAAAGAATGATGATGGATTAAACCCAGATCAGTTGACTGGGGGTGAGTGTTTGATTGGCTCAAACGTTCCGTCCATCATCCCCTTTTGTATCGCTTTGTTCGCCCCTAAGTTGGCGGGGGTATGCCCAGACGTGGGTCCCTTGCTCACTTTGCCACTGGATTCAAGCAAGCCTGGCTGATGACGGCTGGAATGCCAGAAACCGGTCCTAGGATGCTTGTTTCCGGTCCAGGGAAGACATGGCTTGGCAGTTCGGGCTGGACTGTTCCCATGAGGCACAGGGTCAGACTGATTTGCATATGGCCATGTCTGAACTGGGGTGGTGGAGTGAGCTAAAGAATGATGATGGATTAAACCCAGATCAGTTGACTGGGGGTGAGTGTTTGATTGGCTCAAGCGTTCCGTCCATCATCCCCTTTTGTATCGCTTTGTTCGCCCTAAGTTGGCGGGGGTATGCCCAGACGTGGGTCCCTTGCTCACTTTGCCACTGGATTCAAGCAAGCCTGGCTGATGACGGCTGGAATGCCAGAAACCGGTCCTAGGATGCTTGTTTCCGGTCCAGGGAAGACATGGCTTGGCAGTTCGGGCAGGACTGTTCCCATGAGGCACAGGGTCAGACTGATTTGCATATGGCCATGTCTGAACTGGGGTGGTGGAGTGAGCTAAAGAATGATGATGGATTTAACCCAGATCAGTTGACTGGGGGTGAGTGTTTGATTGGCTCAAACGTTCCGTCCATCATCCCCTTTTGTATCGCTTTGTTTGCCCTAAGTTGGCGGGGGTATGCCCAGACGTGGGTCCCTTGCTCACTTTGCCACTGGATTCAAGCAAGCCTGGCTGATGACGGCTGGAATGCCAGAAACCGGTCCTAGGATGCTTGTTTCCGGTCCAGGGAAGACATGGCTTGGCAGTTCGGGCTGGACTGTTCCCATGAGGCACAGGGTCAGACTGATTTGCATATGGCCATGTCTGAACTGGGGTGGTGGAGTGAGCTAAAGAATGATGATGGATTAAACCCAGATCAGTTGACTGGGGGTGAGTGTTTGATTGGCTCAAACGTTCCGTCCATCATCCCCTTTTGTATCGCTTTGTTCGCCCTAAGTTGGCGGGGGTATGCCCAGACGTGGGTCCCTTGCTCACTTTGCCACTGGATTCAAGCAAGCCTGGCTGATGACGGCTGGAATGCCAGAAACCGGTCCTAGGATGCTTATTTCCGGTCCAGGGAAGACATGGCTTGGCAGTTCGGGCTGGACTGTTCCCATGAGGCACAGGGTCAGACTGATTTGCATATGGCCATGTCTGAACTGGGGTGGTGGAGTGAGCTAAAGAATGATGATGGATTAAACCCAGATCAGTTGACTGGGGGTGAGTGTTTGATTGGCTCAAACGTTCCGTCCATTACCCCCTTTTGTATCGCTTTGTTCGCCCTAAGTTGGCGGGGGTATGCCCAGACGTGGGTCCCTTGCTCACTTTGCCACTGGATTCAAGCAAGCCTGGCTGATGACGGCTGGAATGCCAGAAACCGGTCCTAGGATGCTTGTTTCCGGTCCAGGGAAGACATGGCTTGGCAGTTCGGGCTGGACTGTTCCCATGAGGCACAGGGTCAGACTGATTTGCATATGGCCATGTCTGAACTGGGGTGGTGGAGTGAGCTAAAGAATGATGATGGATTAAACCCAGATCAGTTGACTGGGGGTGAGTGTTTGATTGGCTCAAACGTTCCGTCCATCATCCCCTTTGTATCGCTTTGTTCGCCCTAAGTTGGCGGGGGTATGCCTAGACGTGGGTCCCTTGCTCACTTTGCCACTGGATTCAAGCAAGCCTGGCTGATGACGGCTGGAATGCCAGAAACCGGTCCTAGGATGCTTGTTTCCGGTCCAGGGAAGACATGGCTTGGCAGTTCGGGCTGGACTGTTCCCATGAGGCACAGGGTCAGACTGATTTGCATATGGCCATGTCTGAACTGGGGTGGTGGAGTGAGCTAAAGAATGATGATGGATTAAACCCAGATCAGTTGACTGGGGGTGAGTGTTTGATTGGCTCAAACGTTCCGTCCATCATCCCCTTTTGTATCGCTTTGTTTGCCCTAAGTTGGCGGGGGTATGCCCAGACGTGGGTCCCTTGCTCACTTTGCCACTGGATTCAAGCAAGCCTGGCTGATGACGGCTGGAATACCAGAAACCGGTCCTAGGATGCTTGTTTCCGGTCCAGGGAAGACATGGCTTGGCAGTTCGGGCTGGACTGTTCCCATGAGGCACAGGGTCAGACTGATTTGCATATGGCCATGTCTGAACTGGGGTGGTGGAGTGAGCTAAAGAATGATGATGGATTAAACCCAGATCAGTTGACTGGGGGTGAGTGTTAATTTGGCTCAAACGTTCCGTCCATCATCCCCTTTTGTATCGCTTTGTTCGCCCTAAGTTGGCGGGGTATGCCCAGACGTGGGTCCCTTGCTCACTTTGCCACTGGATTCAAGCAAGCCTGGCTGATGACGGCTGGAATGCCAGAAACCGGTCCTAGGATGCTTGTTTCCGTTCCAGGAAGACATGGCTTGGCAGTTCAGGCTGGACTGTTCCCATGAGGCACAGGGTCAGACTGATTTGCATATGGCCATGTCTGAACTGAGGTGGTGGAGTGAGCTAAAGAATGATGATGGATTAAACCCAGATCAGTTGACTGGGGGTGAGTGTTTGATTGGCTCAAACGTTCCGTCCATCATCCCCTTTTGTATCGCTTTGTTCGCCCTAAGTTGGCGGGGGTATGCCCAGGCGTGGGTCCCTTGCTCACTTTGCCACTGGATTCAAGCAAGCCTGGCTGATGACGGCTGGAATGCCAGAAACCGGTCCTAGGATGCTTGTTTCCGGTCCAGGGAAGACATGGCTTGGCAGTTCGGGCTGGACTGTTCCCATGAGGCACAGGGTCAGACTGATTTGCATATGGCCATGTCTGAACTGGGGTGGTGGAGTGAGCTAAAGAATGATGATGGATTAAACCCAGATCAGTTGACTGGGGGTGAGTGTTTGATTGGCTCAAACGTTCCGTCCATCATCCCCTTTTGTATCGCTTTGTTCGCCCTAAGTTGGCGGGGGTATGCCCAGACGTGGGTCCCTTGCTCACTTTGCCACTGGATTCAAGCAAGCCTGGCTGATGACGGCTGGAATGCCAGAAACCGGTCCTAGGATGCTTGTTTCCGGTCCAGGGAAGACATGGCTTGGCAGTTCAGGCTGGACTGTTCCCATGAGGCACAGGGTCAGACTGATTTGCATATGGCCATGTCTGAACTGGGGTGGTGGAGTGAGCTAAAGAATGATGATGGATTAAACCCAGATCAGTTGACTGGGGGTGAGTGTTTAATTGGCTCAAACGTTCCGTCCATCATCCCCTTTTGTATCGCTTTGTTCGCCCTAAGTTGGCGGGGGTATGCCCAGACGTGGGTCCCTTGCTCACTTTGCCACTGGATTCAAGCAAGCCTGGCTGATGACGGCTGGAATGCCAGAAACCGGTCCTAGGAGGCTTGTTTCCGGTCCAGGAAAGACATGGCTTGGCAGTTCGGGCTGGACTGTTCCCATGAGGCACAGGGTCAGACTGATTTGCATATGGCCATGTCTGAACTGGGGTGGTGGAGTGAGCTAAAGAATGATGATGGGTTAAACCCAGATCAGTTGACTGGGGGTGAGTGTTTGATTGGCTCAAACGTTCCGTCCATCATCCCCTTTTGTATCGCTTTGTTCGCCCTAAGTTGGCGGGGGTATGCCCAGACGTGGGTCCCTTGCTCACTTTGCCACTGGATTCAAGCAAGCCTGGCTGATGACGGCTGGAATGCCAGAAACCGGTCCTAGGATGCTTGTTTCTGGTCCAGGGAAGACATGGCTTGGCAGTTCGGGCTGGACTGTTCCCATGAGGCACAGGGTCAGACTGATTTGCATATGGCCATGTCTGAACTGGGGTGGTGTAGTGAGCTAAAGAATGATGATGGATTAAACCCAGATCAGTTGACTGGGGGTGAGTGTTTGATTGGCTCAAACGTTCCGTCCATCATCCCCTTTGTATCGCTTTGTTCGCCCTAAGTTGGCGGGGGTATGCCCAGACGTGGGTCCCTTGCTCACTTTGCCACTGGATTCAAGCAAGCCTGGCTGATGACGGCTGGAATGCCAGAAACCGGTCCTAGGATGCTTGTTTCCGGTCCAGGGAAGACATGGCTTGGCAGTTCGGGCTGGACTGTTCCCATGAGGCACAGGGTCAGACTGATTTGCATATGGCCATGTCTGAACTGGGGTGGTGGAGTGAGCTAAAGAATGATGATGGATTAAACCCAGATCAGTTGACTGGGGGTGAGTGTTTGATTGGCTCAAACGTTCCGTCCTTCACCCCTTTTGTATCGCTTTGTTCGCCCTAAGTTGGCGGGGGTATGCCCAGACGTGGGTCCCTTGCTCACTTTGCCACTGGATTCAAGCAAGCCTGGCTGATGACGGCTGGAATGCCAGAAACCGGTCCTAGGATGCTTGTTTCCGGTCCAGGGAAGACATGGCTTGGCAGTTCGGGCTGGACTGTTCCCATGAGGCACAGGGTCAGACTGATTTGCATATGGCCATGTCTGAACTGGGGTGGTGGAGTGAGCTAAAGAATGATGATGGATTAAACCCAGATCAGTTGACTGGGGGTGAGTGTTTGATTGGCTCAAACGTTCCGTCCATCTTCCCCATTTGTATGGCTTTGTTCGCCCTAAGTTGGCGGGGGTATGCCCAGACGTGGGTCCCTTGCTCACTTTGCCACTGGATTCAAGCAAGCCTGGCTGATGACGGCTGGAATGCCAGAAACCGGTCCTAGGATGCTTGTTTCCGGTCCAGGGAAGACATGGCTTGGCAGTTCGGGCTGGACTGTTCCCATGAGGCACAGGGTCAGACTGATTTGCATATGGCCATGTCTGAACTGGGGTGGTGGAGTGAGCTAAAGAATGATGATGGATTAAACCCAGATCAGTTGACTGGGGGTGAGTGTTTGATTGGCTCAAACGTTCCGTCCATTACCCCCTTTTGTATCGCTTTGTTCGCCCTAAGTTGGCGGGGGTATGCCCAGACGTGGGTCCCTTGCTCACTTTGCCACTGGATTCAAGCAAGCCTGGCTGATGACGGCTGGAATGCCAGAAACCGGTCCTAGGATGCTTGTTTCCGGTCCAGGGAAGACATGGCTTGGCAGTTCGGGCTGGACTGTTCCCATGAGGCACAGGGTCAGACTGATTTGCATATGGCCATGTCTGAACTGGGGTGGTGGAGTGAGCTAAAGAATGATGATGGATTAAACCCAGATCAGTTGACTGGGGGTGAGTGTTTGATTGGCTCAAACGTTCCGTCCATCATCCCCTTTTGTATCGCTTTGTTCGCCCTAAGTTGGCGGGGGTATGCCCAGACGTGGGTCCCTTGCTCACTTTGCCACTGGATTCAAGCAAGCCTGGCTGATGACGGCTGGAATGCCAGAAACCAGTCCTAGGATGCTTGTTTCCGGTCCAGGGAAGACATGGCTTGGCAGTTCGGGCTGGACTGTTCCCATGAGGCACAGGGTCAGACTGATTTGCATATGGCCATGTCTGAACTGGGGTGGTGGAGTGAGCTAAAGAATGATGATGGATTAAACCCAGATCAGTTGACTGGGGGTGAGTGTTTGATTGGCTCAAACGTTCCGTCCATCATCCCCTTTTGTATCGCTTTGTTCGCCCTAAGTTGGCGGGGGTATGCCCAGACGTGGGTCCCTTGCTCACTTTGCCACTGGATTCAAGCAAGCCTGGCTGATGACGGCTGGAATGCCAGAAACCGGTCCTAGGATGCTTGTTTCCGGTCCAGGGAAGACATGGCTTGGCAGTTCGGGCTGGACTGTTCCCATGAGGCACAGGGTCAGACTGATTTGCATATGGCCATGTCTGAACTGGGGTGGTGGAGTGAGCTAAAGAATGATGATGGATTAAACCCAGATCAGTTGACTGGGGGTGAGTGTTTGATTGGCTCAAACGTTCCGTCCATCATCCCCTTTTGTATCGCGTAATACAAATAAGAGCAGTCGTTTTACTTTTGTCCCATTTCAATTTCAAGAAAATTAGGTCTTCAGGCATGTCTGCTCTGTAGTAAAGTTTCTGATATGCTGAAATCGAGGGAGCTGCTTTGTTTGAGTTAACGGAGAATAACTAAGGCCCCTGTTGGCATAAAGTACTGCAGACTGGTACAGCAAGGACATGCGTCTGACTCAAGATTGACCAATGGTAATGTCTTGTGGCACTGCACCTTTGTGAAAGACTCTTCAAGTACTTGTCATGGCTCAAGTGAGACATCTAGATAACATCTTGTACTGTACCTTTGTGAAAGAATCTTCAAGCACTGACTCAAGTGGGGCCCCCAGTAACATGCTGAGGTACTACACCTTTGTGAATGACTGTTCAATTATTTGGGTCTGGCTCAAGATGGACAGCTTGTAATGACTTCCAGTACCACACCTTGATTACAGAATGTTCAAGCACTTTTGTGTGACTGAAGAGCACCTTCTAGAAAGGGCTGATGGGTTGCTGTACATGCATGCATTATTCTAGCCTACAATGCTCCCATTTTCAAACTCCAAAAAACACTACATTCTTCCTGGTGAGAGTACGGATGAACTCAATGAAGGTGAGTGGAACTCTCCATGTATAAACCAACACAATTCCTTAAGTGTTACAGAGAGGGTATGGGGAAATTAAAATTTATGACAGAAATTGACTCATCTTGAAACTGTTCTGTGGATTACCATAGAATTCCATGTGATATTCTTTGGAAAATCAGTTGATGACAACCTCTCTGTCTGACTTAACGTTTAACTAAATTGCAGTACATCAATCAAGTTAGACAGTCTTCAACAATAGTTGTTCTTTAATCTGCTAACACATACAACAAGTATCTGTGCATGCCTGTTTTGCATGCTCAAGTAAAGTAGAGTCACACTCACTGGCTTTGCCAATGCTTGTTCTTTTTGTTGGTGCTTTTCCCCAGTGTACAACTACATAGAGTGTGTAACTATGCTTTGTGAAATGCCAGAGTCTGTGTGTAGTGGCGCAATTTATTTTTTCATGTTGTTCTCCACTGTGAATACATTTTCCTTGTAAAGAAACCCATTCGCCTACACACCATTGAATTTCCACCATTGAACAGAATTTACTTCCTACCACTGGCAGGAGTAAATCTCTGACCATTTGCAGTTTGAGAAGGGGTCAAACACCTACAAACTTTTGAGTTTGAGGGTGTTCCTATGCTTTCTATAGAAACTACGTCCTGGAGTGCCCAAGTTCCACCACTAGAGATGAATTTACTTAAGCACAGTATTGCACATTTGTGGTGAAATATTATGCAGGAGTAAAATGACTAACGACTGCAAGAGTACCTTCTCTGAATAACTTACAGTTGAAAATTGGGCTAAGGCATGTGTAGATCAACCTTATACATCGAACAGCTTCGTGAATCCTGCGCAACATTCTTTGCTTCCAGGTAGCAGTCACAGCCACAAAGGAATTGAAACAAAATAGCATACCATTCTAATTTGTCATATAGCTTTAATTCAGAACCTCCACACCGAGCAGTTCATGCCATCTAGCATTCTATTACCACATGTACTATAGACAAACAGAAGCAGCCTGAAAGGCACACAGGATCATTAAGACTTCAGTCTTCAATAGAAACCCAATAATTGTGTGCTAAAGTACCTCCAGACCAACAATAGCACTATAAGGGAATACTAATGCAATATACAGCTGCCAACCACATTTCATTGTGATATAGTTCATTAGTAAAGGAAGTGCCCTCTGTCCTTTAGCGTGATTTGGAGGATTATTTAATATGTTTATACAAATTTTCATTGTAAGGCATAAACATCGATGCATTAAGAAATGCTGAGGTCTAATAATAGAGTTTATTATAATTAACTAATTGTGGTGGCAGAGTTTCCTGTTGTTTGCAATACTTGTAAATTGCGATTGAAGGTATGTTATGTTATTTTAATAAAATTTATATTGTGCACGAATCACCTCGGGAGGGGTATCTCAGCGCAAGTAAAAACACGGACAGAGCGGAGAGACTACTGTTTTCAGAAGAGTGCTGTCTTGAGTATTTTTCTGAATTGGAGAGGTTCAGTGCACATTCAAATGTTTAGGGGTAATCTGTTCTAATACAGTGGGGCAAGATAAGAAAAAGATCTGCCCCCTGTATGGGTCCTTTTGACCCGTGGAACTATCAATAGCGCATTCTCACTAGATCTTAGGAGTCTAGATGGACGATAAGGAGAGAGCATAGAAGACAAGTAGCTTTTCCCAATCAGGGAGTCATGTGTTATGCAACAAATTTTTTAAATGATCCTTTTACAAACTGGTAGCCAATGAAGCAAGCACAACAGAGGGGAGAAGGGCGTTCCAAATGGAAGGTTGCATATGAGATGTGCAGCTGTGTTTTGCATCACTTGAAGTTGGGATAGCAACGTCTCATTTGCAGAGGCCAGTAAGGCATTTCCATAATCCAGGCAGCTGATAACCAGCACCTGTACCAGAGTCCTCATTGCAGAAAGGGGGAGAAAAGTGAAAACTCTCCTCAACAGGCACATGGTGTGGAAGCAAATGCCAATGGTAGACAAAAACATGCTCCTTTATAGAGAGAGTTTGGTATAATTGGACACCCATGTTTTTGACCACATGTTTGTGACTCAGCACTAAACCCAGTTTGGGAGGCCACCAGTCAGAAGACCAGAGCTGTTGGGCCTGCGAAACAACATGATTTCAGTCTTACCAGCATTTAACTGAAGGTAATTTTCTGTCATTCATTCGGCAATTAACTTCATCCCATCTGAAAAACACAAGCTTTGGTCAGATCGTCATTGAAGGAGATTATTAGCTGAGTATCATCTGCATGAGATAATACATCAAATCCAAAGGCTTTAATGATCTAAGCAAGGTGGGGGCACGTAAATGTTAAATAAGGTAGGGCCAAGACAAGAGCCTTGGGTCACCCCCTTGTCCAGTAGCATAGTATGGGATTTATAAGTGTCCAATATAATAGTTTAGGTCCTGTTGGTAAGAAAATCATGAGCTATTGTAATGCCAAGCCCTGGATTCCAATCTCCTGCAACCTATGGATCAACCTTGGATGTGAAACTGTATCAAATGCTGCGGATAAATCCAGCAGCATGAGCAGGGATGGAATCTTGGCATCCAGGGAGAATCAGATTTGGTCAGTGACTGCAACCAGGGCTGACTCTCTGGTATGGCAATGTTGATTCCCAAATTGTGATCAGTCCAGAGTCTTGTTGACCTCTAGATAATCTGTAAGTTGTTGATTGATTTGACCTTCTAACCAATAAGGGAAACAATGATATTGGATGGTAATTAGTGAGATTTGTGGGTGATCAGTTTGCCTCGTTTTGGATCAGCCTGACCTGAGCCACTTTCCAAGCTGAAGGGATCTTGCCTGAATTCACAGATAGGTTATATAGAGAACATATGGCAGGAGAAAGCTGTTTGGACAGGATGGCAGAGATCCTTGGAGGACACATATCTAGGGGCGATCTCATTTTGCCAGTGGCAGGTGCTTTCTGGTGAGATGTTGTTGCACTTGCCTACGTTCGTACTTCAATTAGGAGGAGATGACTTAAAATCAGTCTCCTCATAGGCCTGGTCAGACAAGTTAATAAAGTGGAGATAATTTGTATTGATTTTATCTTCAAAATAGTTGACCAAAGAGTCACATAGTGCTTGAACTGTGAAAGTATCATGTGAACAAGTATGGGGATTGACAAAGGCATTAAGCACTCTTTATAACTCTTTGGATGAGTTGCCGGCTTGATTAATTTGGTTGGTGACATGACATTTCTGAGCTCTTTTGATGTTACCTTGATAGATCGTCAGATATGACCTATAGGCCTCCTTGTCTAATAGCGAATGTGTCCTACACCTCTGTCTCTCCAGCTTTTTACAAGAGGCTTTCTCTAATCGCAATTCAGGTGTGTACCATGGTGCATGAGCTCCCTGTATAAATGAGGAACAAGGTTTGAGAGGAGCAATCCTATCAAGCACCGTGTTGATGCCTTTATGATGGTCAGATAATGCTTAGTCCATGTCTAGATCTACCGACGCAGCAGGAGGCTCATATTCTTTAGAGAAAGCCTCAGGAGTAACTTTACCCCAAGATCTCACAATACTTTTAGAGGCTTTCTTCAATTTATCTGTCACGGGTTTCTTGGAAATCTGAAACCGGACTAAAGAATGGTCCATCCAGAGATGAGGTTGAGGGACTTCGCAAGTCAATGATGTGGAGTTGGTAACATTAAAATCCAAAGTGTGTCACAGCGTCTGAGTATGTCCATTTACTTTTTGAAGAAGACCAAGTCCGGCTAGATCCGAATATAGCAACTGCTGCATTAGGGAAGTCTTCCCCATGAAAATTAAAATCTCCTAGCAGAAGGAAATGTTGGGATGCCATGACATGTGTTACTATATATTCAATTAGACACTGATTGAAGTTGTTTTAGGGCCCTGGGGGTCGGTACAATAATACTCCTTTCCAGCAATCAGCGGGGGAAAGTTCAAACTTAAAGATACAGATTTTGGCCCAATCTGCGTGAAGAGTATCTAACAATAAAAGTTTAAGCACATCTTTAAAAACAATGGCTATTCCCCCACCAGTCCTGCTGACACTATCTAGTCTAAGTATACAATAAGAGTCCGGAAGAGCCAGCATTATGACTGGAATTAAGTTGGGACTCAGCCAGGTTTCAGTAACAAAGCCAATCTCGGGAGAGAGTGAGGAGAACAAATCCCAAAGCTCGATTGCATGCTTTGACAGAGACCTAACATTACACACAAAGTTGATCAGAGCCTGTGTGTCCTGTGATGAGGGGCAGGGAGGGAAGCTACATGTATAGCTGTTAGCTGGCAATATGGCTTCGCACCTATCTCTCTCTGTATTTAGAAGAGAGTGGAATTGACAATTTCTGCAAGCAACAGGTGCTTCAAGTATAGCAGGAAAGAAACCCTTACAGAGAGTGCCTGTGAGACTGTTGACACTACACAAATTATGAATTTTAACTAACTCTGCCGAGGAGTAAGTGAGTCTGGTGGGGTACCTGATTTCCCATTGTAAAGAGGTAGAGGTCCTGGCAGCGATCGGGTGTGGATGGAAGCAGGAGGGCTTGCCTTTGGCGTGCCATTGGCGCACCCGCTGCGGGCGTCCGTTGCGCACTGGCATCGTCATTAGGTAGTTGATAGGATATGAGCAGCTAGACTGCTAACCTCCAGCAGAATGGAAGTGGGGTTACCAGTAAAAATGCTTTCGCGACAACAAACAGCAAGCTGTGGTGGACCAGAAAGCAAGGATGGCGCAATTAAAAATATAAAAAGGTAAGCCCAGTACTAATTGGAGCCACACAATTAAAGTACAGTACATTCAATAAATGTAAGTTAAAAGCATTTTAAGTGATTTGAAGTCAGCGTGGCCACTTGCCTGTCAATTGCTGGTTTCTGCCATTGGCATTAAGTAGCAGATAGGATGTGAGCAGCTAGACTGCTAACCTCTCAGCAGAACGGAAGAGGGGTTACTGCTTTTGAAGCCAGGGGATATACAGGCTTCACAAAGACATTATGGATATTCGTCACTGATGCAAGCACTGCTTTACTTTACACTTTTTTTTACTACTATTTGTAGAATAAGAAAACAATCATCATAAGGTCAATAGATGTTTTACCTAATTTGCTTTGTGAGAGCAAATCATCCATGTACCAATAGATGCATGCTTCCCAGAAGCAACCTATAAAATTATTCAATATACCTTAGCAAAATGAATAAAATAAAAAATCACATCTATAAATGGTGCCTAATGTGATGACAGATTTCTTTCATATGGAACATGCTAATGATATAAATTAAAGGATGCCTGTTTTCTGCTACACAGAACGCTTAAGGTGAAAAGGCAAAACAAACCACTATGATTAGGAACAATACTTTAATAACACATGGGCATCTGTAGAGTATAATAAACCACTGTGTGATCATTGTACATTGACAGAACACACAGAAAATGTAATTTGTTGGTACAAGTTTGTCAATGAACTTGACTTTTTTTCTTCTTTTACGGAGTTTTATATAGCGCGAACTTGACCCGAATCGGGTATCAGAGCGCTTTACATAGCACCAGTTGCGTTACAGGAGGACACATTCATTTTTGTTAGGCACGTGTTCCAAAATCACAGAATTCTTTTTTCTTACCATAAATATGTTTTTGCAAGAAGAAATCTAAAACAGTTATTTTCAGTAATGTTGATTTTTATCAGGGCTTAGTTTGTAGAGAAGTACAGTAACAAAATAATATATAGAATTATAGATGGGTAATAGTAAATTTCACATTAGGATTACTGTTGGAACCTGACTTGAAGGGACGTGACTCTATACTCCCTTTGGCTAATCATCACTTGCCGCCCCCTCAGAGTAGATGAGGATAAATAGGTCCTGAAGAAATGCCTAGATCCCTATGGACTGAATAAGGCATGAAACATGTCGACCCCTTGCACAACTCACTAAAACCTTACAACTGAGACGGGTTTAATCCTCCCTCCTCAGTCCACGACTCCTTAGTCTGCATGGCCCAGGTACTCCTTGAATAAACTGTATCAGGAGAATCCAGGAGCCATTTTTTAAACCACACACACACACAATCCCTTTTCTACTCACTACACTGAGGCACCCTCAAATTAATAATTTAGCTTCACAACGGCAAACCGAGAAGACCTCCGGCAAAGAGCCCCCCTGCGGGGCCCATTGGGTATTGCAGCGCCGGCCCAACGAGGAGCTGCCCTATGATGAAGTATGACACCCCTCGGGGTGTGTGAGGGCCCTTGCTCCTTATTGGAGCTATCCCCGGACACACTATCTTGTCCTATCTAGCACCTGTCTGCAACTGACATTCTTGACGTGACTTGCCACACTTCTCATCCCGTTCCGGCCCCGCCGCCCCCTCCCCCAGGAACAGCATACCCTCTTCTCTTTATCAGTATCCACAGGGCCTGTATGCTGGACCTACTAAGCCCCTCATCCCTCCCTGTGAGACCCTAGCAAGCAATGCCTCACCTGAACTTGCCAAATCAATAATAGCTCATTATACAGAAGAACTCTATGAAAAGATGTAAAATTTGAAATAGTAACCCATTTAACGGTCAATCTGCCTGATCCATAAGTCTCTGTTGTCACTTGCCACCAGAATTTTGTATCACAAGTAGGCCTTTCCAGTAATGTGAACATTTTAGAGAATATTTGGACAAGCTAAAGACCAAGGATGAGCAGTGAAAGCATAGTAGTCTTGGCCATCAGCAGCAATCGCCTTGAAGTGAAAAGAGGCAATGTCAGGGCATTAATAGTATTAGACCTTTCTGCAGCTTTTAGCACCTTCAACCATCATCTTCCCTTTGACAGCAATTATGTGCGCTATATAAGTTATGTGCAACAAGATCATATGTAATAATTGATCAGGTGTCTGCCATTTACCTTTTCTTGTTTAAGTGCTACCTACCTTCAGTATGTGAACGAACCAGCTTATTCAGGCTTGCTGAAAATTCATTTGACCTTAGATCTTATCCGTGGCTTGTTGATGCATGGTCTAATCTTTTTTCTTACTAAAACCAATCAAATCAAAGATGCTGCCTCACAACCACTTCGCCACAGTATGTCATTTGTGCCCTAGAAAAATGGTGGGGGCATATTTAAAAGCCCCGAACGCCTCCAGAGCGTCACGTTTTCTGACGCTCTGGTGGCTTAGCACCATTTCACATATTTACAAGGTAGCGCTAAGCCACTCAACCTAAATATTCCCCTTTCTGCCGCAGTCTACTATGACAAAGCGGCGGGCAAAGAGTGTTGCAGTGGGTGTTCCACTGCAACATCCATTGCTTTTTTATGCTGCACCAGATTTACAAGGCTGGGGCCGCTCCAAAAACTAAGGTCAGGTAATACCTGGTCATAGAATGGCAACACAAGGAGAAATAATTAATTTCTCCTTGTTATTGGCTCTTTCCATGTGTGCTGCATTCTGCAGCACACATAGAAAGAGCAAATCACCATTATTGATTGTTTATGTGCAGGAAGGTAGTCCTTCCTGCACATAAACAATCACCCCTGCAGCGCAGGCACCTTTGCAAAATGGCGTAGGGGTGCCTGCGCTAGTAGCTTTTTTTAGCTCCAGCGCTAGGGGAAATGCAGGGGTGCACCGTATTTTTGTAAATACGGCACATCCCTGCGTTTTAAAAATATCGGAGCGTGGCATTGCCAAAATGGGCATAACACTGCGCTCCGACATTTTTTGTAAATATGCCCCTGGGTGTTTTAAGCTAGCCACCGTGATTAGCAATCTTGATTTTTCAATGATTTCTCAGTTTCTCGTTATACACTGGGAAATGCTGATTTGTTATTTGGCTTTGGATATATGTTCTTGTTGGACTTGGCCCTTTGTGCAGGGTCACCCCTAAACTTTTTGCCTTTTCTCTGACATGGTGTTGGTGGTTTTAGGCCTCTGGGCACTTTAGCACTGTGTTCCAGTGTAAAGTGCGTGCGCTCTCTGTGTACATTTGGTAAGGTTGGCCTGCGCTCCCATAGGAATGCATGGGGGATTCCCTAATTAAGTGTGTCAGTGGTAATTCCTGGAATGGGAGGAGCAGTGTGGTCGGGTTTAGTATGTATGAAATTGTGAGAATAAATGCTGTGCAATGGTGTGCGCAGATTTATTATGACTATGGGAGAAATGCCACTTTTAGAAGTTGGCATTTCTGTGTGCTATGTGTCTGCCTGCCTGATGTGAATTGCATGTCTGGCTTGTGAGTGACAGGGGCTGAGAGGTGTGTGTGGCTCCAGGAGGGGCAGGGTGAGTCAGCGCTAGGCTGAATGGTACATCTGCAGTAGGAGTAGTGGGAGGAGTAATCCCCTGACCCTGAATAGGACTGTGCCCAGCCTGCACAATGCTGGCTCCGCCCCCTGTGGTGTGTCTGATCACCTAGCCCCCACCTGACAAAGGGGAAGAGGAGCTTGGAAAACAAAGTGCTCCAAATCCCCCCTGAACCAGTTGCATCTGGTTCCCCCATACCCTGTCCTGCAGACAAAGGAATACCTGGTATAAATATAGGGGCTGTGACCCCATGAAATTGTTCTTGTTCTGTTCTGGGCTTGTGTGCTGTTTGTGACCCTGTTGGGGCGTGCTGCTGCTGGGGCCCAGGAGGAATCGCCATGAGGGCTTGCCTCCCTGGGCCCTGCATTGCCCCCTTGATCTCCAGGACCTTAAAGAACTTTTGGCTGCATCTAGCGCCTCGTGAGCGCTTTCTTTTTGTTGCCCTAGGAAGGAGTACATCGTGGGCTGCGCAGCGCTGAGCTGCAGCCCCCCTTTGGAGGGAATCCCGACGTAGGGATTCCCCTGTGATGCCGTAGTGAGGCTGGAGCCCACCCCGCATTTTTCTTTATTCTCGCGGGTGCCCACCCCGCATTTGGGTTTTTGTTGCCTCTATTGTTTTGGAGAGCGGGTGCCCACCCCGCTCTCATGTTATTTTTATAGCGGGTGCCCACCCCGCGTTTGTGCGTGTCTCGAGGCGGGAGCCCACCCCGCCGTTATGCTGTTGCGGGAGCCTACCCGCTAATTGATGCTTAAAAACCGAGCGGGAGCCCACCACGCATCGGTGCCTTTAGAGCGGGTGCCCACCCCGCTTTGTGTGCTTCGCGGGAGCCCACCCCGCACTTTGAGGTTGCTTGAAGAGCCGCCGCTCCGGGAGCGACCCGGAAGCCAGGCAGCCGTGCCTTGTTGTGGGCGGGGCCGTGAAACGAAAGCAGGAAGTCCGGAGCCTCGCGGGCTCCGCATCAAAGCCCCGGGTCCCAGGAGGGGGCCCGGGTGAAGGGAGGAGAGGCCCGGTGCCAAGGACGACAGGCGAGTTGGCACTGGATCGTTGGCAGGGCTCCCATGTCTGGAGAGAGCCCCGTGTGTTGCTGCACCGGCGCAGAGAGGAGCAGAGTCCCCAACAGAAGCTCCGGTGAGTGGTGCAGTTTTGGGGAGGTCCTAGTAGCGGGACCTGTCGGGGCACATTGTCGGTGCCCGGGGATTGGGGGCAGAGTCCTCCCCAGAGCCCCGGTGAGAGGGGGCTCCGTTGTAAACTTGGTTGGTGGCAGGGTTGGTGCTTCTTCTGAGCGGACCCGCAGGAGAGCGGGCCGCTCCAACGTTGGGGCACGTTTGGTTTTAAGGGTCCCAGTGTGGGACTCCAGAGGGCCCAGTTAGTGCCCGTGCTCATTTCTTCGGGGGAATTGTGTGTGGGCAGTCCAAGGGCACGGCAGTGCCGATCGGGCCACATTGCCGGTGCACATTTGGCTGCATTTTTGTTGGAGAGTCCCTGAGTGGGACAGGAGAGGCACAGTCGTGCCAAGGGCTACTGATGTATTTACCTCAGTTTCGCCGCCGTAGCGGGCAACTGCAACGTGGGGACCCATTTGTTGAGGGAGCCCCAATGGGGGCTCCAGAGGGCACAGTGGTGCCAGGCCTTCATTGCATCACAGCTGCACGGCAATTAGCGTCAGCTGCAACGTTTAGGCCAACCTTTCTTTGGGGGCATTTTTAAATGAGGTAGGAGTGAGGTGCACTCCTCTGCCCCAGCGCAATTGCACACTTGCGAATTCTGCTGCATTGGCAGCCGCCCTGACATTTGGGACATAGGGCGTTCGAGCCCCCTTTGAGAAGGCCAGTGGGCCAGGGGGACCGTTGGGTTGATAGGGCGCCAGGCTCTACTGTGATTTATGTGGTGCGCAGGAAATGTGATTCATGTACTGTGTTTTATGCACCGTGAGTTATGCCTCTACTGTGGTTTATGTTATGAGGTTTTGCATATTGTGGTTTATGCTGGTGAGGTTATGCCTAATGCGAATTATACTTAGGAGGTTATGGTCTAATATGTTTAGGCTTATGAAGTTGGCGCAGAATGTATTTCACGCCTAATGTGATACTGTGCTTAATATGGTTTATGTTGTAGGAGAATTCTGAGTACAGTGTTGCCAGTAATTACTGGTTGTGTTCTACGTTTATTATATGTTCTACATTTACTAAGTTCACTCTGTGATGGTTCTGACAGTGGTCCAATTGGCCCTGTCAGGTGTATATAATCCCCTGTAAATATTGCCTAGTGCCAGTTGGCACAGTGTATATTGTGTGATTACTATTCTAATGTGTTATGACAATACAAAGGCTATTTTTATATATAACCTTGTGTGGAGTTCCTTTTGTGGTGTGCCTAGTATGTTGTTGCTGTGTGTGGTTGCGCAAACGCTTTACACATTGCCTCCGGGATAAGCCTGACTGCTCGTGCCAAGCCACCAAGGGGGTGAGCAGGGGTTATCTTCGGCGTGTAACTCCCTTGCCCTGACAAGAGTGGTGGTCTCTGCCTGGCTTTGGCGCAAGCCTTAGCCAACCAGAGATCCCATTTCTAACAGTTCTATATTATCTCTCATTCAACCACAACTTCTGTGCCTCTTAATCATTTATAATCGGTCGCAGTTTAATGTATGTCAATAGTAATTAGAATATGTAGGATTTTTTAAAAAAAGGCTAAAATTTCTACAGCTCTAACGTTGCTTATACTACTGAAGCATGACGGTGTATTTTCAGTGCTCAAATCAATTATTGAATATTAACAGGAAAACATAGTTAAATCTTTGTGCTTTCCTCAACGAGAAAATTAAGACATTATTTTCACTTTTCACTCTATCAGAATCAAAGTTACTAAAACATGTGCACCCATTGTGCCAAGAAAACCACAAATATTAGAGCACTTAAAAATTTCCTGTAACACGTTATACCACAGCACATCACAGCATAATAAATTGCTACGTAACAAAACATAACATTACATAATACCAAATACCACAACATAAAAAAATTAGCTTTTCATTGTCAGGCAGCCACAAACAAGTAAGGAGTATAGGCCTCGATCTCCTACTCACCCCCTGTGCAGCAGCAAAGTGTAATGTATGTGCAGAGATAGTGCAGACTGCATGGTGTACAGTTTTTTAGGTCGAGCATTCGAGACCTCTTGTATATACTTAGTATATACTTATATGTGTATGTACTTTATGGGCTCTGGAGATCAGCCCTAGGACTTGTCTGCTTCCGCTTAGGGACCTTTTTTACTGTTCAACTCCCTCTATTTAACTGTCTTGATAGAAAACGACCAGTAGAGGTCAGTAAAATACCAGAATTGCTTTCTGCTTGTTCAACTGCCTCTATTTAACTGTCTTGATAGAAAATGACCAGTAGAGGTCAGTAAAAAACCAGAATTGCTTTCTGCTGAGGGACTTTCTTTTTTTTATTCTTCTGGCAACTGCCTTTATTTAACTTTCTTGATAGAAAACGACCAGCAGAGGTCAGTGAAATATCAGAATCACTTTAGCATTCTCTAGATTCCAGTCCATAGAAATTGTCTTCCACAAGCACCCGTAGACAATAATATTTTTTTCAAATCTTGTATTTTCAGTGATATGACCACCAAAGGCCTTGATTTTATATTAAAAACAGAGCTTTGGAATATACCATTTCCCGATGAAAGGCAATATTTCTCTCCATGTGTTCCCATACCTGGCGTGTCATGCAGTTTGGTGCTTACTTTCCCTCCATGTTAAAGAACAGTAGATGTTTCAGCACCCAGGCTAATGTGCTGCATAGCTAAATACATATAAGGTCCCAAAGGCGAGACCGATTGCATTGCAAATGCTTGTCTTTGTTGTGGGACATATACATAGCCATTGGAATTATGTGATCCTACAGGTATGACGTTCCCATAAAACTATAGATTTGCTGCACTTACCACCTATTCCTCATTGCTGAATAATTGCACCCAAAAATGTTTCAAGTTCACATGGATCAAAAGTTGCTAAAAAAGTGGACCATGCTGTGTTGCACAGTGGCGGCCCCCCCATTAGGGCAGAGAAGGATCTCCCCCCTGATGCCAGTGCACCAAAAGTGGAAAATAAAATGGTAATAAAATGAATTACGATTTTATTTTTCACTGCTCCAAGCCCGAGCAGTGTTTGGGGATGGGGCATTGCCGCTGACTGGCAGCAAGGGAGTGGTGCTCACTTCGTCAGTTTGCACTGCGCAAGTCAATTTGGCCAGCTGTTTTCAGGACGGCCAGCCTGACTTGCGCAGTGTAAACCTCTCCACACCGCTGTTTCAGACAGCTGGGTGGAGAGCAGGCACAGGCCTCCTGTGCCTGCTGGAGCATTGAGGCAGCCCGCTCCAGCCAATCCTGGCGCTGCTCTCATGCTGCTCATCTGCAGCATGAGATCAGCATTGGTATTTGCAGAAGGGGGTTGCCTGAGGCTCCAAGAGGTGCCGTTGAGCTGACGGCATCCAAGAAGAAAGAAGTAAAATATGAAGGAGAGCAAAACACATTTTAATTTTTGCAAAATCTTTTTGGCCCCCACTGAGTTCGGCTGTTGGTCTCATCAACACCACTCTAGTGTTGAGGGTCACTGCCAGCCATTTAGTGGCAGGTCCTTTGCTAAGTTTACATGCTCAACTTTTAGGAGATGATTTCTATATTCAGATGCTGCTTCAACTTTACACACATTTCTCTGGAAATTGCTTTCTTCTTCTATAGCTACTAGTGGTTGAGCAGAGGTTCTCCAAGAAATGTATTTTAGCCTAAACAGATTGGGGCAGATTTACAAGCCCCTTGCGCCACTTTTGCGTCACTTTTCCCATGTTAAAAGTGACGCAAAAGTGGCGCAAGGGGCTTGTAAATCTGCCCCATTGTGTTTATTTGTTGATAAGGGTACACTCCCCTTAAATTAATAACCACATTTCTGGCAAGTACAAATAAGCAAGTGGTAACAAAGACTTTGCCTCCTTCAATGTTATTTTGTGTTGTTATAACCCAGTGGACGAGTACTGATGGTAAGTACAAAATACAAATAAGTAAGCACATTGGATTACCAAGCCACATGACCTTAACCTTCATTGGTGCATGAGAACAATTACATGGGTTGGCAATAAACCCATATTTATTTATTTGAAGCTTATTAATAACACATTCATGAAACTAAATTACTCCACAAACCATGGAAACATCTGGGGTCTGGGATACAGAAGGAGAAAGACAATTGGCCTCTTGAAGGAAATATAATCTGTGAAACTAGTAAAGAAGATTAAATGAAATCAGGTACTCCAATGCTTACACTCTACATGAACATTGATGTACTAGACTGTAAAGTGCAGACCACTTACTCATTTGTTCTATGTGCAGTGCGCCTTCCCATGTGACAATGAATTAATTGGGGAGGGTAAGGCCAGAGTGATTGAAAAACAGCCACATCTCATTGTGGATGAGAAATATGCTAGCTTTTGCACCTACCATCATGAGATACACCACTGGTGCACATTTTACATGGTCAGTTTCCACATACCTACCAATATTGCATGCATGCAGAGTAACTTGTGGAAATGCAATTCCAATTTTTGCACTAATATGCTCACAAAATACTTCTTTGGTTGTATAGCCTGCTTTTATAATTTAACATTGCTGATGTAAATGTGGCTCAAAGTGACTAAAAGGTGAAGAAAACAAATTCATGGTGTATATGACAAGTAGTCATACCATATGAACATTAAACTGCCAATGAAAAATTGAGAAATTAAAATATCGAACCCCTCAGAATGGCCCATACCACAGTAAGAGCTGTTTTATTGCACAATAATTATTACTTTGTGGTATTGGTTAAAACAAGTCTTCAGCGATTTTACTTTTTTCATTCAGGCACAAATACTATTGATTTACATTAAAAAAAATGTCAGGACCCTGAAATACACTTGTAATGGTGCAGATATTAAAATGGCATTTGACAACAAAAATTAACCTCTAAATTGCCCAAACGTAAACTGCATTGCTTCATTTCAATATCATGGGAATACATAAATAGCATACACTTCAAATTTTCCTACCATTAAACCAAACAACATTGTTGCTTTTCAGTGTATATTAAATATTGTCTCAGATATGAGGGCTCATTTAATGGCTAATGACTTAAAACTACCCTACCTTTTTAAATCAGTACTTCTTAGAGGCCTAATGATAGCCATCTAATTAATCGAAGTATTAATTTCAACAAAAGGGAGTGCAAGAAAGTGGACTTTTATTGGTGGTAGGTGACTGACAATCCCAAGGAATAATATCACTCCTTGTCAGGATGAGCCCTCAATTTCACTAAATGAATCTGAGATCAAACCCATGGTAGCTGTGGCACACAGCAGACCCGTTTAACTTAGGACAATTTGTAATGTAATTATGCATTAACAAACCAGTAAGAAAGTTTTTATAAAACTAACAATAAAAATCAAAACAAATTAGAAAAATAGAGCAAAATTTCATAAACAAAATGACAAAAATCCAATGAGGGGAACCTGAGGATAGATTTTTAAAAGGTTTTAAGTAAAATAGAGCCAAAGAGCACTGCACGCAAATGACTGTCTTTGGATGAGGTAGACCGGGACCCTAACACAATTTCAGGCAACAGCAATAGATCCAGGGTAGGATACACCTACTGGATTGGTTTCAGTGAAAGTCTGGAAGTAAAAAAGTACAAAAAAGTTTCTAAATCCCATTTCAGAAGGAAAATGGTTCTTTTCTGAAGAAAAGCGTGGAAAATTCCTTCTAAATCCTAAAGCAGAACTTTTTGACAAGAAAAATCCTCCTAGAGTGGGACCCTCTAAAACTAGCCTTTGCAGTGAAATCAAAGGCCGGATATCTGAAGCAGCTTGGCCCCACTGGTGCTCTAGTGCTTTGGAGATTTCTCACTTAAAATCTTTCAAGTCCCAATGAAGAATAGGACGTTGTCAATTTTTCAGAGGTTCTGGGATCTTTGAGCAGGACAAATCTGAAATACAGTCCGATGTTCAGTGATGTTCTGAAACTGCTGGTTGCATACTTTTTCCAGCATGTCCCACTGAATCTTTGGTAGAAAAGTTTACAATTGTTTCCAAACTTTCCTCTCGTACCCCAAACAATGACAGAAGTACACTCTCAGGGTGTGAGGCTCAGGCTTTACAGCAAGGTCCAGTTCCAGTTGTCACTGGTCAGCTGGGCACTTTTGGAAAAAGGCCTCTTGCAGCTTAATGTGCCCCTATATTTACACAGGCGTCAGTCAACTGACCCTTCAAGTGTACTTCTTTGTCCTAGGAACAATCTATCAGGGTTCCTCTCAGGTGACAGACATTGGGCCAAATCATTTTCTGAATTTCCACAGGACCAGAAAGTGTTCTGAGGATGGTGCCTTGGGGTGTAACATGTATGGAAGGCACCAGTGGCTTGAGTAATTCCTGGCTCCTCCATTGCCAATGGGTTTAAGGTTCACAGCTCCAACCCTGCCTATGTTTTCAGAAAATCATCTTTGTCCTACTGCAGACAATCACACAGTGCACCTGACATCGCAAATCCAAGATGGGAAAATCCTTCTCTCCTTATGCAGAGTAGGTGCCCCACCCAGAGGTGAGACCAGGGCAATAGGCAGTCCACTACGCTGCTGGAGAGCCTATGCAAGTTACCCTCCAAGAGCTTCAAGCAAGGAAAATGTAACATTCTAAAAGTTACTTTTGCTAAATATTTATTACAAATCCAACTATACCATTGAATTGGGATGTTAAAATATACAGAGTGGTTGAATTTTTTTTTTTAGCTGGTTCCAAATCCGAGATATAGAGTTAATATATGAATCTATTCTATAGTTTCCTGTATAGGACAACCAGGTATCTCACAGTGAAAATAGCTTCTAGGACCTTTTTACTGTAGAGACATAGTGACTTACATTTTCTACATGTCCCACTTTAAAATACCATGCACCCTTGCTTATGAGCTACAATGTCTACATATGTTCATACTAATATTTTAAAAAGAGAGATGTCAAGGGTTATTTTGACAGGTTGCACTGCACGTTTCACATTGCAGCAGTCAGGCTACAATGGTAGGCATGAAGTCCTGTTTTGTAGGCCCACGCTGTGAATGGCACCATAGTTGCTGCAGTCCATAGGTCATATTTGACTTCCAGGCCCTGGCTGTATTTCCTACTAGGGACTTATAGGAAAGTTAAGTATGTCAATATGGGTGAGTCAATTTAACTGTGTTTAAGTTGGGAGCACAAGTGCTTCACTCTTGGTTATCAAGGGTAAAGTGCACAGAGTTCTAAAGCCAGCAAAGAAGATAAAGCAAAAACTGGACGGACTCCAGCAAAAGATAGCCATTCCCTTCAGGAAGGAAATGGAGAAAAAAGGGATGGAGGAAGAAAGGACATATCAACTGGACTTTGAAATACAACATGCAACGTTTATGTCTTTTAATGAAATACCTATTAAACTCTGCTACACTCTGCCACACTGTGCAATATCCTGTAGGTCCACAATACATTTTAAGTAAACACATTGGGGCTTATTTACAAGCCCCTTGTGTCATCCGTACGTCACTTTTCCCATGTTAAAAATGACGCAAAAGTGGCGCAAGGGGCTTGTAAATAAGCCCCATTATGTTCCAGAAAGCATGAAGCAAAAAAAAAGTTTTAAATCACAAACCAGTCAACACTAGTGGCTTCATTTAAGCGTAATTCATTTTTCAGAGGGTGAAAAATGTGCTGCACTGCATTGTTTAAGTCGGCTCTAATAAACTGTGAAACAATGTCACAATTTCAAAAATTTTATTTCCATGAAAAAACTGATGAACAGGTAGGTAACATTTAAGAGAAGGAAGCAATAATCATAACATAACGCTCAAAAAACAAAATATAAGGTGTAATGAAACCTTAATCTAGCATAACTGACTTTCACACGTGCACGGTGAGGTACACCACAGCGGACTGCACTATGAACCCACATCAAAGTGTTCACTGGGACGGAAAGAGACAACTGCAGCTTTTACAGATGTTATGTGTACATGCGTGATCCTACGACCTTCGCCAGAGCCAAGCTTCATGTACATGATTGGAAAGGTTATATGTTAAGTACACAGCCAGCTGTAACCCCAACGCCCACCTGTGCGCTCACCAGTAAAAACACCGACTTATTTTTTAGTTGTAACTGAAATTTGAACTCCAGCAACATGTTTGGGCTTTAACATTGAGGCTCATTTCCTTTGAAGTTGATTTTATGATTCTGGTCACCCTTCAATTTTATCTCAATATCTCCCTTCAGCGAGATTGATTTGAAGACCTTGACATTTAACGCCAGATAACAGGGGCCGCCGAGAAGGCTGTATCATCCATTCAACGTGCACAGAATAAACACGGAGTGGGGTTCTGTTCCAGTGCGGTTGCAACTGTTGTGTGTAAAAGTGATAGGAACCTTTTATCAGCCGCCTTTCTATCAAGATGTGCATCTGCAGTGGGTTAAAGACAGAGTCAGACTGGAGAAAGTTAGTATTTGTGCAAAAGTTCGATTAAAATAAATATCACGTGGGGGTTCCTTTCAGTCCAAATCACTGCATCCCCTAAAGTACATTTACCTTATTGTGGCATACCTTTCATTGAATTATTTACTCGTTTCAAGTGACCCATAATATTTTAATCCCTGTGTAAACCCCTGTGAAATCAGGGGTCGGATTTAATAAGGATGCAGAGTTTGTCACATCAGTAATTACTGGGTGCGATAAAGTCTGCACCATTGTTTAATTTCAGCAGGTCAAACCTGTCGAAATTTAACAAGCGTAAAAAGCCCCGAAATTACCCGGGCATGCAGCTTTTGTTGCGGTAAACACCGAAATCCACTTGTTATTCCACATAATTGAGGAAAACTTGGAATAGGTGCTATTTATCTCAACAAATGAGTTCAGATCTCTGCAGTATTCTTCAGGTGTGCTAAATATCGCGCCATCCTAAGGGCACTCATTTTGAGGCACTCAGGGGCATATGTACAAACCCCTACCGCCACCACAATGTCACTTTTACTGACGTTGTGGTGGCGATAGGGGCTGCGCCTTATTTACAAGGCAGCGTTAAGCCACTTAACGTGGCTTAACGCTGCCTTGTAAATAAGGCCCCCTTTCACGATATGGTTAGCGTGAAAGGGGTGGGCAGTGGGTGTTGGGGTGGGCGTTCCACCGCAACACCCATTTTTTTTACGCTGCCCTCTATGTACAAGGGTGGCGTACATAGGAGGCAGCACCAAAATTAAGACCAGGAAAAACCTGGTCTTAAGTTGGCGAAATGAGGAGAAATGCATTATTTCTCCTCGTTTTTGCTTTTTCCATGTGTGCTGCCTTGTGCAGCACACATGGAAAAAGCAAAATGCCATGGATAAAAAAATCCTTTAAAAACAAATGTCATTTTGTGACTTTCATGTGTGCTGCATGAAGCAGCACACATGACAGTGACAGAATGGAATTTTAGGATTGTTTATGTGCAGGAAGGGACACCTTCCTACACATAAACAATCCTCCCCTGCACGCAGACACCCTTGCACTATGGTGCAAGGGTGCCTGCGTTGGCGCTATGTTGCTAAACTTAGCGCCATGGCAGGGGGAAACGCAAGGCTGCACCATATCCTTGTAAATATGGTGCAGCCTTGCGTTTCAGAAGTGGCGGAGAGAGGCAGAGGTGTTAAGCAATGACAGCTAACGCCTCTCTCCGCCACTTCCTTGTAAATATCCCCCTCAGTGTTTGTAAGCACCATTGTAAGAATCAATATGTTGTCTTTGGCCACTTCACAACAGTGAGGTAACCAGATGCGTGTTGCAATAAAGGCTCTGTTGCTTCTATGATGACAGTCGGGACAGTCTACGGTACTCTTAGGTTGGCATGTTGGATTACAGTCCTCAACAGGATGGATTTCACTACTATTTCTTGACTGAAATTAATACTAAGTCAAATTTCTATTGTGTGCAGAATCCTACAAGAAGAAAACCTACTCTGTAGTAGACCATTCGAAAGCAAGCTACACGTGATACTACATGCTTGGGTTTGAAAGAACCACATGTATACTTTATACTTTAAAACTATAAAACTGTAATGAATTGGAGCGACCAGTTACTTAGTACATGCTTCCAAGATGAACAGACGAGAGGGCCACAGATATTGTATTCAGAAATACTGTACCAACGATTATACAATTTACATTTTAAATTGTGAAACAGAACAAGGGTGCTCTATTTGTGAGAAAAGTGAAAATGGCCGAGTGCTTGTGGTGATCACGTACTCTGAGAAGTAAAGGGTAAACGTACATGCACGTAAAACAACAGATGCTAATGGATGCTAAGCAATACTGAAAGTAAGATGACCCTGGTTAACTGTCCCCTCGGATTGTGATGTCTCAAATACACTGGTAGTCCATAAGTATCAATGGATCAACGTTTCGCCCATATGGGGTAAATCAATAGAAACACCCAGTGCTTAATTTGAGCCGATTGTTTCCGGTGCTCGGCACTGGTACTTAATTGCCAGCGCTTGAGACAGTCTGCCACAAGGTGGTGCTATCTGACTCATTTAGGGATAACCACAACAACAGTTAATTATTAATTCAATATGCATTAAAAATTACTATTGCCTGCAGTCCAAGCAATTCTTAAAGCTTTGGGGGCCTGAAAGAGTCCGAACCATCACACGTGTAGGAGTGTGCTGGTTAGTAGTTGTGTTGTTACTATCATTGCCAGCATAGCGGGCAATGCGTGGTGCAAGCTGCAGTGACCTTCTGTCAAGAGCTCTGGCACTTTTGTTTTTTTACAAATTAAGCACTGGAGACATCATAAGGACTGGAGTCGGGACAGTGGGGGAGCAACCATGCACTTTAGGAGAAAATCTACAAAGGATTGGTGTATAGTGAAGTAAAGGAAGGGTATAATGGTGTGTACGGATGAGCGTGATCAACTACGTAGGGCCTCCGTTCTGTAAACGCTCAATCATGTGAGTCAAACTGGAGACCAATTTGAGAGTCTAAAATGGCTGCAAAGGTAAGTGCGACCCGCTCTCCTTCACCACCTCTGCAGACACAGAAGGCCATCCAGCGTGCCATTCAAAGCACACCTGGTTTTAACCATCCATTGGTTGGGAGCTTTACCAGCAGTTCCTGTGCCTTGATTTATAGCCGGCTTAGTACAGCCCCAGTTTGGATGTCAGCCTACACGTACCTCGCTCTAGCCTTCCATTTGTTTGGGAGCTCAGGTCGCACTTACCCTCATGCTTGATTTTAGACTACCAATCTCTGAATGAGCAGAACAGAAGAGCAAGCATTTCTGAATCCAAGGACCATATATACCACAAAAGGCTAAATGTCAGATTCAAGTTGTGCTACACCTGATAAAAAGCTTTAGCCCAATATATAATGGATAACGCCACTTTGTGAACCCCTGCTGACATTTAATCCCACTTTCATGTACTACTTTTCAAACCGTTCTTGCTGCAAAAAATGGACTTCTGTTTGATCTCAGACGTACCACAGTTCCCAGTGATGAGACCTAAGCTCCGAAAAAACCCCAAAAAGGAGATTCTACAAAGGGGAGCTTCATGACAAATATGACTTCTTTGTAGCCTGAATCATCCTGTAAGGTGCCTTACACCCTCATTGCTTTTTTCTGTTGTTCAATAATCTTCACTATGGCCTAAATGAAATCCTGAAGACTTTGCCATACACAGCCTTTAGATAACCATGATTGGAGAGGAGTGAGGTCCAAGAATTTTTTTACGTGCTCAAGAAATCTTTTTTATCAGGCTGAAAATCAAATTCCTTTCTGATGGTATATGTTTGCAAGTACCCTAACAATTCCCTTCAATACCACATAAATGGCCCAAAGCAAAGTTAGATTTTCTGCCTTTTAAAGCATTGCTATCCATTTGCATTGCTTTGGATTGTCTTTGATTAATGCTGAATTACATTGCAAAGTATTCTGATTCGCCTCTGGCAGTCTTTCATGTCAATGTTACTCACAGAGGGGGCCCCCATGCCCCCCCACCATGGGGATGCATTCAGGGGGGCACAACATGTGCCCCCCTGTCTGCTTGCACTCCCAGTTCCAGCACGGCATGGACCTCACCGTCCATACCGTGCTGGAACATTTTTGTAGTTCCCATTGCGGTTCCTGTTTTTCTGGCACAGCCATGGGAAAGGCGAAAAGACTGTCCGCCTGCACGAGAAAAACTAGTAATCAGGCGGGCAGTCTTTGCGCAGCTTTGGCGCAGTCGCACCGGCTCTCTGCCGACGCAACTGCTCCAAAGTTGTAATCTGCTCCTCCGTTTTTTGCTGGAGTTGGTGTGTCTGGCCTGCTCCTGGATCCCATCTCTGACAGGGTTCTAGGTGGCTGAGGGAGTTAGATGGTGCAGGCTCCTGGATGCTTGTCCTACCCACAGCTCCTACCAGAGAGAGAGAGGATGCGTCATTCAGGTTGAACAGTGGCTAGGAGATGCTTTGAGTGGACTGCTCACTTAACCCATCTAAGATTAAAATTATACGAGGTTCCCTCTTCACGTGGGTAACGTCAGGAACCAATAAGAAAGGGAGCCCTCAAGCCTACACCTTGGAGATGCAAGCTCCATGATGTCACTACTCGCTTTTATAAGTGGTTACACACTAATAGTGATGAGGTTTCCTAACAGAAGTGTGTTCTGATGTCAGAATGAGTTTGTATTGAGAAAATAATTCATGGCCATGGTTAGATTAACATGTCTCCTTATTAAAAAAAAACACATTTGAATAGGTTCCAAGCTGAAGCATCACAATTAGATTTGAAAACGCTTCTTGAGCAGTCATGAATAATTTTACTGACCTTTGTTTACATACCAGAAGAAACTGGTGAACAAGGCCAAGGTCAAGGGTGCCTCCTGTTAGAATACAAATCTTAGAAAGATGGTAAATGCCTGGCCTTTGCAAATACACTTTTAAACAACTGAAGGCTGTTAAAGAGGAATGAGTGGTAAGCTTACCAAATGCACTGTATAGTGACCAAATAGTAAAATCTACTCAGGTTTTAGAATGACCAACAAAAAATGCAAATAAACTTGACTGAAATAAATTAGATGTGCATTTGTCTCATAGATGTTCTTGTAAATATCCTACAAACTGGCCTTTGCAATTCAGTGGGTCAGTGATAAAAGCCTTACCTAACACTCTACATGAATAGTGATTTTACAACAAGGCAATGTTGCTCTGTCACATGGCATTTAGATAACACATGTAAGTGTCCTTCCAGAGAATGAGTCAGTAAGCTCAAAATATATCTTATGAACTCTATACTGGTGTTTATATTATGTAGTATCTTCCAATGGTTGTTAATCCTACAATAATTTTCAAGTAACCTTTAAGATGTCTACATATTGTCCAAAAAAGAAGTATTTACAGGTGACATAACTTCAACCTCCGCCTCAAAAACAAATTCCTATGCAATAGTTACACAAATAGAAAGCAATGGGTTTTCCCATTCTGTATTGTAACCCCATTTCAAACTCCATGCGTTTCAGATTATTAATATCTCTCTTCCATTTTACATTAGATTTGATTTTAATCATAGCTGAGGTACTAATAATAAAGGAAATACTATGGGTAGACCTCAAGATAGTTTTATTTGCATTTGGATCCCTGCAACTATCCAATATCTGATTTATTTAAGAACTCACAGCAGTGGTTGAGTTGCCATGGTGGTATTCACCTACCATGGTGTAGAAAATCGCAGATGATGAAGCATGCCATGAGAATTTGTGGGTGTGGCGATTTCTCCAAAATCGCATTTGACTGAGGTGAAGCACAACCCCCGCATAGCCGATTTCAGCGACCTGCCCTTTTTTGTGTGTTTATGTTTAGATGTGGAGGATGTGGCCAGGTCTGTTTCCACGGTCCCTCTATTTGTGTATATGAGGTGTGTATAACCCTACTCAAGCAGCAACCACAATTCTTATCTGGTTGAAGTCACAAGCAAACCCCAAATTAACCAGTGCTCAACACTCTGGTAGTTTGGCATAGAACAGTCAGGCTTAACTCAGAAGCAATGTGTAAATTAATCATGCAACATTTGAAATGGTAATAAATTGAAAACACTCCACAAAAGAGATACCACACCATTTTGGAACAACAGAGTAGATTTTAATAAATTAAACAAGATGTAAATGACAAAAATCCAATCAGTAGATCCAGAGATATTCAATTTTAAAAATGCTGGTGCTTCACGATGGTACTCTCCCTGAGTAGTTGATGCTGTAGCAAGAAGGGTCAGGCTGCCGGAACTCCACGTTGGCGGGCTGTGTGATTGACAAGGTTTCAGCACCAACTGGCCCATTTGCTGTTGCAAAGAACCTAAAAATTTCAATTAAGCCTCTCTGAGGCCACACCAAGGGCAAGGACCTGAGGGGCACCACTTGGGGTCGGGGGCTTTCTCCAGCTGGATCTGGGTGCTGGGCATACATTAGGGGGGACATATGTATTAAAGAGGAAGGTTTGAGCCTGGCAAAAGGTTAGTTTGCCAGGTCAAAATGACAGATTAAAACTGCACACACAGGCTGCAGTGGCAGGCCTGAGAAATGTTTAATGGGCTACCTCAGTGGGTCGCACAATGGCCCACTAGCAGCATTTAATTTGCAGGCCATAGGTACACATAGTTCCACTTTACTAGGGACTTATAAGTAAATTAAATATGCAAATTGGGGATAAGCCAATGTCTACATATTTTAGGGAGTGAGCGCATGCATTTAAGCACTGGTTAGCAGTGGGAAAGTGTGCAGAGTCCTAAGGCCAGTAGAAACGAGGTCATCACAAATGGAGAAGGAAGGCAAACATTTTGGGGCAAGACCACCCTAAGACTGACAGGTCCATCATCAACCAAACCATTTGTAAGCATTTTTTCTTCACATGGAAGTTATTTCACCAAGTGAAAACTCCACTTTCTTTACTCCTGTTAAAATGGGGGATTTATTCACACTTTCCCAGTATTTCTGCAACACTTGCGCCTGAAAATATTCAGATGCACTCACAGAATTTGATGTGTGTGTACAACTAAGTAGTACAGATTGCTTCTCTGACAGAGCCCTCTCCACACCAGTACAAGCTGTCCAATATGCAGAACATTTGGGGGGATATTCTCAAGAACGCGTGTTAACTAACGCCAAAATCGCTTAATGCAACTTCTCACATCGCAGTCCATCACGGGAAAATAACACCGTGATAACGCAGCATTCACAACCCGGCGGTACCATGCGATAGCCTCACGATAACGCGACAAATGCCCACGTTAAAATCAACGCAACGGCGAAAAAATGCGAAACCCCAACGCAAAAAAAGTTGCGACGTCCCAAATCGCGAAACAAAACCAGCGATAACCAGCGACAGGCCTGCGATTCCCACGCGACATGCGGGAAAATGCACCATAAAAGCAGAGAAAAAAATGTCACTGCGTACCACCATGGACGCACCCCGACCGAGTGCACAGGACAACCCGAACCCCACAAGCCCCACAGACAACCAGCCAGGAACCCCGGGGAAGGGCAAGGAGAAGAGGAAGAGGGAGACAGGGTTCAGTCCGCAGGAAAACTAGATCACGGAGGTGACAGAACACAACCAACAACTGTACGTCACCTCCACTGTGTCATCGGCAACACAAACGGAAACATGGCAGTACATCGTGAACAACGTGAATGCAGTTGGAGTGTCGAGGAGGACAATGAAAGAGGACAAGAGGCGCTGGAATGATGTGAAGGGCAAAACCAAGCCGAAACACTACGCCAACATGAAAGCAGCAACGCAGATTGGAGGTGGGGGACCAGCGGCACACCAGGAGCTGGATGACAGTGAGAAAATGGTTGCTACAGTCATCAGTCGGGATACGGTGCCAGGAGTTGGGGATCGAGACACTGCTCAACATGACCTGACACAACATCAACAGGGTGAGTACCGACCAGGGACTGGGGGACGGGGGAGATGGGCAGAATGGCACACATGCACAATTAAGTACAGCACACTGCACACCCACAATGACTCTGGAACATGTCCCTGATCCCCGTGCCACACAGCAGCACACATACAGAAACTCAGGGAATGTGTGTAGCACTGAATTTATTTGCACATGCTGTGCCTGTGGTCATTTTGCACTGTCACATGATTGCCAAGGACTGACACAATGTGACGTCCTCATGTGAAGAAATTGTCAATGATGTTGTTCCTACAGGCTAATCCTGCTGCAGCTGCAGTGGGGTGTGGTCCACCTGCCTCATCTTCCTCATCATCGTCCGGTGCATCTGGCACTCGTAACCATGGGGCATTGGTGCGTACACATATGTTGTGCAACACACAACATGCAACGCTCATCTTGCACACGATGTCTGGGCTGTACAGGAGCCTTCCACCTGTGATGTCCAGGCACCTGAAACGTGACTTCAACACGCCAAATGTGCGTTCCACGATGCCCCTGGTGCATGTGTGGGCCGCATTGTACTGCCTCTGGACCTGTGTGTTCGGGGCTCGGAGGGGTGTCATCATCCAAGGGCAGTGTGCATATCCTTGATCACCTGTGACAGTGCAGAGAGACATGAGTCAATAGTTGGTTCTGCATGATGTGTTGGCAGGCTCACTAGTTCATTGGCATGTGATATGTGTGTCATAGTGATTCTGGTTTGACATGCACTGCTAGTAGCAAATGAGCGCCATCAATGTGTATTACGTAGCCTCACTGCTGCTCCGCCCTCCCCCCGAGCCTAATCCCTCGTGTGCGCTGTGCACTTGCATCACCTACACTCCTACGGCACACCATTGTCATGCCTGTCTGCGCATGTCCACAAGCCTGACAACGACACTGTGATGTTGTGCGTTGACGGTGGGCGGCCACGTGTGTGTAGGCCTATGGTAAGGATAGGGCGGACACCGATGTGGAGTTCATAGCTGGCTGCAGTAGCGATGCGGTGGAGGCAAGACCTTTGGCTTATGCTGCGGTAATATCGATACACACACAACAGTTGGCATGTATGATCCCGGACCCCGAGCGGGCTTGCGCTCATTCATCAATCCCTTCGTCCGAGCCCGCACTCGGGGGCATGTTACATTGCAACATTGTCCATTGCGGGATGGGTGGTGCCGACACCACAACAAAGACACACGTATTAGGTACTAAATTGGCAAGCCCAACACTTAACCACGCCCAGAGCCCCGGGGTGATCATCCACACCCCTAGGCTGGACTGCCATATGCCAGCCCACTCTGGCAACGCCTACGGGGGGTACGACACAGCTACATGTCCCAGGTCTACCCCACTGCCTGAGGTGACATGGTTGCGTCCACTGTACACAGCACAATGCAATGTGGTAGGGCCCTGAGCCCTCATGCACACACAATGACCACACGGACACACTTAGATAGTCTGTGGAACTGGCTACGGGCACGTGCGCCCGGCCCCTTTTTTGCCAGGGTCACATGTCCAGTGACGCCTGTGCTGGATGGGTGTGGGGTGAGTGTAAGCCAGCCCTCAGGGAGTGGTTGGTGCTGGCAACAACTACAACAGTGATCAGACAATCAGAAGTCCAAAGTTCAAACAGCAAGGGTCCACGACTTGAGCTGCACAGAGTTAGTGGCCACGGATGCACTGCGGCCGGCACAGGCACACCGCCACGGGACGGTGACTACCGGTGCACTGACGTAGGGCCACGAGAGCTGAGCGGGTTCACGTCGATGTCCAAGGTGAATGCCGCAGAGGGTTTTGGGGGACAGTGGAAGGTGTATTTCCAGGGCATGATACAGAGGGCAGTACCAAGCAGACACATGCAATATGGAGGAGATGAATGCTACAGACTCATGTTTAACACCAAGTCATTACCAGCCACATGATGATGAAGACAACCCCCAGGCCATTGACTGAGACGCCACCAAAGTTCAATCAGAGGGTGTCCATGAATTTCGGGGCACAGAGTTAGTGGCACCAGAGCTGAAAGGGGATGCAGTCTGCGATGAGGCCTGTGCAATGGTATAAACTCTGCCATAAATAGATCAAGACTCAGTTCCAAATGTGTAACCTACTTCACCGTAGTGTGGGCCGGAGGCAGCGGTCAGCAGGGGCCCCCAGCCACGTGTCCTTGGCTTGCGATGCACAGAGTCAGTGGCACCAGGGCAGTTGTTGGTGGTGTTCGGTCACCTCCATAACGAGGATCCTGTTTGTCATCCGGACTGAATCGCGTCTTCCTCTTACTCCTCTCCTAGCGTGCAATGATACGGACTCTGCCATTGTAAAATCAAGACTCAGTTCCAAATGTGTGACCTACTTGACCGCAGCGTAGGCCTGAGGCAGCGGTCAGCGCGGGGCAACCGCTGTTCAGGCAGACCCTCCTGGTACTCTCACACACGGCGTTGGAATGCAATGTGGCGATGATTTGTGGTTGATGGAGGTAGTGGCACCAGAGCTGAGCGTGTGTGCAGTCTGCGACGATGCTGTGTCCTGCCTGGTACGGATTGTATTGGATTTGTGTGAGGCCTGCTGGACCGCAGTGTAGGCAGTACACAGGTGACCCCGCGGTGCTGGGCCGCAGTGTAGACCGAAGGCAGTAGTCAGCATGGGCCCACAGACACGTGCCGTTGGAATGCTATGCACAGAGTCGGTGGCACCACATCGTAGGGAGTACGGTGATATAAAATCTGCAATTAACGTATGTACTCTGCCATTGTATAATCAAGACTCAGTTCCAAATGTGTGACCTACTGGAACGCAGTGTAGGCCGGAGGCAGCGGTGGAGTACGTCAGTGAGTAAGGAGTAATGGGGGGCCTGTGTCGCAGAGGCCGTGATGGTCTGAGGAGGCTGCCATGGTTGTGGGCCTCGGGCTTGGAGCTTGCACCGGCACGTGGTGGGCCCTCTTTGCCACACGCCGGTGTCGGCAGGTGAGCAGTGCGGCCTGGGTGCGCTGGGGCGGGCATGACGCGTTTTGGTACCAGCGGCCTGGGGTGCAGCAGGCGCACAGGATCGCAGGCACCGCCGTTCACGGCGTCGGCCTCGTGGCAGGGTGAGAGGCGCCACCCTGGCAGACATGTTGGCCATTCCGGAAGAGAACCACGCCCAGAGTAACGGGCTTTTTATTCACACCCTTATGCTGGCCTAGCGTACGCCGGGCCAGCCCACTCTGCGCACGCTTACAGGGGGGGACGTAACAAGCTACATTTCCGCATTGTGCCCGCTGGCTGCGGTTACATGGTTGCGTCCACTGTCCAGTACACTCCAGACACCAGCAGTGTATGTCGTCATGGAAGTGTCTGTGGTCTGCATACTGCGGTCTTTCCAGCACATCCACTCCACACTTGGCATTGTGTACATTCTTATTCATGGGTCACTTGCCTCCTTCGCACATGCCGGGTTCCCACCTCTCCCCACATTCTGCTATTGTGTGGCTGAGGTGCCATGCCGTTGATGGCTTGTGTAGATGGCTAGCCCAGGTAGCCACAGTAAGTTGTGTTGTCGTGTTTGGAATGTGGGGATGTTGGTTGTCGTGTTGTATGTGATTTTGTGACGTGTGGTGTGTGGTGTGTTCCGTTGGTACTTACCGACGAGCAGTGCATTCCCATAGGTGGCATCCTGAAAGCGCTGGTTGATGATGGACTGTCGGAAAATGAAGGAATCATGCACACTGCCTGGGTAGTTGGCGACGACATTGGTGAAGAGTCCCCGGTGGTCCACTATTGCCTGCACATTGATGGAATGCGTGTGTTTCCTGTTGCGGTAATTGTGTGCAGTGGCAGCAGGGGGCACGAGGAGTACATGTGTGCAGTCGATTGCCCCCAAGACGTGCAGGAAGCGAGCTATGGCGTAGAAGCCTTGCTTGATCTCCAGCTGTTCCTGCGCAGTGTGTGGGAAGTAAAGTTGCTGGGGTACCAAGCTGATGATGGCATCCAGGACAGGTGTGAGGAACTTTGACAGGGCTGGCTGTGAGACTCCTCCGACTCTGGCAGTTGTTGGTTGGAAGGTCCCAGAGGCCAACAGGTGCAGCACGGCCAGCAGCTTTGTCTGCGGAGGGATGTTGGTTCTCCGCTGTGTTGGTACCGTCAGCCTGTGGGCAATGATGGTCAGGATGCGTAGGATGGTTGTCCTTTTGAGCCTGTAGTGGGCAATGACTTCCTCTTGCATTAAGTCTCCGAGACTGGTGCATTTTCGGAAGGTGCGGTGTCTTTGTCTGCGCTGCCTCTGTGGTAGTCCGGGGGGTGGGGTCCTGGGGGGGTGGGGGTCCTGGGTGTGGTGGCGGTGGGTGTTGTGGCCCTCTTGGGGATCCGAGCTGCATGATCAGTAGCTCCATGGCATCTGTTGTTCTTCTGGTGTGGCTGTGGGCTGGGCTCCCTTTTATGGTGCAGGTTGGCGTCCGACTTAACACCAGGTAGGAGCAGGTGTTAAATCCCTGCTGCTAACGCGTCTTATCGCATGTTTTTGATTCTTATCGCCGTTCCGGCTGGTTGTTGGGAATGTTGCGAAGTGGTGTTCCACGGGTTTTTGCACGGGAACGCCTACTCTGCATCTCATTAGCGTTAATTGCCGGTGTCATCCGTGGCGATGTTTTTTGCGGCTGCTATCGCAGGGATACTGGTGATATCGGCTGTTAGTGCCAGCTTGTGAATGGTGCGATGAATTTATCACCACTTTGGCTGCGATAAAGTGCCGCTAACTCGGCGATAAGTCCTTGAGAATATGCCCCTTGGTGTGGTATCATATAAAGTGAGCACTGGAAGTGGTAATTTAGTCAGATCTCGCCAATTATTTTGCAGTACAAGTTAACCAGGTTAGGTCGTCATAAATGATTGCTTGTCACTGGAGCGTTCACGGTGTGTGCTGTGTTTGTCTGAGAATGTAACAGCATTTGTTGACATCACTACAGTAACCAACAGAACATAACAACATCATACACAAAACAACATAACAAGACAATTAAAACTTACAGACACAACAAAACAGTCAAAACATGAATGCCATGGAACCACAGTAAAACACATGAGTATTCCACTACAATACCACAAGACAAAAGCCCACAACATAGTGGCGTAGCTAGACCAGTTGCCGCCTGTGGCGGTCCCTGCGGCGTGTGTAAGAGCGATGCTGCAGGTAAGAGTGGGAGGTGAGGCCGTCGCCCCCAAAACTCGTGCCCTCGCCCCCCCAAAACATTAACACAACACATCAACACCACAATGAAATGCCTCACAGCAAAAATAAATACACACACATTCTAGTCACACATTCCCTCAGAAATCTGCTTTCAGAATACTGAGAGAAAAGGTGTTTTCTCCAAGCACTGCCTCACCTTAGCTCCAAAATATGAAACAGCGCCAGGAAAAAAAAATTGTACTGCAGACCCAGCAAGTCGTACATCCTTTTGTGAATATGGATCAGAATTGGCGAGCAGAATTTTCCACTTTTTACACGCGAAGTTGCTACTATGTAAAATGCGGATATTAACCAGATATTAAGCTGTACCTTAAAAGGCCCAGATTGCAGCAGAAAGCAAAAGAGTTGCAGTAAAATGAAGGCTATGAAAAATGAATACAAAGCAGGGCTCAAGACTTCAGTGTGATGGCTAAGTAAAATTCGTCATTTAAATGTCGCCCTGACCTTTCAGGGGAGACTGACCTTTTCATGAGGGATCCGTGGCTGGCGCAGCTCCTCGGTTGTCAAAGCCATTGTCCTCTTATCTGCTTCTGATATTTCACATGAAAACAAGCACAATGTATAAAGAGGAGAATGGATGATCTGCCATGAAATATCAAGATATTTTGCACTTGAGGGCTTGCGCTATCTCAAAACCAAGAGGACCGAAAGGCCAAGTGCCTTTGAATCAGCGGAACCACTGTGAGCGAACAGGCTCCGTTTATTTGAAGAGGCGTGCAATTCAATACTTCTTGTATTCATTGAACTCTTGCAATTTTTATTTAAATTATAAAGTCTTCCATGTTTACTTTGACACGCTGATAATTGAGCATGCTTCTTTTTATGTCCGCTTCTGCCCTTCATGCACCTTGTTACCTGCAATAGATATCTATTCCCGCCCCCGTATATAATGGAGTGGTTGGGGGAGGAGTATCACTGGCGGTGTGGCAACGTTTAAAGCTCTCCGTTTAAAATCATTGGGGCGTATTTACAAAAAAATGTCGGAGCTGCGCCAAATTTGGCAGCGCCACGCTCTGACATTTTTAAAATGCAGGGATGCACCGAATTCACAAGAATACAATGCACCCCTGTGTTTCCCCAAGCGCTGGTGCAAAAAAAGCTTCATACCGCCAGCACAGGCACCCTGCCGCCATGTTGCAAAGGTGCCTGCGCTGCAGGGACAATTGTTTATGTGCTGGAAGGGACACTTTCCTGCACATCAACAATGAATAATGGCATTTTGCCCTTTCCATGTGTGCTTCAGAATGCAGCACACAAGGAAAGAGCAAAAAACGAGGAGAAATTCATACTTTTCTCCTTGTATCACCATTCTAATGCCTGGTACTCCATGGCGTACGTTTTTAGCACTGCCTCAGCCTTGTAAATCTAGGACAGCGTCAAAAAGCACTGGGTGTTGTTCAGGCGCAGCCGGCACAGGTAACAGCGGTGTAGCCGGGTGGGGAGTTGACAGATGACGTAATAGGGAAAATAAAATAAATAAAACCACTTACCTTGCTCTCGCCGAGTCGCCGATGAGGTGAGTGCAAAGTAAATGGTTTTATTTATTTTTTTATTTTGTTTTCCCCATTCCATCGTCTGTCGAATTCACCCTGCCCCGCCGCTCTTAACTGTACTGGCTGCGCTTGGTGTTGCGCCCCCTTCGATGGAGCGAACTGCGGTGGAAAGGGACATATGTTTAAGGTGGCCTTAGCCACGCTAAGTGCTTAGTGCCACCTTGTAGATATGGTAAATGATGCTACGCTACCGGAGCATCAAAAAAGTGACAGTCCAGTGGCGATACGGGATTGTAAATATGCCCCATAGACTGCTGACTTTCAGCAACTGAATATACACAAGCCAACTAGAATTATACAGTAGGGGAGGACCAAATCATATGGCAGAGTTGAATAAATTATGTGGCATAACGAGTCACATTTAGTGATAATGCTACATTATTTTGTCATTTTTACACATGGTAACACTGTCTGGGCAGAGATTTCACCTTATTAGTACCAGTTTTACACTTGTGCGCAGCAATCAGCAAATGAAAGATGACCAGTCAACTTTTGCTATGGGTCTTCCACTGCACAGAAATATGTGTCACTACGTTTTTAGTAACTTTTCTTCTGTTTGAGCTAGAAACGATTGTTTTGTTAAAATCTGAAGATTATGCAGCAGATGATGAATTATGTGGCAAATGTGGGAAATCCATAATATGCGGAAAATGCTGCTTCTGCAGAACTGCATAATTTCAAATAAATTGGCCATGGATATGCACACATCCTCAGACACAATGACAAAGCTGCACCTACTTATCAAAGCAAATAACGCAGATGCACTATTGGGCTCTTTCAAACACAGATACAGAATGCATACCTGCTAAGTGCTGTTGTGACTAATTAATGCAATATGGCAAACAATAGTATGTTGATTTTCTGGGGCTTATAGTTTCTGTTTACTAATTACGTGTTTAACCTTATATGTAACAGAATGAGGTATTAGTTAAAAACCCTGGCTGGCTAAATTTATCTTATATTCAATATTCAAAGAGATGAAACATGATAGACAAGTGTTTGAACATATTGGGGCTTTTTCATAAAGATAAATATATATGTGCATATATACTCATGTACATAGTTATGTTAAAGGGTGGTTTTTAGGGTGCACTACACCAGCTTAATTTGAACAGAGGTGTTCTATCTAAAATATGGAAATACACGTGTGAGATACAAGAACTGAATCAGGATTGTTACAATTTATTTCAAGAAACACTTTTAAATAATAACTTTTAAGAAGTACATTATTATTCAATAAAGCTGCACAGTCTTAGCAAAGACCAGGTGTCAGAGACACATTTTGAGATGCAGAGCAAAAATATGCAATCTAATAAGACTTAAAATCACGGCAATGCAGAGGAGAGAGAAAGAGACAGTTTCAAAATATAGCAAAGTAATTGCAACCTTAAATAACAATTCTAAATGAGAGCAACGGTTAACCGGGGAGCACACATGCAGGTCGTGACCCAAGAGTTTCACGGTGCAAGGTTTTCCGTCGAGTGGACTGTGGGCAGCTCTTTTATACCACTTTAATGAGGAACTGTTTGACCACAAGTCCAGCTCATGACAGGTGTTTGATCATCAATCATACCACAATTTGTACATTTATCAAAAATGATGTGCATCACTTCAGGGAATTTTTATAAGAAAGCGGAAGGTTACAAAGGTTATAGGTCATTTTCTCATGCCATGTTGCTTGTCTTGGTTCACTTGAAGCTAGCAAAAAAACAGTAATATGAAGAAATTGAAATATTGCAAGTGGCCCCCACCACATTGTACCCCATTGTGTTCCTCTTAGCTCTAGATGTTCCCTGTTCTGTGGTATTGCTATATTTCAGTGGGTGTGAGAAGAGAAGTGCACATCGAGAACAACAAGGGAGTAGGGGCTCGGTGAGCTGGCTCGTGTTCTGCTCAGGGAGATGTCTTTTTGAGCTTATTAGAGGCATAGGGCCTATAGTGGTTTTAGCAAATGTGTAGGACAGCATGGTCAATTTAACAAATTCCTACATGCTGGCTGGTGGGGCCATATGAGGGTCTCATGCTTCAGGTGTGGGGCAGGAATGGCCTAAGGCATTTTTTTATGGTAAAACGGGACCCTGCTTCAGTTACTACCACACATAGATGTAACCCTACTCTTTTTGCTATTCCCCATTTCGAGTGCAGAATTACACCAAGGTGCAGTGTTTCATTTCTCTTCCCCTAAAAACAGGGGTTGGAGACTTTTTACCAAAGGATTTCTGGATGTAAAAGTTGCTACTAGTACCTTTGCACATGCAGGTGGAGATCACCCTATTGGAAAGTATAGGGAAAATTATTACATTTTATTATCCTTATACAATATTTAGAATATTTTAATGTAAAATAAAAATGCCCAATTAAATGTAATTATTTATTTTTAACCAATATCGAAATAAATAAAATGTTACAGCACATTAAGACATTAAATTAAATGTGTAGTTAATATTTCATTTAAATATATTAGTTCAATTCCTACATAATTCAATTTAAACAATAATTTTTAAAATAATTCCAGCCTCACTAACATTTTTATTTTTATTTTACATGCAGTCGATTTTGTTAAAGTTTATGTGTTTAATTTATTTAATAAAAGTACTGCACAAAGCAATTAGTGCCCCCCCGTGAAACACCTCTCCTTCAGTCACCAGAAAATGGTGAGGCTATTCACAATCACAACTGCCTCCCTCAAATTTCTCTCTGAGGAACAAACCTGACGAGCATAACATACCTGTAGCCAACACAATATCCCTGAGACAAAATAGACACTAGTCAGAAGACATGGCTATTGCTCTACATCCAAAACACTCATTGTGACAAAGACTAAGGAGTGCACGTTGTTCCTTGCCGAGGGAAGCTGTGCTGATTGATATTTATCGGGTCTCACAACCGAACATGCAAACATGCACCACTGCCAAAAGGGTCGGGTATTTTCGATATATATATATATATATATATATATATATATATATATATATATATTCACTGAAAAAAACATAGGTTTTAGGGACAGTTATAGTTAGTTGGACATTGCACTCGTACAAAACCCATGAAATTCCCCGTTATAGTTAGTCCAGCTAACTATAACTCGCGCCCCGCAATGCACTGCTGATGACGTCACATATTACATCACTCATGACATGGTCAGTGACATCACTGATGACATCACTGATGACATCTCAAATGACATCACTGTTGACATCATCCAGTGACTGTGTGTTTCTGTGAAGTTTAAATATTTTTAATATATATAGGAAAAGACGTATTGAAGAATGAGTGGGTGTGTAAGTGTCTGTATGGATGATTTAGTAGGTGCGTGACTGACTGTATAAGTGAGTGATTTAACGTATCTTACTGAATGCATGGGTTAGTGACTAAACTGGGTGAATGTCTGTATCCGTCTGTCTGTTGCTGTGTAAGTGGCTGCATGTGTTTGTGAATAGCTACATGAGTGTCTATATGAGTTAATGAATGCTTGTGTGAGTATCTGTATGGGTGCCTGAGTGTTTGTGTGGGAGGGGTGTGTGCGACTCTGTGCATAAATGTGTGAGTGGGTGATTCACTGGGTGGATGGTTTCAAGAGTGCATCTGTGATAGACTGTATGGGTGGGTAAGTGTGTGTAAGAGTGTGTTAGTGAGTGAATGTATGTCCCAGTGGTACATGTGTGAGTAACTACATATGTGAAAGGCAGTATATATGTGTGTTGGAGTATATAAATAGCTATAAGCGAGAGTGAGTGATTGTGATAGTGGCTGTATGGATGAGTGTGTGCTTGTATCAGTGATTGTATAAGAGCGTAAGAATGTGCTAGTATTTGTATGAGTAAGTGAGCTGGTATGTGTATAACTGTATAGGTGAGTAAATGGTAGTGTGTTTAATTATTTGCATGACTGACTAGGTGTGTGAGTACCTCTATGGATGAGTGGCGGTGTTTGAGTGTCTATATAGGAGTATGAGTGCATATGATAGTCCTGTACTGAGTGACCGTAAGTATGAGTGACTGTACGGGTGAGTGAGTTGATGTGTGCGTAGACCTAAGAATCAGTGAGTGGGTATGTAGTTATTGGTGTTGGAGTGTCTATGGTTTTGCGAATGGCAGTCTGTAATTTAGAGTGGGTGTATCAAAGGTTATATTAGGGTGTGAGAAGATGCATGAAATTATCACATGGATGATGTCACCAGTGATGTCATCAGTGATGTCATTTGAGATGTCATCAGTGATGTCATCAGTGATGTCACTGACCATGTCATGAGTGATGTAATATGTGACGTCATCAGCAGTGCATTGCGGGCGCGAGTTATAGTTAGCTGGACTAACTATAACGGGGGAATTTCACGGGTTTTGTACGAGTGCAATGTCCAACTAACTATAACTGTCCCTAAAACCTATGTTTTTTTCAGTGAATTTCAAAGGTTTTTTAAATGCTAATTTGTAACTATAACGTCCCTGAAACCTATGGTTTTTTCAGTGAATTTCAAAGGTTTTTTAAATGCTAATTTGTAACTATAACATGTCTGAAACCTACGGTTTTTTCAGTGAATTTCAAAGGTTTTGTAAATGACAATTTTTAAATGTATTAATTGTTATATAAATTTTTTTAATACTAATTTACTCCATTTTTAGAAACAATTTTTTTACATATTTTATTTTTTAAATTACATTGTAATTACATTATACATTACATTACAAAAAATACTTTCTCAGAATGAATTACTTTAGTTTAAATACTTTGCACATAGGCAATAGACTTTTAAGTACAGTAGTTACAGTTGTTGCAATGGGCAACACATTTTCAAACACAATGCAACATTCAGCTCAATGTGAATTTCTAGTTAAATGCAATTAGTTACTTTATGGATTACTTTTTCTAACCACAGGACTGGATCCTAGATTCAGTCCTGGCACATCTCCTGTAAACAGTTGAGTAAAAGCGTTTTGGTTACAGTCGTGATTTTTAAGGAATATTATTGTACTTTAAAAGTTGACACTTAGAAACTTTTTCTCATAGAATCACCAATGTTATCCTATGGAAGGAAATTCACTTAGAAGGTAAAAACTGTTATCGTTACTTTTTCTTACTCAGTGTTGGATCCTGGATCCAGCACTGGTGCATCTCCTGTAAACAGTTGAAAGAATGCGTTTAAGTCATACAGGCGATTTTTTAGGAATATTTGAAGTTTGTGAAAATCGACACTTTGAAACTTTTCTGCTGAAAAGCAGACAATGGATTCCTATGGAAGAAAATATAAGTTACTGGTAAGTACGGTTAAAATTACTTTTCAGGGTCAGTGCTGGGCTAAAAGATGCAGCACTGGGTTCTCTCCTGATAACAGGTGAGTAAATTGGAATTCGTACTTTGGTTGATTTTAGAGGAATATTATAAAGTTCCAAAACTCCACACTTAGAAGAATTTCCAAGTGAAACCAGTCAATGTTAGCCTATGAAGGAAATTCAAGTTACCGGTAAGTACGGTTAAAATTACTTTTCAGGACCAGTACTGGGCTGAAAGATGCAGCACTGAGGTCTCTCCTGATAACAGGTGAGTAAATCAGAATTCGGATTTCGGCTGATTTTAGAGGAATATTTGTATGTTTCAAAAATCAACACTTAGAAACTTTTTCAGCAAAAAGCAGGCAATGATATCCTATGGAAGGAAATTCAAGTTACTGGTAAGTACGGTTAAAATTACTTTTGAGGATCAGTACTGGGCTGAAAGATGCAGCACTGAGGTCTCTCCTGATAACAGGTGAGTAAATCGGAATTCGTATTTCGGCTGATTTTAGAGGAATATTTTAAAGTTCCAAAACTCCACACTTAGAAGAATTTCCAAGTGAAACCAGTCAATGTTAGCCTATGGAAGGAAATTCAAGTTACTGGTAAGTACGGTTAAAATTACTTTTCAGGACCAGTACTGGGCTGAAAGATACAGCACTGAGGTCTCTCCTTATAACAGGTGAGTAAATCGGAATTCGTATTTCGGCTGATTTTAGAGGAATATTTGTATGTTTCAAAAATCAACACTTAGAAACTTTTTCAGCAAAAAGCAGGCAATGATATCCTATGGAAGGAAATTCAAGTTACTGGTAAGTACGGTTAAAATTACTTTTCAGGACCAGTACTGGGCTGAAAGATGCAGCACTGAGGTCTCTCCTTATAACAGGTGAGTAAATCGGAATTCGTATTTCGGATGATTTTAGAAGAATATTTGCACAATGGTGAAGGGAGGGGCGGGGCCTGAGGTGACATCTGTGCAAACGCGCCCGTGGCGCGTTTTAAGTTGGGGGATTAAGTCCCCTTGAATCCTGAGGGTCCCTAGGGGCCAACTGCCCACCAGGAACCTCCAATATGCGCCAGGGGGCTGCGTTGCAGAGACGTGTAGAGAGGCCACACCCCTTTACACCTCTCTGCAACGCAGCTCTGTGGCGCTTTCTGGATGTACCTGTTGGGCTAGTTGGCCCCCAGGGACCCTCAGGATTGAAGGGGATTTAATTCCCATTTTAAAACGCGCCACGGGGCCTATTTGCACACATGTCACCTGAAGCCCCGCCCCTCCCTTCACCACTGTGCAAACGCGCCACGTGGCGCGTTTTAAGTTGGGGGATTAAGTCCCCTTGAATCCTGAGGGTCCCCGGAGTCCAACTAGCCCACCATATACCTCCAAAAGCGCCACAGAGCTGCGTTGCAGAGAGGTGTAAAAGGGGCGTGGCCTCTGTACACCTCTCTGCAAGGCAGACCCCTGGCGCATACTGGAGGTTCCTGGTGGGCTAGTTGGCCCCCAGGGACCCCCAGTATTCAAGGGGAATTAGTTCCCCCTCTGCAAACGCGCCAGGGGGCGCGTTTGCAGAGTGGTGAAGGAAAGGGGCGGGCCTGCAAGCCCGATCGTTTAAAAAAAAAAAAAAAAATTTGTCCCCTGAAGGGGGGCTGTGTGGCCCCCCTTCCTTTTTTCTGTTTTTGGGCCCTGGGGACCCCATCCCCCAGGGCCTTACCCCTTTTTTAAAATTACAAAATAAAAAAAACGGGAAGGGGGCCGCATGGCCCCCTTCCCTGGGCCTGTATTGGCCCCGGGGACCCCATCCCCCGGGACATGGCCTCTATATTTATTTTTATTATTTTGAGGGGGCTGCGTGGCCCCCTCCTCTGGCCATTTTAAGGCCCCGGGGACCCCAGCCCCGGGGCCGGCCATACCCTTTTTTTTTTTTTTTAAATTTTTGAAAACTTTGGGGAGGGGGCCGCGTGGCCTCCTCCCGGGCCACTACTTGCCCCGGGGACCCCATCCCCCGGGCTGGCCTCTCGTTGGGGACTGTGGGGGTCCCCAATCCCCCACAGTCCCGCCGGCTCCCGCGTCCCTTGGGAGCCGGCATTCCTTTTCCACATGGGGAGCTGCTAAGATGCAGCTCCCCATGTGGAAAGCAATGTGCTTTGGATATTGGAAGAGAGAGCAGGTTTCCCTGCTCTCTCTTCCAATATCCAAGCAGTTTGTAATGACAGGACGGGAGCCGCGAGGCTCCCGTCCTGTCATTGCAAACAGCAGTGTCCCGGGGTAGGCACCCCGGGACACTGCAGGAGCCGGCCCTGGGGGTGGTGGTCCCCAGGGCCATCAAGGGCTCCAGGAGGGGGCCGCGCGGCCCCCTCCCTACATCAGCACAGCCCCGGGGAGGTGGTGGACCCCGGGGCTTCGGGGTCCAAAACGGACCCCCATTTTAATTTGTTAGTGCCCCGGGGAGGTGGCGGTCCCGGGCGTGTGGGGGCTGGAGCCCCCACACAGGTTGTTCAATTTAAAAAAAAAGCCCCGGGGAGGTGGTGGTCCCGGGCCTGCGGGAGGGCTCAGAGCCCTCCCGCAACATTTTCAAAAAAAGCCCCGGGGGTGGCGGTCCCCGGGGCTTGGGGTGCCCTTGAGGCCCCCACACATAAAATTAACCCCCCACCATGCCCCCGGGACTTGGGCCACCCGGGGCAAAATACAATCGAAGCGTGGGAGACCGCGCTCGATTTTTTTTTTTCGGCAGGATTCGCGCACCTTGAGCGCATCCTGCTGATTTTTAAAAATTCTTTTTTTTTTTTTGCCCAGGGGTCCTTGTGGGACCCCTGAGCAAACCTAGGGGTCAGGGTGTTTCTACCCTGCCCCCTTTGTGCGCTTTGCGCACTTGTTTCTGTCCCTCGGTTCTACCGAGGGACAAAATGGCTGCCAACATTTCCTGAATCGGAATGTTGACAGCCAGCTGACAGCCAATTAACATGCAGCTCGTGATCGGGAGGGTACGCGGACCCTACTCGGCCATAGATATCACTATCTTTTTACTTTTGATTTTCTCAGCAACTACTGAACGGATTTACACCATTTAACAAAAAGGGTTCTTTCTGAACCAAGAACTACCTCTTTGCCAAATTTGGTGTAATTCCGTTCAGCAGTTCGGGCTGTAGCCGTGTCTAAAGTTTCCTATGGAAAATTGCATGGGAAAACGCGTTTTGGGACCCCCTTTTTCTCGGCCCCCGCTTGACGAATCCCCCGAGACTTTCAGGGTAGGAGCGGACCGGAGCGGGCCACAAAGTTTGAAAATTTTGCGAAGATACGTCAACCGGCAAGAGAGTTATTTCAAATAGAATGTCGCGGATTTCCTATGGATAATAGGTTGTAACTATAACTATCTACTGGCGACCGCCAGTAGATAATATATATATATATATATATATATATATATATATATATATTTTCAATTGTCCAAATAATGCGATCACTCAGAGGTAATATGCAGTGCTATCAGCAGATAGTTTATTCCAGATAGGTTACGCGTTTCGCTTGACTCGCAAGCTTGATCAAGCTTGCGAGTCAAGCGAAACGCGTAACCTATCTGGAATAAACTATCTGCTGATAGCACTGCATATTACCTCTGAGTGATCGCATTATTTGGACAATTGGAAAATACGATGTCCGGTATTCTCCGCCGGCTTGCGCGATCCTCTGCGTAGGGCGAGGGAAGACGGAAGGAGAAAGTTGCCTGAAACATATATATATATATATATATATATATATATATATATTCACTGAAAAAACCATAGGTTTCAGACACGTTATAGTTAGAAATTAGCATTTAAAAAACCTTTGAAATTCACTGAAAAAACCATAGGTTTTAGGGACAGTTATAGTTAGTTGGACATTTCACTCGTACAAAACCATAGAAATTCCCCCGTTATAGTTAGTTCAGCTAACTATAACTCGCGTCCCCGCAATGCACTGCTGATGACGTCACATATTACATCACTCATGACATGGTCAGTGACATCACTGATGACATCACTGATGACATCTCAAATGACATCACTGATGACATCATCCAGTGACTGTGTGTTTCTGTAAAGTTTAAATATGTTTAATATATATAGGGAAAGGCGTATTGAAGAATGAGTGGGTGTATAAGTGTCTGAATGGATGATTTAGTACGTGAGTGACTGACTCTACAAGTGAGTGATTAAATGTATCTTACTGAATGCATGGGTTAGTGACTAAACTGTGTGAATGTCTGTATCCGTCTGTCTGTTGGTTTGTAAGCGGCTGCATGGCTTTCTGAATAGCTACATGAGTGTCTACATGGGTTATTGATTGATTGTCTGAGTATCTGTATGGGTGCCTGAGTGTTTGTGTGGGTGGGGTGTGTGTGACTCTGTGCATAGATGTGTGAGTTGGTGATTCACTGGGTGCATGGTTTCAAGAGTGCATCTGTGATGGACTGTATGGGTGGGTGAGTGTGTGTATGGGTATGTTAGTGATTGAATGTATATCTCAGTGGTACATGTGTGAGTAACTACATATGTGAAAGGCAGTATATATGTGTGTTGGAGTATATAAATAGCTATAAGCGTAGAGTGAGTGATTGTGATAGTGGCTGTATGGATGAGTGTGTGCTTGTATCAGTGATTGTATAAGAGCGTAAGAATGTGCTAGTATTTGTATGAGTAAGTGAGCTGGTATGTGTATAACTGTATAGGTGAGTAAATGGTAGTGTGTTTAATTATTTGCATGACTGACTAGGTGTGTGAGTACCTCTATGGATGAGTGGCGGTGTTTGAGTGTCTATATAGGAGTATGAGTGCATATGATAGTCCTGTACTGAGTGACCGTAAGTATGAGTGACTGTACGGGTGAGTGAGTTGATGTGTGCGTAGACCTAAGAATCAGTGAGTGGGTATGTAGTTATTGGTGTTGGAGTGTCTATGGTTTTGCGAATGGCAGTCTGTAATTTAGAGTGGGTGTATCAAAGGTTATATTAGGGTGTGAGAAGATGCATGAAATTATCACATGGATGATGTCACCAGTGATGTCATCAGTGATGTCATTTGAGATGTCATCAGTGATGTCATCAGTGATGTCACTGACCATGTCATGAGTGATGTAATATGTGACGTCATCAGCAGTGCATTGCGGGGCGCGAGTTATAGTTAGCTGGACTAACTATAACGGGGAATTTCACGGGTTTTGTACGAGTGCAATGTCCAACTAACTATAACTGTCCCTAAAACCTATGTTTTTTTCAGTGAATTTCAAAGGTTTTTAAATGCTAATTTGTAACTATAACGTCCCTGAAACCTACGGTTTTTTCAGTGAATTTCAAAGGTTTTTTAAATGCTAATTTGTAACTATAACATGTCTGCAACCTACGGTTTTTTCAGTGAATTTCAAAGGTTTTGTAAATGACAAGTTTTAAATGTATTAATTGTTATATAAATGGCTATAAGTGAGAGTGTGTGATTGTGAGAGTGGCTGTATGGATGAGTGTGTACTTGTATCAGTGATTGTATAAGAGCGTAAGAATGTGCTAGTATTTGTATGAGTAAGTGAGCTGGTGTGTGTATAACTGTATAGGTGAGTAAATGGGTGTGTGATTAAGTTTTTGCATGACTGACTAGGTGTGTGAGTACCTCTATGGATGAGTGGCGGTGTGTGAGTGTTTATATAGGTGTATGAGTGCATATGATAGTCCTGTACTGAGTGACTAAGTATGAGTGACTGTACGGGTGAGTGAGTGGATGTGTGTGTAGACCTAAGAATCAGTGAGTGGGTATGTAGTTTTTGGTGTTGGAGTGTCTATGGTTTTGAGAATGGCAGTCTGTAATTTAGAGTGGGTGTATCAAAAGTTATATTAGGGTGTGAGAAGATGCATGAAATTATCACATGGATGATGTCATCAGTGATGTCATTTGAGATGTCATCAGTGATGTCATCAGTGATGTCACTGACCATGTCATGAGTGATGTAATATGTGACGTCATCAGCAGTGCATTATGGGCGCGAGTTATAGTTAGCTGAACTAACTATAACGGGGAATTTCTATGGTTTTGTACGAGTGAAATGTCCAACTAACTATAACTGTCCCTAAAACCTATGGTTTTTTCAGTGAATTTCAAAGGTTTTTAAATGCTAATTTCTAACTATAACGTGTCTGAAACCTATGTTTTTTCAGTGAATTTCAAAGGTTTTTTAAATGCTAATTTCTAACTATAACGTGCCTGAAACCTATGATTTTTTAAGTGAATTTCAAAGGTTTTTTAAATGCTAGTTTCTAACTATGCCTACAGAGGTAGGATATGTGAAGAAAGAAGAAAAAACGCACAGAAAGAAGCAAAAGATGTGCAGAAAGAACCAACAGAGGAGCAGAAAGAGGCCTTGTTGCAAAATCATCCTGTGCCCACAACTTTTTCAGACGGGTACTGGTGGTAACTGACTCTGACTAACCAGAGCCAGTGCTATGCTAAAAGACACTTAGAATACAGTGAAAACACCTACATACACTAGGGAACACTATGCGTTGGGGTACCCCTGTGATTAGCATGACCTCCTCTGCAAGTCCCTAGTACATAATAGGGCAGGGGGATTAAAACTACCTCTTAAAACGCGCTACAGGGCGCGTTTGCACAGTGGTGAAGGGAGGGGCCTGAGGTGACATGTGTGCAAACGCACCCCGTGGCGCGTTTTAAGTTGCGGGATTAAGTCCCCTTGAATTCTGAGGATCCCTGGGGCCCAACTAGCCCCCAGGTACCTACAGTTAGGACCACAGAGCTGAGTTGCAGAGAGGCGTTCCGAGGCCACGCACCTTTTTCACCTCTCTGCAACGCAACTCTGTTGTGCTTACTGAAGGTACCTGGTGGGCTAGTTGGCCCCAGGGTCCCTCAGGATTCAAAGGGAATTAATTCCCCAACTTAAAATGCACCACAGGGCGTGTTTGCGCACATGTCACCTGAGGCCCCGCCCCTCCCTTCACCACTGTGCAAACGCGCCCCGTGGTGCGTTTTAAGTTGGGGGATTAGGTCACCTTGAATCCTGAGGGTCCCTGGGGCCCAACTAGCCCACTAGGTACTTCCAGTAAGCACCACAGGCCTGCGTTGCAACGCCTGTAACAAATTGTGCAGTTGTGTTTAGGTAGTGAAGAGGGTCGTGCTGGGGGTAGTGTTTTAGGGTTTAGGGTAGTGCAGTGGTGTTTGTGTAGTGTAGGGGTCATGCTGGGGGTAGATTTAGGGTTTAGGGTAGTGCAGTGGTGTTTGGGTAGTGTAGGGAGTCGTGCTGGGGGGAGTGTTTTAGGGTTTAGGGTAGTGCAGTGGTGTTTGGGTAGTGTAGGGGTGTTGTAATTTGGCAGCATTTAAGTTAAGCATTAGCTGAAGACAGCCTGTATTTAGAGGCTAAATTGTCCGCTTTGTGGAATCCATTTTGTATTTCTGGCAGCCATTTTGGCTGCCATGTGCTACCATGTGCTCGCCATGTGCTCTGTCCTACCTTCCTGTTAACTGCTCTTGAAATCTGCCTAGAGACAAGTTATATTTAGTTCCTCTTGCTTTGCACATGCTCAGTTGAGCTTGCAGCTGTTCCGAGTTTATAAATGTCAGGATGTGTCTACCAAAAGTAGAAACTGTTAGCTCCACCCACTTGTCGACTGTGCATTCTCTGTATGACCTTATATGTGCCTAAAACCAGCATTTGTGTTAGTACCGCCTTCATTTGAGCCCCTGTGTGGGTATAAAGGACCAGGATCCTTCCATTCAGTGTGCTACTTCATGCATTACTGAAGGGTGATGTGCGAATGTTAGCTCCACCTCATGAGGTTTAATAAACTCTGTCTTTTCTATTCCAGTTTCTATTGCCAACTTCTTCCTAAGTGTCTGAGGACTCTGTGCAGAGAAGGGAGAACTCCTAAGCACTGGTAGGCCTTGCTGAGGCTCACTACTACAAATTGGCGCTTCCAACGTGGGACTCATCAGCGACTCGGATGCCCGAAGGACTGGTCGCGACGAAGGATTGGAATCTCGCTTTGGACGCAATCGCTGCCTGAGGAGACCTGAGTCTTGGCACCCACGGCGTTTTCCTTTCTTTCTGATCTGACCATCCCGGCGGCGCCGGTCCTTGACTGAGATCTCTTCTGTTGATTCGCCGTGCAGTGACCATTTGGTCGATTTGAGAACTTGGCAGTTGGAACCTGGACACCATTTGATTGGTAAGAGCCGTTTTGCGGCACTTGCTGTTGGTTTGATGCCTTTGATTGGTAAGGTAGTTTTAGTAACACTTACTGTGGCTTTGTTTGTATGATTGGCCAATTTTGGAATCTGTTTTGTAATTATATATGTATTGCAATACATATAGGCAGGTAATGAGGAGAATTTTCTCTATTTAAAATTGTTTGAACAGCGCAACGTACGAAGAGTACCTTAAGCGCTACTTTGATGATAATACTGCATATTTTGCACTATTTTTTGGCATGCCTGTTTTCAGCACACTTCGTAGGATGTGTTGCTTTTGTAGTGGTACCAATTTGAGACTTGACGAAGCACAACCAGCCTCCCGGAGGGGACGCCTAATAGGGATATGTATATTAAGTATGGTATTTCTTCTATAATGTACTGCACGTTATGGAACAAATATACTAGTAAAGATCCTGGGTTGCGTTGGCCTATGTATGGGTCATTTGATTTGCGAAAAATTCAGTATGTGGAACAATGTATGTTTAAACGAAAGACTAGGCAAGATATGTTTGATTGTGTGCGAATGTGGGAGAAAGAAGTGCGTGAGCGAATGAAGCGTGAGCAAGCCTTGATTGACAAAGAACAGCGAAAGACCATTTATGCGAAAGCATTAGAGTTAAAAAACAAGGAGATGAAAGAAATTAAAGAGAGGGAAGATAGGGAACGCCATTTACAGGTAACTGGCCAATACGGTGTTAGGCAGCCCCTTTATCCTATCCTTAATAAACCGCAAGATGATTTCTTGTTATTAGATCGTTCTCCACCTCCGTATATTTTTTCTTCCGCTCCTCATGAGTCAGATGAGGACTCTTTTTCAGACCAGGACAAAGCTCGAGAAACTCGCTCCATGCTATCTGCTGAGCGTGCATCTGACATTAGATCTACTGCGCGTAAAGCCGTTCGTAGTACTACCACTGCCTCTGAACTTTTAGATAGTATAAAAGGATGGCAGGAAAGGGAGCAAATATATTTTACCGATACATTTGCTGCAGAGGTTATTGAACAATTTAGGAAGTATTCGGTAGAAATGGAGCCCGATGATGTAGCAACTGATTGTAAACAATTACGTGACGGTCTTTTTGTCTTCTCCCAGGTGGCTGACACGATCAGACGCTTGGTTAAACTGCGTGTTGAAGCAGCCCGTTTGCGAGAGGAGAAAAAGGCAGCAGAAACAGCTGCACTAGCATCTCAGATCAGCATGGCACGAACTTCTACTCCTGAAACAGATAAGAATGTTGTAATTCATGTGAAACCCATGCGGGAAGCCGCGCCTTTATATGTTCCTCCTAAAGGAACGGGTACAGAGGATGATAAGACTTCTCTTAATGCGAAAGGGTACTTTATTTATAATTGGGTTTACACTCCTTGGAATAGAGCAGATGTTATGGCCCTTAAAAATGCATTGCCTGACCCGCGAAAGAATCCAGCAGCCTTTTATGAGGAAGTTGAGGGTGCAATCAGCTCTTGTACTATGACTTTGTCGGATATTGATTTGTTTTTTGGATTAATATTACCACCTGATATGTGGAGAACTGTGCGCAAAATAGATGATAATGCGACATTTGGAGCATTGTGGAAAGATTTAGAGCGGTTAGATGAAGATAGAGAACCTGCACAGAAACCGTGTCAGTTAATTTTAAATCTTCCGGCAGCTATATTAGTTAAGTTAAAGACGATCATTCCCCTAAAAAGATAGATTGGACAGTGCTAGCGTCTTGCAAGCAAAAGGTAGATGAATCAGTTTCTGACTTCTTCACACGCTTTGAAGAAGCATTTCACGATTTTAGTGGCCAGTCATTGACAGATGACACGGGTAGGCATCTGTTTGTCGATAAATATGTCGCAAACCTTTTGCCAGGAATAGCTAGTCGCTTAAAGGCCAGTGAGAGTTCATGGACTACATCTTCTCCGGTTTCTCTTTTAACTATGGCCCAGTATTATGAGCGGCAAGAATTAGAAGCCAAAGGTAATGAGGACAAAAAGTCTAAAGAGTTGAAAACAAAGGTTATGTTGGCTCAAGCTTATGGTCCGCCTTCTAGAGATAATGATAGAGGTGGACGTGGATCTTATGGTTCGTCCTTTCCTTCCTCTGCCCGTTCGAATTTGTCTGTTGATCAGTGTGCGTACTGCAAAAATTTGGACATTGGCTTTCTGATTGTCCAGTGCTGCGTGCTCAGCAGAATCTACGTGGTCGGGGACAAATGAGAAATCGTTCAGGATATCAAGGGCCTAGAGGAAGCGCAAATGATCGTGCTCGGTTTGATGCTAATACACGTGGGCAGAATGGGTTTAACACTTTTGATAGAAGGAACCAATATCAAATGTCTGACTATGCGCCCTCTGATTTTCAAGATTCTGCTTATGCATAGGATTGCCTAGGACGGGGTAAGGAATCAGTTGAAGTTCCAGTAGATCAGAGGGGTCCCTATGTTACAGCACATGTTTTGGGTTCTACTGATCAGTTTCTGGTTGATACAGGAGCTACTCGTAGCGCCTTGTCTAAACAATTGGTTCCAAGGGCTCCCCTGTCTGGCTTAACCATTACATCGATAGGTTTCGATGGAACACCTTCCCTTAGCCCATTGTCACAACCACTTGCATTTGATATTGATAAGTTTACTGCTCCATGTCCATTTTTGCTTTCTCCAAACACACCAGACAATATTGTGGGTCTTGATATGCTTAAATATTTTAGGGCTACGATACGGTGTTCTCCGGAAGGAGTACGGGTTATTTTGAATGACAACTACCCTATGATTGAGAGATCTTGTATTGTTAAAGAGGACATTGCACTAGCCTCACTCCCTAGTACTTTGTGGGCTACTTCGGACACTGATGTAGGACAAATGGTTATTCCACCAGTACATATTAGTGTTAAGGAGGGCGCTTTATTGCCAAGACTGCCTCAGTATAAAATTTCTCGAGAAGGAGAAGAAGCACTCACACGTATTGTACATGATTTAATTAAGGTGGGGGTTGTGGAAGAAGTTCCTTACAATGTCTGCAATAGTCCGATTCTTCCCATTTTGAAAAAAGATACTGACACTAGGATCTATAGATTTATCATCGATTTGAGAGAAGTCAACAAGATTGTAGTACCACAGTACCCTGTAGTATCTGACATAACGACATTGCTTACCTTGGTCCCTCCAACAGCAACTACATTTTCTGTAATTGATCTGAAGAACGCTTTCTTCTCGATTCCTATTCATCCTGATAGCCGATATTTGTTCGGTTTCACTTTGAATAATAGATCATACAGATTTTGTAGAGTTCCTCAAGGCTATACTGAGAGTCCTAGTATTTACAGTCAAGCATTGAAGAGACAGCTTGATTCCTTTACCTTGTCTAAAGGAGTGGCTCTCATACAATATGTCGATGACATCTTGTTGGCAGCTGATACACCTGAGCAGTGTGAGAAATGCACTTTGTCTTTGCTTTCTTTTCTTGCTACACACCACCATAAAGTATCACGAAAGAAATTGCAATATTGTAGACCGAAGGTGACCTATTTAGGACACCTTCTGTCTAAGGCGGGCTGTGCACTGACACCAGATCGCATTCAAGCAATTTTAGACACCCCAGTACCTTCCACGCAGAAAGATGTCCGTGCATTCATTGGTCTGACTTCGTTTTGCAGGCAATGGATATTGGGTTTTTCACACATTGTTAAACCCTTGCTAGCACTTTTGACTAAAAACACTCCGATCCCCCTTCCATGGACAGATGAATGTCAAAATGCTTTTTGTCAGTTGAGACAAGCTCTTTGCTCTGCACCAGTGTTAGGCACACCAGATTACACGAAGGCTTTTACACTCTATGTACATGAGAAAGAAGGATGTGCATTGTCAGTTTTAGTACAGACACACGGGGACAAACAGCGTCCTTGCGCATACCTTTCTGCAGTTCTTGACCCTGTTGCTCGTGCATTACCTGGGTGCTTCCGTTCAGTTGCAGCGACGGCTGTGTCCATACGTCAGAGTGAAGGGATAGTTTTGTCACACAAACTGTTGGTGCTAGTACCCCATGCAGTAGATGCCCTTTTGAATCAGACTAAGACTCAGCACTTAACTAGTGCTCGTTTGACAGGATACGAATTGACACTGCTAGCACCTCATATTACCTTGAAGAGATGTGCGACACTGAACCCCGCCACTTTGTTGCCATATCCTGCGACTCAGTCTCAGTCAAAGGAGCCTCACGATTGTATATTCGTTACTGAGGAACAGACAAAGGGTCGCATCGATTTGCAAGATACGCCCCTTCCAGATGTAGATGGGGAACTGTGGGTTGATGGGTCCTGTTTGAAGTTACCAGATGGCACGACTTCAGCTGCTTATGCAATTACCACGCTTGAGACAGTAGTGGAAACAGCTCGCATACCTCAGAAGTCAGCTCAAGCAGCTGAACTAAAAGCTTTGACACGAGCGTGTGAGCTTAGCACTGACTTGTGTGTGAACATTTACACGGATAGCCGCTATGCTTTTGGAGTGGTTCATGATTTTGGCCTACTCTGGAAGGAAAGAGGCTTTCTTACATCCCATGGGATGCAGATAATGCACGGAGAGTTAGTGCATAATCTCTTGACTGCACTTACATGCCCAAAGAGAGTTGCTATTATGAAGTGTAGCGCACACAAGAAAGTGACTGACAAAAGAGGACAAGGCAATGCCTTTGCAGACCGCGTAGCCCGTGAGACTGCGATGCAGCGAAGCACTACACCCATGTACGTAGTGAAATCACAAGCTGAGCGTTGGCATGATGCTAGAGAGGAAGTATTGGATATACAGAGATCTGCTTCTGTGGAAGAGCTTGAGCAATGGTCTAAAGAAGGAATATTAGATGATGAGGGTTGTTGGCGTAACAAAGAAATGAATAAGTGGAAATTGCCTGCGGCCTATTTACAGCCTATGGTTCAAATGGCACATGGGCTGGCACATGTTGGAGCTCTAGCAATAACTAAATTGCTTACACAAGTTTGGGAGCATCCTGAAATTGCTAGCACAGCCAAAAGGGTAGTACAGTCCTGTTTGATCTGTTGGCAGTATAATCCTGGAAAAGGGACACGAACTCCTACAGGAGGGTTTGCTACACCAACCGCACCTTTTGAAGTTTTGCAGATGGATTACATCCAACTCGAACGCTGCAATAATCTGAAATATGTCCTAGTGGTGGTATGTGCCTTTAGCAAATGGATAGAGGCATACCCTACGAAGGATAATACTGCTCTCACCACAGCAAAGGTGCTTCTAAAGGAGTTTTTCCCTAGATACGGTGTTTGCAAACTTTTGTGGAGTGACAATGGACCTCATTTTATTGGGCAAGTTGTTGAGCATGTCCTGAAAGGATTAGGGATCAAACAGAAATTCCATACAGTTTTCCACACGCAATCAGCAGGATTGGTGGAAAGGTATAACGCTACTTTAAAATCAAAGTTGGCGAAAATACTGGCTTCCACGTCCCTAAAGTGGCCAGATGCACTATCTTTGGCATTACTATCCATAAGATCGGTGCCACATTCACGATCAGGTCTTACCCCTATGAGGTGGTGTTTGGGAGACCGATGAACATTTGGGGAATTCCTAAGCCACGCCCCATACATGATGTTCCTTGTGTTCTGATGAATGATTATTTGGCACAGTTAACTGACAGTTTGATTTCTATTCATCAGGTTCGAGAAGCTCTTCCTGACAGATCTACAGGTGAGGCCCACGAACTCCGTCCTGGTGACCATGTAATGGTCAAGGTCTTCGACAGATCGAACAGCTTGGAGCCAAGGTGGCGAGGACCAGAGCAGGTGCTCCTTGCGACAAGGACAGCAGTTCGAGTGACAAACAGAAAGAATTGGATCCACAGCACACACTGCAAACGTGTGTCGCCTGCCTTGGTGGAACCTGCTGTGTTGACCGACCATCGAGAGATTCTGGAGATGGAGAAAGGCCAAGCTATCTCGCCTGACGAATCTGCGGAAGTCTTCCCGGACCACACGAGCACTGGAGTATCCAGATATCAATTGAGACCGAGGAAAGAATCTGCAGTTTTGAAAAAGACTGGTTGAGCTACCGCCCTGGGTTAGTGAAACGGAGAGCCATTGTGGCAAGGGGAGGGGGATCAGCCCTGTATTAGTGTAGTGACACCCGCTTTGGCCCATGGTGAAGAAATCAGCGGCTGCCCAGGGAGAAGAGCTCCAACGACTGTTTTCAACAAGTTTTCAGAAAAAATCAATCATTACTGCTGCTAAAATGACTAACAAAAGAGTCATTTGTGCTGTAGGGTTTGTTGTTGCTATGGTGGCTATGGCAGCAATTACATGGTACATCGAGAAGGTGGCTCCTGTTCGACAGCTTTTTGTTGCCACTACGCCAGTACCCGTGGAACACCACTACTTTACTCTTCCTTACCATGAGCAAAAGCATCGACAATCTTATCTAAACAATACTTTTATCCAGATGTTGCACCATACTCACAATGCTACAAATACTACCAACTGTTGGGTGTGTGGGATGATACCTGCACACCAAAAGAAAGGAGGAACACCTTTTATTCCTCTTCCATTTTCTCACAATGGTTCTTGTCAAGCTTGGTATGCGCTCTTGTTTGCATATGGAAAGCCTTCAGTAGGTGGGATTATTTTTCAACTTAATAAAGTATGTTATCAAAATAAAGAAGGTTATCCACAAGCCAAAGGGACTAAATGGGAATGGGAAGAGTATCAACCGGACAATATTTCAACACCATATGTTTTCACAAATGTGAGAATAATAAAGAACATTGGACCTTTTGTGATTTCTGTGACAAAAGCTAAAGCAGATTTGTGTATTTGTAGTGTTGGAAGAATTCCAGTGGGGAGGAGCGAGTGTACTGTAATCCTGACCATTGAAGGTGCCAATAAGAGCACTTTCACAGCCTCGCATAACACGTATTTTGTGTGTGGAAATAATGGATATTATCAATTACCTGTTGGTTGGTCAGGAATCTGTTATGTATCTTTTCTGTTGCCCCCTGTGTTTCTGGCACCTGCATTATATCACCGTGATTTTAAACTGTACAATGACATTTCCAAAAACAGAAATAAGAGGACAATAAGTATGGATGAAGTTGACCAAACCGACACTACCCTACAACAATATGTTGATTTCAACTTGGGCTTATTTTTCTTTGTGGGTGCTGCATTAAACAGCAGGAAAATCCGACGACTAACTCGTGTTGTGGAAGCTGTTACCAATCAGACAGCTATGGCACTTGGGAACATTACAGAGGAACTACAGATTGCAAGGATTGTAGCACTCCAGAATAGGATGGTGCTAGACGTAATTTTGGCTGATCGAGGTGGTGCATGTCGCATCATCGGTAGCAGCTGTTGTGTATTCATACCAGATCACTCACCTTCAGTATATGACGCAATATCAAAATTGCATAAGATTGCTGCAGAAATTCATCCAGAGACTGGAACTTGGACTTTTGCTGGATGGTTTTGGACTCTTGTTTCTGCTTGGGGCTGGAAGCTACTGACTATCCTGTGTGTAATAATTACAATATTTTTTACATGCTGCGTATGTATCCAATGTGGTCCAATGCTTTGCTCCATTTGCATCTCTGCTTGTATACCTGCCAGAGGGAACATTGCTGAAACAAAGGCCCAACAAATGTTGAATAAAGAGGTGGCCGAAATAATGTTAATAGATGTACGGGATGAATATCTAGATTACCCCAGATAAACGAATGTCTTCAACCAATGCTGAAAGGGTCGTCTGTTGTAATTTGTCAGCATTTAAGTTAAGCATTAGCTGAAGACAGCCTGTATTTAGAGGCTAAATTGTCCGCTTTGTGGAATCCATTTTGTATTTCTGGCAGCCATTTTGGCTGCCATGTGCTACCATGTGCTCGCCATGTGCTCTGTCCTACCTTCCTGTTAATTGCTTTTAAAATCTGCCTAGAGACAAGTTATATTTAGTTCCTCTTGCTTTGCACATGCTCAGTTGAGCTTGCAGCTGTTCCGAGTTTATAAATGTCAGGATGTGTCTACTAAAAGTAGAAACTGTTAGCTCCACCCACTTGTCGACTGTGCATTCTCTGTATGACCTTATATGTGCCTAAAACCAGCATTTGTGTTAGTACCGCCTTCATTTGAGCCCCTGTGTGGGTATAAAAGGACCAGGATCCTTCCATTCAGTGTGCTACTTCATGCATTACTGAAGGGTGATGTGCGAATGTTAGCTCCACCTCATGAGGTTTAATAAACTCTGTCTTTTCTATTCTAGTTTCTATTGCCAACTTCTTCCTAAGTGTCTGAGGACTCTGTGCAGAGAAGGGAGAACTCCTAAGCACTGGTAGGCCTTGCTGAGGCTCACTACTACAGGGGTCGTGCTGGGGGTAGTGTTTTAGGGTTTAGGGTAGTGCAGTGGTGTTTGGGTAGTGTAGGGGTTGTGCTGGGGGTAGTGATTTAGGGTAGTGCAGTGGTGTTTGGGTAGTGTAGGGGGTACTGCTGGGAGTAGTGTTTTAGGGTTTAGGTTAGTGCAGTGGTGTTTGGGTAGTGTAGGGGTACTGCTGGGGGTAGTGTTTTAGGGTTTAGGGTAGTGCAGTGGTGTTTGTGTAGTGTAGGGGGTAGTGTTTTAGGGTTTAGGGTAGTGCAGTGGTGTTTGTGTAGTGTAGGAGGTCGTGTTTTAGGGTTTAGGGTAGTGCAGTGGTCTTTGGGTAGTGTAGGGAGTCGTGCGGGGGTAGTGTTTTAGGGTTTAGGGTAGTGTAGGGGGCCATGCGGGGGTTAGTGTTTTAGGGATTAGGGTAGTGCATTGGTGTTTGGGTAGTATAGGGGGTCATGCTGGGGGTAGTGTTTTAGGGTTTAGGGCAGTGCAGTGGTGTTTGGGTAGTGTAGGGGGTCGTGCTGGGGGAGTGTTTTAGGGTTTAGGGTTTAGGGCAGTGCAGTGGTGTTCGGGTAGTGTAGGGGGTCGTGCTGGGGGGAGTGTTTTAGGGTTTAGGGCAGTGCAGTGGTGTTCGGGTAGTGTAGGGGGTCATGCTGGGGGAGTGTTTGAGGGTTTAGGGCAGTGCAGTCGTGTTCGGGTAGTGTAGGGGGTTGTGCTGGGGGTAGTATTTTAGGGTTTAGGGTAGTGCAGTGGTGTTTGGGTAGTGTAGGGGTCGTGCTGGGGGTAGTGTTCTAGGGTTTAGGGCAGTGCAGTGGTGTTTGGGCAGTGTAGGGGGTAATGCTGGGGGTGGTGTTTTAGGGTTTAGGGCAGTGCAGTGGTGTTCGGGCAGTGTAGGGGGTCGTGCTGGGGGTGGTGTTTCAGGGTTTAGGGCAGTGCAGTGGTGTTCGGGAAGTGTAGGGGTGGTGTTTCAGGGTTTAGGGCAGTGCAGTGGTGTTCGGGCAGTGTAGGGGGTCGTGCAGGGGTGGTGTTTCAGGGTTTAGGGCAGTGGTTTTCGGGCAGTGTAGGGGGTCGTGCTGGGGGTGGTGTTTCAGGGTTTGGGGCAGTGCAGTGGTGTTCGAGCAGTAAAGGGGTCGTGCTGGGGGTGGTGTTTCAGGGTTTAGGGCAGGTCAGTGGTGTTCGGGCAGTGTAGGGGGCGGTGCAGGGGGTGGTGTTTCAGGGTTTAGGGCAGTGCAGTGGTGTTCGGGCAGTGTAGGGGGTCATGCAGGGGGTGGTGTTTCAGGGTTTAGGGCAGTGCAGTGGTGTTCGGGCAGTGTAGGGGTCGTGCTGGGGCTGGTGTTTCAGGGTTTAGGGCAGTACAGTGGTGTTCGGGCATTGTAGGAGGTCGTGCTGGGGCTGGTGTTTCAGAGTTTAGGGCAGTGCAGTGGTGTTCGGGTAGTGTAGGGGGTTGTGCTGGGGCTGGTGTTTCAGGGTTTAGGGCAGTGCAGTGGTGTTCGGGCAGTGTAGGTGGTCGTGCTGGGGCTGGTGTTTCAGGGTTTAGGGCAGTGCAGTGGTGTTCGGGCAGTGTAGGGGGTCATGCTGGGGCTGGTGTTTCAGGGTTTAGGGCAGTGCAGTGGTGTTCGGGCAGTGTAGGGGGTCTTGCTGGGGCTGGTGTTTCAGAGTCTAGGGCAGGGCAGTGGTGTTCGGGCAGTGTAGGGGTCTTGCTGGGGCTGGTGTTTCAGGGTTTAGGGCAGTGCAGTGGTGTTCGGGCAGTGTAGGGGGTCGTGCTGGGGGTGGTGTTTTTAGGGTTTAGGGCAGTGCAGTGGTGTTTGGGCAGTGTAGGGGGTCATGCTGGGGCAAGTGTTTCAGGATTTAGGGCAGAGCAATGGTGTTCAGGCAGTGTAGGGGGTTTTGCTGGAGGTGGTGTTTCAGGGTTTAGGGCAGTGCAGTGGTGTTCGTGCAGTGTAGGGGGTGGTGTTTCAGGGTTTAGGGCAGTGGTGTTCAGGCAGTGTAGGGGGTCGTGCTGGGGGTGGTGTTTCAGGGTTTAGGGCAGTGCAGTGGTGTTCCGGCAGTGTAGGAGGTCGTGCAGGGGGTGGTGTTTCAGGGTTTAGGGCAGTGCAGTGGTGTTCGGGCAGTGTAGGGGGTCGTGCTGGGGGTGGTGTTTCAGGGTTTAGGGGCAGTGCAGTGGTGTTCGGGCAGTGTAGGGTGTCGTGCTGAGGGGTGGTGTTTCAGGGTTTAGGGCAGTGCAGTGGTGTTCGGGCAGTGTATGGGGTCGTGCAGGGGGTGGTGTTTCAGGGTTTAGGGCAGTGCAGTGGTGTTTGGGCAGTGTAGGGGGTCGTGCAGGGGTGGTGTTTCAGGGTTTAGGGCAGTGCAGTGGTGTTCGGCCAGTGTAGGTGGTCTTGCTGGGGGTGGTGTTTCAGGCTTTAGTGCAGTGGTGTTCGGGCAGTGTAGGGGGTCTTGCTGGGGGTGATGTTTCAGGGTTTAGGGCAGTGCAGTGGTGTTCGGGCAGTGTAGGAGGTCTTGCTGGGGCTGGTGTTTGAGGGTTTAGGGCAGTGCAGTGGTGTTTGGGCAGTGTAGGGGGTCGTGCTGGGGATGGTGTTTGAGGGTTTAGGGTAGTGCAGTGGTGTTCGGGCAGTGTAGGGGGTCGTGCTGGGGCTGGTGTTTCAGGGTTTAGGGCAGTGCAGTGGTTTTCGGGCAGTGTAGGCGGTCGTGCTGGGGCTGGTGTTTCAGGGTTTAGGGCAGTGCAGTGGTGTTCGGGCAGTGTACGGGGTTGTGCTGGGGCTGGTGTTTCAGGGTTTAGGGCAGTGCAGTGGTGTTCGGGCAGTGTAGGGGGTCGTGCTGGGGGTGGTGTTTCAGGGTTTAGGGCAGTGCAGTGGTGTTCAGGCAGTGTAGGGGGTCGTGCTGGGGCTGGTGTTTCATGGTTTAGGGCAGTGCAGTGGTGTTCGGGCAGTGTAGGGGGTCGTGCTGGGGGTGGTGTTTCAGGGTTTAGGGCAGTGCAGTGGTGTTCGGGCAGTGTAGGGGGTCATGCTGGGGGTGGTGTTTCAGGGTTTAGGGCAGTGCAGTGGTGTACGGGCAGTGTAGGGGGTCTTGCTGGGGGTGGTGTTTCAGGGTTTCTGGCAGTGGTGTTCGGGCAGTGTAGGGGGTCTTCCTGGGGGTAGTGTTTCGGGGTTTAGGGCAGTGCAGTGGTGTTCGTGCAGTGTAGGGGTTCGTGCTGGGGGTGGTGTTTCAGGGTTTAGGGCAGTGCAGTAGTGTTCGGGCAGTGTAGGGGATCGTGCAGGTGGTGGTGTTTCAGGGTTTAGGGCAGTGCAGTGGTGTTCGGGCAGTGTAGGGGGTCATGCTGGGGGTGGTGTTTCAGGGTTTAGGGCAGTGCAGTGGTGTTCGGGCAGTGTAGGGGATCGTGCAGGGGGTGGTGTTTCAGGGTTTAGGGCAGTGCAGTGGTGTTCGGGCAGGGTAGGGGTCGTGCTGGGGCTTGTGTTTCAGGGTTTAGGGCAGTGCAGTGGTGTTCGGGCAGTGTAGGGGGTCTTGCTGGGGGTGGTGTTTCAGGGTTTAGGGCAGTGGTGTTCGGGCAGTGTAGGGGTCTTGCTGGGGGTGGTGTTTCAGGGTTTAGGGCAGTGCAGTGGTGTTCGGGCAGTGTAGGGGGTCTTGCTGGGGGTAGTGTTTCAGGGTTTAGGGCAGTGCAGTGGTGTTCGTGCAGTGTAGGGGGTCGTGCTGGGGATGGTGTTTCAGGGTTTAGGGCAGTGCAGTAGTGTTCGGGCAGTGTAGGGGTCGTGCAGGGGTGGTGTTTCAGGGTTTAGGGCAGTGCAGTGGTGTTCGGGCAGTGTAGGGGGTCATGCTGGGGGTGGTGTTTCAGGGTTTAGGGCAGTGCAGTGGTGTTCGGGCAGTGTAGGGGGTCGTGCTGGGGGTGGTGTTTCAGGGTTTAGGGCAGTGGTGTTCGGGCAGTGTAGGGGGTCGTGCTGGGGCTGGTGTTTCAGGGTTTAGGGCAGTGCAGTGGTTTTCGGGCAGTGTAGGCGGTCGTGCTGGGGCTGGTGTTTCAGGGTTTAGGGCAGTGCAGTGGTGTTCGGGCAGTGTACGGGGTTGTGCTGGGGCTGGTGTTTCAGGGTTTAGGGCAGTGCAGTGGTGTTCGGGCAGTGTAGGAGGTCTTGCTGGGGGTAGTGTTTCAGGGTTTAGGGCAGTGCAGTGGTGTTCGGGCAGTGTAGGGGTCATGCTGGGGGTGGTGTTTCAGGGTTTAGGGCAGTGCAGTGGTGTTCGGGCCGTGTAGGGGGTCGTGAAGGGGTGGTGTTTCAGGGTTTAGGGCAGTGCAGTGGTGTTCGGGCAGTGTAGGGGGTCGTGCTAGGGTATGTGTTTCAGGGTTTAGGGCAGTGCAGTGGTGTTCGGGCAGTGTAGGGGGTCGTGCAGGGGCTGGTGTTTCAGGGTTTAGGGCAGTGCAGTGGTGTTTGGGCAGTGTAGGGGGTCGTGCAGGGGTGGTGTTTCAGGGTTTAGGGCAGTGCAGTGGTGTTCGGCCAGTGTAGGTGGTCTTGCTGGGGGTGGTGTTTCAGGCTTTAGTGCAGTGGTGTTCGGGCAGTGTAGGGGGTCTTGCTGGGGGTGATGTTTCAGGGTTTAGGGCAGTGCAGTGGTGTTCGGGCAGTGTAGGAGGTCTTGCTGGGGCTGGTGTTTGAGGGTTTAGGGCAGTGCAGTGGTGTTTGGGCAGTGTAGGGGGTCGTGCTGGGGATGGTGTTTGAGGGTTTAGGGTAGTGCAGTGGTGTTCGGGCAGTGTAGGGGGTCGTGCTGGGGCTGGTGTTTCAGGGTTTAGGGCAGTGCAGTGGTTTTCGGGCAGTGTAGGCGGTCGTGCTGGGGCTGGTGTTTCAGGGTTTAGGGCAGTGCAGTGGTGTTCGGGCAGTGTACGGGGTTGTGCTGGGGCTGGTGTTTCAGGGTTTAGGGCAGTGCAGTGGTGTTCGGGCAGTGTAGGGGGTCGTGCTGGGGGTGGTGTTTCAGGGTTTAGGGCAGTGCAGTGGTGTTCAGGCAGTGTAGGGGGTCGTGCTGGGGCTGGTGTTTCATGGTTTAGTGCAGTGCAGTGGTGTTTGGGCAGTGTAGGGGTCGTGCTGGGGGTGGTGTTTCAGGGTTTAGGGCAGTGCAGTGGTGTTCGGGCAGTGTAGGGGGTCATGCTGGGGGTGGTGTTTCAGGGTTTAGGGCAGTGCAGTGGTGTACGGGCAGTGTAGGGGGTCTTGCTGGGGGTGGTGTTTCAGGGTTTCTGGCAGTGGTGTTCGGGCAGTGTAGGGGGTCTTGCTGGGGGTAGTGTTTCGGGGTTTAGGGCAGTGCAGTGGTGTTCGTGCAGTGTAGGGGTTCGTGCTGGGGGTGGTGTTTCAGGGTTTAGGGCAGTGCAGTAGTGTTCGGGCAGTGTAGGGGATCGTGCAGGTGGTGGTGTTTCAGGGTTTAGGGCAGTGCAGTGGTGTTCGGGCAGTGTAGGGGGTCATGCTGGGGCTGGTGTTTCAGGGTTTAGGGCAGTACAGTGGTGTTCGGGCAGTGTAGGGGATCGTGCAGGGGGTGGTGTTTCAGGGTTTAGGGCAGTGCAGTGGTGTTCGGGTAGTGTAGGGGGTCTTCCTGGGGCTGGTGTTTCAGGGTTTAGGGCAGTGCAGTGGTGTTCGGGCAGTGTAGGGGGTCTTGCTGGGGGTAGTGTTTCAGGGTTTAGGGCAGTGCAGTGGTGTTCGGGCAGTGTAGGGGGTCTTGCTGGGGGTGGTGTTTCAGGGTTTAGGGCAGTGGTGTTCGGGCAGTGTAGGGGGTCTTGCTGGGGGTGGTGTTTCAGGGTTTAGGGCAGTGCAGTGGTGTTCGGGCAGTGTAGGGGGTCTTGCTGGGGGTAGTGTTTCAGGGTTTAGGGCAGTGCAGTGGTGTTCGTGCAGTGTAGGGGGTCGTGCTGGGGATGGTGTTTCAGGGTTTAGGGCAGTGCAGTAGTGTTCGGGCAGTGTAGGGGTCGTGCAGGGGGTGGTGTTTCAGGGTTTAGGGCAGTGCAGTGGTGTTCGGGCAGTGTAGGGGGTCATGCTGGGGGTGGTGTTTCAGGGTTTAGGGCAGTGCAGTGGTGTTCGGGCAGTGTAGGGGGTCGTGCTGGGGCTGGTGTTTCAGGGTTTAGGGCAGTGGTGTTCGGGCAGTGTAGGGGGTCGTGCTGGGGGTGATGTTTTAGGGTTTAGGGCAGTGCAGTGGTGTTCGGGCAGTGTAGGAGGTCTTGCTGGGGGTAGTGTTTCAGGGTTTAGGGCAGTGCAGTGGTGTTCGGGCAGTGTAGGGGTCATGCTGGGGGTGGTGTTTCAGGGTTTAGGGCAGTGCAGTGGTGTTCGGGCCGTGTAGGGGGTCGTGAAGGGGGTGGTGTTTCAGGGTTTAGGGCAGTGCAGTGGTGTTCGGGCAGTGTAGGGGGTCGTGCTAGGGTATGTGTTTCAGGGTTTAGGGCAGTGCAGTGGTGTTCGGGCAGTGTAGGGGGTCGTGCAGGGGCTGGTGTTTCAGGGTTTAGGGTAGTGCAGTAGTGTTCGGGCAGTGTAGGGGGTCGTGCTGGGGGTAGTGTTTTAGGGTTTAGGGTAGTGCAGTGGTGCTTGTGTAGTGTAGGGGGTCGTGCAGGGGGTAGTGTTTTAGGGTTTAGGGTAGTGCAGTGGTGTTTGTGTAGTGTAGGGGGTCATGTTTTAGGGTAGTGCAGTGGTGTTTGGGTAGTGTAGGGGGTCGTGCTGGGGGTAGTGTTTTAGGATTTAGGTTAGTGCAGGGGTGTTTGGGTAGTGTAGGGGGTCGTGCTGGGGGTAGTGTTTTAGGGTTTAAGGTAGTGCAGTGATGTTTGTGTAGTGTAGGGGGTCGTGCTGGGGGTAGTGTTTTAGGTTTTAGGGTAGTGCAGTGGTGCTTGTGTAGTGTAGGGGGTCATGCTGGGGGTAGTGTTTTAGGGTTTAGGGTAGTGCAGTGGTGTTTGTGTAGTGTAGGGGGTCATGTTTTAGTGTAGTGCAGTGGTGTTTGGGTAGTGTAGGGGGTCGTGCTGGGGGTAGTGTTTTAGGTTTTAGGTTAGTGCAGTGGTGTTGGGGTAGTGTTTTAGGGTTTAGGGTAGTGCAGTGGTGTTTGTGTAGTGTAGGGGGTCATGCTGGGGGTAGTGTTTTAGGGTTTAGGATAGTGCAGTGGTGCTTGTGTAGTGTAGGGGTCGTGCTGGGGTAGTGTTTTAGGGTTTAGGGTAGTGCAGTGGTGTTTTTGTAGTGTAGGAGGGTCATGTTTTAAGATGCAACGCTCCAATACCTGACCAGTCTGCACTACATAAAACTGCAAAAAAACTAAAAATAAAAGTGTTTTGCACACTTTTGTCATTGGGCTATATGTGGGCTACATCTGGGTAATATTTGTGCTACATTTGGGCTCTTTTTTCACTGGTGGCCATCTTGGAAGACTTCTTTGTTATGAAGTTTCCTAATTTCCTCATTTACTACAGTCTCCTCAGTAGGAAATGCTTTCAGTTTTTACTTTGATTCCATCAAGAAGGCATTCAGATGTGTCACACATTTGCCATAAATTCAGAATGTTATTACTCTAGTTGTTCATTAGATCACTGTAGTAAAGCTACTGCTCACCAAGGAGTTAACTGGAAGACTACTGCTGGTATTGAAAGTGATTGTTTCAGTCTGCATGTCAGAATTTTCTAATGAAATAGAAGAGGATTTGAGATCTCACTTAAAACATGCACTAAATTTTCTTTTTGCAGCACTAACCATAATTTCTATGGCAAAATGAACCCCCTCATTTTGTTCCTTTTTAAATTAAATGTTTTAAGTGTTACCAGTTTATTCCAATCAAGATGGCTTCAGGTGTGCCATACTTTTGTCATAAGTAAGGCTGTTAGCACTCTAGTTGTTCTTTAGAACACTCTGGGAAGCTGCAGTAGAACACAAAGGAATCAACTGACAGGCTGCTCCTGTTGAAATATAACAGGAAGATATTTGAGATCTCACTTAAAACATGCCCTAATTTTTCTTTCTACAGCACTAACCATAATTTCTATGGCAAAATGAACCCCCTCATTTTGTTCCTTTTTAAATTAAATGTTTTAAGTGTTACCAGTTTATTCCAATCAAGATGGCTTCAGGTGTGCCATACTTTTGTCATAAGTAAGACTGTTAGCGCTCTAGTTGTTCTTTAGAACACTCTGGGAAGCTGCAGTAGAACACAAAGGCATCAACTGACAGGCTGCTCCTGTTGAAATATAACAGGAAGATATTTGAGATCACACTTGAAACATGTCCTAATTTTTCTTTCTACAGCACTAACCATAATTTCTATGACAAAATGAACCCCATCATTTTGTTCCTTTATAAATTAAATGTTTTAAGTGTTACCAGTTTATTCCAATCAAGATGGCTTCAGGTGTGCCATACTTTTGTCATAAGTAAGGCTGTTAGCACGCTAGTTGTTCTTTAGAACACTCTGGGAAGCTGCAGTAGAACACAAAGGCATCAACTGACAGGCTGCTCCTGTTGAAATATAACAGGAAGATATTTGAGATCACACTTGAAACATGTCCTAATTTTTCTTTCCAGAGCACTAACCATAATTTCTATGACAAGATGAACCCCATCATTTTGTTCCTTTTTAAATTAAATGTTTTAAGTGTTACCAGTTTATTCCAATCAAGATGGCTTCAGGTGTGCCATACTTTTGTCATAAGTAAGGCTGTTAGCACTCTAGTTGTTCTTTAGAACACTCTGGGAAGCTGCAGTAGAAAACAAAGGAATCAACTAACAGTCTCTGCCCTTGTTGGATGTACATGTTTTACTGAGAATGTCAGACTTCATTCTCACATGACTGAGAAAGATAATGTGAATTTACAGAAAATATGCTCTCATTTTAGCTTCTGGGGCACCTTCCAAAACTGTATGGGACAAGCATGTGAAAATAGTTTTCTCTCAAACATGATTCATGATATCCCAGCAGAAGGTTTTTCACAGGGTAAAATCACCTTAGAACACACCACAATTCCTGAAATTAGTATGGTACCATCAACAAATGAATTCTAATGTAACTAAAGTCTGTTATCACCCTTTATAGTTCTCCTTTTGGTAACCCTCAAAATCTTCGATTCACTACAATGCATTTCAATGGGGTACTATCATTTATATTGGTCCCAAGATGGCTGCCAGCAATTCCAGGATGAAGTGCTGACAGCCAATCAGATCTCACGATGACGTGTGGTTAGGCTCCGCCCAGATATATATGTGTTTTTACTTTTGATTTTCTCAGCAACTACTGAACGGATTTACACCATTTAACAAAAAGGGTTCTTTTTGAACCAAGAACAACCTCTTTGCCAAATTTGGTGTAATTCCGTTCAGCAGTTCGGGCTGTAGCCTTGCATAAAGTTTCCTATGGGAAATTGATTTTTTGACTCTTATTTTTTAATTTCTCCGCAACTACTGAACGGATTTACACCATTTAACAAAAGGGTTCTTTCTGAACCAAGAACTATCTCTTTGCCAAATTTGGTGTAATTCCGTTCAGCAGTTCGGGCTGTAGCCGTGTCTAAAGTTTCCTATGGGAAAATGAATGGGGAAAACATGTTTTGGGACCCCCCTTTTTTCTAGGCCCCCGCTTGACGAATCACCCTGAGACTTTCAGGGTAGGAGCGGACCGGAGCGGGCCATAAAGTTTGAAAATTTCGTGAAGATTCGTCAACCGACGCAAGAGTTATTTCAAATAGAATGTCGCGCATTTCCTATGGAAAATAGGTCCTAACTATAACTATCTACTGGCGACCGCCAGTAGATAATATATATATATATATATATATATATATATATATATATATATATATATATATATATATATATATATATATATATATATATATAAGTATTTAACATCATAACTCTAAAAAATATTAATTAATTTAAAAAAATTGCATTTAACATGTTTAAAATGTATAAAATAAAGAAAATGTAAAGATACAAGTATAATAAAATTAAAAAAGTATATGAAATAAAAAACATTCAATAAAAGTAAACTAAGAATAATTTACATTTGTATAAAAACACATTATATCCATATATATATATTTGTGTGAAACATTTAATCTATATGATATAAGTATAAAATGATTACAGTTTCATATAAAACATACATTACTAAAGCTAACATTTGTCACACAATAAAAGAGCAAAAAGAAAATATGTAAAATAAAAACAGAAATGTAAATAAATATACACTTTAAATTAGAATTACAAAACGTATACTTTAAAATACTCAAATAAATAGCAAATAACAAAATTTAAATAAACAATATTGAAAAAGTATTTTAAGAAACTCCTATATATGAAACCCAACAAACATTAATATAGAAATATATGCAACTTTAATACAACGAGGAAAATGTTTACAATTTTAAACCCAATCTAATAAACATTAACAAATACATATACAAAGTGTTCCATTATACCTCCATTTAAAAAAAAAATTTATGAAACCACAAATCGATGAAATTTAAAATTAAATGAAAACAACAATTCCCACTCCAACCTGATCAACAGTATGTGAAGTGTTAGATTTTGGAGGGGTTAGACTTACTAGTCTCACTCCAACCTGAGCAACCTGAGTATGTGGAATCTTGGACTTTGGAGCAGTCAGATTACCTATTCCCAGGGGAGTGGCTTGACCGCGGAAGATGGTGGTCGCTCTCTGAAAAGCTCCAGCTGGCCCCCACTGAATCCGTAAAGCAACTGGATTGAAACATGCTGCTGTGGTTGTGCAGCGAGTTCCCCAGTGCTCTGGACACCGTGAGACTGCAGTGGCTGTGCTGGATCGGTGTTGCGATGGACAAAATGGCCCTTGAAGTTTGTGTGCACCCTTGCGGCCTGACTGCTGTGTGATGCGGCTGGTCCGAGAACCGTAGGCCCGGGGGCTATGTGGCTGCCCTCCTCGCGGACCCCTCTTCTGTTTTTATGCACTTCCCACCATAATGCCTGGCCAAGGAGTGGCGAGGCGATAGAAATTTGCTACAGAGCCTCGCGGCTGGGCATGGCTCCCTGACTTGGTGGTCGGTCCAGGCCACATTGAGAGTGTGGAGGCAATGGAGGGGAGGCCCTATTGTGGTTTTCGGTGGTTGGGTCAGACCACGGGGCTCGCTCCTCCCGATCTGGCAGCATGCTGACCTCAGCGTTTCTCTAGGACCTGCTGGGCCAGTTGGGTGCTGTTGTTTGGCTGGGAGTCAGCGGCTGGATCGAGCTGCGAGCACGCTTCTTTAGTGGGAGGGGTCCCTGTGGTGACAAGCCGCTTCTTGGATGATGGTGGTCACATCGGACGCAGAGTAGGTGTGGGGCTGACAGGGGGCTAACCACCTTGAATGGAGTGCTGTCTCTGATTCTCTTCCCCTTCTGGTTCTTCATTGTTTCTTGCCAGTGGGTCGGTGGCTGATTCAAGCCCTGAAGCACACTTGGGCTTCACCCCACGTCCCCCTTCTGCTTCATCTTTCCTGATGTGGTGGGGGCTCCTCCCCCCTCTGGAGCCATGTGGGGGGGGTTGTGAGTACTTCACTGCTCCTGGACATTGGACGCCCTGGGGTGCCTCAACCCCTTTGCGTATTGATAATGGCAGTGGTGGCCATGTGTACTCGACAGCCATGTCTGGGCTGTGGTGCCTGAGTCATCTTTTGTTGATGCCCTGTTCTATTGGTGGTGGGAGCTAGAGGGCCCCCCCTCTTACCACACTTGCTACATTTCCTTTGGGCAATGCAGGGGTGGCTGGTAGGCATTGGTTCCTCCCCTTGTGTGGGTGATTCGGTAGTCGGCCCATACTGATTGGAGTGCCTCGACTGTCCGTGGTGGCTAGGGGTCACCTGGTGTTGGCCTCATACTGCTACATTTTGTGTGCCACTTCCACTGTCTTGCTCCTGTGGCTCGAGTGGTGGAGTACAGGGGGATACGCCTGAGGTGCCCTATACCACAGCTCCTTGCTCGTCCAAGAGTGGTTCTTCTGGTTTTTTTGTTCTCTCTTGTTTCTTCTGGGTATGGGGTCACCCTTCTGCAAGTCTGTCCACCATGGGAAAGGATAAGTTGTCCTAACCCTCTATACAGGGAAAGGTAGACAAGTACACGAAACCCACCTCCTCTGCAGAGACCCCACCTGAGCCTGTTGGTGCACAGGGGACTGCACCTCCGACCTCAGACGACTCCCCCATCCTACAAGCTATCCTGGACCTCCAAGCATCTGTTGAAGTTTTGATTGGGGAGCTGCATACGGACCTCTCACTCATCCTCCAAGATTTGCGCAATACAGCTGATAAAGTCGCAGATCATGAGACCAGGTCATCCAAGGTGGCGTGCTTCCTGAAAACTTGCCAGTCTGAGGTGTCCACCCTGTGGTGCACAGTGGCTTTGCTTGTGGCACGAGCGAAGGACACGGAGGGTCGCTTCTAGGTGGAATAACATCCGTGTGGTAGGCAGACCAGAGGGAGCGAAGGGCTCGGATGTCAATGCCTTTATCACTACATGGCTCCAATCCTGATTGCCACCCAAATCCATGTTCTAATGCTTTCTAGTGGAGCGCACTCACAGATCCCTTACAAATCAACCACCGCGGGGGGCTCCGCAGTGACCCATCATCGCTTGCTTGTTGAACTACGCTGATTGTGATGCCATTGCGATGCCATCATGTGGGTCCATCGCTCCGGAGACTTGTTACACTGTGACTCAGCTAAAGTAATGGTCTTTCCGGACTTTACTCTCCGAGTCCAGCAGCAGTGCCATTCCTCCCAGGAGATGAAGTAGAAGCTCAGAGCTCTGGATGCTGCTCTACCTGGCATGCCTCAATGTGGTGTTAGAAGGCAAATTATGTTTTTTCAACACTCCGGAGGCAGTTTGAGAGTGGGCGGAGGAGAGGCCTTGTCTGAACACCATGGGGGCACTGCAGAGAGATAACCCGGCCTTGGACCCTGTGGCCCCGCTGGAGAGACCTTCATTGCAGCCCGACACCAAGGGATCCGCTACATGCATGGTTCTCACTACTTTGGCAGTGTGGTGGATTCCAAATGACGGACTGTCGCTGGGAGTTTTGTTCCGCTTACCTCCGGTAGAATTACTGACTCTGATTTTGCCCCCTGCTGCTGTGAACTTTTCGGATGTTGCCATTTGTGGCCTCCTTAAAGCAAGCCTTTCTCTCCCCTCAATGTCTATACATCCTTCCCTTGACAGCAGCATTCTTATGCACCATACGTGCTGTCATTGTGGAGTTCCCTGCCGGGCCCTGGCTGTTTGGTGGCAAGATGAAATGTGTGGTTCACATGCATCTCGATCGTTCTTCCAGGGGCTCAGGAGCTCCCTCGCCTCATACTCCCTTGGCACGATTCATTGCTGCACAAGGGCTGCTCAATGTTTGGCAGTTCTGTCATCCCTCGAGCGGGGTTACAACTTTTTCTCTCTAAGCAACAACTGTCAAACACAATTAACACAAACAGAATAAAATTTAAATATCAGTTAACACAAATAATAAAAATAAATATTCTACATTCATACAAAACAACTAAATATCCACAACATTTTTAAAAATCAATTGTAAAAATTTACATTTAATAGAAAAACTAACCAATTAAAAATAAATTAATGACAAAAAATGTAAAAATATATATTTTAAACACTTCTCATCAAAACACCCATAAATAAAATGACAGAGTAATGTATAAATATTAACGTAAAAATACACGCAGACATTGGATTAAAAATACTAATTTTATAAAATAAATTTACAAGATTAATATATTCAAGAATGCACAAAAATTTACATATTAAAATTACTTAAATAACTTACATAAGCAATAATCTAACTAACCAATTACAATGTAAAATAATGATTCACACTTTATTAAATATTATAACATAAATACTGTAACTCACTACCCACACTGCTCCCCTAAAAATCCAACAAACAGCCAAAAAATCAAGTTACAAATCAAAAAAATGAAAAATAACTGAAAATTAACAAAAATATTCGATTTTTTTTTCTTTTTTCTTTAAATGTTATTTTTCATTTTGTGCTAAGAGCTGTGTATTTGCAGCATTGATTACATATACATAGAATCCAAACATAAAGCCAGAATTTCATTTGATAAAAAGAAATAATCAAATAATACATTATGCCCAGTATCCAATAAATCATAAGCTAGAGAGTAGCATAATATAACAACAGAATTTTTCCTCAGAATGGGCTTGAGGACGAGATTCCAATTTATACAAAAGTTGCGATCAAGGAAGAGAGGGGGCCCCAGATCTTATTTCCTTTGATTCTGCCTTTCCTGCCTCTCCTTTCATATAGTGCCTTTTCTAAGTTATTTATATGTAAGAATCGTCCCTTCCACTGCTGGAAGGTTGGAGGTTGTGAATCAAGCCAGGCTGAGGCGACACAGAGCCTGAGGACCGCCATTGCTATAAAGGTGAGTTCTATCCCTTCATTGCCAACTGTATCATTTACCCCTAATAACATCAACTGAGGTGTCAAAGGAATCTCTTTGTTAAGGATTTGTTTTAAGAAGCTTGAGATTTCACGACCTATAGATTCTATACAAGGACAAGTGGCAAAGATATGCACTAAATCCACACCAAAAGTTGCACATCTGAAACAAGAAGTTCCCTCTGTACCACCCCATTTAACTATTTTCGCAGGTGTAATATACAAATCGAATATAGTCTTAAAATGTTGAGCCCGCAGATTGGCTGAGCATAGTACCCTGTTCCATAACTCTAATGATCTCGTAAACAGGAATCCTCAACTCCCATCCTATCCTGCCATTTCAGCCTATGTTTCTCTAAATCATCTGGCACTCCTTCCTGCAAGGATCTATATATTTGCGTAATTGAGGATCCTGTATTACTAGTTAGCAATTCCATTAGAGGTACTAGTCCAAACCCTTCCGCACCACCGGCCTTTTTAAGCAAAAAATCTCTCAACTGTAAGAATTTAAAGAACTCCCGGGGGCGAGCACCGAACCTTTCCCTAACTACTTCAAATGATGTTAGATGGTCCCCAGCTAGGAGATCTCCTATCCTGTATAAACCACCCTTTCCCCACCTTTCCAGACATGTGTCTTGTAATGCCCTTGGCAGTTGGTCGTTCCCAATTATGGGAGAATAACGGTTGAATCTACCTACCCCGAGTTTCTTCCTAATGCCTGCCCAATTGCGAAAGGCAGCAATTAATACCTTGAAACGTGTTTTCTTAAAATAGCTAGCTTCATAGAATTTCAAAAGACAGCCATTAGCCCGGGCACCTATTAATAACTCATAAATTGTCGGTACTTGACCGAGATCCTCCCTATCCTTTTCCATAACTCCAAAGAGAGGACAATAATATTGAAGTGAAGCCACGAAATAATATATCTTAAAATGCGGGAGCCCCCATCCTCCTCTATCCCTTGGAAGGGAAAGGAATACATTCGCTCTCCTGGTCCTCTGGTAACACCAAATAAACCTAGCTACCTCCTTCTCTATTTGTTTAAACCAAAAATTATGAATTTCCAAAGGGATCACACGACAAATATACAAAAGTTTTGGCAGGATCATCATTTTAATGAGATTACATCTCCCTACTATTGATAATTTCAGATTATCCCATCGCTGGAGATCGTTCTTGATTTTCCCCATTATAGGGGTGATGTTTAAATCCACTATGTCATCCACCTTAGCCGTAATGATAATACCAAGATAAACCGCTTGTTCTACGGTTCTATTATCCATACCTGTAACAAATCTGTTTGTCACAATCTGCTTTTTAGCTTTATTCAATAAGAAACCCGATTGAGTCCCGAAGTTTTCAGCAATACTTTCAACCGCGGACATTGCACGTCAGGGTCAGATGAAATAATAGCCACATCATCGGCGTAGGCTAATAGCTTGGTGTCCCCGCCTAGTAAACTGACCGGGATGATTTCTGTGGAGGCCTCCAGTCGCCTAAGAAGGGGGTCTAAATACAAAGCAAACAGTAGGGGCGAGGCAGGGCAACCCTGTCTCGTTCCCCTGCCGATTGCAAATGGAGCCGTCTCTTCCCCCATAATTCGTAATCTTGCTATAGGATTGACATACAAGACCTGTATTGCTTTTACAAATGAATCCCCTAGGCCATAAGCCTTGAGGGTCTGCCATAAAAAGCTCCATGAGACCCTGTCGAAAGCCTTCTCCACGTCTAAAAAGGCTACCCCCATAGGTTTAGAGGCAATTTCAGTAGCATCAAAGAGGAAGCAAGATGGCGGCAGCGTGATCATATGGGAAGCAAGATGGCGGCAGCGTGATCACTGCAGCAGCTCCTCTCCCCGCTCCGTGCTTGCCGAGCATAACGGAGTTTACTTACCTGTGGTTCGCGGACTCCATTCAGGATTTTCGTCTGGGTTTGTTTCGGTTGCCAATCGTGTGGCGGATGTCCTGGTTGGGGCAGAGCAGACGACCTGAGCTCCTAACGCCGGCCGAGACACCGGATTTCTACGCGCAGAGGAGCTGTCGGGCCGGCAGTGGAAGGGCCGGTAGACTCGTTGGAGAGATTTGTGAGTTCATTGTGCTCCACCCTGTGGCTGTTGGTGAGAACTGCAGCCAGAGTGGGACATAGGCTGTCTCGACTGAATCTCTGCATCAGAACGAGCTACAAATTTGTTTCCAGGAGAATGCCACCCAAATCTACAAAGCAAGGGAAGGAAGCGGTGAATAGAAATTCACCACAAATGCAGTTGTCTCAAGGTAACAGCCTGGAGACTCCCCTGAGTATTGGTATTTTGGCAGGTAAATCTAACGAACCTCGCAACGCTAAAAAACAAACAGAGACTGGAGGGGTAGGGAGACGGAGGATTCAGACGGAGCGCATCGCCGGGCGGAAAGGGGTGAACATAAAAGCTGTGGTAGAAGCGAGTGCAACCTCTGAAGGGGATAAGTCAAACATACCTTCTATACCACCTCAACCACCTCAACCCGCTATTACTGAATTTTTTAAGAAAACCAGAGATGGTACTCTGGAACATATAACAGAACCCCCAGGCTACTCAGACCTGGAGTCCGCTGTTCATAATCTGAGCATAGATCCGGTGGAAGTTATGGGTGAAAGTCCCGTAAATATGGAAGTCCGGGACGAGACGGCCAGAAATGGCAAAGATATCCGGAAGGAAAAGGAAACAGAATATAGTGACAACAGGGAGGAAGATAATGGAACCTTACCTGACTATCAAACCTGTGGGCCAATACCTGACGGAGCTTCCGGGGAGGAGGGAGATGCCACATGTCCCGAAGAACTATCTTTAGTAGTTGGAGATATAATTTCTGATGGAACTGATAAGTTTTACTCACTTACTGAGGAGTCATTATCAGGAGTATCCGACTCAGACCTTAGTGAGTTTAACAATAGCCTGTCTTCATCAGGCTCGAGCACCCTGGAAGCTCCTGAGACAGCCCTGAAGCGACAGAAATCTCGGATGAACACTAAAGGTGTTAAAGGTAATAGCGAGACTCGGAAAAATAAAGGAAGGCGCTCAGGCGGCCCTGGCTTGAAGTGGGATTATTCACACACAAGGATAACCGGTCCAATGGTATCGACAATGAACAGACGGTATCTCCCCCTGGTGCATCACAGGCGATCGGAATAACAGATATGAATTCCGCTTTGAGTATGATATTGGATACTATAAAAGAACACCGTGCTGAGACTCGGGCAGATGGAAAGAAGACAAGGCAGGCTTCTAAAAATCTGGAGGCGGCAGTATGGAAAGTCGGCAAAACCTGTGCAGAAATTGGGGAACGGATGAATTTTCTGGAAGAAAGAACTACGGTGGTTGAAAAGGAGCTGTCTGATGTTAAAGAAGAGACTAAAACTCATGACGCTCAGCTCACCGATGCTATGTGGAGGCTGGAGGACATGGAGAATCGTGTGAGGAGGAATAACCTCCGCTTCTTAGGGATAAAAGAAGGCTTGGAAGGGGAGGACATTCGTTCTTTCATTCTGAATCTCCTCAAAGAATCTTTCCCTGAGCTTACAGGGTGGGAATGGGAATGGGAAGTCCAGCGGGTTCACCGGTTCCCTTTTACTAGATATAAAAATTCTGGCAGGGATTCAAACCAACCAAGGGCCATTTTAGTCTTTTTTGGTAATTACATGCTTAGACAAGCTATATTTGAAAAAGCTCAACCCGAGGCCAAAAGGCAATATAAAGAGTCCTCCTTTTTTGTACGCCCAGACTTTTGTCACGTTATTGTAGAGCGTAGATGGCGACTTCGGCAGCTGATTAAGCCTTTTCAGGATGCTGGGTTTGAGGCCTTTTTGCTTGCTCCTGCTAGGCTGAAGACAATACTAAGAGGGGCGGTTAAGTTCTTCACCTCAGAAATCCAGGCTAGAGAGTATTTAGATCAAGCCCGGTTGGATAAAAGAAATGTTTGAGGTATCAATGCATTTGCGGGGTCAATTTAAATAAGATTTTCGTCATAAGCAAATGATCATATATACAGTCGATTTTGTATACTATGCTTTTTTTTTCTTCTCTTTCTCTTATTCATCCTTATCTTTATATGACGTTTTTGTTTGATAAGGCATGGGGGGAGCTTGGGGGGGGGCGCTGCGATGCTCTTTCCTGTCTCCATCACACAGACCTCTCTTGGTCTGACTGCTTCTAAGGGTAGGGGAAGGAGGGGAGGGAGGCTGGGGCGGAGAAGGGGTGGTGGGGGGATGGGGCAGGGGGCGCACAGTGGTAATGTGAAGTGTAAATTGCAGCAGAAGCACAAAGTTTATGATGGGTGTCATTTTATGAGGATACTAAAGGTTAGAGAGCAGTTTGGAAAGAAGACTGTATCAGACGGCCTGCAGGATCAGTACAGTATTTGTATTAATTCAGATATGGTAACACAGCTGGAAATAATAATTTTTGGGAATAATGGCTAAAATTTGCATTGCGTCTATTAATATTTGTGGGCTTAATGACATGGCTAAGTGGAGGAGGATCCAGGAAGTTATTAAGGTACTAAAGGAAGATGTTTATTGTTTACAGGAGACCCATATTGCCAGGAATGATAGCAACCGACTTAAATCCCTGGGGCTGAAGGTAGCAGCCTACACTACACAAGATGTGAAGACGAAGGGGGTCGCAGTTCTCATAAAAGACAGTGTTATTAACCCTGGCAGGAAAGTTGTTGATAGGAATGGTAGATGGGTATTATTGGAATGCAGGCACACAACCGGTTCTTTCACATTATGTACAGTGTATGCCCCTGTCTTAGATGACCCACAGCTATTTTGTTTCCTGGCCAATGAATCACCATCTTGGACAGCTCCGTTCGATGTGTGTGGGGACCTAAATCTTAATGGGTCTAGAGACATTCCGGGAACAGTAGGAGTTTCCAGCAAAGGGAGGAAGCCTCATTCGATGCGGGCGTTCAAAAACCTTGTAAACGATGTTGGATTGATAGATGCTTGGCTTAAACTTAGAGCTCCGGAGCCCGGTTATACTTTTTATTCAGCACCGCACGGCAAGTTTGCTAGACTGGACTACTTTTTAACCTCGCCATCTATACTCCAAGAGGCACGAATAGAGCTCTTCCCCAGAGTTATGTCCGACCATAACCCGGTAGTCCTAGAGTTTTTAGTAACTGACATAAGGAAGGAGTATTCTAGATGGACCTTTGAGAGGGCCTTGCTTTCAGATCAAAAATGTATTGAATATATGAAGGATTGGATTAGGGGATTCTTTGATAATAATAGTGGTAGTGCCCCTCCCGGTATGGTCTGGGACGCTTTTAAAGCGTCAGTAAGAGGTGAGATCCTGCAGTATTATCTGAGTGAGCGTAAAAGAGAGGTAGAACAGATTAAACAGTTTTATCAAAAGCTCGCCCGATTGGAGACAGAATTGATCAGTACCGTGTTTCGTGGAGGGGAGGTGGGTGGAATCATGAGCTCTATTAATATCACTAAAGCTTGTCTGAATGACTTCAACGCTGAGAGGCTTGCGGGAAAATACTTAGCTAAGAAGCAGGATTGCTATGAATATAGTGAGACGGTGGGTAGATTATTGGCAATAAAGGCCAGACAGCAGGTGGCAGCAGAATACATAGAAAGGATTAGAAATATCCAGGGCAAAGTCGTGACGGAGCCGGCTGAGATTAGAGAGGCTTTTAGAGAATTTTATGAAGATCTTTACTCAGCTCCATCTCCCGATGGTCATCTATCAAATAGTGAAGTACAGGAATTTGAACCGATTGGAAGGGTCTCACAGGAGGAGGGTGCCCGACTAGGGGCAGAGATTACACAGGAGGAGTTATTTAGTGCCCTTCAAGCCCTTCCATCAGGCAAGACAGCGGGAACTGACTGTATCCCTATAGAGTTCTATAAAGTCTTCTTTAGCGAGATTTATTGTCCTATGCTTAGTGTAATTCAGGAGATCAAGGAAGGGGCTACACCACCGGGTTCTTGGGGTACTGCGAATATAGTCATCTTTTTAAAAAAAGGTAAAGACCCAATGAATTTAGGCTCATACAGACTGATAACACTGCTAAACAGTGATGCTAAGCTTTATTCTAAGATCTTTGCTTCACGTTTGAATTCTGTGATGCATCATCTTGTCTCGGTGTGGCAGCACGGGTTTATACAAGGAAGAGGGACTGTAGATCACGTTAGGAGGTTAATTACCCTCTTTGATGCTAACAAAAATATTCTAAACTAAATTATAAATCTTGAAATATATTACTAAACAAAAAAAACTATACAAAAAAGAATCACAAATAATTGAAAAAAATAATAACTTATAATAGTCAAATTAATAAAACATTTTTAAAAACCTATACGATATTTTATGCAACAGTATTAAGCACAACAATAATAAATACTTATTATTGGTAATAACATTAAAAAATATATTCTTATCTGCAATATTGTGTCCCATGATTTTCTGGATATCATGATAATTTTGTAATGCTATTTAAGACCACCGATATTTTTGGAACAATATTAAGGTCCAACACTCTCACATCCAGGCACACAGACACTTGTGCACACACACACACACACACACACTTGTGCCCACACAGACACACACGCACACACAACATATTTCACACATTTAATCAGAGTCAATGACAATAAGAGTCTAGGAATAATGGCACTGCAACATTAAAGCATAACGTCATATATGTGTGAACACACTGGACAGAAATGATAAAAAATATCAACAAAAAGTAGCAATGCAAAAAGCAACAAGAAAACCAGAAATGTCTGAAACAAAAACAAAACAGCATGGACATAAAGGAAGCAACAGAAAATAAACAATATTGCAACACATCACAGAGACCGAAATACATGCCCCCTTACACACAAATACACATGAATGCATTCATAAACATGCACTTACATAAATAGACATGAAAACGTATAAATGTTTGCAGACAAGGATAAACGAACATACATTTAAACAAACATGTACCCCACAAGCCTCAAAGCTCATGAATAAACATAAACTGAATGCCTTTTCACCTTGGATTTGAGACATGAAGCACATTTTAGACATTGGCCAATGTGGGAACATCCAGACAAAGTGACATCCCATCAAAGTTATCGAAAAACATTAGCCAAAAAATGACAGGCCTGTCTATGGTATCTAGGGTTAGAACGTGCATGCGGGTGTCTGGCATGTTGCTAGGCAGGTGAAGGGTTCTTGGAATCTGGGTGTCGAAACTGGTGGCAGTTCGAGATCTGACTCTGTTAAGTCAGGCTGCGCCAGGCTGGTTGGGGTGTTTGGATGTAACGTAAATAAACCTAAGTAAAGAAACTTAACTCAGTGTGTTGCTTCGATCACAGTGTTTTGCTTCTTACTTCCACACTGGCGACAAGCAGAAATGACTTTGCGTACACCCCAAAAGCTGACATATTTTATGAGGTACAGCAGCAGAGATGCGACGCATTCTGGATGGTGACCGTCTTTGTTTTAGACTTCACCATGAAATTGGGAGCTGTGGTGCAAAAAGCATCACAATTGTCACTACTTTGGGCAGTCACCACCCAATATTTTAGCTTCATGGGAGCTTGCATGCGCAGCTTGAGTGCCAGAGAACTTGAGCGCTCACCTGCATTGGGTCATTGCGTCATTGCGCCTTACTCGTAATGGCAGCCATTTTGGGACAAGCTACTGCCTTCCCATCATTATGTCTTTATGTCCGATCCATTGTTTCCCAGCTGTTTGTCACTTTGTTGTTATTTGTGCTGTGATGACCACCTTAAAGGACGCTCTCCATGTACGTGCATTCATCAGAGCGTCAGCCGATTCTTTGGGAAGGCTGCCAAGCTCTTTGAAGCATCAGTGATTTACACACCAAATAAAAAAATTAAAAAAAGAGTTTCAGCAGGTTAATTGTGAGCCCTGACAGGCTCTTTAAGGCATCGGTGATTTGTACACCAATTTGGAAAAATATATGTTAAAAATCCTTTGGACATGCAGTTTCAGTAGGTTCATTGCGGGCACTGACAGGCTCTTTGAGGCATTGGTGATTCGCACACCAATTTTAAAAATATACATTAAAAATCCATTATGAGCATTACCCCTTTCACATGCCCCCTTCCATACAGGATTGATTCCTTCTTAATAGTATCAACACATGCCATAGAATGCTCTAGCATTTTCGCTTTCAATTATGCCTCACTCTATGTAGGGCTATCTTTCTGCCATAAAGCTTCCCTTGTTTTCTCAATGACACACCCTAGTATAAATTGATTTCGGAAGCGCTCCTCACATGAACCACCAAAATTACATGAAGTGGCTAAGTTGCGCAAGGAATTAATGTATTCATTCCTCCACTGATTCATCTGACCTCTGCATTCTTTTCTAAAAATGGTACTGCGCTAGGATGGTACTCACCTGTGGTTAAAAATGCAAATCCAATTTCTTTATGCTGATTTCAAATTCATTTAAATCAACTGCCTCAAGATCACTCAAATCAGGAAGATGTTTATAAACCTCCTGCATTCCAAACACAAACAGCCTTTTAGCAGTGAGTTTTTTTGTTCCACACTTAAATTTGTTCCACACACGTTACTATAATGGAGAAAAGCCTTTTTCCATTTAGCCCAATGCCGGCTTGGCTCTCCATGAGAGGATAAACAGAATGGAGGAGGACTTACATTTTGCATTGTAACACAGTACAGATAAGCCAATAGCAAATATGGATGAAATGGAATAAATAAATGCACTGTACACTGTATTAAATAGGCAGAGGCTGTAAATTTGGTGCAGACGAAAGTTGCAATAAAATTTCTGAAGAAATTGTTTAACCAAGAGGGGTGTCCTTCTGTGCTGTTGACTGACAACGGGGTACAGTTGAAGTCACGGGAAATGGAAGAATTTTGCAGAGATAAGGGTGTAATTCACAAGAAGTCTGCCATTTATCACCCCGAACGCAACGACATCAATGCAAGGTTCAACAAGGTCTTCAAAGAAATCATACTGCGTTCAATGATGTCTGAAAGGTCGTGGATGAAAGAGATTCAGGATAAAGTGAGGATTTATAGGCTGACACTGCATTCACCTAGGGGTATGACTCCGTTGGAACTTTTCAGGGGATACAAAAAGCCAATAGTGTGATGTGCCCCAGTTGGGTAAACAAAAGAAGGGGGATTGGTGTGAATGATGGGGTTGATGAAGCCTTGTGGAAGAGTAAGGAAGAAGAAAGAAGGAAAAAATTGAAAGAGTGGCTTAGTTCAACATGATGGATTTGGAGGGAAAGGAACTAGCAAGCTTGAAAACCAACAAGAGTGGAGAGAGATGTGAAGGTCCAAGAAGAAGTGCAAGATCTGTTGTCAAGTCATCATATTTAAAGGACTTTGTGGAATAATGTACATAATGTAATGTAGTTTGTTGTGATATTTTGTAAGAAGGGAAGGTGTATAGTGTCTAGGGTTAGAACGTGCATGTGGGTGCTTGGCATGTTGCTAGGCAGGTGAAGGGTTCTTGGAATGCGGGTGTCGGAACTGGTGGCAGTTGGAGATCTGACTCTGTTAAGTCAGGCTGCACCAGGCTGGTTGGTGTGTTTGGATGTAACACAAATAAACCTGAGTAAACAAACTTACCTCAGAGTGTTGCTTCTCACTTCCACATTGTCTCATGACTCACATACTTAAGATAGATTCCATGAGTGCTTTTAGTAATGGAGACCTTCCACCATACAAAATAGTGACTGGGATTTCTGAGAAATGGTTATCTTTCAGCCACTCATTTAATTAGTGCTTCTCATGCTATGCTGATCCATCTAACGTAATGTGGTGTGCCCGTTGGTAAGATAGGCCCTATGTAGGATATTATATTGTATGAATCTGAAACACACATTGCGTGATATCCTGTGGGGATAAGCTATTGCCTAGAGTAACCTGTGTCCTTTCCACGAAAGTGCACTTCTTTTGAGGCTTACCCTATGCTGATGGCAATTGAATTGAAACTTGTACAGGTAGCGGTACCTCAAGCACAAATATCAGGTCAGGCACCGCTGACTCACATTTACATTGTAGCGCAATGGTTGTATTGCGCTAAACAGAGTGTTTTTTCCAAAGGCGCTGCCTCGGACATCATCAGGCTACGACTCAGTAAATGACGCGCTGCACAATTTTTTGACATTCACACGACGTATCACTTGAGATTTTCTTGTAGCACTACATTGTGCAAATGTTAATAAATCTTGCCCCAACGTGTGTGGTTGGAGCAGTTTTTACAGCACCTCTCACACGTGATATTTCCTGTCAAAGGATTGAAGATATGTGTGTAAAGAAATCACTGTACCGGCTGGTACACCAAATCCCAGCCACCAATAAATCAACATACTTGCCTTTCTGGACAACAAATGGCCACTGCCAAGATATAGTCATGCATTACTCATTTTAAATCTGTTCAGCTACGTTTCATACTTATTGATTAACAATATTTAAAACCATCCGATGCACCTTCTTGTTACCAGGCACCACTGCAATGTGACATTCACATGATAAATCTTAAAGGTAAAGATTCCCAAGAAACTAAGGGGGATATTCTCAAGAACGTGCGATAAACATCGCCAAAATAGGCTAACACAATTTTTCATATCGCCGTCTATCGCGGGAAAATAACTCCGTGTCAACGTCGTATTCTCAACACGGCGGTAACATGTGATAGTTTCCCGAGAACGCCTCAAATGTCCGCGATACAACTACCGCGACGGCGATAAAAAAGGAAACCCGAACGTGAAAAAAGTCGCAATGGGCCCAACCGCGATAGAAAAATCGGCGACAAGCAGCGCCAGGCTTGCAATTCCCACATCAGGCGGGAAAAATCACTATAAAAGCTGCAAAAAAAAAAAAAAACATAACAACTGCGAAGCACAATGGAGGCAGCCGGAGCAAGTACAGAGGACAACCCGAACCCCACAAGCCCCACGGAGGACCAGCCTGGGACCTCGGGGTCAGGGAAGGGAAAGGAGAAGAAGAAGAGGAAGACGCGGTTCAGTCCGCAGGAAAACAGGATCCTGATTACGGAGGTGATAGAACACCATCAACAACTGTTCGTCACCTCCACTGTGTCATTGGCAACAAAAAATGGAACATGGCAGTCCATCGTGGACAAGGTGAATGCAGTCGGAGTGCTGAGGAGGACAATGGACGAGGTCAAGAGTCGCTGGAATGATGTGAAGCGCAAAACCAAGCTGAAACTCGCAAACAACCGCAAAGCAGCAATGCAGACTGGGGGTGGAAGTCCTGCGCCACAGGAGGAGCTGGATGAGATGGAGGAAATGGTGTCCACAGTCATCAGTGTGGAGAGGGTGGCAGGAGTCGGGGGACCGGACACTGCTCAACATGACCTGACTTAACAGCAACAAGGTGAGTAACCACCAGGGACTGGGGGGACGGGGGGAGATGGGCACAATGGCACACATGCACAATGAAGTATAGCACACTGCACAACCACCATGACCCTGGATCATGTCCCTGATCTCTTTGCCAGACTGCAGCACACATAGAAACAGCAAGTAGTCCCCCGTCCACAATGTGCCCAGAGGGGGCCCTCCCCACACATCACCAATCTCACAACAAACCCATGCACATGTGCTGAACCCAGCAAAGCTGCGGATCCGTGAGCCCCACTGACAATGCAAGTGACACTGCATGACGATGAGCATGTCTGCAGGCCACTCATTATGACATGTTGCACGCCACAACACCGAGGTGGCTGAGTGTGGTCCACATCCGGAAAGGAGCAGGTCACACACTGACACATCCACGTGCACAAACAACCCCTGACGGCAACAAGACATCTGCGGACAAACCATGCCCAAGAGTCCCAACTCCCACCAAGAGCCAAATTTACCCAAGTATGCAACATCTCAACACTGCATAAGCACAGAAGTCAAAGGCACACCGCCTGAAAGGGAGAAGGCCAAGCAAAGTCTGAGCTGCAGGGGCGACTCTCACACCATGCAGCACACACAAAGTAATCAGAGCACATCAACATTGACAACAATGTGGTACAAACTGCAACACTTCCACAACAGAACAGAGGACACAACTGCTGCTGCTTGTGTGTAGAAACTGGCCAATCACATTTGGCATAGCAGGAAACTGTGACATGATAATGGACAAGTACAACCCCACATCCCTGATGGTGCACAAATGTCCACTGTCCCGCTTCAAATAGGCAGGTCCTCCTAAACAGTCACAATGTACATTGTCATGCAGTCTGTTTGGAAACTTGGCCAATGCGTGAACATACATGGAACACACTGTTAAACTGCATCTCCCCTTTACATTGCAGAGGGAGAATCATCACCTCCTGCAGAGCAGACTGAACACCTCCTCGCTGATGACGAGGAGGACCTCCGCACCTTCGACACTGACGCCCTCCAAGAGCTCATGGACACCCTCAGCACCCCACCCCCAGGAGCAGGGCAGCCCAGCTGCATCGAGGAGACCCCACCCCCTGCACAGACCACACAGCAGGAAGCACCCACCACCCCGGCTGTCTCCCAGGATCCCCACGACCAACACATGGCATTTCAACGCCGTGTGTTGGAGGGCCAGAAGGAGATGGCTGAGCAGGTGCGGGTGGGGTTTGAACTCATGGCAGCCAAACTAGATGCCATCCATGGGTGTCTACGTTCCATCAGGGACCACTCACAGTCCCTAACGGACACCCACAGTCCGCTCCATGGTCTCCAACGAGCCATGGCTGACATCGCTGGAGTCATGACTCGGAGACAAGAACACCTGTCTAGTCAGAGTGGCTTCAGCGATCTCACCCAGGAGTTAGGACACATGTAGAGGCTCATGGAGGACACGGTGCGGATGGAGGCGGAAAGGATGGCTGCCACGGCTGCACATCGGCGAGATGTAGCTGAGATCCTCCATGCCCTGCAGATCCTCATCATGGCATTGCTGCCACAAGGCCTGGTGCAGATGAATGCTGCTGCTCCTACACCATCCACATCTACGCCCCCTGATGTGTCAGTGCCCCACAGTGCGGCAGGCATTCCACCTCCGGCACCTGATGTGTCACTGCCACACAGTGCGGCCGACAATCCACCTCCGGCCCCTGATGTGTCAGTGCCACACAGTGCTGCAGCTGAAACACCACCGCCAACAGGTGAGGCACATCACACATCAGAGGACGATGATGTGGATGAGACTGCCTTTGTGGTAATGAGGAAGCGGTAGCATTCATCTCCGCCATATGGCCTGTTTCAGCTTGGTTCGGCCCTTTGCATCATCACCTTCCATTGTCCCCCGATACATTCTGCGGCACTCACCTTGGACCTCGACATGGACTGCCATATTCTGTTTGGTTACCAATGACACAGCAATAAGACTGCAGACCGAACTCTTCCTCTTCCGATGAATTTGTCCTTCCCTAATGGACTCTGGTTGGCCCTCCACAGGGCAACAATGTCAAGTGGGGTGTGCATGGCCCTGTACTGCTCCAGCTGCAAAACTCCACTGAATGTGAATAAAACATTCAAATTCACACAAATGTGTCATGTCTATGATCCTTCAAGTATGACAGTATGGATGAATGTAGGGTCACTGATTCCCCCTCACGTCCATTTTGCACATGTTGTGGGATTTGGGTCACAGGGTGCAACATTGCCGATTGCGATCCGGGTGGCACAGACACTACAACGGAGACACACGCATTGGTTACTTCCTTGTCCAGGCCAGAACTGAACCACGCCCAGAGCCCCGGGCTCATTGTTCAGACCCCTACGCTGGACTGGCATACGCCAGCCCAGCCCACTCCGCTTACGCTCACAGGGGGTGACGACACAGCTACATGTCCCAGGTCTTCCCTGTAGTGATTTGCTGGTCACTGGTCTAGTTGTCAGCATGCCACAGCCACTCCCTGAGGGCTGGTTTACACCCACACCACACCCATCCAGCACAGGCGTCACGGGACATGTGACCCTGCCAATAAAAGGGGCCCACCACAGCACCTCCCCCACTGCCGGAGGTGACATGATGGCGTCTCCATCCACGGAACTCAATCATAAATGGTCCGTGACTTGCGTTGCACAGAGTTAGTGGCACCCGATGGCCTGCGTCCGGCACAGGCCTACCGCCACATGGCGATGACTTGCGTTGCACTTAGTTAGTGTCACCCGATGGCCTGCGTCCGGCACGGGCGTACCGCCACGTGCCGATGACTTGCGTTGCACTGAGTTAGTGGCACTTGATGGCCTGCGTCCGGCACGGGCCTACCGCCACTTGGCGATGACTTGTGGTGCACAGAGTTAGGCCCACCTGAAGAGCTGAGCGGGTGTGCAGCCTGCGATGATGCATTGGCCTCGATATGGCGTCCAGCAAATCAGGACTCGATTTGAATTGTGAGCCCTGCTGGACCGCAGTGTACGCACAGGCAGCAGTCAGCACACACATGACTCCACGGTGCGGTGCCGCAGGGTGCGCTGGGGGCCTGTGGTGCGGAATCCAGCGATCAGCTGAGGAGGTTGCACCGGCATGTGGAGGGCCCTCTTGGAGACACGCCGGTGGCGGCAGGTGAGCATTGAGGCCTGTGTGCGCATGGGCGGGCAGTCATCGCTGGGCGGCGGACCGGTCTGGGGACCAGGGCTGGGGTGCAGCAGGCGCACAGGATCGCGCAGGCACCACCGGTCATGGTGGCGGCCTTGTGGCTGGGTGGGGGGCGCCGCCCTGGTAGACACGACCCTGCATGCGCTGACGAGATGTGCGTGGGTTGGCTTGGGACGTAGTCACCTCGTCTCCAGTGTGAATACGGCCATTGAATGTGGTCGGGCATGTGTGTGTAGGCCTATGGTCACGATATGGCGGACACAGAGACACACGCAGTAGTTACTGTGGTTGCCATCCTGGAACTGGACCACGCCCAGGGCTATCCATTCGCGACAGGCCGCTCCGCTCAGGCTTACAGGGGGGAACCACATGGCTACATGTCCAAGGTCTTCCACACTGCCTGGGGTAACATGTTTGCGTCCACTGTCCACTACACTGCAAACACCAGCAGTAGGTGTCCACATGGACATGTCTGTGCTCTGCATACTGCAGTCTGTCCAGCACATCTCCGCCACACTTGGCATTGTGTCCTTTCTTATTGCTGGGTCACTTGCCTCCTTCGCACATTCTTGGTTCCCACCTCTCCCCACATTCTGCTATTGTGTGGCAGAGGGGCTCTGCCTTTGTGGATGGTTTGTCTACATGTCTGGCCCCTGTTACCACAGTTACTTGTGTTGTCATGTCCGGTAGTTGGGCATGTTGGTTGGCATGTTATATGTGATTTTGTTACGTGTGCTCTCCCACAGTTGTGAGTTGTGTGATTGTGGAGTTGAGGTGTGTGGTGTGTTCACTTAGTTCTTACCAATGAGCAGTGCATTGCCATAGGTGCCATCCTGGAAGCTCTGGTTGATGATGGACTGTCGGAAGATGTGTGTATCATGCACACTGCTTGTGAAGTTGGCGACGACATTGGTGAACTGTCCCCGGTGGTCCACTATTGCCTGCACATTGATGGAATGCGTGTGCTTTCTGTAGCGGTAATTGTGTGCAGGGTCGGCAGGGGGCACAAGTGGTACATGTGTACAGTCAATTGCCTCCGACACGTGCGGTAAGGCAGCTATGGCTTAATTCCCTTGCAATGTCTCCAGCTGTTCATGCACAGCGTGGGGGAAGTGGAGGTGCAGGGGTATCAAGATTATATAAACCGTGATGTTTACGGGTATGATGAATCCTGCATGATGAGGCCGTAACAGATGTTTGGGTGGTCGTAACCTTGCTTTTCTTTCCTGCGGAGGTTACGAGCACACGGACTTCTGTTACAGTATATTTGGACTGGATTCATCATACCTGTATGCATTCCGGTTTGTCCAAGTGCAATACACTGTACCAAATTACGTTTGTGACTATGAGGACGCTTGACCATTGTCACCATTTCTCCAACAGGTTCCTGACTACTGATTTCGGGATATGGAATGGTATTGGGGAGTTCCCGCAGCATTTGCAGTTTATTGGATCCACACGTCACCCTGGTGAAGTTCCCCGTTGGGAATGGAACGCGTTGGCTGAGCTTTTCATCTTGTTGTTTATGTATTTGTAATAAAGTTCTGTTTTTCCACTACCGTTGACTACTGGACTTCATGACCTGGGGGGAGGGTCCGGGGGGTGGTTGCGGTGGGTGTTGTGGCCCTCTTGGGTCTCCAGGCTGCATGATCATTGTCTCTATGGCATGTGTTGGTCTTCAGATGTGGCTCTAGGCTGGGCTCCCTTTCATACTGCAGGTTGTTGTCCTGCTTAACACCAGTAAAAGGCAGGTGTTGAATCCCTGCTGCTAACGCACCTTATCGCCTGTTTTCGGATCGCATCGCTGATCTGGCTGGTCGTTGAGAATATTGCGAAGTGGTGTTTTTGTGTGTTTTTGCACGGGAACGCCTACTCTGCATATCATTAGCGTTAGTTGTCGCTCTCATCCGTGGCGTTGTGTTTTGCGGCAGCTATCGCAGGAAAACTGGCGATGTCGGCAGTTTGCACCAGCTTGTGAATAGGGCGATAAGTGTATCGCCACTTTTGCGGCGCTAAAGTGCCGATAAATCGGCGATGGCTCCTTGAGAATATGCCCCTAAAATCACTAACTTCTCACCGGAGTCTCATTACACTGTTAAAAAAAATAATTACTGCTCCCTGGAGATTTGCATTTCATGTGCCGCTGGGCATGTTCTGAAATAAAACTTGTAAAGTTTCAAACTGATCTACAGGCAAAGAAACAGGAAAATAAAAGACGAGTTGGCACAAATTGTTGTCAGAGTTATTTCGCCAAAAAAAAGATGTTTTGCCCGGAGTATGATTATCGGTCTCTTTTCTAGTGTTTTATTGATGTGTTCATCTGCAAATTAGCAAAGTTCCTTGGATATAGCCACTGGCCTGTTTCTGAACACTGGCATAGCCATAGTCCCCCACCCCCGCCATATTGCCTTTCAGAGACAGAAAGCTCAGAAAAGAACCATCAAAATGGAAGAGGACATGGATGCTTTCACACACGTCTGCAGTTAGTTTAATGGGAAATGGTGCAGAGGGCTTCACAAGTGATAATAAGAAACCATTCATATAGCATGCGGCACACTGTAATTTACTTATGTGGAACAAAATGTGCAGAGCTTTCTCAAATGTTCTCAGTAACTTTCTGAATGCAACACTGTCGGAGCAATTTGAACATGTGTTGGTCAATCAACCTGCGTGACTACAGGTCAGCATCCGGGATGTTCTTCATGAGGTAGAACCCCTATGAATACACTTCTTCCCAACCCCACCACACATTGAAATGGGAACAGGGTACTTTCAGGTACTTAGGAATACAAATGTACCATACCGTGGACTACATTATTGGTGCTAATATAGGTAAGGCACTGACAGCTCTCAGGAGTAGTGTGCCCTTTTAGGGGGGTCACTCCCCAGTCAAAGTTGGGAAGAACAGAGCTACCAAAATGATGACATTTACATTTTTCCACTAAAATATTATTGAGATTACTCCACAGGCAGTCAAAGATCTGATGGCATTCCATTATCAATAATTTGGAATAATGACAGACATAGAATGTCAGTACGTAGCGCAGGGGCATCTTCATGATTATGGTGGCCCTGGTCCAAACATAATTTGCTCAGAACAACTCTGAATTCATTATCTGCCATCAGCTCACTTACACCCTCAATGAATTTTATTGAATCATTGACAACTCTCTTCTCTGGTCAGTGTACATCTGGGGTGAACATTAGAGCCAACCGTTTCTCTTTGGCTAACCAGCGCCAGAGAAACAGAAGAATTATCATTCTGAACCAGCTCGTTGCATGTGCTGCTGTGGACTATTGTCTCACCTTATGGGTCTGTGTATATGGAGGGCCTTTGTTTGTTTACTGCACTGCAGTTGCTGCTATGTGAGGTACAGGGACTCAGTGTCAGGTGGCACTAGGTTGTGATTGCACCAGCTTAGCAGCGGCTCCATGGATGCACAATCATGGAGGGAGCATATAATGCTGCATTACTGACACAAAAGCAGAAAGACCTTGTGACGGCTCCTCCGCTAAGGCAGAGGAGCGTCACCCCCACTCCTATTCAGCAGTGTAAGAAAAAATAAAATGATAATAACTCAATGTTATCATTTTATTTTTTCTTGTTTCGGGCGCAGCAGTTTTGGGAAGTGGGGCGGGACTGCTCCGCTGAGGGAGCCGGGGAGGGGAGGAGTGGTTTTCACTCCCTATGTGCGCATGAATGTTTGGCTGGCCTTGGTCTCGGGCCGGCCAAACATTCATGCGCACATAGCATGCTCATAGAACATGTCCAGGTCCCCATTCCCCGTCTAAGCGCAGAACCACAGCGCTCAGACCAATCACAACGCTGCATTGGGGAGCCTGGGTGTTTCCGGTGTCCTATTCCGGCCGGAGGAAGGAGGGGAGAGGCGTGATGAGGACGACACGGTACGCGGACAGGAGGTAAGTTTTTGATTTTTTATTTACCACCTCCCTCCCGCCCTGTCACCCCGATCAGTGCCGGCCACCACTGGAAAGACCCATAATCTATGCTGTTACACTGTAGCCATTTAGGTACACAATGCTGATTGGTGTTTTTGTTTACTGTTCTGCCTGTGTTGTGAAGGACAGGTATTTAGAGTCAGGAAGCAGCAAGCTATGATCACACCACCTAGCAGCAGCTCCAAAAGGACGATACAATCATAGAGGAGCGACACCACGACAGTCTTTACTGAACAGCAAGTGTCACATACCGAATAAAGACAAAGGCCTGTGCAGCAAGGCTGAGCCCATGCACTTTAAAAGGTTGCCATGCTTGCTCAATCAAACCTGAATGAAATCGGTGTTTTCTTGTGAGTGAAACTTTGTGCATGCTGTATGACTCTCCGAGAGAGAAATACAAGTTTTAATAAAATGGTGTTCCTGCGAGACAAACATGTCAAAACAGTTAGATAATAATGCCACAAAGTGCTGCATAATTTGCCTTTATTTGCATACCAGTCCCCCTAATTTGCCCTTGATTTCTTTATCTTTTGCCTTTCCTTTCCCCAAATAATTTGCTAAATCCAGCCAAATTATGTGGTGCTCTGTTGGTGCATAGTTCCAGAAACACTTATTGTTGCTTATGTTGGTTAGTGGGCACAAGATTAGTAGTATTTGCAATACTGCACATCAGGACTTATGTCCTTACAATTAACATATGTGCAAAAATGTACTGTTACAAGCAATTCACTACAAAGAAAGGTTGCTACATAGAAAAACCTTTACAAGACACACCTCATCAACCTTTATTTAATTAACATTAGTACTGACAGTGAATTATTTCACTACTGCTTAACTGCCACGTAAAATGATTGGAGTTCTGGCTTGAGACAACATTGTCATGTAATGAATGGGCTATGATTTGGGAATTTTTGGACTTGGCCCTTTTTGCAGAGTCATCCCTAAACTTTTTGCCTTTCTCCTAGCCTTTTTTCTGACATGGTGTTGGTGGTTTTAGGACTCTGGGCACTTTAGCACTGCTGTTCAGTGGAACGTGCGTGTGCTCTCTGTGGTAAATATGGTAAGATTGGTCTATACCTGTTTGGCCTATTTAATTTACCTGTCAGTCCCTTGTAAAGTGGTATCTCATATACCCGGGGCTGGTAAATTAAATGCTACTGGTGGGCTTGCAGCGCTGATTGCGCCACCCACCAAAGTAGCCTTTCAAACCTATCCCAGACCTCTGCAATTGCAGGGCCTGTGCGCGCAGTGTTACTGCCGCTGTGACGTGGCACCTAAAGTGTGTGCCATGTCTGTGACCCCCCTTTTACTACATGTCAGTCACCCCTAAGGTAGGCCCTAGCTAGCCCTATGGGCAGGGTGCATTGTAGGTAAAAGATAGGACATGTACCTTAAGTGTGTGACATGTCCTGGTAGTGACAAACAGCCATTTTGGTTTCTCACTACTGTGGGGCTGCCCTCCCATAAGGAATGCATTGGGGATTCCCTGATAAGTGTTTCAGTGGTAATTCCTGATATGAGAGGAGCAGCGTGGTCAAGTTTGGTATGTTTAGAATAGTAATAATAAATGCTACGCGGTGGTGTGCGCAGATTTATTATAACTATTTTAGAAATGCCACTTTTAGAAGTTGGCATTTCTGTGTGCTATGTGTCTGCCTGCCTGATGTGGATTGCATGTCTGGCTTTTGAGTGACAGAGGCTGGTGAGGTGTGTGTGGCTCCAGGAGGGGCAGGGTGAGTCAGCACTAGGCTGAATGGGACATCTGCATTTGGAGTAGTGGGAGGAGAAGTCCCTGGTCCCCGAATAGGTCTGTGCTTAGCCTGTACAATGCTGGCTCCGCCCCCTGCGGTGTGTCTGATGACGAGCTCCCACCTGACAAAGGGGAAGAGGAGCCTTGTTAGCAAAGTGCTCCAATTCCCCCCTGAACCAGTTTTGGCTGGGTCCCCCAAGCCCTGTGCCAGGGCAGACAAAGCAAAGATGGAATATAAATATAGGGGCTGTGACCCCATGAAGTGGGGTGCTGTTCCTGTGCTTGGGTGCTTGCTGCTGCTGGGCCTCAGGAGGAACCGCCACGAGGGACTGCCTCCCTATTGGAGGGCCCTGTGTGCTGGCCTGCCTGGGCCCAGCTGTGCCCCTGACCTTTCCAGGACGTTAGCGCCTCGTGAGCGCTTTATTTTCTCTCCCAGGACGGGGAGAGTGCTGGGGCCTTGCAGCGCTGAGCTGCAACGTCTGGAGAGGGAATCCCGACGTAGGGATTCCCCCGCATCGCTGTGAGAAGGAGCGGGTGCCCACCCCGCATTTTGCAGCTTTTCGCGGGTGTCCACCCCGCATTTATGCTTATTTAAGAAGCGGGTGCCCACCCCTCATTTTCTGTGATTTCCAGCGGGAGCCCAACCTGCGTTTTGCCAAGCTGAGCGGGAACCCACCCCGCACTGAGAAATCGCTGAACGACACTGCTGCGGCCCGACCCGGAAGCCAGGCAGAGTCCGCCTGACTGTGGGCGGGGCCCAGAAGCCAGCCGGAAGCGAAGGGAGGTGCGGCCGAGGGTGAGTGGGGGTCCCGAGGGACGGTGAGAGCCCCGCTTGTGCTGAAGTCAGGCAGGAGTCCCCCCCTGCCTGCGTGGTCCTACGGCACGGAGGAAGCCCCGGTGAGAGGCGCCGCAAAGAGGGAGCTTCCCCCATGAGGAGACGGAGCAGGAAGAAGAGCCCGACCGGAGTCTTCCCAGGCGGCCGGTCGAGAGAGGAGCCACCCGCCAGCTTCCTGGACCTGCCTACAAAGAGCCCCGGTGAGTGGGGGACGCAACTTGGGTACGGTTGGCGGCAGGGCTTGTTGTCTGCACAGCTGCGCCGCACAAGAGCGGGCAGCTGCAACGCTTGGGGGCACGTTTGAATCCCAGAGTCCCGGAGTGGGGCTCCAGCATGACCAGTGGTGCCAGTGTCCCTTTGGTTACACAGCGGCGCCGCAGTTGCGGGCCGCTGCAACATTTTGGGCAAATCTGTTTACAGAGTCCCGGAGTGGGGCTTTAGTGGTACCGTAGTGCCCAGGCTGATTCTACACAGCTGCACCGCAGTTGCGGGCAGCTGCAACATTGGGGGCCAGTTCTTTGTAAGTGAGGAAGGGGTGAGTTGCACCCCATGCCCCAGCGCCTGTGGGCACTTTGTGTTTGCTGCCAAGGCAGCCAGGGGGTCATTTGAGAGATCCCCCCTAGAGCCCTGACTTTCTGGACAAAGGGCCTTTGATCCCCAGTGTATGGCCAGTTGGCTTGGGATCAGTTATGTGATGGTGAACGGGGCGCAAGGCCCTAAGGTGATGAATGCCCCTTGTAGTAGTGTTAGTATGGTGCACTGCTGAGTTCCTGAACAATATGTGTATGCCTAATGTGATTTATGCATAATGTGGTTATGCTAATGTGATGCCCAATGCAAATGTCATGATATGATGTTTATGCTACTTAGGTTTGGGCCTAATGTGTTTTATGCCTACTGTGATGCAGACATAATGTAGTTATGTTGCTAGATATAATGCTGAGGTCATTATGGTACCAGTAGTTACTGGTTGTTTCATTACTTGTGTTTTACTATCTGTGTGATGGTTCTGACAGTGGCCCGATTGGCCCTGTCCTGTATATAATCCCCTGTGAATATTGCCTAATGCCAGTTGGCACAGTGTAAATGTGTGATTATGTTTCTAATGTGTTTATGATAATACAAAGGCTATTTTTTATATAACCTTGTGTGGAGTTCCTTTTGTAGTGTGCCTAGTGTGTTGCTGCTGTGTGTGTGTGTTGCGCAAAGCTTTACACATTGCCTCCGGGATAAGCCTGACTGCTCGTGCCAAGCTACCAAGGGGGTGAGCAGGGGTTATCTTCAGCGTGTAACTCCCTTGCCCTGACTAGAGTGGTGGTTTCTGCCTGGCTTAGGTACAAGCCCTAGCGAACCAGAAATCCCATTTCTAACATTGGTTGTCAGCGGTGAGGATAGGACTTGCGTTTGCGCAATACCACAGCGACAACTGGTTGCACTACAAACTCTGCATTTAGATAATCACAGGTTTGGGGATTATTATTTTTCCTGAGTTTGATTTTTCTCCTAAAAGTGTCATTTTTGAATTGTGTTCTCCTGTTGCACTGTAGGTTGTGTATCTTGCCAACATGGGGTTAATCTATAATGAGGGTGACCTAATGGAGTACACTAGGGAGGAGCTAGAGAAAGGGGGATACCCATAGTGGGTAACATCCTCAACAAACTGTTCCTCTATGAAGCCCTCCGCAGGGGAGAACCCTTAGAGCCCTCTGGGGACCTTTCAGATTACCCCTCTGCATACCTAAAGGGTGGTTTTGAGGGAGGTCCTGAAGAGTCTGCACAAGAGGATGAAAATGACAGGGCAGGGACGCCAGTAGATAGTGAGGACCCCATAGATAGGGAGTCCCTTGCTGGGTCCAGTGCCCCATCCCTTTCCCTGTCCCCAGAGGAGTGGGTAGATAGGAGAGAAGAATGGGAGCATCAGCTGGCTTTGGACACGCTCCAGTCGGAGTATGCCACGGAGATAGCGCGGTTGGGTTTGGAGGAGAAAAAGGCCTTGTTGGCCCAGGAGTTGAGACTCAAGGAGTTGGCCCTTGAGCACAAAAAGGTAGAGATCGAAAGGGCCCTAGCGCAGGAGAGGATGGCGGAGGCAGAGAGGGCCTTTGCCAGAGAGAAACTAGCTCTGGAAGGTAGATTGTCCCCTGAGAGTAGTTTTAGTTGTCTGGATTCACCAGTGAGGGTGGGGTCCAGTGGTGGCAGCAATTTGGAGTTCAGTGCAGGAAGTCCCACTCCCAGATCCCAGAGCGTGGCACCTAGTTCCCAGGAAGAGGGTGGCACACCTGAAGGGTATAGGTTGAGGTTCAGGGGCAGTAGGAAAATTTCTCACCAGTCTTGGGGGGAGTTTGTGGATGAATGTTGTGATGCACTGAAAGGTTGGGTGATGAGTAGCACGGCAAATGATTTTGAAGGGCTGTTCAATCTGGTTGTCAGAGAGCACATGTTCAGTAATTGTTTTCCGGGGTTACGCCAACAGCTGTTGGAGTGTGAGTTCTCTGATCCCAGGGAGCTTGCACGGGAGGCAGACCTCTGGGTTGCCAGAGGGTCTGAAGAGGCATTTGGGAGTGATCCTAAAAGGAGTGGCTCAGGTATCTTCCAGACCTGTGCGGGGGAAGAGGTTCAGAGTAGCCCAGCTAGGTCCCAGTGTAGTGGGAGGGGTGTAGGGGCTCACGTCCTGTCTCAGTGGAGAAGGAGTGAGTGTGGGACTGTGTGTCCCAAGGTGCCCGAAACCCAGTCTCAGGGCCTGGAGTGTTCCCTAAGGGAACGCCAGGTCGGGCCTAGGCTGTACTAGTAGGCCATTTGAGGGGGATCTCCTAGTGTCAGGAGAACCTGGAGCATCTGTAAACGGAGCTTTGGTTTTGCTATGTTCGCCCTAAGTTGGCAGGGTATGCCCAGACGTGGGTCCCTAGCTCACTTTGCCACTGGATTCAAGATAGCCTGGCTGATGATGGCTGTAAGCCAGAAACCGGTCCCAGGATGCTTGTTTCCGGTCCAGGGAAGACATGGCTTGGCAGTTCGGGCTGGACTGTTACCATGAGGCACAGGGTCAGACTGATTTGCATATGGCCATGTCTGAACTGGGTGGCGGAGTGAGCTAAAGAATGATGATGGATTAAACCCAGATCAGTTGACTGGGGGCGAGTGCTTGCAATGTTCAACACTCCGTCCATCATCCCCTTTGGTTTTGCTATGTTCGCCCTAAGTTGGCAGGGTATGCCCAGACGTGGGTCCCTTGCTCACTTTGCCACTGGATTCAAGATAGCCTGGCTGATGACGGCTGTAAGCCAGAAACCGGTCCCAGGATGCTTGTTTCTGGTCCAGGGACAACCGGTCCCAGGATGCTTGTTTCTGGTCCAGGGAAGACATGGCTTGGCAGTTCGGGCTGGATTGATCCCATGAGGCACAGGGTCAGACTGATTTGCATATGGCCATGTCTAAACTGGAGTGGCGGAGTGAGCTAAAGAATGATGATGGATTAAACCCAGATCAGTTGACTGGGGGTGAGTGCTTGCAATGTTCAACACTCTGTCCATCATCCCCTTTGGTTTTGTTATGTTCGCCCTAAGTTGGCAGGGTATGCCCAGACGTGGGTCCCTTGCTCACTTTGCCACTGGATTCAAGATAGCCTGGCTGATGACGGCTGTAAGCCAGGAACCGGTCCAAGGATGCTTGTTTCCGGTCCAGGGAAGACATGGCTTGGCAGTTCGGGCTGGACTGTTCCCTTGAGGCACAGGGTCAGACTGATTTGCATATGGCCATATCTGAACTGGGGTGGCGGAGTGAGCTAAAGAATGATGATGGATTAAACCCAGATCAGTTGACTGGGGGTGAGTGCTTACAATGTTCAACACTCCGTCCATCATCCCCTTTGGTTTTGCTATTTTCGCCCTAAGTTGGCAGGGTATGCCCAGACGTGGGTCCCTTGCTCACTTTGCCCCTGGATTCAAGATAGCCTGGCTGATGACGGCTGTAAGCCAGAAACCGGTCCCAGGATGCTTGTTTCCGGTCCAGGGAAGACATGGCTTGGCAGTTCGGGCTGGACTGTTCCCATGAGGCACAGGGTCAGACTTATTTGCATATGGCCATGTCTGAACTGGGGTGGCGGAGTGAGCTAAAGAATGATGATGGATTAAACCCAGATCAGTTGACTGGGGGTGAGTGCTTGCAATGTTCAACACTCCGTCCATCATCCCCTTTGGTTTTGCTATGTTCGCCCTAAGTTGGCAGGGTTTGCCCAGACGTGGGTCCCTTGCTCACTTTGCCACTGGATTCAAGATAGCCTGGCTGATGACGGCTGTAAGCCAGAAACCGGTCCCAGGATGCTTGTTTCCGGTCCAGGGAAGACATGGCTTGGCAGTTCGGGCTGGACTGTTCCCATGAGGCACAGGGTCAGACTGATTTGCATATGGCCATGTCTGAACTGGGGTGGCGGAGTGAGCTAAAGATTGATGATGGATTAAACCCAGATCAGTTGACTGGGGGTGAGTGCTTGCAATGTTCAACACTCCGTCCATCATCCCCTTTGGTTTTGCTATGTTCGCCCTAAGTTGGCAGGGTATGCCCAGACGTGGGTCCCTTGCTCACTTTGCCACTGGATTCAAGATAGCCTGGCTGATGACGGCTGTAAGCCAGAAACCGGTCCCAGGATGCTTGTTTCCGGTCCAGGGAAGACATGGCTTGGCAGTTCGGGCTGGACTGTTACCATGAGGCACAGGGTCAGACTGATTTGCATATGGCCATGTCTGAACTGGGTGGCGGAGTGAGCTAAAGAATGATGATGGATTAAACCCAGATCAGTTGACTGGGGGCGAGTGCTTGCAATGTTCAACACTCCGTCCATCATCCCCTTTGGTTTTGCTATGTTCGCCCTAAGTTGGCAGGGTATGCCCAGACGTGGGTCCCTTGCTCACTTTGCCACTGGATTCAAGATAGCCTGGCTGATGACTGCTGTAAGCCAGAAACCGGTCCCAGGATGCTTGTTTCTGGTCCAGGGACAACCGGTCCCAGGATGCTTGTTTCTGGTCCAGGGAAGACATGGCTTGGCAGTTAGGGCTGGACTGATCCCATGAGGCACAGGGTCAGACTGATTTGCATATGGCCATGTCTAAACTGGAGTGGCGGAGTGAGCTAAAGAATGATGATGGATTAAACCCAGATCAGTTGACTGGGGGTGAGTGCTTGCAATGTTCAACACTCTGTCCATCATCCCCTTTGGTTTTGCTATGTTCGCCATAAGTTGGCAGGGTATGCCCAGACGTGGGTCCCTTGCTCACTTTGCCACTGGATTCAAGATAGCCTGGCTGATGACGGCTATAAGCCAGGAACCGGTCCCAGGATGCTTGTTTCCCGGTCCAGGGAAGACATGGCTTGGCAGTTCGGGCTGGACTGTTCCCATGAGGCACAGGGTCAGACTGATTTGCATATGGCCATATCTGAACTGGGGTGGCGGAGTGAGCTAAAGAATGATGATGGATTAAACCCAGATCAGTTGACTGGGGGTGAGTGCTTGCAATGTTCAACACTCCGTCCATCATCCCCTTTGGTTTTGCTATTTTCGCCCTAAGTTGGCAGGGTATGCCCAGACGTGGGTCCCTTGCTCACTTTGCCCCTGGATTCAAGATAGCCTGGCTGATGACGGCTGTAAGCCAGAAACCGGTCCCAGGATGCTTGTTTCCGGTCCAGGGAAGACATGGCTTGGCAGTTCGGGCTGGACTGTTCCCATGAGGCACAGGGTCAGACTTATTTGCATATGGCCATGTCTGAACTGTGGTGGCGGAGTGAGCTAAAGAATGATGATGGATTAAACCCAGATCAGTTGACTGGGGGTGAGTGCTTACAATGTTCAACACTCCGTCCATCATCCCCTTTGGTTTTGCTATTTTCGCCCTAAGTTGGCAGGGTATGCCCAGACGTGGGTCCCTTGCTCACTTTGCCCCTGGATTCAAGATAGCCTGGCTGATGACGGCTGTAAGCCAGAAACCGGTCCCAGGATGCTTGTTTCCGGTCCAGGGAAGACATGGCTTGGCAGTTCGGGCTGGACTGTTCCCATGAGGCACAGGGTCAGACTTATTTGCATATGGCCATGTCTGAACTGGGGTGGCGGAGTGAGCTAAAGAATGATGATGGATTAAACCCAGATCAGTTGACTGGGGGTGAGTGCTTGCAATGTTCAACACTCCGTCCATCATCCCCTTTGGTTTTGCTATGTTCGCCCTAAGTTGGCAGGGTTTGCCCAGACGTGGGTCCCTTGCTCACTTTGCCACTGGATTCAAGATAGCCTGGCTGATGACGGCTGTAAGCCAGAAACCGGTCCCAGGATGCTTGTTTCCGGTCCAGGGAAGACATGGCTTGGCAGTTCGGGCTGGACTGTTCCCATGAGGCACAGGGTCAGACTGATTTGCATATGGCCATGTCTGAACTGGGGTGGCGGAGTGAGCTAAAGATTGATGATGGATTAAACCCAGATCAGTTGACTGGGGGTGAGTGCTTGCAATGTTCAACACTCCGTCCATCATCCCCTTTGGTTTTGCTATGTTCGCCCTAAGTTGGCAGGGTATGCCCAGACGTGGGTCCCTTGCTCACTTTGCCACTGGATTCAAGATAGCCTGGCTGATGACGGCTGTAAGCCAGAAACCGGTCCCAGGATGCTTGTTTCCGGTCCAGGGAAGACATGGCTTGGCAGTTCGGGCTGGACTGTTACCATGAGGCACAGGGTCAGACTGATTTGCATATGGCCATGTCTGAACTGGGTGGCGGAGTGAGCTAAAGAATGATGATGGATTAAACCCAGATCAGTTGACTGGGGGCGAGTGCTTGCAATGTTCAACACTCCGTCCATCATCCCCTTTGGTTTTGCTATGTTCGCCCTAAGTTGGCAGGGTATGCCCAGACGTGGGTCCCTTGCTCACTTTGCCACTGGATTCAAGATAGCCTGGCTGATGACTGCTGTAAGCCAGAAACCGGTCCCAGGATGCTTGTTTCTGGTCCAGGGACAACCGGTCCCAGGATGCTTGTTTCTGGTCCAGGGAAGACATGGCTTGGCAGTTAGGGCTGGACTGATCCCATGAGGCACAGGGTCAGACTGATTTGCATATGGCCATGTCTAAACTGGAGTGGCGGAGTGAGCTAAAGAATGATGATGGATTAAACCCAGATCAGTTGACTGGGGGTGAGTGCTTGCAATGTTCAACACTCTGTCCATCATCCCCTTTGGTTTTGCTATGTTCGCCATAAGTTGGCAGGGTATGCCCAGACGTGGGTCCCTTGCTCACTTTGCCACTGGATTCAAGATAGCCTGGCTGATGACGGCTATAAGCCAGGAACCGGTCCCAGGATGCTTGTTTCCGGTCCAGGGAAGACATGGCTTGGCAGTTCGGGCTGGACTGTTCCCATGAGGCACAGGGTCAGACTGATTTGCATATGGCCATATCTGAACTGGGGTGGCGGAGTGAGCTAAAGAATGATGATGGATTAAACCCAGATCAGTTGACTGGGGGTGAGTGCTTGCAATGTTCAACACTCCGTCCATCATCCCCTTTGGTTTTGCTATTTTCGCCCTAAGTTGGCAGGGTATGCCCAGACGTGGGTCCCTTGCTCACTTTGCCCCTGGATTCAAGATAGCCTGGCTGATGACGGCTGTAAGCCAGAAACCGGTCCCAGGATGCTTGTTTCCGGTCCAGGGAAGACATGGCTTGGCAGTTCGGGCTGGACTGTTCCCATGAGGCACAGGGTCAGACTTATTTGCATATGGCCATGTCTGAACTGTGGTGGCGGAGTGAGCTAAAGAATGATGATGGATTAAACCCAGATCAGTTGACTGGGGGTGAGTGCTTGCAATGTTCAACACTCCGTCCATCATCCCCTTTGGTTTTGCTATGTTCGCCCTAAGTTGGCAGGGTATGCCCAGACGTGGGTCCCTTGCTTACTTTGCCACTGGATTCAAGATAGCCTGGCTGATGACGGCTGCAAGCCAGAAACCGGTCCCAGGATGCTTGTTTCCGGTCCAGGGAAGACATGGCTTGGCAGTTCGGGCTGGACTGTTCCCATGAGGCACAGGGTCAGACTGATTTGCATATGGCCATGTCTGAACTGGGGTGGCGGAGTGAGCTAAAGATTGATGATGGATTAAACCCAGATCAGTTGACTGGGGGTGAGTGCTTGCAATGTTCAACACTCCGTCCATCATCCCCTTTGGTTTTGCTATGTTCGCCCTAAGTTGGCAGGGTATGCCCAGACGTGGGTCCCTTGCTCACTTTGCCACTGGATTCAAGATAGCCTGGCTGATGACAGCTGTAAGCCAGAAACCGGTCCCAGGATGCTTGTTTCCGGTCCAGGGAAGACATGGCTTGGCAGTTCGGGCTGGACTGTTCCCATGAGGCACAGGGTCAGACTGATTTGCATATGGCCATGTCTGAACTGGGGTGGCGGAGTGAGCTAAAGAATGATGATGGATTAAACCCAGATCAGTTGACTGGGTGTGAGTGCTTGCAATGTTCAACACTCCGTCCATCATCCCCTTTGGTTTTGCTATGACCTGGAGGGAAGGACATCTGTAACCAGTGTCCTGACCGGTTTGGCTTCCAGGGGTACCACTCCAGTTGGGAGGGTGCAGCACTCTGGAAGGGGGTGCAGAGGGAGGGAGTCCTCGCCTCTGACCCCGGTGCAACCGGAGGGTTTAGACCCTAGGTTGGGAGACCAGTTGCTGGAGAGAGGTCCTGAACTGGTGGGAGAGTTGTGTTCTGAGGGTGCCTCTCCAAGGAGGAGAGTGCGGAACCCTAGAAGGAGAGGTAGGGGGAGGAGAGCCTCGCTCGTGACTTCTGGTCAGCCTGAGGGTGCGGACCCTAGGCTGGAGGATCAGTGGCAGTTTAGAACTGCCCTGATGAGGGGTAGAGTGGAGAATGGGTACTATGTGCCTGGGGATACCGCCCCCCACTCTGTGAGGTGGCAAGGTCCAGATACATCTGGATGGCCTAGGGCCTGGTCCTGGCCGTGGACAACTAGGGAGTACCAGTGGGGTAGCCTAGTTGGTCCTGGGAGCTTTGACAGAGGGAACCACATGGGTTCAGAGTGGCGTAGAACTGGAAGGTGTCCCTGCAGTTGCGGGCCCTCGTCCGTGTTCTATCGCCCAAGGCAGGGAAGCCCATCAAGGTGGTGATTGGTCTACCCTGCGTTTTGGCTGGAAGGGTGTTGTGTTGGACTTGGCCCTTTTTGCAGGGTCATCCCTAAACTTTTTGCCTTTCTCCTAGCCTTTTTTCTGACATGGTGTTGGTGGTTTTAGGACTCTGGGCACTTTAGCACTGCTGTTCAGTGGAAAGTGCGTGTGCTCTCTGTGGTAAATATGGTAAGATTGGTCTACACCTGTTTGGCCTATTTAATTTACCTGTCAGTCCCTTGTAAAGTGGTATCTCATATACCCGGGCTGGTAAATTAAATGCTACTGGTGGGCTTGCAGCGCTGATTGCGCCACCCACCAAAGTAGCCTTTCAAACCTATCCCAGGCCTCTGCCATTGCAGGGCCTGTGCGCGCAGTGTTACTGCCGCTGTGACGTGGCACCTAAAGTGTGTGCCATGTCTGTGACCCCCCTTTTACTACATGTCAGTCACCCCTAAGGTAGGCCCTAGCTAGCCCTATGGGCAGGGTGCATTGTAGGTAAAAGATAGGACATGTACCTTAAGTGTGTGACATGTCCTGGTAGTGACAAACAGCCATTTTAGGGGCATATTATCAAGCGGCAGCGATGATTATCGCTCCCGCGCTTAGCGTGAGATTTCTTATCGGCGGCTATCGCTGGAAATTATCGCCATGCTAGCGCTGTATTAACAACACATAGCGCAATGGCGATAATTATTCCAGCGATAGCGGTGTTTTCAATGGAACATCGCTGGTTTTCCAGCGATGTTCTATGGAAAACGGCGATAACCTTGCTGATACGACCCTGTGGTCGTATCAGCATAATCCACCTCCCATGTTAGGTATGCCTTAGTCAGGAATTTAACAGACGTTAAATTCCTGCGTTAAGGCCGAGTTAGCGCGAAAAAGATCAGCGCTACACCGGACGGGGCCTTGTTGTAAATATCGCGAAGCCCCGTTAGCGATATTTTACACTGAAGTTTTACGAGGCACGCCTACCTTGCATCTCATTAGCGATGTGAGGCGAGGTGGAAAGAAACCGGGCGCTAAGGCAAGGAAACACGCGCTAGCGTGTCCTTGTTAATAAAGCGATAAAATTATCGCCGCTTTTCGCCCGAAAACGGACGCTAAAGCGGCGATAATGTTATCGCCAGCACTTGATAATATGCCCCTTGGTTTCTCACTACTGTGGGGCTGCCCTCCCATAAGGAATGCATTGGGGATTCCCTGATAAGTGTTTCAGTGGTAATTCCTGATATGAGAGGAGCAGCGTGGTCAAGTTTGGTATGTTTGGAATAGTAATAATAAATGCTACGCAGTGGTGTACGCAGATTTATTATAACTATTTTAGAAATGCCAGTTTTAGAAGTTGGCATTTCTGTGTGCTATGTGTCTGCCTGCCTGATGTGGATTGCATGTCTGGCTTTTGAGTGGCAGAGGCTGGTGAGGTGTGTGTGGCTCCAGGAGGGGCAGGGTGAGTCAGCACTAGGCTGAATGGGACATCTGCATTTGGAGTAGTGGGAGGAGAAGTCCCTGGTCCCTGAATAGGTCTGTGCCTAGCCTGTACAATGCTGGCTCCACCCCTTGTGGTGTGTCTGATGACGAGCCCCCACCTGACAAAGGGGAAGAGGAGCCTTGTTAGCAAAGTGCTCCAATTCCCCCCTGAACCAGTTTTGGCTGGGTCCCCCAAGCCCTGTGCCAGGGCAGACAAAGCAAAGATGGAATAAAAATATAGGGGCTGTGACCCCATGAAGTGGGGTGCTGTTCCTGTGCTTGGGTGCTTGCTGCTGCTGGGCCTCAGGAGGAACCGCCACGAGGGACTGCCTCCCTGCTGGAGGGCCCTGTGTGCTGGCCTGCCTGGGCCCAGCTGTGCCCCTGACCTTTCCAGGACGTTAGCGCCTCGTGAGCGCTTTATTTTCTCTCCCAGGACCGGGAGAGTGCTGGGGCCTTGCAGCGCTGAGCTGCGACGTCTGGAGAGGGAATCCCGACGTAGGGATTCCCCCGCATCGCTGTGGAAAGGAGCGGGTGCCCACCCTGCATTTTGCAGCTTTTCGCGGGTGTCCACCCCGCATTTATGCTTATTTAAGAAGTGGGTGCCCACCCCGCATTTTCTGTGATTTCCAGCGGGAGCCCACCCCGTGTTTTGCCAAGCCGAGCGGGAGCCCACCCCGCACTGAGAAATCGCCGAACGACACCGCCGCTGCCCAACCCGGAAGCCAGGCAGAGTCCGCCTGACTGTGGGCGGGGCCCAGAAGCCAGCCGGAAGTGAAGGGATGTGCGGCCGAGGTTGAGCGGGGCTCCCGAGAGACATGAGAGCCCCGCGTGTGCTGAAGTCAGGCAAGAGTCCCCCCCCCGCCTGCGTGGTCCTACGGCACGGAGGAAGCCCCTGTGAGAGGCGCCGCAAAGAGGGAGCTTCCCCCACCAGGAGACGGAGCAGGAAGAACAGCCCGACCGGAGTCTTCCCAGGCGGCCAGTCGAGAGAGGAGCCGCCCGCCAGCTTCCTGGACCTGCCTACAAAGAGCCCCGGTGAGTGGGGGACGCAACTTGGGCACAGTTGGCAGCAGGGCTTGTTGTCTGCACAGCTGTGCCGCACAAGAGCGGGCAGCTGCAACGCTTGGGGGCATGTTTGAATCCCAGACTCCCGGATTGGGGCTCCAGCGTGACCAGTGGTGCCAGTGTCCCTTTGGTTACACAGCGGCGCTGCAGTTGCGGGCCGCTGCAACGTTTTGGGCAAATCTGTTTTCAGAGTCCCGGAGTAGGGCTTTAGTGGTACCGTAGTGCCCAGGCTGATTCTACACAGCTGCACCGCAGTTGCGGGCAGCTGCAACGTTGGGGGCTAGTTCTTTGTAAGTGAGGAAGGGGTGAGTTGCACCCCACGCCCCAGCGCCTGTGCGCACTTTGTGTTTACTGCCAAGGCAGCCAGGGGGTCATTTGAGAGATCCCCCCTAGAGCCCTGACTTTCTGGACAAAGGGCTTTTGAGCCCCAGTGTATGGCCAGTTGCCCTGGGGTCAGTTAGGTGATGGTGAACGGGGCGCAAGGCCCTAAGGTGATGTATGCCCCTTGTAGTAGTGTTAGTATGGTGTACTGCTGAGTTCCTGCACAATATGTGTATGCCTAATGTGATTTATGCATAATGTGGTTATGCTAATGTGATGCCCAATGCAAATGTCATGATATGATGTTTATGCTACTGAGGTTTGGGCCTAATGTGTTTTATGCCTACTGTGATGCAGACATAATGTGGTTATGTTGCTAGATATAATGCTGAGGTCATTATGGTACCAGCAGTTACTGGTTGTTTCATTACTTGTGTTTTACTATCTGTGTGATGGTTCTGACAGTGGCCCGATTGGCCCTGTCCAGTATATAATCCCCTGTGAATATTGCCTAGTGCCAGTTGGCACAGTGTAAATGTGTGATTATGTTTCTAAAGTGTTTATGATAATACAAAGGCTATTTTTTATATAACCTTGTGTGGAGTTCCTTTTGTAGTGTGCCTAGTGTGTTGCTGCTGTGTGTGTGTGTTGCGCAAACGCTTTACACATTGCCTCCGGGATAAGCCTGACTGCTCGTGCCAAGCTACCAAGGGGGTGAGCAGGGGTTATCTTTGGCGTGTAACTCCCTTGCCCTGACTAGAGTGGTGGTTTCTGCCTGGCAAGAAATCCCATTTCTAACAGGAATATTATAGGTAAATATTATTTTTTTGTAACTCCCCTTGAGGTCCACTCTTGCAGCCAGCAAAAAATAGAATGACACCCAACTGGCAGACTTTCTGCTATATCAGTAAATAAATTTAATTCCTTGTTTCAATTTTCGCTGCTCATTAACATAAGTAAGTCTAATACCTGGTATATACTGCGTAAGTCTGAATTGTGCTAGACAGCTGATACATGCACAAAGGTAGCAAATTCAATTTGTGTATTGTTGTTTTTACCCTATTTCCAAGATTCAATGTTAAAGAGTCATTACTAAGATAATTACTATCATCCCATGCATCATTCCTATAAGTCAAATGTCAGAGCCCCTTCCAGAATTTATGTACACAAAGGTACAATGGACAGGTTAGGGCCCACAGCATGCCTTAATTTGAATAATACACAATTAATAAACATTTCTTTAGATAATCAGCTTATCACCCTAGGATATAATTAATACAGACCATAATCTGCTGTGAAAGGACATCCCAGTATTTCTTAAATTCATGGTCTTGCAGGCCAGTAAGGGTGTTGTTTTACAAAACTGGCATAGATCATCTGGTTCATGTATGGACAATTAACCATATCCCGGGTAAAGGGGAATATCAAACTGACAATCAAAATTCATTAACAGAGGGTTTTGTAAAGTGCTATGTGTTGTTTTTTAGTACCTTCAGAGCCCTAGAAAATCATAGCACTTCAAAAAAACTAAATCAATGATAAAAAAAGGGGGAGGGGAACATTAGAGTTCAATCAGTGAATGGTATGCCTCATTACAATATTCTTCAGCCACTGGCACGTTGGAATAGAATTCACTATAGCGCATACATATGGCTGCTGCTTTTAGACTTGGTCTTATTGTATAGCAAGCCTGGGAACATGGACTCCCAGATGTCCATGCTTTAGTCTTATGAAGACTTGTTGGTTAATGTGGTGTGCTGCATGTGAGTGCAGTGGCCTATTGTGCACATCTGCTAGCCTTCTACACTCAGTACCCATGATGGACTTGAGCAGACATCCTCCCACATGCTGCTGTTTACACGCTAAGGCCCCAGAGTAGACCCATTTGGAAGGTTTGGCTACAAACACCTTTAGCCTTCTGGACACTTTATGTTATTAATTCATCAATGAATTACAATACGATTTATACAGAGAGAGTCTGCTTTGGGTCAGCCCCCTTCATACATTTGTTTTCAAACTATTTTTCATGGTACATCATTGCTTGTAAAGGCTGTCCATCAAGGGTGTGGCATTTTGTGAATGGTCCCATCATCCTATTTGCATTTTGGTGATAGGGCTCAAGCATTTCCTTTATTAGACTGCAGATGTGACATGATGTATAGCTTGTATTTCAGATTCAATGTGTGTTCTTTGATGTTCTTACTGTCCTATGGCTTTTTTATTTAGTAAGGGAGTACTCCTTATATTTATTACAGGCTAAATCATCCACAGTACTATTCTATATTTGCCCTAGCACATTCATTCTTTATATGTTGCTATCCCAGTAACATGCAATCAAAATTCCAGCTTTGTTTTCAGATTGTAAAGATGTGTGTACACACAGGATTTCCTATAAATACAATAAAAATACTTGCACTTTTTCAAAAGTTTCTCCCATGAAACATTTCACTATTTATTCCTTGTAGGTTCACCACTTTTGTTTTTGTTGCAAATTGCAGTGTGCATCAGTTAACAGTGGAGCTTTCAGCATTTAACGTACATGTGTTTTGGAGCATCAAGATACATGTTTAGCATTTAAATATCGAGTACATTATACAGGTCGACTGATTGTTTGAGTGGCCCCCTACTGTATAATGAGATTGGGAGGGGGAAAGGGATGGGGGCAGAGAGAGGAAGAAGAAAAGGGGAACAACAGTTCAACAGTTTGACAGCTCTGCGGTCAGTGATATTTTAAATATGAAATGCTGAGTCCACACACCCTCATATCTCATTTGCTGCAGTGAACAATGCTACCGACCAGCGTGAGAGCATGACACCATATAGTGGTGACAGGTGTGTGGGTCCGGTGGTCGCCAATCGTTCCACGAGAAAGGGAGAGGAGGGCTGACTGGGTCTCTGGAGAAGGTCTGTGAGATAGGGCAGTCGTGCGGGGGGGCATTGCACGGGGTATGTAGAAGTAGCGCATGGTTTGAGTAGCATTGGGTGTGAAGAGAAGTGATGGCCTGGCCATTGAGATGTCGCCTGTTAATGCATCACAGGTGAGTGTATGTGTTACTCAAAGTGTTCAAGGTGGGCATTCATCAGTCTTGGCTTAAACTGCGATCAAAAACGTCTCCTTTTCTTTGACCCTGTGCAACAATCGCCCCTCATATGAAGTAACCTGAGAGTGTGTGCCCCGGCTCTGGTCCACGTCAGCAGCACGCAAAGCCATCCCCGAATCTGTGGGGGAGTGGGGGATTTCCAAGCCATGGCTATGTTCCGTTTGAACAGAATGAAGGCCAGGTCGGTGAAGTGTTGTAAGTGTTTGTCTCCCTTCACCCGAGATCGCAATCCTAGTAGGCAGGATTCGGGGGTGGGGGTGAGAGGGTGTGTAGACAGCTCCACCAAAGTTGAAGTGACTTCTTCCCGAGCCTGTGATATTGGTGTGCAAGCCCATATCATGTGCATGAAATCTGTGTTCTGCAATTTGCATCGGGGACATTCTGAGGAGAGCGTTGGGAACTTGCGCTGAATGCGACTTGGGGAGAGATAAGTGTGGTGAATGTAATTAAACTGGGTGAAATTAAACCTGGGGTTGATGGAGACGTTCTTGGTCATCTGTAGGGCAAAAGCCCATGCTGCGTCAGTGAGTGGTTGTTCTAGCACTGCATCCCATTTGGCACGTGCCTTCGTTGCCTGATTGGGTAGAGAGGTGTTAAGGGCAGAGTACTAGAATGTGATAGCATGACGTGTGGTGTCGGTTGTCAACAATGTGGTCAAAGCCTGTGTGGTTGGAGGTTTGACCTCTCCAGTACCCCATGTCTTGTGGACCACTTGTCACACGATGCAATATCTTTAGAACTGACCAGTCTTCAGTCCGTATATTTCTACCATCTCTTGGAACTGAATAAGCGTCCCTCGTTACAGAGATCACCTTCCTGTGTAATTACAACCTCGATCCACGGGCCGAGTCAATACGCCTCGGTGTCTGCCGTAGTATAGGCAAGTCCCAGATGGGGATCGAGGGAGAATACAGAAGGATTGGACCTTTGGGATGTAGATACCTTCACCAGCAGGAGTGGGCTATCGTCATTTGTCGGAATTCGAGAGCAGGGCGAATGGTGGAATCAGACAGCCAGGTATAAATGTTTGTTCCCTGCAATGCCGCACACAAACAATAGAGGATTCAGGGTGGTTTGTGGTACTCAGCCAGGTCATAGGCCACTGTAGTTGTGCCATGGTTGTTTCTGCCCTCAGTGAGTGGGTGCTGCAGCACGGACAGTTCAACAGGACAGCGGCCCGTGCTCCAAATTAGTTCCAGCAACAACCCATGTGGGTCTCGCAAAAAGCTCCTGGGGAGCCCAATGTTTTAGGTTCACCACTTCTAGTGTAAATTTCACATTTTCTTTCTTTAATAATACTCTTTTTTGGGGGCACAGCTTAACTCTGCCAATTCAGCCTGTGCAACAAAGGGGGAACACAAACCGTCACTCACATATTACCAAACACTCCCTATAGCCAAAAGTCAAACCTATTAGCTTTGACAATGTTTATTCAAATCCTTGGTGAATATAGATCTTCTGCCAGCTCCAGGTGATGAACAATGTGCTTCTGTCCCATCTTGGGAGCACAGCCATATTAGTAGACTTTCAAGGGGCTGTGAAATCCACCATCCGAATTAAAGTTCTATTGACATATCTGTGACTTGGGTTGCTAATCTATTTCTCCTTCCAAGTCATGTTGACCTACACGGATATCTCTTGCTTTCCCAAATCAACGTAACAGGTCAAAAGGGGTGCTGATCTGATTGTCCTGAACTAGCTCAAGTCTTCTAGTGCTGCCTATGATCATTTAAGAGAATCCCTTCTTCCAGGAGTCTCGCTGCCCCTGGACTGCTGTGGGTAGACCGAACCTCAGCCTATTAGTCCCGCCCTGGTACCTGTAAGACTACAAGAACACCTAGGAAAGGGCATCTCGCCACTAAGGTCTCTAGACAGGGGCTTCTAAATAGGGTCCTCCCTGTGCAGTCTGAAAGGAGTTCCTGAAAATAAAAATTTGGAAGTTACATCCACTATTTGATCCTCATTTTCAAACGAAAGTTATATGCAAAAATGTTTTTAATTTGTTTATTCACTTGTAATAATGAAAAAATAGTAGGCGTGTCTTAGCTGTACGCAAACCTAATTAACATGTTAGGAAATGTAATATTTTTATTGTGCTTTGGAAACATGCATCTGAGAGCTAATTAGCAAATAGAACTTGTTCTAAGGTTTTAAGCATGGTTTTCCGCAGACAGCCTGCAGTGCATTTATACTTAAGAGGCAAATGCATACACAGGATGAGATATTTCATGATACAGAATTGTAAATTACAATTATTGAAATAGCATTTTTGGGAAATTCGAACTAACAAAGGAATCACCATGGAGCGTTCAGAAAATCTTTGATGTGTGTGTCACATGATATCGTCTGATCTGCCTAGGTGAGAGCAACCCTGTCTGGTTCCTATGGAAACGGGTATACGAAAGGATGATTACAGAAACCCTTATTAACTGCCTTAAGCAATTGATTTAACCCTGCCATTATTTCTCTCTCCATCCAATAGTCTGGAGGAAGAAGGCCTCCTGCTAACACCTGCTATCCTTTTTCAAATGTCAACTCTCATCTGCTGAAGCTGTTGTTGACCACACAAGCCTATCTGGGTAGCGTCACCAGCCAAAAATAGTAATGGCCGCCTGTCACTGATCAGCGTGTGCATGTTAGGTACCAGCGCATAAAGAAGTTTTTGAAATTAAACAGCTCATATTTCACCAAGAAACATGGAAATGAGAAAATGCAGCCCATTTTTCCTCTTCAGAATACATCTGGGGGGGGGTACACTTTGACAAACGCAGAGAACAATCAAATACTCCCATGTCTTTCTCCAAGGCAGATTGTATAAGAGGTGACTTGTTTCGCAGCGCTAAATCAATCCTGAGGTGGATGGCAAGGAGTGATTATGTGGGTGCCACCACCACTACTACCCATAGGTTTCAGGTTAAACAGTACTCCAGAAACTCTGTTTATTTTCCCTCCTTCTAGCCCCTCACTTAGGGGCATATTATCAAGAACGGCGTTAAAATTATCGCCGGTTTAGCGGCAGAAAACTGCAGCTAAAGCGGCGATAATGGGCTTGATAATATGCCCTGGAGAATTCCAATAGAAGCCCATGTTGACACCAGAACATGGACTTCTATTGGAATTGTCAAGGGCATATTATCAAGCCCATTATCGCCGCTTTAGCGGCAGTTTTCTGCCGCTAAACCGGCGATAATTTTTAACGCCGTTCTTGATAATATGCCCCCAAGAAAGTTGAAGATGTTCATGGCCTAAGGGAAGGGCAAAAATCGCCCCTGTGATGTCACTGGTGCCAAAGGATGTGTTATATTGCGTCTGCTCCCTCTGGCCCATTGGTAAATTAACATCTATGGAAAGAATCTTTCATTACACGTGATACCATGGCACTAGTAAATTATACACCCAAGGTAGTCTTCAAAAGTTTTTTTTGCTAAACTTTTTAAAGTTCAGTTCATTAAAAAGTTTTACGGTGGCGTCAATTGCAAAATATTTATGGCGAAATTGACCTCTTTTTAAAGCCTAAACATAACAAAACTCCTTACCTCTGAATTATGTCTTTTTGACGCTTTAATTAGAGAAAGATTGTCATTTCTGCCGATAAATAACGGATTTTATGACAAATTGCAGCTGTTTATTGCATTGCTCTTTAACAAGTCGTAGAATGGCAACAAAAATGCACATTGAATACTATTTTGCACGCATCTTTTGCAATTGCTTATAGCAGCCTGCAAGGTGTATATATTTTTATAATCCCTGACAAAAACATCACTTTGGCCTGTGAAACACCCCACTGGCAGCACGTTGCAATAACTCAAAATGTACCCAAGAGTCACAGCAATTTTTTCCCAGCTAAATGTAACGTTGATTATTCAACTTTGAAACATAAGAGGAGTAAATGCTTTCCTTGAATACTAAAGACGAGCTAACGCAGCAACGAATCCCTCGAGGAAATAAAAAGAAATAAAAAGACTTGGGGCCAAGGAATGCATTTTAAAGTACAGTGTTCCAAAGAAATTAGTAAAGAGTTAATGATTTTGGAGAGAGTTTTCAAAAGGCACTCAAAATATTCTGATAACCTCACAGTATTCTAGATTAGTCTGTTCCTTTTGCTTGGAGTGTAAGAGGCGTTCAGGCCCTAAGAAATGTTTAAAACAATCTGAAACAAATAATGCATTTTAATGGACATTTTTGAAAGACATTAGTGAGGTTTAGTTGGCTGTTCACATAACACCTATCTTTGCCAGGTTTACCCAGCCTTTAGTTTTAAAGTAGATTATCAGCCATATTACAAGACTGAGAATTTACTTGGACTGGGAAAAATGGGAAATAGTAATGTTATGTACAGCTTACAAAACCAGAACTGAGACAATAATGCAATCCTCAAATCAGACAGATTTTATGAGCTCAGCATAGTTAGACTGCATCCATCTTAGATGCTCAGTCTTCTGTCCAGTCAGGAGTCGAATATACTGTTGTTAAATTCAATAAAAGCTACAAATAATGATAATAAAATGCCTTAATTTAATTCATGAAATTTGATTAGCAAACCTTGGCAAATGTACCACAATAAATCATGTCATATCTTCATCAATATATTTTCCAGATCATATTTTTGCAAGTACTTCTGGCCTTAGATATTCCAACCTCAACATTCTCCTCAGATAGCCATTAGCCCACAGAAAAGAAAATCGTAGATGCACTTAAACAGCTGCCCTGTCAAAAAATGTACAAATTCAAATCTTGCACAAAAACAAAATCTACTGATATAACGATGAACATGAACTTTGCACATTAAAGCAAGTTTAATGAGCGATTAAAAGCCACTGGATAAAGTCTCATACCCTGGAGGTTCTCACTGCAAGTAGGATACACATCTTTAGCTCTAACGTAGCTTGTGAGAAGGCTAAAAAGGTATCTTCATTCCAGGCTAGGATCACCAAAGTAGAAGGCTCAACAGCCAAACATTTTCATGTCTTTAAATACTAAAACAAAGTCAATAACACATTACATTTAAATGCACTTAAACAGACTCTGCTTCTATAGGGGTACAAATGACATACACAGAGCTAGCATAGTGCCCCTTAATCCTATTAACACATTGATGTACATTACTAAACCCAAACCTCCACTCAACTTCTGCGAGTTTCCACCTTCACCAGAGCCCAATATTACAAAGCTCCTATCTTCATTCAAGAGCACAGCATCCTCACCTGGCATCTGCAGGACAATGGGTGTTAACCTAAGCCCTTGAGCCTTAAGCTCAAACATCGTTTCCCTCATTGACCCTTCATTTGCCTTTGAAGAAGTCCCATAAAATCTGAAATGTGCCATAAATAACAAATTTCCTACAAAGAAGGTGCTGACTCGAGTTTGTCTTAATTAGAGACTCCTCTTTGGACTAATGAGCTTTGCTAAGTCATTGGGCACAGTGATCACAAATTGACTATCCACTAAACTTGAAAAGAACTCCATGCTGAATAAGCTCCAGTTTGGTTTATGTCCTCACTGGGAACATACACCACATCACTAAACATCAATAAAGAGGTTCATATTGTTATGGACAAAGGCAAGATTTCTGCTCCTACCATGCTGGGCCTATTATTATCATTCATTGTACATACTTGACAAAAAACCTACCTGTTTTGATATGCTGCAATAGGGAGAATCAATCAGATCTTTTCTTAACAACCACACTTAACAAGTAAAATTTGTTTTTTTATTTATTTTCTATGTCCACTAAGGTATAATCCATTTTATGACAATATGAGCAAGAACAAAATACCTCTTCTTATATCAAGACAGTTCTACCACTGTGTGAGTGAGAGAAATAATTAAAATCGAAAGCAACTCAACCCTGAACAACAGATTTTTTTTATATACATATACACTATATGCACCAATCCAATATTTCGTTGGGGCCTGTGGGATCGTCAGCTTCAACCGTGTATTTGTTTAGAGTCGCTGCAAATGTCCAGAGGTCAGGGGTATGACCAAATGAAATACTCTTTGGGGTCAGCCTGGGTTATTTTAGTCCATGGCTTGACCTAATATGATAAATTATTTGCTGGTCCCATTATCTTGACCATCACGGGTTGACAAGTTTTGACGCCTCACGTCTTGAGGGTCTCTTCAGGAGAAGGGCTAGTGAACTTATTCTGGGGAAATAGAATAAATCTTTTGTGAGTTTGTTAACTTATATTTCCACCATCCACAATGGAAATGGTTGAGGAAAATGTAACCTTATTTATTTAAAGGGAATTTTTAATGACTTGCCTGTGTCAAAAAGGAAAAAGATCACTTGTGAAAGTCACGCCGTTACATAGTTGGAGGTGGGGGCAGGACCACATGCCCATGCAGTACTCGCGGCTCCAGCCGCCGACGTCACCACAGCAATTCCCCTCCTGAAGGAGCATATTTAACTGGGCCTGGGCTCCCGCTGCACGGGACGCCGTTACATAGTTGGAGGTGGGGGCAGGACCACACGCCCGGCAGTACTCGCGGCCTCAATTGACAGGATGTTACAGAGGGCTATAGGTGTGGTGGCAACCGAAATGGAACTTGCCGAAAGGCGGTTGTCTTTAACCCCTGACCTTCATTTTCCTCCGTCAGGCTCCAATTCCCCCCCAACCACCCTCGTCCCGTAAACCAACTCTCCCTTGTCACAGCATGCTGATCGTGTAAAGGCGAGCGATGCACCAAAAGTCCACTCGCATTAAGGGGACGCCATCCCAGACCCTGTTAAAAATGGGAAAATCAAGCAAGTAGCCAGGACAGGGGCCAAACGGAAGAAGCGTGACGATGAGACACCCAACAATGGAGAATGCCTGGATGGCCCGGACTTGAACAGGAGATTCACAGGCAGTGCATGAGTGGCACTGGACTACCCAGTTTGGGTGACGAACTTGGTGGTGGACCTACAGGTCCAGTTTAGATCTATTGTAAAAGACGAGCTTAGCTCCCTAGGAGCACGTGTAGACAAGCTGGCAGAATTGCTAGAAGCAAGGGCAGGAAGTCCAGTAACAATCACTGGGGGGGTTTGGATGCTAGTTGTCAGTCAGACATTGTTACTTTAACACCTAGAACAAGGCCTGAACCCCCATATGCTCAAAACTCCATTCCCACCACCAACACCAACTGGGCTAATCATGAGGCCAAGAGCGGAGATACGGTACACTCTAATATGGTAACCAAGCAAGATTGTACGTACCGGCAGGGGTTCAGGACCAGAGAGGGGGTTGGGCATGAACCCAGTATAGAGGCTAGGGAAGCGAGGAATGCTTTTCCCTCCATCAACCTACCCCCTGCTTCATCCCCGTATGTCATTGTCTTAGCAGGTGTACCTGAGCTCAAAACAGGGCAGAGGGAAACTCACTTTGAACTCAGGAATAAGTGTATGCTTTGGCTGGCCAGACAGAGGCAATTCGCCCACAAAGATGCAGGCGAGATTCTCATGACACGCAGGGTTAGATGGGTGGGCAACAGTCCGAAAGACGTGCAAGGGGATTGCATAGTGATTAATTTAAAAAACCCAACGACTGTCCAAAGCCTTCTATGCTTGAACCACTATAGGTAGGATGTGGGCATTAGGTCCCTACCGCTACACCCCATGTCAAGTAGCAGTAATCAGAGTGCAAACAAGCCAGGGGCAGGGGTTGTGGAACCAGAATCACCAGCTAAATAGACAGTGGTACCAACCTCCTAGACCCTTGCTATATAACATACCCACAGCAAATAGATTTGGGGTCCTAGAAGCGGTTGACTAACTCAAACTACTGCATCACCAGGAAGAGAGAATCACTTGCCAGGGGGAACCCTGGGAGTGGGCTATCCCAACCAGCAAATTCTATTACTCAAGCACCACACCTGGGATGGGGGATGGTGGAGAGAAGGAGAACCCTGGTGTAACACAGCCAGTCTGGAACAAGCGTACAAGTTGTGCTGAAGGTACTGATATGGGGCAGCCCCCAATGTTGCTCTAAAAATCCCACCCACTGGAACGCCACAAGCCGCGGTGCAGGATAATGCTCTAGCAACTCCAGAGGTCCCACACCCCCCAGCGCCCACAGCTGAAAATAGTAATGTCAGCACCAGACCCACGGTAAAGAGGGCAAGCGACCATCAGAGGGAAGCTAGACCACCCAAAGTAGACACCCAGATTCCAATCGCAGGTAGACATATAGATTCAACCAAGCTGCGGGTCCTATCATGGAACGTTGCAGAACTTAGAAACGAGCTGGACAATCCTGAATGGGGGGCATTTATAGATCAACACGATGTTTGCATGTATCAGGAAACCTGGGCCAGGGAGGACTCACAGCGGTTGGGCTTTGCGTTATTCCGAATAGCTACCACCACCAGGTGCAAGGGCTGGCCTTCAGGTGGACTCTGTACAAGGGTAGGCTCTCACTTGAGCTGTTCAGCAAAGCAGCTAGAGACCTTCTCAAATGACATCCTGTGCATTCTTCTTACATTCACACCAAAGATTAGAATTGCTCTGGTTAATGTCTACTCCAGGCCTGTAAGTAACAGCCAAGAATCGCCGACCTTTGACCAACTGGCTGCCTTGCCTTTATATCCACCATACCAAACAACTTCTTGGTGGCTATTGGTGGCAACGTTAACTGCCAGTTTGAGCCCCTGAATGGTCTCAATGGAGGAACCTCCAGCGAAGAGGACCTGCACTGGGCAATCCCCAAGCCAAATATCTCACCAACCAGGGTCTGGTCTCCGCTGGTGCTCCAGATCAACTCTTTCACCCTAAATCATTCCCTAAGGGCATGTAATGGCCGTACAAAATCGGATACACCAGGGAACCACACTTTCAATAGAATAGGGCAATCCTCCATTCTAGATTACATCCTGGTAGACACCAGGATGTGGCATAGGGTGATTGACTTTGTGGTCGTGCCCCGACATGACAACGACCATAACGCCCTGATTCTGTAGGCGGTGATGCTGATTTCTGAGGTTGCTTCTGGTCCAATCTCATGACAGGCTGGCCTCTTTTATGAATCTATCATCCCATTTTTACTGGCAGCGGAACAATCTATCTTCAATGATGGCATATCCATCTCCCATATGCGAGCCGCTGAGACCCATAAAGCACTGACATCCACCCTGGCTGACACATTTTTTCCACTTAACCGAATAAGAGAGCATTGAAAGGCCAAGCACACCTGGTTCAATGATAGCTGTCAGACGGCTAAGCTAGCTCTTCTAGACGCAATTAAAATCAAGGACAGACCCCTAATCAGAGAAAAGAGGGTGTTATGTAGAAACAGCATCGCTGAAGGGAGATGGACAAGTGGGACTCTCTGAAAAGGGCCTTATCCAATCATGACATGAAGGCTTTCTGGAACATAGTAAACACTGACAGCAGCGAAGGGAAGCAGTCTATATAAACCAACATTGTGGCTGATGTCTGGAAGAAACATTTTGAGGCCCTTTACACAAGGATGGAGGTCGAGGGTGTCACCACAGTCAATGATAACATCCCACCGCAGAATTGTTGCACCGAGGCCCCTGAGATAACTCTCAGAGAAATAGCGAGCACCATAAGGAAAATAGCTGAGTCCAAAGCTCCGGGGTTAGACAAGATCCCAGGGGACCTCTTTCACACCAAGCCAACCATCTGGGGACCTTACCTGTGAATCTTATATAATGCCATATTGCAGGGAATGGCGATCCCTGCAATTTGGGCTTGAGCGGAAATCCCGCTGGCCTACAAAAAGGACTCACCACTTCGTCCCACTAACTATAGACCCATATGCTTAATCGACGTCAGCTAGAAAATCTTTGCCAGTGTACTGTTGGACCAGCTTCAGACTTGAATGGACGAATACAAAATCTTGAGTCCATTCCAAGCTGGTTTCAGGGAAAAGACGTCTACCATTGATCAAATTTTTAGGCTCCAACTCCTGTATTGGAAAACAGTGATTATAGAGGGTGGGAGCCTCTATTTAATCTTTGTGGACTTAAAATTCGCATTTGACCAGGTACCAAGAGATAAAATGTGGGCGGTCCTAAGTGATATGGGGGCCCGACCTATCTTTGCTAATTGCTTAAGCGACTACATGAAGGCAACTATACCCAAATCAGGTTTGGCAAACATGGAGAACTCACCACACCTATAGCCATTGATAGAGGAGTCAGACAAGGCTGTGTCCTCGTGCCCACCCTCTTTTGCCTATTTATAAATGCACTTGTAGAGACATTGAATGCGGGTAAGGACATTGATGCGCCCAAGATAGCGAACCGTAAAGTGCCAGCAATGATGTTCACTGACGATACTCTTTTGCTCTCAAAATCACCAATGGGCATTCAGAGGATCCTCGACAACTTCAATGCCTTTTGCAAATGCAGGGGGCTCGAGATTAACATCCAGAAGACCAAATACATGGTCTTTAATCCAGCTAGCTCACCTTGTTCAAACCCCTGCCTGAAAGGTATCCCGTTGGAGAGGGTGTCTGTATTTGAGTACCTTGGGGTTACTTTTTTTTTGGGGGGGGGGGGAGTTTTATATAGCGCGAACTAGACCCGAGACATCGGGTATCAGAGCACTTTACATGAGCACCAGTTTTGTTACAGAAGGACACATTCATTTTTGTTAGGCATGGGGAGATTAAGTGATTTGCCCAGAATCACAGGATGTTGAGCTGTCGTTGCAGAGACTCAAGCCCGGTTCCCCAGCTTCGAGGTCGACCGCTCTAGCCGTAAGGCTACATCCTCTCCCCTAACTGAAACTGAAAAAATGGACTGGGGGGCTCAAATCAACAAAACAAGCCTAAAGTTAGTACAGACCACGGGGGTTTGACCAAGCTATTTAGGAATTCTTTCCACAAACCTATTGGACCACTTGTTGAAATATACAAAGTGCAAACAAGGGGTGCCGCAATGTATGGGCTGAAATCTGGGGGCACTGTTCCCTTCGAAACATCATCAAGATTGAGAACATTTTCGTTAGGCAGCTATTTGGTCTCCCTCTTAGCTCCCCCCTTACACCACTCCCTCTGGACCTAGGGGTAAGGCCTATTGCAGGCGAAATTACTCTCAGACCCCTAATCTTCTGGCGTCGCCTATGGGCAACCGCGGAATTGGCTGAATATAGTGCAGAGTTAAAGGAAGTCCTGAGCCTGCAGGGCATGGGAAAACTACATTGGATAGCCCATGTTAGGAACACACTTTTGGGTATGGGTAGAGCGAGCCTATGGTTCAATGCTGAGGTTGTTTGCACCACAATTTCTAGGAAGGAACTGGCATGGAGCTATAGGAAGAGTAAATTCGCTCATCTTCAGGGGAGCTCAACAAAAGGCACCTTAACCGCAGTGTTCCTGAGAATTAAAGACCAGTATAGCTTAGAGTCTGCCTTGGATGACATACAACCCACAATAGCAAGGAAACTACACATACACTTCAGGCATAGGGTTCTCCCGCTGCGCGCCTTTTCTAACAAGTGGGCAGGCTCAATCTCTTTAGGCTGTCCGGCCTGCAGTAACGCAGAGGAGTCAGAATTGCATGTATTTTTTTCTGTCTTTGCTATAGGAAAGCTAGACACCATTGGTTGATCCAGCTATGTAGAAACCTGGGGACACAGCACTGCGCAGAGGCATTTAGGCTGCTGAAATACAAAACACAAACGCCTATTGTATTCTCGGTGTGTCACGTGTTCTATTTTCCATGTGGTGTGTGCGCAAAACACTCTTGAACACTAACCCATAGGACCAAGCTGATACATTTTATATTGTTTTTACTGGACATGTTCCACTTTTTATGAATTTTTATTACCTGTGGTTTTAAGGGCGCTTTTTAGTGTTTATAACATGAAATGTACCAGTTTTATCAATGTTTAACATTTGTTTACATTTTTGTCTATTTAATGGGGTGCTGACTCATTGACTGTAATTGCAAATTAGGACATTGGGGTCTGAGCCTGTGCACCTTTGGATTGTTTTAATGAATTGTTAGTTCACTGCACATGCAATTTATGGTCTATAGACCGAAATAAAGTTTCTTGAATTGAATTGAATTGAAAGTCACATGCTATGTGGTGGGATATGTGTCACCCAGTTTGTGTTAGGACATAATTGATTAAGTTCTGTGGGCAAAAAGTAGGAAGAGCAGTAAAACACGGTTGTTGAAAAATTGGTGACTGATGGATTGATTAGGAAGTGCCGGAGACTTGACAATTGTCCAAACGTAGAACCCTTCAATGAGGGGGCAAGCTATGTTGTTTTCAGCTAATTGGATTCTCCTGGAAAAAATTTAAGGTGTGCTTGAGATAAATAATCTCTAGTGGAAAAGTAATGAAAAATATGAGACTGATTTACAAAAAAATTCACCTTATCTCTACAGATGCAAATTGGGTAAAATCACATTTTGGGCATGCATTAATTCTCAAAACGTATTTGCTCATGAGAAAAATATGCAGCATGTAAGCATTTTTTTTCGGGCACACATCTGCACATGGGATAGTGCCAGGGGTTAAAGCAGGATCAGACTTAAGTGAATCCATAATTCACACATGGATGTTCTGAGATCTTTGCCAGTACCACCTCTGTTTCCTACAGCAGTCCTGAAAGTAGTGCTGGGCTGGCTAAAAGGAAAGCAAAGCGCAGACAGGGGAAAGACATGTCCCATGCCTGCACTGCAGACCCAGGATGCCACACCTCAGGAAATAAATAAGCTGCATGGTACATGATTACATTTTAATTCAATATATTGATATTTACTGGCCCTTTAAAGCCTATACATGTCAATACGCTCCCATGGGTGACATGTATGCAGGGGCACGAATCTGCAGAAATACGCAGACCATGTTCACTATAATTACATGCAGTGGCGTAGCTAGGCACTCTGACGCCCGTGGCGGTCCCTGCCTTTTGCCGCCGCCGAGCGCCTAAGAGCGGGGGGGGGGGGGGGTGCTAGCGATAAATTTACCTGCCGCCCCCATATCTCGTGCCGCCCGGGGCGTACCGCCCCCTCCGCCCCCCCCTTGCTACGCCAGTGATTACATGGGTCATACATATTAGTGAAGTGGGGGTTCTCTTGCTATTCTTGTATACAGAGAGGTGTGGCGCAGCTGCCAGGTCGGCTGACTCCGGAGCACGGGGCTCACAGCTCGATCCCCGGTGCCAGCGGCAGCTCAGTCCAGAACCATGTGACTCTGGGCAATAGCTTGCTTAACCTCCCCGACGGCCCCCAGCGCCTTGAGACCCTTAGGGGTGATTAGTTTGTGCTTTACTAATATTCGGTTATTGTTATTGTATGCATAGTTGTCGGCCTTAACCTAAAGTGCAAAATCTTTACCTGCGTGGCCTGTCCCTCCCCCGGTCTGCAAGTTTTGAGTAAGTCTGAACCTGCACCTCAAAAATGGGCCAGTTCATTTGCAAAGTGTTTGCCCCTCACATAAATGCAGCCCTGTTTCTGTGACTCTGGCCCTAAGAAAGATATGCTTTCACAAAGTAGAGATACTGTCCTTCTGCCCTTATCAGCTGACAAATTCTGTGGCGCTGAAGCATTTTTATTGACTAAACTTGTAGGAGGTGTCACACCCTTGACAAAGACGTATGTCATTGAACACAGGCAAAAAGATTATGTAAAGTACAAGAATGCACAAGGAAAACACTCATTTGGTAGGCTAAACACTGTCTTTAGATAAAACCACTTCATTTTTTCTTGAGAGGAGTGAATTGAGCAAGGTAATATCTTAGCATCTTAAGTGCTTTCCAGAAACACTCTGAGGAATAGCTCTGAGCTGTTATTTTAATCCTTGTAGTTTACAAATATTGCTGATTCCTTCATTAAAACAGAAACCCTGAGAATGCAACTTGAAATAATTTTTTTATCAGTTAATATAAAAACATATGTCAATTCAAAAGCATTTGTGCTGAAGCTCTTTAAGGCAGCAACACTACCTAAGAAAGATATGAATTCCAGTTTTCCTTCTTTTATCTGTTAAAATCCATCGCTTTCAGCTAATCTGTCAGTCAGTGTTTTAAGCCTGCTACTCATCAATTACAAGAACACTCACACTCGTTTTTAATACACTGTATGGTGTGCTTGCCCAAAGACTTCATTGTATCTTTAACATTAACTGCTGAGGTTACACATTACTGGATGTGGACACCTGTGGTTTTAGCAGGTTCATTAGCTAGATGTATCCATTTAGGCTCGCCTAAAGACTGCTTTAGCTGTCTTGCCAGTCATAATAAAAAAACACACATATAAGGGGCTTTTAGTCCATACACTTTAACTATTGCACCCAATATCACTCAAAGTATGCACTCTCGTTCTCCAGCAAACAGCATATAATTTAGGGATCAACCCATTTAAGCCTTAAGAAGCCTTCATTTTGAGTGATTGTATTTTGTTTTTCCACATGCATACATCCATCTAAAAAGAAAATAGTGCCACGTTAGACATTTGGAGGTAATTGTATTTACCATCGATTGTTAGTACTTATATAGTAGATTGGCATCACTTACTTCATTACTTCAAGTCATATATACATATATTGAATATTGACTCATTATCACAAACCACTTCAGCATATGTATTTATCCTATGGAATACAAACACACATAATTAAAATAGCAAATGTATATGTCTGAGCCATACCCCTCAGCAGTGATGGCTTTAGTGCTGGTGGAGCCTGGTGTGGCAGTCAATTTTAGCGCTCCCCTCCTCCCCATGACCTCCTCCTCAAATTCCCTCACTACAACCTGGCAAAAGGGCCCCTCATCTCTCTATAGCCACACTATCACATACATTAAATTTGTTTTAAAGCACTGGTAAAGGCTGGCTTTACTAATCCACTCAGCTATTTACATAAAATACAAATCTGTTCTTTGCAGAAGGCTACTCTGCGCTACTTTATGGCCAGTCAAAACTGCCTCTACACAAATCTACGATCTCTCTCCCATTAATCACAAGAGGTATCTTGACAGTTTTATTGCTGCCTGAAAGCTGGATGCACAGTGTGCTTTTAAATCATAAGTTATTGCTAAACACAACACCCCCCCCCTGAGCTCAGTGCCCCCCTCCAGGTCAGCTCCCAGTATGGCCACACTGGTTTGGTGCCCAGGATAGCCCTAAAGCTGGACCTGCCAATCAGCTTTGTTAAGACCATTTGAAACCTTTTATCTGGCTTGAGAGGGACATCTTGTAACGACTTGCGGTAATGATGCTTTGTGAAGGCTTCAAGAAGTTGAATCTGACTTGAGAGAGACATCTAGCACCAACTTGAGGTACCGCGGCTTTAATTGACTTGTAAAGCAGATGCTTCTGACTCAAGAGTGATACCAATTAAAGCCTTGAAAACATGCAGCCTTGGTAAATGCGTCAAGCTGTTGCTTATGAGGGACATCTATTAATGACCTCAGGTGCTGCAGCTATGCAAAAGGCCAGACCTATTGGCTTTACCAAAGCATGTACTATATTGTTACTTGACTGTGCCTCTCCTACTCTCTCAAATCAATTTGACTTTATTTCAATAATTTTGAAATTTTTATCACATATATTAACTACAATATTACTCCCCAGAAACAGGTTTGACTCTCGTGTCCATACATTTATTGAAGAGACTAAGAACAACTCTCAAACTACCAAAATAACCTATCCACCTATGTACACTTATTTAGATTCTCTGATCTCTACATAGAATTTTTTACTGTTCACCAATTTATCAGGTCAGCTCTGGTTGTCTCCCTCAGTCTTCTTGTGGATATGAGACCTCCAGGAGTGAGCACAGATTGTAAGGTGAAGTTGCAGTGCTCTACAAAGCAAAGTAATAAAGAAATAAATTACAACCTTCCTTTCCATGATGCGTATATCAATCTTTGTGTGCCCTTCATTGCTTTCGCCACAATCTAAATAGTTTGGTTACCTGTGTATAGGCCATGAGAAGTGATAAACTTATGAACGTGATTGTGTATGATGAGCACATCAGCGTACATTCCTTCCTCAGTCTTTTTTTGCAACACAGTTCTTCACCATCTAAGTTTGTGTGGCCTTCTTGCCTGCAGACACACTGCACTTATTTTTCTATTGTCTCTACTTCTCACAATAGACATTTTGGACCTGAGAGTTGGAGATAGAATTTGAAGACAACAGTGAGCAATTTTTATCGGATTCTGTTTTGACAGAGAATCTGCCAGCTTTGTGCTGGAAAGAGGAGATGAAAAAGTTTTGTGGGAGCATAGCAGTATAGAGGTGTCAAGGTTGTATGATGTTAAAAAGCATGCCTTTACCATGTATTCCTTTACCACGCATTCCTATATCATGCATGCCTTTACCACACATGCCTTTACCACAAATCCTTTACCATGGAATGCTTTACATCGAAAAGCCTTTACAATACAAGCCTTCCATGGGCCCTTAACCATATACCCTCTATTGACATTAATCCAGGGCAAACTCTGTTTTCAGGACTCGAGTTCTATGAGAGGTGACATCGCTTTGAAAACTATATATTAAATAAAGGAAAGGAAAATGTTCATCCACATTCTCTGACTTCCAAGTCTGAACATAAACTACATCTCAGCTTGCACACAAAAATAGCATCGTACCAATTGGCTGAACAGATGAGCATTATCTAAATTGAGCTTGACAGAGTTGATATGGTATGGCTTCTTTTCTGTCATTGCCTAATAAAGTGCACATAATTGGAACAAAACTGCATTTCACAGTAAGTTAACCATCGAAATGTTCTCCGAACAGTCCTTAACATCGTTAATATTTAAAAGAGGACTACAAGTCCTTCTTGATGGGTTAAGCCTTAAATATCCCTGGCCAGCAATACATTTGAACAGCTTTGATATACTGGATGCTCGAGAGCTGTTAACATGGCTGAACGTTAAAAAGGCATTTAGCCAACGATCAATTTAATAACTGTTACAATTTTCATAGCTTTATGCTGCCTTGAAGAGGCTCGTACAGGCTCTGGGCTATGACCTCTCCTGCATTCTTTTTCAATAACGTATTTGTTTTTAATAGCCTTTTTTCGTTAACTGTCTTTGTTCAGTTATATAGCCGACAACTTTACCTTAGCGCCATTTTGTGTTCAGGGTCAATGACTTCCTCAGCTATCTCTAAAGTGATCCCTTTCTATTAAGAGTCATTTGGTGAGCTTTAAAACCTGTTTTAGAGACGTGTGCAGTGCGGGTATGGAAACACGCTTCTCTAACAATCGCAGATTATATTACATAAATTGTTAGGGCTTACCGCCTTTGAGTGCACACTCGCTTCTTACTTCTAGATGAGCGTTGACAGGTACTGTCTCCTACTGGTGGGACATTCCTGGTAGGAGGTGTTAACATCTATGATCACCGGAAGATAATCAGTAGCTAGGGATATATACATTGAATCCCTCCCCCAGGTTTATCAGGCAGAAATCCCAGAACGACACTATGGGTCTGATGAACAGAGGGCAAGCCACGCCTGAAAACTGACCAGCATGTAGCTGATGTGCAATTGGGTAGGCTGAGCTGGGAGCCCCAGGTGCATTCTCTGCTCCCAACAACATTGCTCGCTACCATTCCCAAAGCGGAAGGTGCCCCACGGAGAGAGCTTCACTTTGAGTATAAGTTATCACCCCCACGTATCTCTCTGATTAACGCCTTGCGCTTGCAATTACATTCTCACATCATTGATAAATTGCACTGCAACTGGCAAATATGAGAAGGATGTACCTTTCAAATCCTCTCAGAGAATCAGAATGAGTTGCAAAAGATACTCAGTGAGTCAGAAATGCTTTGCCAACTTACAACATAACTTTTGTATATTGTGACGTAGCAAAAAGCTTTCGTTCATTGGACCCTTGCCTTTGCATTTCAGAAACAAAGCCCTTGTTTGGTGGGGTTGTTTCGGAAGCACAAAAAAGAAATTCTAAGTAGGCCACCAGGACATGGCGACCCAGCAGGGATTGTAGCGCAACATGTGCAACGGCACAGAGGCCTAGGAATATGGTTGCCCTATTACAGCTATCTTTTACAACCCAACCATGTGTCTATGGGCATGTTTTTTGTTGCTTGACTTTTGCTGTGCCACCAAAGCATGCATTTTTGCCAAAATTGCTAACGTCATATTGGCGGGAGCACTTTTGGCAGGTGTCCGCCAATGTTGCAGGCAACTTAAAATAAGGCGGGAGGGTTTCTGCGGAGCAGTTAGAGGCAAGACTTCTGCCACCCCAGTGGCTTAGATGGTAATCCAACCAAAAGGTAAAAGATCCCTATCGAACATCAGTAAAGTGGATTAAAATAGAGCGGAAATTTAATAGGTCAAGTGTTCATTCAGACCAAACAACCTAACCCTGACACTTTCTTCAATCATTTCACATCACATAGGATAGTTGATCATGGTGAAAGTAATCATATGCAAATGAATATAGGTAACCTACAGGTCAGTTTCCTTCTGCTTATGTGTTCCTTTTCCATTCAAGCACACGATTTGTTATTCCAGTCATCCTCCAAAGTTCAAGCCTCAACAAGGCTCCATGCTCCCACCCATGAGAAAGAAAGATAAGATAATAACTATTTTCTTGATACACCTCCCCTTGCCACTTTCCTTCATTACCTGTTCTTGCTGTTTACAGCTTATTTCCTCCCACAACAGATCTCATGTGCTCTTCCTGGGTAGCTTTCGAAGCTCATCTTTCTCTCTACTCAGATGTTTTTTATTGCAAAGGAACTGACTACAACATAAATATATTTCTGAGAGCTATCTGTGAAATCTCTGCAAAGGGCGAAATATAACAGATAGGAACTCGGGGAGATATGAAAATAAGTCACAATATGGGCTAAAAGTGGAGAAACATAGTGCATAATGAATGATGTGTAGGAATTTGCTGCAGATAATGGGTTACCATTATAGAGATGTTTGTGAATTCACAATTTGGGTTCCTATGCATTTGGCGTAGATGAGATCTGGGAAAATGAATTGCAATGCAGCCTAGAAAAAACACTTTCAATTGGCTGCTGCTGCTCTGAATCCAAACTCACACTAGAGAGAGAGCTCTTAGCAACCAATGAACTTAAATATACTCGTCTGAGATTTTCGAAAGCAAACCATGGTCATTTTGACAGAAGCTTTCCTTTTGATCTTCTCATGGATTTATGTTTCCTTCTTTTTTGCCACCACGTACTGTTTGCAATGCAGTAGGTGCAGTGACACCATGGCCCAGAGCTGCGAGCAGCCCACTGCCTGTAATTTACTAACAAGGGCCTGATTAGTTAGGTATTGTATAGGTGCTATTTATCCCACCTGATAAATAGCGATGTCCCAAGGTATGCTATTTAATGGATGCGATAGATAGCACCTATTATGAGTTTCTGGGGAATAAAATGCGGATGTTTGTGTTTAACACACCCAAATCAGCATAATACAGTACTTACCATATGGTTTTCCCCAGTTAAACTACTGCAAGTTTGACCTGCCTAAATTTACTGAAGGTTATGTTATGTTATGTTAAGGTATTTGTAAAGCGCATGGCTGCCCCAGCAACGGGGCATCCCAGCACTCGTTTCCGAAAAGAGTGCCACGAAGATATACAGAGGGTTAGACAGAGATTAGCCAGGTCTTCACAGCCCCATTATAGGCCCAGTGATTCTGAATGCTCCGAATGGACAGAGGTAGGCAGTTCCAAAGGGCGGGAACTTTGGCACAAAAAGAGCACCCTCCTGCTCTCTCTCTTCTAAAAAGAGGAACACAGGCTAGGTAGAACTTAGCTGAGCACAAGGCCCACGAGGGGACATATGTATGGAGCAGATTAGATAGAATGAGAGGCCCCTGAAAGGTAAGAATTTTAAGAGTAATACATAGAGAATTGAAAATAATTCTCTTATCCACAGGGAGCCAGTGCAGTCTGTGGATAAAGCTGGAAACTGGAAAGAAATTAGGGAAGGCAAATAGAAGCCGTGTCACAGCATTTTGGGCTATCTGAAGTCTTTTGGTCACTGTCTTATTGGATCCCAATTACAGCGCATTGCAATAGTCCAGCCTAGAAAGTATAGTGTACTGGATAATCATCATGCGAGTATGAGAGTCAAAAAATCCCAGGATGGGTTTTAAGCTTCGTAGGAGTCCGACGCAGATGTCTACCATCGATTTCACCTGAGCTTCAAAGGTCAAGGCGCTGCCGACCCAGACACCCAGACTTTTAACCGCTGTTTTGGGCTGGGGATGTGGTTCTAAAGAAGGGGGCCACCGGTGGCCGCCCCATCAGTGGATATCTCTCCCTAAGAGAAGAAGAAGTTTGAGGTATTTAACACATCCAATAATTATCGGATGCATTAAATAACCCTTAACTCATATTTCCAACCTGTGCATAAATAGTAGTTTACACCCGGGTCAATATAAAAATGACAGACTCATAATCAAGCCCTAAGTCGGGACTAGGAAGGATGGGTGTGTTCTCCTTGCTTACGCAAGACTCTATGCCACCCTTGCTTACCTCCGACTATGTAGTAGCATGTTATACATTTCAGTATAGGGGTATTGAATCATATGCATTTTAATCTTTATTTGATCATACATGTTACCATATAGGCATTATAAAGAAATCACGTCAGAAAAAAGAGAGACTGGAGAAATGAACCAGAGGAAAAAGAAATCATAAAAGATGAGTCTTAGAGAGAACACACACTTAGCAGACACACACACACACAAACACTCACACGCAGGTGGCTCATCTGGTAAGGCTACTGCTGAATTCGATGTGCACTACTGAGATGAGTCAGGCTTTCCCACAAAGCTGCAGAATGTAGTGGATGGCGATCAGCATACATAGTGTGCCATGAAACTAGGCAAACACCAGAATTTGTAGAGTCCCTTGAATCATAACATCTAACAGACCCAATGGGAGCTATCTGAAAGCTGAAGTCATGTGGTCAAAGAGAATAATGTATCCAAATATTTGAATCACAGAGTCTTGCATCAGCTGCAGTTTCCCATCCAAACATGCCAGCTTTTTAAGAAGATGCTGATACAACCGAATAAACTCTTCACTTCATATTAAGAAAAGGTTTGTAACATATTTATATAATTCTCAGATGATTGAATGTTATTCTGATTGTTACCACTGTATGTATTCAATGCTCCTGGTGGAGCTGTACCACAACATTGTTAATGTCTGACACAGAAAGTGTTCTATTCCCTCAATGCAAGAGCAGGAGTGATGGGAAGAGTGATATTAACAGGGAAGAATGCTATGCATGCATGATTCAAGCTAAATAGATGGAGATCTCCGATTCTGACACCCAGTACTGAAGGAGCCATGAAATGGAGCCCACATTTTTTCTGACAAGGGAGAGTGAGCACAGTTTTTTGTATAAAAAATTTGTAGAGAGTCTTACCTGAAAGCTCAGAGCTATCAACACAATTTGGAGACAGTTCTGAATCCAAACAAAAGTCTCCCTGCAAAGATACTGAAGAATATTGCAATCCTATAAATTTGTTTTGCGTCAGTAAGTTGGATCAGTATTTTGTCACTAAACATTTTTTTCTCCAAACCGCACACCCAGGACATCGATCAGCAGAACTCTGGGGTAAAAACAAAACCCTGTCTTCTGATGATCTCTGTACCGTGGCAGCAATTCTCTGGAAAAGATCTAAGCCCAATAAACACTTGAGACTAGCTAAAGCAAATCTGACAATCCTTATAAGTTCTTCCATCAGTGTTTAGTTGGCTGTCAACGGGTATGGTTAACCACTTAGAATCCACAATGAATTGCTTCTGGATTTGCCTTGTACAGAAACTGCAGTTTCTAGAAAGTTGCTGGGACTTAGTACTATGGAGGCCCAGAAATCCCTTACAATTCTAGGAACTAGACAGTGATATGCTCTTAAAATGGAAGGTCTGTGCTGCCTTGTGAACCAACAACACACGTTTTTCCTTTTTCCAACTCTACTCTTAATTCATTTTGAGCAGTCTGGGTTTAGGGAAGCTGGGAAATTATTGTCTATCAGGGGCAAGGAGCAGCTGAAAATTTTTGACAGTATTACCTTCCAGCTCTCTGCTGTGCCACACAGTTTTGCCTGATCTGTCAAGAACTTTGTCAATTATGTGAGAACAACTGGCATCGGAGGCTAGGCATACCATCATTTCCTTCATGGTTAGGCCCAATTTGAGGCCTAGGTTCACCAGCAAGTCCAGTAGTGATGGATTATGAAGTGCTTCAAGCTGCCCTGGAGGGGCTCACTTCTCATTAGATATACAAGAAGTACAACAGGTCTTGTTCAACCTTCTACTGGGGTGGAACAGGGAAAGCAATTGGGGTTTCTCCAGGTTCTGCTTGAGTTCACATCTGGGAAGAGGAGTCGCTAAGCATCCTAAGAGTTGCAGTGGCTACTGAAGGCAAAGATCTAAAAGCACACATCCACCTTGACCAGCCTTGGGATAATCCCTACTTGTACTAGGATAAAAGGGGAAGGAGAGGCTCAACTATTGAGATAATACCGATAAGCTTTAAATTTGTGAGATAATTTAATATACAATGTAATGTTACTTGAACATTGTAGGAGCTTAAGAACATGGAATAAAGAGCTATTATAAACACTATGGTAGTAGTGGGACAGTGAGAAGCAACAGTTGAGAGGCCTAGCTGCAGCCCCCTACTACCAAAGCTAAGTCTCTCCTTTCCTTTCCAAAAGGAGAGCATCCCACTACTTCACAACAAGGGGGCGCTCATGCTTATTTTAAAACACATGCAAGTCTGCCATTGTCTGTGTGCTAGGAGTAGCCAGTACCATAGTTCTTATGCTATATCCATCCCCATTTAAAGAGCAGGATAAAACACTACCTGTGTGCTTGATATATTTGAAAAGATTGTTCAGTCTATGATGGCCGTATAGTACTGAACCACATTGTCACTCAGCCGTAGCATGATCTGTCCTACCTCACTAGGATGTCACAATTAGCACTTCAAAAATATAACCGGGGATCATAAATGTCTTTTGGTGTTTTTTTAGGTGTCAACTTTAAAAAAAATTGTAGGCAGAAGTGAAATTAAGGGTGCAATTAGTCCAATGCCTTTGCAATTCTAGCCTGATAAAATGTAATATCTGTTGCAAGGAACCATTTAGCTCTTTAGTTTCATAAAGAAACTAGCCTTCCCTGTGAATTTCTTCATCTACTCAGCTCCCCAATTATAATGGTAGTTAAGATGAATGATTGCTATCTCAAAGGAATAGTCCAAGACGTTTTCATTAGATTAGATACAACTCTGCCTATGAAAAGTAAAATATCATCCCTTAGCAGGTTGCCTTCTACTAGGTTCTCAAGACTATGCGTGCTCACAATGAAGTTTATTACATTGCCTAACAGATCTGTTCCAAAGCAAAAGGGCAGCAGCCTGGATTATTTATGGCTGCCTGTGATATACTATCCATAAAGGTGACCCTGCTAATGTCCGCTTATCCCTATGTAAGGATATGCATGCATCCTTTCCTTTGAAAAAATGCCAATCTCCTTTAAAAAATCTTCATTGGATAGCTGCTTTCTCATGCCTGTCTTATTAATGATGTTACAGTGTCACTATTACATTATCCACCCAATACATTGATTTTCTGATTTGTTTCAGATTTTAGGAGGACAAGAATGCTGGTTGTTTCCTCAACTGCCAACCTCCACAAGTATTGAAACAGTTTTTGCAAAATTTTCAGAAGCAGGTTTCAACCAGTGCTTAGATTGTGAAAAAAAAGAGTGCTGGTGCCTGAACCTCTTCTCAGAAACCCACGGCTGGTGCAATTAAATGTTGGCGCATAGAATACCAAGGCTGGTTGTTTCAAAAAACACCTCATACCTCTTTAATCCCCTACCAGACACTCAATCCCCCTTTATTTCACTCCTGCCTTTTCCTGATTTCTCCTTTTATGACGGTTTTGCTGTCTTTCTCATCCTCCATCTTTCCTATCCGTGTAATTTTTAGGTCTTGCCTAGGCAGCGCAAGCCCTGTATCTTCGAGACATGCTGTATTCATACTATAGGCTTGAAGCACCACCAATCTTTTTCATTGGTTCCTCTTACCATCCTTTGTAAATGCCTGCTTTTGATCGGTGAATATGCTTAGTAGCCCCTCCTTTTGGTCTTTTGTATCCTCCCATGAGGACTGCCCCTGTTACATGGGCTCTTACTCTTCAGGTTATTTAGGATAACTTTGAGAGCGCACTTTTTTTGGTTGGCCTGCCTCTGCTCATGTTAAGTGTTCTGTTTTCTTCATGCACCGGCTTCATGCGGCCGCTTGCCGCTTCATTTGCGGTGCTGTTTGCCTATTTTCGGTGCTTCAGCTTCATGTCACTTAATCTCCCTGTGCCATCCCCCACACCCACTCACCCCTCCCGCAACACTGCTTGTATTTATTTGCAGCCTGCATGACTTTCCCTCCTCCCGGTCCGGACTTCGCAGCCTGATTTTGGAATTCGCATCCCGCCAAAGCCCCGCCTCCCCTGCTCTTCCTGCTGGCTTCTTCATGTAACAAACCCTCAGCTCTATTTACCATCACTTGTTCTCTCTTGCGCTTGTAAATATATGATGCAGTAAAATAAATGCTGGTCCCAAAAAAAAAGAGTCAGTGCCCCCAACGAGCAACCACTGGATCCAATTAAGCACTGGTTTTAACAAAAAATGAGCCTAACCAATTTGCTGAGATAAAAAATATTGGAAAGGCTTCATTTTCCAGGTTTGTTTTAAACATCTCTGCTACTGTTGAGTAAAAGTGGGACATTCAAACACTTTACTTAATACATGTCTACAGGGGACTGAAATTACCAAAGACAAACATTCCCAGGATCAGTGGGAAATATTAAATGCCCCTCAGCTTCAATATTTTGGAGAATACTTTCACACTTTTACAATATGATGGATCAAATGTCAACCACAAAGCAACTTTACAGGTAGAAGTGACCTTCATAAGAGTTGTTGTTTTTCATTGACATGCTTTCATTCTCAGTGGTACAGAAGACCATGGATGATTTCCCACACAGCCTTAAAAACCAGCTTAAACGTATTATTTCCTGTCTTCCTGGAAACTATATGGACAATATGTTGAAACCTATCGTCATATAGCCTTTTTCTTTTCCTAGCATATTCTACAATAAAAGATACAACTTGCTGAATTTTGTGAAGCCCAAACAACGCTATTATCCTTACATATTTAGCTGATATGAGGATACTAGCAGAAGAGAACCACCCCGAATTTATGAGGGCAGTGAAGACTTGGCTCATTCCTATCTGATCCTACTGAAATCTATAGTCCATTACCTACTGAAGTCTATAGTCCATTAAACATTCCAGGTGATAGTCCATTACCTACTGAAGTCTATAGTCAATTATGTATTGAAGTTCATTGGCCATTACCCACTGAAGCCCATGGCCCAGTACCAACTAAAGTACGTTGACCATTGCTCACAAAATTCTGTAGCCCATTATTTATAACCCATTATTGTGAAGAAGTGGGTTCTGGCCAGCATGTAGCATGGGAGTATGCCATTCCATTGCCATGAAGCTACTGAGGTGTATTATGAATATGAATGCCTGATTATGTTGCTAAGTAGCATAAGGCTCTGGGTAATTCCGCCTCAACGCGATGCGATCATAATTTCTACAACTTGTAACATTGTACTAAACTATAGTGTACATATAATCTGATAGCCAAGAAGAGTGATTAATTTTACATTATATACCTTGATGAAGCAACTTTTGGCATTTGTTCATGAATAGCATCAAGCACTGTTGGATTAAGAAGTTATATGAAGAATTTATTAATAAAAACTCACTACTACAAATTGGAAAATATGTAAAGAATTTGTGTCCATTTGATAAGCAATTTCTAAAATGCACACCTAGGTACAGAATTTACAAAGGGGTGCAACAGAACAACTGCTATATTGAGTGACATGGGAGACTGGGGAGCAAGCAGTTGGGATTTCACTCTCACAAGTGTACTAAGATGATTTTGGTTGATGTGCAGTCCCCCATAATGTGGATCTCGTACTAACACAAAAGTTGAGAAAATAGACTGAGGTGTCAGAGGCTGATGGAAAACTGACTGCATCATCTCTGACGGAATGCTCAGTCAAGGTTATGTAAGGTGATATCTAGTCACCAGTAGGACCAGTATTATTCATGGTACCCTAGGATTTCTGTCATTCAACAATTATATACAGCTATTGTATACATTGTCAGTTGAAAAGAATCCAATACTTCAGAACTGCACTGAAAACACTCAGCTAGTCTTGAATTTTACCTAAGCTCACAAAAAGACACCACATCTTTATGGATGAACAGGCTCAAAGGATCAAACTATGGATGGATCAGAGCTATCAGAACCAAAATGAGGATAATTCTGAATTCTTACTCATTGTTTTAATGGCAGTTCTACAGAGGATTACAAAAACAATTGGTCTTTTTCCCACATGAACTATGTCAATCTAACCCAAGGACAGGGTGAAGGCACTGGAAGTCTATTTTAATTCACAACGGTCTAATTAGAGCTAGGTGAATGGCATTGGTCCAACAGCAAACATTCAACTGAAGATTATTAGAAGAGTCTGTCCTCTCTTAGAGGAAAACGACAGTTATAACTGTTAGACATTTGTAGGGCCCAAGCTGCACTACTGCAATGTCCTTATGGTTGGTACAAATAATGAACAAACATTTAAAGCCTGCAGATAATTCAGAAATGTGTTGCTCAGGCTTCCCTAAACATCCCAACTTATCCCTCCAGCATTAAAGAAGATAAACTGGCACACACATCACGACATAGTGTAATTCAAAACCCTGACACTGACTCATCTATCAGCTTATGGGAATGCCCCTGTTTATCTGAAAAAAGAGACTGCAAAATTATCATCCAGAAAGATAAGTAAGGTTTAGTGATAAATACTTAACACGGCAAATATTTCTGGTCCCAGGTGCAGCTTCTAAATTATGGACACAAAGCATTTGTTCTCTCTGTAATCAGAAATTAGTACTATATGAGTGTCCACTGTTTATGTGCACTCTATAATGCCACTTTAGTGGATTGTTTTATATTGTTTTATTTTTTACAGGTACAAACTGTACTCAAGATTCATTCAAATGGGCAATACATTTTATTAAACATATAGAAATATGTTAATTAATTTGTTATATTGTTTCTTATTCATAAAGTGCAACACAGAGAACCAGGGTGTTTATTGACCTTTTATGCGAACTTCAGGAATTCTAAAAATATTATAAAAAATAATTGGAGCATGTATGCCTTGTCAGTTCCATTATTAATTGCCCACTTTGATGAGAAACTGTTTATCTGCCTCTATAGTTTATGCACACGTGTGGATTAATTCAACGGATTAACAATGGTTGCCGCAACCTTGAATTTCAAGAGCTTGACAAAAGGGACAGAGTTATGGCCTGCATTATGAGTGTCCCAAAAACCGGAAGGTACTTCCCCTCCCGCGGTCTTACCAATAAAGAGGCTATCAGTAACCCCGAGGAATGAAAACTCTATTCCATCATGAGTTAGACCCTGAAGGTTCACTAAGAAATGAAGAAGTGCAAAGGGAATCACTAATTCTAGGTCAATTTCCACAGAAATACCGCATTTCCGAACTTACCCCTAAACTTCCACAGGGAGACATAGGCTGCTTTTAACAGCTGCAATTTCCAATTTAAAGAAGAAAAAAAATGTGGTATCCCCACAGATCTCGTAATTCCAATGGGGAAAGCAACTGTTGTTACTGGCTCCATCAGAATACAGAGGCCATTCGTAATGAGGGCCTTTGTCTTGATTTAGCACAACTGGCACTTGCCCTGCCTGATCCTTGACATGTTCAGACTGCATACAATTTTGTGAATCTTCATGAAACGTTTTCCAAAATGTTCTTTCTCCAGTCAGCTGTTGCCAACGACACGCTTTTCTATTTCAGCTTGTGATGTAAGAAATCTAAAACAAAAAAAAATCCTCTTACAATGTTCTTTTGTAAAAAGTAAAGGTTTATGATTAGATTGCAGAGGACCTCGGGCCAGACATTATCTACTTCAACAATGGTATTTCCAGCTAAAACTGCCTTCTTTGCACAATGTAATAGACGTTGTCAAGAGCAGCGCATGCAAATTTGAATTTCTAAACTGACATCTTGATACTGTTGTCAGTGCCATGAGAACAGACTTGCAATTATTGTGGCACAGAAAGTCTTCTTTCCCACAGTAAAAGAGGAATATTTTAACATCTCCTGCATGTATTTTTATGCACTTATATTGATACAATAGCTAAATGCTGACATCTTAGGAAAGGGATAACATAAACCAAATATATTTATATAATGTATATATATTACCTACTGGCGGTCGCCAGTAGGTAGTTATAGTTAGGACCTATTTTCCATAGGAAAAGCATTTTTTGTTTTCTCAATAACTTTGGCGTCGTTTGACGAATCATCGCGAAATTTTCAAAACTAGTGGGGCGCTCCAGTCAGCTTCTGTCTTGAAAGTTTCGGGGTGATTCATCAAGCGGGGGCTGATAAAAAAGGGGGGTCCCAAAACATGTTTTCTCCATGTTATTTTCCATAGGAAACATTAGACACGGCTACAGCCCGAACTGCTGAACGGAATTACACCAAATTTTGCAAAAGGTAGCCCTTGGTTCAGAAAGAGTCCTTTTGTTAAATGGTGTAAATCCGTTCAGTAGTTCCTGAGAAATTTAAAAAATAGAGGTCGGAAAATCAATTTCCCATAGGAAACTTTAGCCAAGGCTACAGCCCGAACTGCTGAACGGAATTACACCAAATTTGGCAAAAAGGTAGTGCTTGGTTCAGAAAGCGTCCTTTTTTTTAAATGATGTAAATCCATTCAGTAGTTGCTGAGAAATTCAAAAAATAAAAGTTTCGATATCTATGGCCGAGGAGGGTTCGCGAACCCTCCCGACCACGAGCTTTATTCTAATTGGCTGTCAACACTCCAAACCAGGAAGTGTTGGCAGCCAACTTGTGACTCGGTAGAACCGAGTCACAAGAAAACAGTAAGAACAAGCCTGTAAAACAAGAAAAGGGGGCAGGGTAGAAACACCCTGACCCCCCAGGCCTGCTCAGGGGGTCCCACAAGGACCCCCAGGGCCAAAAAAAACATTTTATTTTTGTAAATATTGGCGAAATTCGCGCTGGGGTCGAGAATCCCGCCGAATTTAAAAAAAAAAAATGAAGCGTGGGCTCCTGCGCTTCATTTAATTGAGGCCCCCGGGTGGGCCAGGTCCTGGGGGCATTGCCAAAAAATATATGCGGGGGCCCATGGGGCCCCCGTAGCCCCGGGGACCACCACCCCCCGGGGCTTACTTAAAATAATGTGCGGGAGGACACTCAGCCCTCCCGCAGCCCCGGGGACCGCCACCCCCGGGGCTTCCTTTTAATGTGTGGGGGGCCTCCAAGGCCCCGCAGCCCGGGGACTGCAACCCCCGGGGCTTCCTTTAATGTGTGGGGGGCCTCCAAGGCCCCCAAGCCCGGGGACCGCCACCTCCCCGGGGCACTAATTATGTAAATTGGGGGGTCCGTTACGGACCCCCGAGCCCCGGGGACCACCACCTCCCCGGGGCTTTAAATAGTAGGGAGGGGGGCTGTGCAGCCCCCCTCCTGGAGCCATCCATGGCCCTGGAAACCACCACCCCCCAGGGCCGGCTCCTGCAGTGTCCCGGGGTGCCCCCTGGTGCGTTGAAATTGGGGGATTAATTCCCCTTGAGTCCTGAGGGTCCCTGGGGCCCAACTAGCCCACCAGGTACCTCCAGTAAGCGCCACAAGGCTGCGTTGCAGAGAGGGGTCCGTGGCCACACCCCTTTTTACACCTCTCTGCAACGCAGCTCTGTGGCGCTTACTGGAGGTACCTGGTGGGCTAGTTGGTCCCCAGAGACCCTCAGCAGTGATGTCATTTGAGATGTCATCAGTGATGTCATCAGTGATGTCACTGACCATGTCATGAATGATGTAATATGTGACGTCATCAACAGTGCATTGCGGGGGCGCGAGTTATAGTTAGCTGAACTAACTATAACAGTGGAATTTCTCTGGTTTTGTACGAGTGAATTCTCCAACTAACTATAACGTCCCTGAAACCTATGGTTTTTTCAGTGAATTTCTAAGGTTTTTTAAATGCTAATTTCTAACTATAACGTGCCTGAAACCTATGGTTTTTTCAGTGAATTTCAAAGGTTTTTTAAATGCTAATTTTTATCTATAACGTCCCTATTAAGTCCCCTTGAATCCTGAGGGTCCCTGGGGGCCAACTAGCCCACCAGGTACCTCCAGTAAGCGCCACAGAGCTGCGTTGCAGAGTGGTGTAAAAAGGGGTGGGGCCTCGGACCACCTCTCTGCAACGCAGCTCTGTGGCACTTACTGGAGGTACCTGGTGGGCTAGTTGGCCCTTAGAGACCCTCAGGATTGAACGCGACTTAATCCCCCAATTTACAATGCGCCAGGAGGCACATTTGCACACTTGTTTTGTTAGGCCCCGCCCCTCCTGCACCACTGTGCAAACGCGCCCCCTGGTGTGTTGTAAATTGGGGATTAATTCCCCTTGAGTCCTGAGGGTCCCTGGGGCCCAACTAGCCCACCAGGTACCTCCAGTAAGTGCCACAAGGCTGCGTTGCAGAGAGGGGGTCTGAGGCCACGCCCCTTTTTACACCTCTCTGCAACGCAGCTCTGTGGCGCTTACTGGAGGTACCTGGTGGGCTAGTTGGCCCCAGAGACCCTCAGGATTGAAGGGAATTAATCCCCATGTTACAACGTGCCAGGGGGCGCATTTGCACACTTGCCATATCAGGCCCCACCCCCTCCCTGCACCACTCTGCAAACGCACCCCCTGGCGTGTTGTAACTTGGAAGATTAAGTCCCCTTGAATCCTGAGGGTCCCTGGGGGCCAACTAGCCCACCAGGTACCTCCAGTAAGCGCCACAGAGCTGCATTGCAGAGAGGTGTAAAAGGGGCGTGGCCTCAAACCACCTCTCTGCAACGCAGCCCTGTGGCGCATACTGGAGGTACCTGGTGGGCTAGTTGGCCCCCAGGGACCCCTAGTATTCAAGGGGAATTAACTCCCCAACTTACAACGCGCCAGGGGGCGTGTTTGCAGAGTGCTGCAGGGAGGGGGCGGGGCCTCGGCGCAATGGCAGCTTTTTTTTCTTTTTTCTTTTTTCAGAAGGGGGGCTGTGTGGCCCCCCTTCTTTTCTAATTTTTGGGGCCCTGGGGACCCCATCCCCCAGGGCCTGACCCCTTTTTCATAAAAAAAATTACATCGGGAAGGGGGCCGCGTGGCCCCCCTCCCGAGGCCAATTTCGGCCCCGGGGACCCCATCCCCCAGGGCATGGCCAGAATTTTATACCTTTTTTTTAATGTTTGGAGGGGGCCACGCGGCCCCCCTCCTAAGGCCAATTATGGCCCCGGGGACCCCATCCCCCGGGGCCGGCCTTTGCTTTTTTTTTTTTAAGTTAAAAATGTACTTATTGGGGAGGGGGGCCGCGTGGCCCCCCTCCCGGGCCACTTCTGGCCCCGGGGACCCCATCCCCTGGGGCCTGGCCTCTCTGTTGGGGACCGTGGGGGGAGCCCCAATGCCCCCATGGTCCCGCCGGCTCCCCACCTCCTGCGGGAGCCGGAATTGCTTTTCCACAAGGGGAGCTGCTGACATGCAGCTCCCCTTGTGGAAAAGCAATTCTGCTTACTTCATTGAAGCGAGAGCAGGTTTCCTGCTCTCGCTTCAATGAAGCAAAGCAGAGTTTGCAGTGACAGGGTGGGAGCCGCACGGCTCCCGCCCTGTCATTGCAAAAGCAGTGTCCCGGGACACTGCAGGAACCGGCCCTGGGGGGTAGCGGTCCCCAGGGCCATCAAGGGCTCCAGGAGGGGGGCCGCGCGGCCCCCTCCCTTCATTTTAAAAGCCCCGGGAGGTGGTGGTCCCCGGGGCCTGGGGTCCGTAACGGACCCCCGAATTTAAATATAGAGTGCCCCGGGGCGGTGGTGGTCCCTGGGGCATGTTGGGGGGCTCGAGCCCCCCACACATCTTTTAAAACTAAAAATAGAGCCCCGGGTAGGTGGCCCCCCGCCGTTTAATATCAAAGCCCCGCGAAGACTTGACTGGTTTAAATGGTGAGTATTGCGAAAGGCTAAAGCTGAAACATGTTTACTTGCAATTAATCTGAGAAACTATTTCCCAAGAGTGCTCCGTTCCTGTCCTTTGGGATGTTTTAAATGCAGATATAGTGGGCCCACCCCCAAGCAATGGAGGTGCCCGTCCTGAGTGCAGCGAGTTATTTATATATAGATTTAGATATTTATTTAGAAATATATATATGTATATAAAAACATATATACCGCTGCACTATTAAATACTTGGCATATTTGACCCACTGGAGTGCGCTCGTCCTTGGCAGCATTTGTGTATCTCTATGTTTATCAATCAATCAATCAATCAATCAATCAATCAATCACTGCATTTATAGAGCGCGCTACTCACCCGGGAGGGTCTCAAGGCGCTGGGGGAGGGGGTAAGTTACTGCTCGAACAGCCAGGTCTTGAGCTGCTTCCTGAAGGAGAGATGGTCCTGGGTTCGCCGAAGGTGAGTGGGGAGGGAGTTCCAGGTCTTGGCTGCCAGGTAGGAGAAGGATCTTCCTCCGGCGGTGGTTCTGCGGATGCGTGGTACGGTGGCGAGGGCGTGGCTGGTTGATCGTAGCTGGCGTGTGGGTGTGTAGAAGGTCATGCGGTCGTTGAGGTACTTTGGGCCCAGGTCGTGGAGGGCCTTGTGTGCGTGGGTGAGGAGTCTGAACGTGATTCTCTTGCTGACGGGGAGCCAGTGCAGGTCTTTCAGGTGCACGGTGATGTGGCTGTGTCGGGGGATGTCCAGGATGAGTCGTGCGGAGGCGTTCTGGATGCGCTGGGTTCTCCCCTTGGGTTGAAGAGCAGTACCTTCCGTTTTGGTCTGTGTGCAGCATTGGTGGGATTGACTATATATATATTTCCTTCTGCACTCATCATCAGACGACAAACAAAAGTAGTGGTGGCACAGCAGTCAGTGCTAACTTGATTTTATTATTTTGTGCAAATCATGGCTGGTGCGGTTTGGCAAAGCCTTCGACTGGACCATATATACATTTATATAATAAAAGTTTGGGTGAAAGGGATAATGTCCGGGGCTACCCTCCCAGATCATCAGTGTATGTATAACTTGATACAGACCAGTGATACTCAAAGTACGGCCTGGGGACCTGGGGAACCGCAGCACCAGGCAACTGGCTACTTGAGAGAACACCAACTTTCATAATGATGTTAAATAAACGGATATGCAATTAATGGCACACAACTTATGTAAAAAGAATAAGCAAATAAGGTGTCTACACCACTTTAGTAACACATACATTTTTTAAAGACATCTTGCAACAAACGTGTAAAAATATGATACACTCTTCAAAATTCTAAAAGGTGTATTTCATTTACATGCAGAAGTGGTTCATCTTAATATATCAGATAATATCAGTGCATTGAGAGGTATTTTTTAAAGGTAATGTTTTAAACATTAACTTAAAAAACAACTATGTAATCTCCTACCCTGACAACGATGTCAACAGTGAACCAAGCAGCAAGTCATTTGTCATGTGTACCCTCTGGGTGGCTGAGGTTTCATTATACCTGGACGACATTAAATTTTATTAAATCGAACACAAGGGACGTTTTTGTACTTCGCACATCCTCTCTTCTATGTGACATAAAGAAATAAAACAATTGCCAAGGATCACACAGTTTGGTCAAGTGGGGAATCAGGAGTTGATTTCATGTGTTTCTGGTCCATAATGTACAATTTTCTTATATTCCAATTCAGTAATGAAGTTACTACCTTTTTACGTTTGACTATCCCAAAGTAGCATTAGCAAGTGAAGAAGTTTTACTCTAAGGAGAGGTAGAGGGATATCGATTTTGATAACACAGCATTGTCAAATCTATAATTCTTCTAGCGACCAGGGGGCATATTTATGAGCCCCTTGCACCACTGGAGCATCACTTTTTGTGACACTCCTGTAGCGCAAACAACAAAAACATATTTATGAGGTCACACAAAGTCACTTTGGACTCATAGCCATGGAGTAAGGCAAGGCAGTTCCAATTGTTGCATTGCCTTACTCTACGCTTGGGAGGCGTTACATGGACATTGTGGAGGGTGTTCCCACGCAACACCCATGGATTTTGACGCTTCCCTAGATTTAGAAAACCATGTAATCCTGGGGAAGCATAAATATTGTTTGCCTCCCCAGGGGAGGCGCAACAAGGAGAAATAACTTTATTTCTCCTGGTTGTTTCCTCTTTTAATGTGTGCTGCATTCTGCAGCACACATAGAAAGAAGAACAAGCCTCCCAGGATTGTTTTTGTGCAGAAATGTGCACCTTCCTGCACAAAAACAATCCTGCAGACAATAGAGGCACCCATGCATCCTGGTACAAGGGTGTTTGCATTGGCGTTAGGCTACAGAAGCTGCCCCACCACAGGGGGAAAGGACAGGAATGCACCATACTGGATAAATACGGTGCATTCCTGGTCTTTCACTTTGATATAGGGTAGCGCAGCAAGGTGCTGCCCTATGCCAAAACCCCATAAATGAGACACTAGAGGCTTAATTTAATTGCAGCTTTTGAATAAAGCCCTCAGAATAACTTCATGACTCACTGTCCATACAAGCTACATGCTTCAATTCCCTTACGCCCACCTTACACCACACTCCCACATCCCCTAAGCCCAACTCCCACCCTGCTAACAACAATGTGGCCCTCGGGAACACCAGAGACCATACCTTTCAGCCACTGGGAAAATTATTGCGGTCACCCATGATATAGACAACTATCCAAAATCTAAGAAAAAATGCTTCACACAAAACCATAAAAATTAAGCAGTTATAGTTAGAGTTATCTGAAGTAACTATAACTCGTGCCCTAAGGTAACTATAACTCGCACCCCCTGCCATGTACAGTTTTCTTATCAATAATTCTACAGCACATGTTCCAGTGATATTACGAATTATGTAATAGAAGATGTTATATGTGGGGTAATTAGCAGTGCATGGCTTGGGCACGAGTTGTAGTCACCTTAGGGCAGAAGTTATAGTTACTTGAGATAACTCTAACTATAACTACTGAATTTCTATGGCTTGTGTGTGTAAAATCTGAACCTAACTATAATGTAGCTGTAACCTTTGGTTTTTTGGTGAATTGCCATGGTTTTTTAATGCTATTTCCTAACTGTAACGTCCGTGTAACCTTTGTTTTTTTTAGTGAATTTCCAACCCAAAGGCAGCCAAACCATGGACCTCCTCCCCAGGCCACTTTTGGCCCTGGGGACCCTACCCCCAGGAGCCCAATTCATTTTTTAGGTGGAGATGGGCACACACAGCCCCCTCCTCGGGTCACTTTTGGCCCTGGGGACCCCATCCCCTGGAGCCCATCAATATATGTAATGGGGAGGGCACACAGCTGATTTCAGCCCCAGGGACCTTCCTCCCGGGGCCCAGCACATTTCATGGGATAGAGGGGCACGTGTCCCCCTCCCTGGGCCAATTATGGCCCTGGGGACCCCATCCCCCAGTGCTTTTATAGGAGAGAGAGGTACATGGCCCATGCAGTTTTTGGCTCTGGGGACCCCATTCTCCAGGGCCAACCACTATATTTATTGGGGAGGGGGGCATGCAGCCCTCATCCCTGGGCCGAGTTTGGCCCCGGGTATCTCACCTTCTGGGGCCCTGGTTTATTCTAAAGTGGAGGGGGGAGGCAGCTCCCCTCCCTGGTCCGATATCGGCCCCAGGGACCCCATCCTCCCGGGGCCTGCCCAATTACTAAATGGGAAGGGGAGTCAAGTGGCCCTCCTCCATGGGCTGATTTCAGCCCCAGGGACCCCATCCCCCAGGGCCCAGCCAATTACTAAAGTGGGAGGGGGGGACATGCGGACTCCCTCCCTGGGCCGGTTTCAGCTCCAGGGACCTCATCCCCTAGGGTCAATCCAAGAAAGGGTGGGTGCCCTGGTTCCGACCCAGGGCACCCAGCATATCCTGGTTTGGGGCCACGGGGAGCCCCAAGGCCCCCGCAGCCCGAGCCGGCTCCCTGCATCCAGCAGGAGTCTGCATAGCTACAGCCCACAGGGAGCAGCCAAAAATGCTGCTCCCAGCGTGCGAGAGCAATATTCAGATCTGTTTCCCTGCAGAGAAACAAATCTGAAGTCCGCTCCCAGCTGGCGGGAGCATTTTTAAAGCTCCCACCAGCTAGGAGCGGACCATGTGTTTGCTCTTGCTGGGCGGGAGCTCTAAAATTGCTCCCGCCAAGTGAGAGCAAACACAGGTTTCCCTGCCTTCGCCAGCGCGTGCAGAGAAACCGCCATGTCCCAGGGGTGAGCACCCTGAGACATAGCAGGAGCCAGCCCTGGTGGATGGGGTTCCCAGGGCCATTAATGGCTCTGGTAGCGCAGCCCCCTCCCCTTTGTTATTGCAGCCAGGCCCAGGGGATGGGGTCACCAGGGTCTAAAACTGCCTCAGGAGGGGGCCGCGGAGACCAATTTCTAAGATGGCCAGGCCCCAGGGGATGACAATGTACTAACTGCTGCTCCACTCAGGTCGAATTTGTCCCTTTGTTCTGTACATCATACCTGTTTATTGCTATGTTGAAGTAATCAAATTGGGTGTAATACACCTTGATTGTAGTATTGTCTATCCAAGACTTATAAGGGTGTGAGTGTAGGTTCGTTAATATTTAATGGCTACAACAGCCTGGAAAAAGGCCTTGGTGACCCCCTCTGCTGAAAAAACATTCGCCCGATATCCAAGAACCAAGCAACTATCGCCCAATCTCAAAGCTCCGTTTCCCAGTCAAAATACTCGAAAAATACCATAGCAAGATATTAGCAGACTACCTCGAAGAGAATAACCTGCTAGAACCAGAGCAAATGGGCTTTAGGCCTGCACATGGAACAGAGACGGCATTCATTCTGGTCACCAACGAAATAAGAAAACAAGTTGACGGAGGTAAAACAGTAGTATTAATCCTATTAGATCTATCCGCCACATTTGACACGGTCAATCATCAAATCCTGCTTGCACGCCTGAAGGAGATGGGGGTGAGAGATGTAATGCTCAAACGGGTTGAGTCCTACCTCTCGGACAGATCACAAGCAATAACCCTCCCACATTTTACATCAAAGTATATGGATATTAAACATTGAGTCCCCAGGGCTCTGTCTTGAGGCCCATACTATTCAATATATACCTAAGACCACTGATAACTTTGATAAAATCTTTTGGGAGATCGTTCATAAACTATGCAAATGATACCCAACTAATAATTTCCCTGAACAAATCTGGCCCTAGCCAAATGAATAACCTCCATCTCTGTCTAAAAAAGATGGCCCAATGGCTGAACGATAATACACTAAAATTCAATGGAGATAAGACCGAATTTCTATGCTGCTCATCATCAAATATACACCAGCAACTCCCCACAAACCTTTGGTCTTGGGCGATTAACACTGACTTAAATACATCGAAACAGGTACACAGCCTAGGAATCCAAATTGATAATAAACTCTCAATGGAAGCCCACATCAACAAAACAGTAGCAACCTGTCATGGACTCCTCAGAATTTTGAAGAAAGTAGTCCCATTCCTCCCCCAACCTTACAGAAAACTGGTGATACATGCTTCAATCCTAAATAGATTAGACTACTGCAACTCCTTGTTACTAGGTAGTCCCGTTTACCCCCTCCAATGGCTCCATAGGATCCAGTTGTTGGCAGCTAAACTAGCGCTAAATAAAGGGAGAAAGGGCTCAGCATCAGAAACACTACAAAAACTACACTGGCTACCAGTAAAGGAAAGGAGCATTTTTAAGGCACTATGCACTACCCATAGGGCAGTAAATGGCACAGGACCTACAGCTCTTCGGCAAATGATTGACCTATATAAACCCTCTCGAACTCTAGGATCTTCCCAGGCTGCCCTCCTGTCTACTCCCCCTTTAAAAAAACAAGAGTAGGAGGTAGAACCTTCCAGGTACAATGTGCACAACTCTGGAATAAACTTCCTCTCTCCCTTAGAACCAACACAAATCTGCTGTGTTTCAAGAAGAACCTGAAAACTTGGCTCTACCCCTGGAAATAGAATAGTGTGAGAAAAGATATTTCATTCCTAATAAATGCTTGACTCCTCTTCTCTCCGATAATTTACCAGCGCCAAGATGCCCGTTGGGTGAAAGTCGCGCTTTACAAATTCATAATAATAATAATACTGCAATCAATGCTTGGATGAAAAAGCTCCCATATAGCTAGAGAGCTCCTCACAGTGTGAAGGCCAACTCAGGTTTCCACTCTGCTAGAGAAGTGTAATACTCAAAAGGCGCAGCCCTGGCAGCATGAAATCTGGAGTGCATTAGACTGCAAATATTGTGTGACAGGTTTATGTATAGAACCAGCAGAATACAGGTGTTAAACTATCCGTGTTGAACTGGGAGGAAAACACACCTTATTATCAAATGAGCCACATAGCATACGCATTGTGCAGCAGAGAATGAATATCCCGCACATCATTGGTGGCAGAGAGTGTAAAGCAAAAAAGTGCCATGAGCTATAGAATACATAAACAAACAACAGAGGCAGATAATAAATGCCCAACAAATCATTGGTAGCAGAGGGTGTACTGCATGGAAGCCTCATGCGCTACTGAACATAGACTAGACCCGCTGCAACAAGTATGCACAAACAACCATCTCACTTGTAAGCCTCATTATGCCATTAATCAAAGACGAACCACAGATCACTGGTAGCTGTGGGTTTAATGCAGGGAAGCTAGTACTACTACCATATTTCTGTGTGTATTGTTTCGGTTTTGGATTTGGAATGAATTAAATACCACATTACTCTGAAGCATAATGTATAAAACACACACACACATGCAGAATTAGTGACATCTTTTCCTTTCATCCTTCAGAGCTACGACTCCTTCCCTATCCCGCTCCAACATTTGTAATCATTGCAATTTCATCTATAAAGTGTCCGACAATACTTTGTCACAACCATGGGACCATGGCAGCAGAAGCCTATTTGCATCAAAACTGCTTTTGTTATGGTGCATGGAGCTTTGCCCGATAGCTTCCCTGTTAACAGTGTAATTTATAATAAAACGAGGAGCCCGCGCAACACACATGCACATATACTGCATTTCAAAATCTGACTTAAATATATATGCGCATCTCCCGCTCCTCCTGCTGTGTGAGAATTCAGATTTCATCTAAAGAGCAGCATCTTTCACTGAGCAGAATGCGATCTGACAGTCAATTCAAAATAGTGTCATTAGATAGCAAATGGAAAACAGAAGCAGTAATACCCATGCTTCTCTGAGGCATAGCAATGCTTTCCCTTTTCTTTTAGCTACACTGCAAAATAGAAATATGTACTGACTATTACTAATTGATAGATGTTCTATTTTTGACTTCTAGCTTTCTCTCATTATGTTTTTCACTATTGAAACCGTACCATATTTTTTGCAAAAAGCTAGATTTCTTTTACAGTGTGTTGGTAGCATGTAGGTGTTTGCAAATATTAAAACTGATATGTTTTTCTGCCAGCTATTTTTGAAGAAATGAGTATCCTATCTGTGGTTTCAGGATATAAAACTAATTCTGACAAAACTGAAATTATTCATCTAAGCAAATTCTGTCCTAGACATATGTTAGACTCCTGTGGTTTTCCTGGGCTGCTTCTACAGTAACATTTTTAGGAATATTGTTTACCAATTAAATTAGAGAAACAGTTGTAATAATCTCTAGGAACTTCATCTAAAACTAGAATGTCTCGTAAATGAATGGAAGCCTTTATACCTCTCTTTGTGGGGATGATTAGATTCCATAAAAATGATGTTGTCTCCTCTTGTATTATATACCACTTCTATAATACTGGTAGGTTTTTCATCCTCCTTATTTAAGAAAATTGGTTCCGTTTTTTTCCAACTTTTTATGGAATTATAAAAAAATCTAAATTATTTTCTAAAACTAGAATCTTTTGTAACTAAATGGAATCCTTCATTCTTCTCTTAGTGGGGACAATTAGATTCTATAACAATGTTGCTGTGTCCTCTTGTACTATATACCATTGATGACCTCTGTGATACCGGTAAGTATTCCAGCCTCCTTATTTAAGGAAAGTAATTCACTTTTGTTTCCAAATTTTTATGGAATAATAAAAAAATCAAGATTATCTTTAGCTAAACTGAAAATGGGGAATCAGTATGGAAAGAGGAAAATCCAGATTTCCATTTATATTATAAAGATTTTTTTTCAAGACAGGCTTCCAATTGGTTACTAAAAGAAATTAACTAATTTTCCCTGGTATGGATTGAGGTATACAACTCTACATACATTATTTTTCTTTTAAAGGATGTGTTGCTTTGTCAGCAAGGCCTCCTAATTTATCAACTTCAATTCTAAATATGCTTTCCAACTTCTGGAGTACTTTCTTTTACCGAGAAACTACAAAGAGACATTTTTTCTGCAGACACAAATTTGAAACAACAAATCTATTAAACTTAATAGGAAATCTATCTTTTGAATTCTTGGAAAGATAGAGGAATAATGCAGACTCATTTATTTTCTGATGCCTTACTTATTTTACCCTTTTCTGACTTTCAAATGAAATATGACTGCCCCCAATTCTTTAGAAATAAATTTGTCTGGATCATAAAATAAATTATAGATACCTATTTAAAACTAGATGCTAAGTCCTAAAACACTGAAAGACATATGAATCTTGTGCAAATAGACCTAGATCTAATGTCTGAAGTGACTCATCAAAACACAGTGGCCACAGGGCTGTCGATCTGTGAATTTCATCAGGCCTGCCCTATTTAGAGTATGTAGTCCAACGCTGCTTTTTTCTTTTACATGGGTCTGCAATGTGAGGCATGGCAGTACAGGGCAGAAAATAATCCACACTTTGGGAGAAAACAGCCAGCACATCAGGGCTACTGACACTATGGGTGGTGGTTTGTTTCATTGAAATAAGATCAGCGCTGAACAGACTATAATGATAAGGAGGCCTGCTCAGCATTGCATGTTCACAGACAGTACTCCTGATGTGTCGGTGGGGGCACTTTTAAAAAATTCCTCACCTGAATGGAAGCACACTATAAACTTGGTGGGCAGATCACTGGTGAGTTGGGCGATGCGTGGCGTCTGCTGACGCAGTTGTTTGACAGCCCATCTACCAAACTTGAAATCACTAGCCATATTTTAAATATAATTGTAGATATAGTTTGTGGGAAACACAAGTTTGCACCTCAGGTGTTGACATTAGGATCTAATCATGTATCTTTGCATATAAATAGCGATAAGTTATCATTTTGTAAAAAAACATGATCAGTGTACTACTTTGGATTCAATCGTATGCAAAGGCGGCTGGAAAAACACTTTTTTTTAATTCTGCAAGCATCAGATTTTGATTAGCATGAGTATGAAAAAGGCCATGCCTCAGCAAAGTCACCAGCTAGCCTTTGGGACACATGAGGGAAAGAAGTTGCGGCTCGGCAGTCAAGTCAATTAATATGTGCTTAAAGACTTAACCAATGATAATTAAAGAGTAAAGCAATTATAAATTGATGCTATGCTGGTGTGTAATGGAAGAGCCAATTTGGTCAAACTCAAAATCGCCCATATTTTGGATTATTATTTTGAGTTCAAACATTATTACAATTCAAGCCTGAGGTTTTTAGGGTGGTGGTCTGGTCACAGTGATCATTGGTATTCGTCTGAAGGTTACAGTGCAGATTTTTAAAAAGTTTTCCAGGAAAGGATAGACCTCAGAACGGCAGTGATGCATCGTATTTGAGCCCTGCACCGGAGGACAGGGCACCACAGGTAGGGCAGGCCTTTTCATATTTTTCAAACGGAATGGGTGGCCCTTTTAAGGCAGTATAGATTTTTTTTTTTAATTACCTAATCCTTCTGTTAGCTTTCAGCTACATTTATTGGGCAGACATGATATAAACTGTACCAATGCAGTAATATGTCACTATCAATTTATTTGGTTAAAAAAATCCATTATCTCTTCACAATGCAGAACAGAGTTAATTTGTGCATCTCATGCAATGAATAAAACTGTCTATTTTAAAGCAGATACAGGAGGAAGACTAATTATTGCTCTCTGTACCAACTGCAGAAGGTAACCCTACTACTACTACCAAAGTATGCCTGTTGCTTCCAAAATAAATATTCACATCTTAAATAGAATGTCTTTACTAAGAAAGAAAAGTCATGTAAATTGTATGCCCAAAATGTGTTTTCTGAAAAATAGATGCAGTGACATTAAAGTCCATTAAATATAACATCATAGATTACACATTTAAATTGCTGTACAATTGTGAGGCACAATGGTTCTGTCTCCCCAACAGAACCATTGTAGCTCATTATACACATACCCAGGTTCTGAGGGACACAGGGTCGCCCCATTGTTGATATATTGTACAATTGTGAGGCAACATTCAAAATAATTGAAGAGTGATTGATGAGGAGTGGGACAATTAATGACAGTACAGTACATAAAATGTTACATATTATACATCTACACACATTATTTTACAACATATGTATTTTGCCACGATTTATCTCACTCTACCCCCCGATCTACTCAGTACTCCACAGACAATGTAACCTCCAACCACACCATATCAACTCCACTAAATTCAAACCACTCTCCAAGGCACATTACAATATCCTAGCCCACTACACTCCATCTAGCACAACATCTGGCAGAACGAGACAATTCAGAACCACCTGCACAATCACATCCCTGCTGTCATAATGCCATTTCATATCCCACTATACAACACAACATAACTAGAAGACCATATTACCACAAACTTTAGCTGTCCACTAAGAATACTACATTGAACTAGAGTGCATACCACACCACAAAACATAGGTCACTACCAGACATATTTCATCACACCATAAAAAGCAACATCTGTAGCCCTTCCACACAACAAAAACTATGTCTACACCTTATCACTGTTCAGCTTGACATACCATTCATCACCATACTACAAACTCTCTGTGCAACAGTACACTAAACAGGAAATCACAACAGTTCACATGCAAAAACTACACCATACAAATCACGTCCTACATGTTACACACAAGACGCCTTGTCGCAGGACAAATTACAACACTATAATCACTGTAACTGGCCATACAACACCAAGTATCCTTGTACTAGCCAAAAGATTAGCATATTACACTACACATAATATGGACTACCTCAGAAGAGCAGAACACACATGATGCTCAACCCAAACACATGAATTATTGGATTATTCTCACACATTCAGATAGCCCAAAGAAGATACCCGTCCAGCACACCAACCTGCTGCCAAGCAGTTGCTCACACAACTAGTAATGAATTGTGTGCCTGGTTTTAAGCTAAGGCTACCTACTGCAAAGGATAACTTTAAACAACCCCACCAATGTAACCATAACATAGCATAACACAACATAACATAACATAACAAGACATGACATAACTTAGCACATTATAACTTAGCACAACGTATTTATGAATTGCTTTTGGTTGTCCTTATGATGCTTATCCTGTTTGAAATTAATTTGCAATCACGTGACAAAAGAGGGCAGTACAGGGAAGACAGTGTTCAACGTGCATTTGGTCAGGCCCTGCACCCATCTCACCATATATAGTCACACCCCAGCCCAGTGGGCATGCCCAACCCCTGCTGCACACAGTCTTAGGCCATGCACGGTAGGTCTGCAGGGCCTGGCCTTTAGGAAGGCACTACGCTCAGCCCCCGCATACGCTTATGCGTATGTCTTTAGCCATGTTCTTCATGGGGTACCCACCAGGCAAACACTCTGCCAAGCCATACACCCATCACTCCACAAATGTCCTATCCACATTCTTGTTCCTTTTTTCTTTTAATTTTAACATGTCATAAGCAAAAGAGTAAGTGAGATCATAACCAGTGCATAACGGGGGAACAAGTTATAGTTAGTTGACTAAACTATAAGTGGTGGATTTCAGTTTTTTTTAAACTCAGCTCATGTCTCATTCTAGCTCCTAACTGTAATGTTATTTTAACATTTGCGTTTTATTTCAGGGAATTGGTGTGATATTTCTTTAACATAAATTAAGGTCTTAGAACCTAATCTAATTATAATATCAATTTAACCTTTGTTTTTCCAGTGAATTTCTGGGATTTCTGATCATATTCTCAAGTGGAGAATGGACAACCCTTCACATACAGCCAATGGCGCCATTTGACAAATCTGCACACATTTTCCAAAATGTTATCCACCTCTGGTCCCTCCTCAAACGTTTTATGTCGATCCATCAACTGGGGGCCAAGAAAATGGGATTGTTCCAAAAAACTGAGGGGCATATTAGCAAGAACGGCGTTAAAATTATCGCCGCTTTAGCAGCAGGAAACTGCCGCTAAAGCGGCGATAATGGGCTTGATAATATGCCCTTGAGAATACCAATAGAAGCCCATGTTCTGCTGTGATCCTGGGCTTCTATTGGAATTCTCAAGGGCATATTATCAAGCCCATTATCGCCGCTTTAGCGGCAGTTTCCTGCCGCTAAAGCGGCGATAATTTTAACGCCGTTCTTGCTAATATGCGCCTGACTTCCCTTGATAATTCCCTTAGGAAACTTTTCTCTCTGATAGAGAAAATTGACTGAATGTAATTACACCAAATTTTTCGGAAAGTGCTAACTTTTCTCAGAAAGCGTGCTTTTTGTGATTTGGTGTAAATCTGTTCAGAAGTTTTCAAGAAATTCCCATTTAAAGAGGTGCTTGGGTTGGGCTTGAAGGGGTTAAAAATAGGTATATCTCGATGGTTGGTACCGTATCAGTTTCGTACTTCACTCGCTTATGTGCCAACCCCATACAAAATCAAGGGTTAAGTTTCTACATTGCGCAGATTAAATTGGTCATGAAATCTGCCATTTTCCAGCTTCAACTTCTACGTCTCATTTTCACATTTTCCTATTAAACTTCTGCCTCAGACTCATTAGCACTCTTGTCAGCTCCAGTCTCAACATTGCTAATTTCACATATGGAAATATTGCACAACGCGTCATTCAACTCCCATGAAATGTTTGAAACATGGCAGTTTGCATCCTGTTCCATTTTTAGCATGTGTAGCCTCACATCTCTGTGTCATGAAAAACTCTGCACTGGTTTTGTGTTTTATGAACGGTAAGATATTAAAAAACCTTTACTTTTTCATATGTCCCTTTACATTAAAACACTGAATTACGTTTCTGACTTTTTCACCTATCTAATATGCACTTTCTGTTCTCATTGTTCTCTTTTCCGTCACTGTGACCAGGTGACCGTCGTTTAGGGACCCACTTTTCAAAATGTGAAGTGCTTAGGTTTGAAAATTGCCCAGTTCCAGAACATTAAGAACTACATGCTGCAATCTGCCTTCTGAACTAATATCTAATTTCTAACTGGATTCTTGTGCCATGTGACCCATTGATCACTTCCTCGCTGACAGACATGTCTACTCATTTACTCCTGTTCAAAAGAAAGTGTTATATAAATTACATTTACATTAGGAGCGCAGAGAACATCCTCCCAGTAAAAGTGATGGAGATTAACACACTAGAATTAGTCTGGGAAGCCATGAATGAGACCAGGACTTAAAGAGTACGTAAAGAAATGATCAGTCTGGATCAACCAGCCTGACCTTACTGGTCATGGAAGTCTAATGGGTCTGATTCACAAAGCCAATTACTTAGGAAATCTGATTTACAAGAACAAATGTTTGTTTTTATAATTGCAAAGAATTCATAAACTGCGACCTTGAACTCACACATTTATTTATTCAGGTATGATACTATCCCACGACTTCTTAGCATTCAGAGGGAGTACATCAAACTGAAGGTTTGGGCAGTGGAAGGTTCAAGACTTAACTAGGGTTGAAAGTTTATGAATGTCCAAAATGTGAGTTTGTGGCCCTTCACAAACTCCTATCTGATCGATTCCCATTGGTCAAATGATTAGTAATTAACTACCGTCAAGGGCAGAATTGGAAGGTGAAAACCTCCAACCCTTGTGGGAGTGTAGAGGAACTTGATTCTCCATGGGGAAAATATTTTGCCCAGGTCAAAACAAATAGGAAAATAAAAATATGCTGCTGCCTAGTTGGTTGGTTTCCACAATGCAGAACCATACAATGTGCACATTTGTGCATCTGCAAAATTTCAACACATAAAAAAATACGGTAGTCACATGACCTTCCCAAGACTCGGCCCAGAAACGTGAACGGTGCAGCATTCCACCAGCATTAAAGTAAGCCCATGTGGTGGTGCAAATCTGGATATTAACACATTTATTTGTGATGTGAATGGATGTCAAAGTTTTCGCAAATGCAAAAAAAGTATTTTCAAAGTTGTCAGTGAATACGATATACCGACTTTTGATGGAATGTTAAATATCAAGGAGAATTTACAAAGAAAACATTAATCGAACAGCAGGTCACTAGTCTAACAGCTAGTCTTGACAGAAAATTTAAATATATCCACATATTTCGGAATGTATGATTACATTTGTGGTGATTCGATGCAGTCTACCCCTTAACTATTCCTTTGTAACTTCATATGTGACTATTTTATTAATGCTAATTTGCTAGGCAGATTGAAGGGTTGAGCCACCTCAAATCGAAAACATTGGAGAAATATTGTATTCTCTCAAATCACATGAAAATAAGTGTGGGTCGAGGTGGATGAGGTTCGGTTCATCTAGGACGTCTTGAACTTTCCCTCCCCATTCTTCTTTCTTATCCTGAAGGGGGCTGTTAGACCTGGCCCTTTTTGCAGGGTTATCCCCAAACGTTTTGTCTTTTGCCTCCTATTTTTCTGACTCTGTTTTTGTTCGCTATAGGATTCTGGGCACTTTACCACTGCTGATCAGTGGTAAAGTGCATATGCTGTCTGTGTAAATTATGATTATGATTGGTTATCCATGATTGGCATATTTGATTTACTGGTAAGTCCCTAGTAAAGTGTATGGTGTGTGCCAGGGACTGTAAATCAAATGCTACTAGTGGGCCTGCAGCACTGGTTGTGCCACCCACATGAGTAGCCCTGTAAATGTATCTCAGACCAGCCACTGTAGTGTCTGCGAGCACAGTTTTAAACTGCTATGTTACTCTGGCAAGTGCACCCACTTGCCAGGCCCAAACCTTCCCTTCTCTTACATGTAAGGCACCTCTAACGTAGGCCCAAGGTACCCCTATGGACAGGGTGCAGTGTATGTGAAAGGTAGAACATTTACTTGTGTGTGTGACATGTCCTGATAGCGATATACTGTGAATTTCGTTTTTCACTATTGAAAGGCTGTCTGTCTCGTAGGCTATCATTGGAGCTGCACTGTAACATTTTTAAACGTGTAACTTTCAATTGGGACAAGATAGAAAAACACACCTTTTGGTAAAGGTGGTTTATAAATTGTGTGTTTGAAAACAACACTTTTGGAAAGTGGGCATTTTCTTGCTTTACCATTCTGTGTGCCTCTGACTGTTTGGTATTCCGCTTCTGGTTTTGGAGTGACAGGAGCTGGGGATGTGCATTCACTCTAGACAGTCACAAGGGGGGTTGAGGTGTGTTAGCCTCGCTTGGATCACTCATCGCTGGACTGAATAGACCTGTTCTGCATTTAGAGTGGTGGGGGGAGTTTCACTAGCACCTGAATAGACTGTGTCTCCTTTGCACAATGCTGTCTCCACCTCCTGTGGTCATGCTGGACCAGGGAGGACAGGACTGGTTTGGACTGGGCTCAGAGACCCTTGCCACAGAGGGAACAATGACAAAATGGGGTATAAGTATGAGACCTTAAACACCAGGACTTTAGATTAATTCAAGAAACAAGAGGACCGTGCCAAGATGAAGAGCCAAAGAGCTGTGTGAGGAGCGCTAACTTTTCTGTGTGAGGGGTGGGTTGGCCACCAGTTGCTGCTTCCTTCTGCGGTGGAGGAAAAGGACTGACTGTTTTTGCCTTGCTGTGGTATCCTGCTTGGGACGAATCTCCAAGGGCTTGTGTGTGCTGGCCTCCAGTTGGAAGTCACAGGGTAATCAAAGACTTCAAAGAAAAGATCCTTGCTGGATCTTAAATAACCTGCCTAGGAGGAGAGCTGGAGAAGCTATGTGAGGAGTGCTGCCACTGACTTGTGTGGGGTAGGAGGGCTTGAAGTGGTTGCTCTTAGCCTGGAGTAGGTAAAGGACTTGACTGTCCTTGTACCTTTCTGTTTGAAAGAAAAAAAGGGAAAGTGCATGAGAAGTGCTTTGTTTGGCAGTCCAGCTCATGAAGGAGTACTGTACCTTCCAGTGCAGGCAGTGGGGAGAGCTTCCCCTCCTGTAAAGGAGCGCTTTTGTTTGCACTGCAGCTCGTGCAGCGCTGCACTTTCCTCGTGGTGAAGGGAGGGGAGAGCTGAGGCACAAGGAGTGCTCTCCCTGGAAGCCTGTGCGCTGTCCCACACTAATTTCCAGCCGAAGCTCTGCTTACGTGGCCCTGGGCTGTGAGAGGTTGTGGCGTCCAAATGGAAAGGAATCCCAGATGGAAATATCCCCCTGCGCTGCAGGTCAACACCGACAGGAAAGCATCGTCTTCTGCGGCTGCCGGCAGTGTGGTGCAACCATGGTATGCCGGATGCAGCCACACCAGTGTGCGGAGCCAGCCGGCTCGAAGAGTAACGCTGGAGCGCTGAGGAGAAGTGTGGACTGCCAGGGCTACCGAAGCGCGTGGACTCCGGCGATGAGCGAGTCCGGCCGCGGAGGTGAGCCTGGGAAATTGAAGCCCTGGAGCAGAAGGGGTAGGCCTGAGGTAAAGCAGAAATCCAGAAGGCTCTGGAGGGCCCTGGACACACTACACACTGAGTGAAGTCTTCCTGAGAAATCTGGGAAGTAGAAGTGGTCCTGCCTTGGCCGGTCACTCGACAAAGTGGGGGCTTGTTTATGGCTGCACCTCTCGAATGCGGGCAGCTGCCCCAATTCCTGGATCACAGGGAGAGAGGGCCACGTGAGGTCTCACTAGCATTTGGTCGATATACTTGGTGTTCTCACCGTCACCCGCTGGAAGGGGCCTGGGGAGGAGCCCTCAGTGGTTTGAGGGCATCTGTTCATTGTGGTCGTCACAGGACAGGGTAAATCCTCAACAGAGGACCCGATCCTGTGATTCAACGAAACTCTGAGAAAGGGCACGCAGGAGTTCCGGTGCCCAAGGTGCTCATATGGTGTTACCGTGTGAAGTGGTGTAGGAGTGAAGGGAAGCTGCACCCTACATTATCATGATAGGGATTTGGTGATTTGTGCACAATCAAGTTTGTGGGTTTATATGAACATATAACTACAGTATTTTGTGCCCTAATGTTATGATTGATGGAATTTACACCTGGCAATGATAGGATGACAAGCATCCTTTTCAGAAATAGTATACTATGTATAGTGATGGAGTAGGTTGTTGTTTGTATGATGTTTTTTAGGGCATGTGCAGCTTTTAAGTATTTACTTTAGTGCGCTACCTGTTATGTTATGACAATTGCCTAGTTGCCAAAGTGATTTATGATCTATGTATTGTTATGACAATTGCATAGTTGGCAAAGTGATTTATGTGGTTGTGGTCTAATGTGTTTTATGTATAATGCAAAGGATATTTTATATAACCTTGTGTGGAGTCTCTTTTGTGGTGTATGTTGTGTGTCACTGGTGTGTGTGTGTGTTGTGCAACTGCTTTACTCATTGCCTCTGAGGTAAGCCTGACTGCTCTGACAATCTACCAAGGGGGTGAGCAGGGGTTATCTTGGGTGTGTAACTCCCTTACCCTGACTAGAGTGGTGGGTTCTGACTGGTTTAGGTGCATTCTTAGCCAACCAGAAATCCCATTCCTAACAGGGGTTTTAGCAGAGGTTTGACTGTATTTAATCACAGCCCCTCTAATGTATTGATTAGTTAGTGTGGCAGCAACACTCATATGACTGATGCTCTTACAAGGTATTGGGCAGCATGGTAAGAAAGTGCCATTATTGTGAGGCATTCTCTAATGAGCCAAAATGACGCAACAAGGTCACAACATCCGATACACATTTCCTCCTGCCCCCCTTTCCCGCCACAGGGGTAGTCACAAAATTAAAAAGACGGATACCAGTCCATTTCCAGTATCCTTCAACTTCCTAAGACTTACCATCATATCTTGTTTAATATTGCTAAGAATAAGTGGAAAATGAAATGCATTCTGGAAGCATTTAAAAAAGAACTGCTACAGGGCAGGGAGTGAAGCATTCATCTATAAATGTATTGTGCTTTATGACAGCGCTAAAATACGGTATTATTAAAAAGTGAGCAATTGGTGCGACTGCTGGGGAAATTAACATAATATATCACTCCAGCCGCACAGTGCAGTCTTACGGCAGTCCATAAAAGGAGACGTTGAATGAGCCAATCACTTTGAAAGTATAATAAATAAAATGTGGCTTAGCAAGTTATTATGTCATAAAGTTGGTGTATTCGAGGTATTTCTGCAAAATACTTTTTACCCTAAAGATATATTTTTCGCACTGATTCTTATCAATAGTAAAAGAATACATTAAACATTTGCTTGCTGAAAAGGTGAGCATATCTCACCTAAGGAAGGGATGTCTGGCGATCTCCTGTGCAGGAGACCAGTCACAACGTCATCAACCTGAGGGAAATAGAGGCTGTCGGATTCATTCATAAACATTCTGTCCGTCAAACGTAAGTGCAGCCATTTTAATTATCAGAATAATGAGGTTCTGTAGGCATGTACATGTGCATATTAAGACCCAGATTTACTAATGCTTTGCACCGAGTTTGTGTCACTTTTGTGACGTAAGCCTGACACAGAGTTTTGGGGTGGGATTTAGCATTCAACGCAAACCAGGATATGCTTTGGAAACAATCTTAAAGTAATGCAAAATTCTACTATGCGCTAATCTGCAATACTTTGCGTCAAGGGGGCTTCCAATGGTTGTTACCTGGGTGTTCCTATGGAACCACCCATTGGTCTTGATACAAATCCCTATCTACCAACATTCGTAGGCAGAGATTTGAGCCAAAACCTTTATTCCTCCTCGCTGCAGGTGTAACAATGAGCAATGTTTTAATTTCTCTTTATTTTTCCAACTTTGCATGTGTAATGCATTGTACAGCACCCCTTCCAGTACAAAACCTATGCTTTAGAGAATTCTCACACCATTGCACTATGGCGTAAGGGTGTATGCTTTGGTGCATGGCAGCCAATGTGCGCCAGGTCTGAGGGTGGGGGAAAAAAAATTGCACCTTATTTTAATAAATATGGCACATCATTTCTAGCTCCTTTTGACTAAAGGAAGCACAGCAACATTAGCTGCTGTGCTGTCTTGCATCAATATGCTTCAAATATTAGTAAATCTAGGCCTTTTTCTAGTACAGTGCAGTACTTTCTGCAGCACTACTGGTTAGATATGTAAGTATGGGTTTTCCCAGGATATGGACAGGGAAGAGCCATTGGGCAGTAAACACCGACAAAATTGTAACATCTACACACCTAAAATCAGTGTCTGCAAAGACTGGTGTAAGTGTACAAATTAAGCATAGTGGCCACCAAAACTCCAGCATTTCAGGAAGACTGTTTTCCTTGAGGTGAAATAGCAAAGTAATTGAGGGAAAAATTAAAGGTTATCATGAACTCTGTAGATTTTTCACCAGCAAGTTGGGCATTGCTATTTCTTGTGGCACAGCAGGGTCCAGAGGAGCTGCCCACTTGTGGACAGACAAGGCCACATCCTTTATTCCAATAGTAAGATGTGTGTGGGAGCCAGGGTCTCCTAGCTTCATTGGCTGGGACATCCTTGGTTGATTATATGGAATCCCCTCTGGCACTAGAGGCTGTCTGATTTTGTAAGAGCGCCCCAATGGCAAAGTGCCTGGTATAGACTTAATACCAGTGTTAATTTTACAAATCATTTTTCATAAACTGTGCCCCAGTTTTATTAGAACTAATTTGTTCATTAATAGTCAGGGCAGCACCTACGGTATCATGGCATCAGGCCCACATATTTTAAAAAAAAAGGTAGATATCTCTCTCAGTGCTAGTCATATCTGCCAATAATGCTTTTAAAGACAAATGTCAACAATTATGCTGAAATACCAGACAACCATTCACATAAAGCAAAACTGGCTTCCTATTGAAGCTGGGAGAGAGTTCAATGCAGCATGTGTAACACGTATGGTGATCCACTCTAAACTACCATCCTACTTGACCTATGTCAGAAATCGAGTTTTTGATTGAGGGGGTGAAAACCCTCCTCAAGCAACAGCCACAATCTTTGTCAGGGTGAACCACAAAAGTCACTAAAATTATCTGTGCTTAACCCTCTGGTAGCTTGCCATAAAAGCAGTTAGGCTTAACAGTAATAAAGTGAAAACATAAAAACCAGAAAACTCCCACACCAATTTAAGTAAATAGAGAAAATGTTAATAAATTATTTGACTCCAAAATGAAAAAATCCATTCAGTAGAAGCAGAGTTATGAATGTTTAAAGTTTTTACTAAAACCTAGCACCTAAAAGATCAAAGCGTCAATCACAAGCATCTAGTCACGCGAGACCGCTGCAAAATTGAAAGTTATGGCCGAGCACTATGGGGGGCAGTTCAGATGCACAAAATGGATTGGGCTCAGTCTTGGCTTACCGTCAGATTTAGAAGATATTTTGAAGAAATATGTCTGAGAAGGTTAAAGTCAGCAAGGCAAGGCAGGCAGCGGTGCCCGAGTAGGAGGAAGCGTTGTCATTGGGGAGCCACTGGCAGACATCATGGTGTGAGGATTTCTACATTTGGACTTAATCACTGTTTTGAAAGTTGAAAATTTCCTGCAGGATGAAGCTGCAGGGTGTAGCCAACAAGGGCTCCACGAGGTCGGATGCCCATTCTGCAAGGAGAACATGAACAGGATTTGCTGCTGAGGAGAAGAACGTAGCAGAAGCTACCACAAAGTCAGGCCGACTGGTGATGAACCTTGGGCTGATCGGCGAGCAGGTAGGTCGCAGTCTCCTGTCGATTCTCAGAGCACTTTTAAGCTGAAAATGTTCTGTCCCAAGGTTTGGGCACATTTAGCACCACTTTCAAGGGTCAAGGACTGGGTGGGCACCACATGAATGATAGGACCCACTTCAGGTAAGGTTCAATTTGTTGGAGCTTTCTTGTGTCCCTGTAGCTTAGACCAGGAGGCCAGCAAACTAGCTCTTGGAGTCACTCTGGTAGTCCTGGGATCAAGGCAGCCTTTGGGCATCAGAGCAGTCCTCTGAGAGCAGCACGGTAGTCCTCTAAAGTACAAAGGGGGCATCAAGCAGCAGGGCAGTCCTCTAAAGTACAAGGTAGGCCTTCTGAGTGTCCTCCTCAGGACTAGGAGTGAACTGTAGAGTGGTTTGAGAGGCCTATTTTTAAATTTGGTGCCAGCTTTGACATGGAAGAAACTTCTAGAGTTTTCCTCCAGAGACGGTTCTATTTAAATGACTGGTGGGAAATTATTTGTGAGTGTGCTGAGGTAGCTCAATTGAAATGCAAGTGGGGCAGGGAACAGCTCTGCCTTTCCCATCCTGGCAGGATGGTTCATCCTGCCAACACCTAACCCTCTTTTGTCTCACTGTCTAGGAGGAATACACAAGGGCCAATTGGTATGTGACCCAGGATACAGGATGCAGGCACCAAATGATTAGGGCAAGAAAATGTTGACTCTCTAAAAGTGGCAATTTCAGAATTGTGGCTTAAAATCCTACTTTACCATTAAAGAAGATTTCCTTTAAGACCAAACATGATATTTCTCCCTGTTTCCAAACAAAAGGTATCACTCATTAAATAAATAAGGTAACCCATTGTTATCCTAAGGGAGAGGTAGGCTTGCAGTAGTGAAAAACTAATTTGACCATGTTTAGGGGAGAGAACATAAGCACTTTAGCACAGGTTAGTAGTGGTAAAGTGCACAGAGTCTAAGGCCTTTAAAAAAATTATTTCAGCCAACAGGAGGCGAGTAGGCAAAAAGTTTGGGAGGAAACCATCCTGAGCCTGACACATCTAATGACTGATAAACTCTAATTTACAGATGGGAAGAGAAACACCAGAAACAAAGGTTGTCTCATTCTGGAAATCCCTAAAGCTAGAAGAGGCAACATATCGGAGCTCTCAAACTGTGCATCACTGTACCAGAGTACATTAGATTGAATCTGAATCTATTTACATTCCTAAAGTACCTGAAAACTCACCTCCTCAGAGTTCACCTCACAAATTAGGTTTCTGCTGTTTTTCCCTATCTCTATTCCTCAACCCCAATTCAATACTTTTATGTTATCTGTGTAATCTGTAAAGCACTCTGCTTCTCTTGTGGCTAGGTTAATGATAGCCAAATAAAAACATCATATTGCATCTCAATGAAACCTTAATTTTGTGTCTGGTAGGCTTTCCAGGCCTCATGCACACAACAGTGTGGTTAATGTTCAGACTGAATCACAACACTACCTATGCAGATGTGTCCGCCAATCTTTCACAAAGTGTTTGATAGAGTGGCTTAGTCCTACATGTTCATTGTTCTTTCAAAGGTTGAGATCACTGCTAATTTGAATAGATGTATCACTCCTTGTGAAGAATATATTTCAATGTTATCAAAATTGAGTAAGCTACACACAAAGGCTACCCACTCTCTGCCACCTTTTTTCAGTTCTTCTAGCTATTAAGAAAGGTACCCCACAAATCTCCCCTTGACAAGAGCAAAATATCTATATTTTGAGGAAATGTTGAAATGTATACTGACAGGTCTGCACAAGCTCCCTTTGAAATTGAGTCAGAGGCTGCAGGGCTTGGCCAGCACTCTGATGATGGAACGATGGAAAATGCAAATACTTTTCGGTGTAAGAGTGGACAATTTGGGGCAGGAGTTAACAATTGGGATCCCTTTACATTTGGGCAAGAATACATTCTGATGTCCCCTCCTCTGGAACTACTGATAACCAGGGAACTGGACATTCTAGAGGATGTGGGAAATACTGCTGAATGCAACATTATTGGAACTAATATGCAGGAATCCACATTGATTCCCATAGGTTTTTCCTCCATTTTTTGCTGGATTTCACCCACACATTTCACCTGGTTTGAACAACCGAGGTGTCTGGGAGAGAAATCATGGCCCTGTAATCTTACCACGGATCTAGTAATGAAAATGGATCTGGCAACTCCTTTTGTTCTGCAAGATATTCAGAAATATTTGACAAAACAACTCAAGAATATAAAATTCTTGACTTTGCAAGACTGTTGCCATGGCTGGTGAGGCATGAAAAGAGCCTGTGTAATTCTGAAATATCATAACAGCACAGTGTTGTGAGACACCCTGATACAGCCTAGCATAGTTCATGCTTATGAAAGCCATAAATGAAAGTGGACTGGACTTGTGTGCCTTGTTCAATTTCCATGACGCAGATTAGTTAAATTTCAAGTCCCAATGATATAAAGTTGGAATTTATGATACTTTAAAGTAAAGCTTTTAATGGAGGTTGTATGCCAATTATTAATTCATGTTACATACATGTGCAACCTTTTTTCTGAGAAATGTTTATCGAAAGCTACAACTCTGCAAAGTGAGTACCGCTTGTCTAGTAATCATAACAACATTGAAAGTTTGGTGATGATCATTCACATGAATTAATTGTAGTTAAGTACCAGTTACAGTGTAGCCAAACATTTTGCATCATGAACACTATTCTGGACTATTCGTGGGAGAGTTTTTCCAATTTTTGTTTGATTACTTAGCAAAAGATTGGTATGCATCCCAAACTCATCTCTCTATGTATGTCTACTACGGAAGAATTTATATTTATGGCTCTTAATATTGGTCACATTATTGATCCCACAAGCCAGTCACCCAATCTTTCCCACACATTGCACACATAAACACATTCATTCTTACATACACACACAGACACAAATACACACATACACAAGCATTCACCAAATTTGCCATTAGTCTTTAATTAAAAGTGTGCATCAACAACATAAATTGGCAACAGTTTGGCACTTTAAGTGTGGACCTAAAGGACTGCAGTGTTCTTTATGAAATCAGCATTACATAGTAAAGCAACATGGAAAAAACATGCTTTTTACTTAACTTTCGACTGCTGAAAGGTGAAAAAATAAGAAAACGTATTAAGGGCAAGATGAAATACCTTAAAGTCAAGCGGTGCACTTTTGGACTGATAAAAGCAGCTAAAATCATGCTTAAACAGAGAAGTCATGGAAAGATTAATTGTAAAGGAAATATTGCAGTTACAAGTAGGCCTCTAATGCAATCCATGGCTAACTACTTTTTAGAGTGTAGGTGCAGTCAGCAAGACAGGCACTGGTGTGGAATTGAACTATTCTTCTCCCACCTCACCCACAGTAAGGCCCCTAAATTATACTGTTCTAAGCAATCACATTACCATAAGAGGAGACTACTTTTATGATCACAACTACAAGTAGGAGGAAGGCAGTTTTTGTGCTAATCTGAAGTTGTCAGTGAATACGTATACCTTTCATTCACCATTTCTGCCCAGATACAGTGGCGTAGGAAGGGGGGTGCGGTGGGTGCGGGCCACTCCGGGTGCCATCATTGAGTGACAAAATGGCAAAAATATGTGTTTTAAACACATATTTTTGCCATTTTTTCAAGCCGGAGGTGACAAGAAATCACTGAGGGGGGTGACAAAATGGCAAAAATATGTGTTTTAAACACATATTTTTGCCATTTTGTCAAGTCGGGGGTGACAAGAAATTTTCCGCACTGGGTACCACCTGACCTTGCTACGCCACTGCCCAGATCCAAATCTGTCAGCTTCCTGGCTGGCTGCTAGATATGGATTCTAGTAACAGGGATAAAGAGCATGATTTGGGTGGCTGTGCACCTCAGATTAACCACTGGTGGCCAGTGGAGCTGGAACAAGTTTCAAAGTGGGGGTGCTGCCATCAATTTACCCACTGAAGTCATAGGAAATGTGAGAAATCCAAGTGTCACACAAAAAACAAGTCTAGCAAATCCATTCAGCAGGAGAGTGGTAAGGGTGTAGAATGTAGCTGGTGGTGCTTTGTTGACAACACTATTTCAAATAAATTATTAGAACATTGTATGGTAGCACATTGTCATTTATTTACTACATAATTTACTTTGAAATGGTTACTAAATTTGCACAATCATAAGATTATGTGATATAAAGTGCACAAACAATAATGTGTGGTAATTGGGTTTCAGAAAATAAGCATGTCTTGATTTATTTTGATCATGTTAAAATCTTTGTTTCATCACACTTCAGAATTACAGAGAAATTATGCTTAATGTATCCTTTCTGATCTGCTGATATATTTTGAAACATTTGTACAGTTCATTTACAGGTATTTATATTTTATTGTGTGTTAGAACATAAATGACATCTCACTTTGCAGTCAAAGAAAATAAACAACAGTCTCCATGTTAAAAGAATAAACAGCCACTTGCCAGAAGATATTGCCTAACATTTGACCTCTGTCTTTGAAGCACAGCAAATGTTACCAGATAAAAACAAAACGTAAAGGCATTTTAATTGCTCATTTACCTTCTGCACTCCAGCATAGTTATTGTGGGGGTGCTGCAGCACCCCCAGCACCCCTACTCCCAGCGCCTGTGCTGGTGGTGTGCGTGCCTGTCTAATTATTTAGGATCAGACATAGGACAATCTCTATGGCAGATTACAGAAACTCCCTGGGTGGTACGAATTACCACCAAAGTTATGAACTCTTTGATACGTGTATGTATTCATATGTATATTTGATAATATGAACATTTTGTTTGTAATTATGTTGTGTATTACAGAGCGTCTCTGTAGTTATTGCTTGGGCCCAGATTCCATTGGAAATTCTTTTTTTTTTCTTTGCACAGTTCGATGAATCTGCAAAGTAAGAGATACCTGGACTGTTGGTACACAGAGGTCCACAAACATTGGTCCAAGGGCCATCTGCAGACACAAATTAAAAAAAGAAACAAATCTGGTTGAAGAATGTGCTTTTTCTCCTGTTGCCCATTTCAGGTCTGTGAACCCACACTCAGGTGTGTGGACCAAAAAAACTCAGATTGGCTTGCTGCAACAGAGAAAACTTTGTCGTGCCTGTCATTACAGGACTCAGAGACAATGTCCCTGTGTCCTGAAACATTAAAATGAACAGCAATAAGGGGGCATCCTGGGACCTCCTGAATCATCAGGTGGGGGCCCCTAAGAGGACCCCCACCACCTCAAAAATAAAAAAAGTAAATTTTGACAACAGGTTTATGAACTTTGAGGCAGGGTTTGCAGACTCTATTGCAACTCCAAGCATCTACAAATCATGCCGTGGGGTCAGTGAATCAAAGAAGGTGCTGCTGGGCTCTTACTGGACCATCTATGGGGGTTCACTGATACAGCACTGGGTCTGTGGACTCACTACAGGTCTAACAATGGTCAGGGAACCAGTGTGGGTTCGCAACTCAAACTGGGATCTGTAAACCACAAGAATACAAATAAAAGAAAAAAAAACCATTTGCAATGCAATAGGTCTCGCATTTGCGAGAGTTTAAGCTATTGGCATTGTAAATGGCATTGCCTTTTATTTATTTGTTTTGATAATTAACACATAAATGAAATGAGCGACATTGTATTAAAAATGGAGCTGATAGTTTAAGGCAAAACTGTCTTAAGTGTATATCACTGGATGCAGCATCTTCCGCTTTCAGAAACGACCTTATATCCACTAAATGCTTTTTGCATCGTGCATAAATCTGTGTTTATCAAACAACGAATATCTGTCTCCTGGCGTTTTCATAGTATAAAGTGCATTTTGGAAAAAAAGGGAAAGAGAGCACCTGATCTTACTGCTCATTCTCCTTGAGTAAACACAAGTCTGCAAGCGGACTGGACTGTTTGGTGTGAATTTAAAAATTCGAAAATATCAACAACGCTGACCGCCCCTCACTGCCCTAATACTAGATTGTTTTCCCACGTATTTTGTGTCCATCTTTAAAGATTAACTTTCTGCTAACACCGGTCTCATTCCCTTTCTTCTATCATTCTATCAAACTTGCACCAAGCTAAGCAAGCTCTGGCAAAGCCAATAACTCTGGGCTACTTGAGTTTAATGCTTGCTTTGTTGTTATGGCTGGTAGAAGGCAAACACACAGAAACAATCCCATCTGTGTTTGCTTGCACCATAAATTAGTGTATCATCACAAAAGAAACAGCGTGATTCAATTTTGCAAAATGTGCAAATGACGAATTCACACGGAAAAGCACTTCTGGGCCAAGAGCCAGTAAATGTGTGGTCTACAGCAGCATCAAGGAATTTCAGCGCCTGTGCTCCCAGCCTGCCCAGCTGTTGTAGTGGCAGAAGAGGATCCTTGTGCAGCAAAGGTTACTGCTCACTGTGGTGGAAGATGCCTTGCTTCAAGATGAACCCAGCGCAGGTAGAGGTCAACTAGCTCCGTTGTTGATGCCTTGGTTCAGAGTGATGCCGGAAGTGAAACCCAGCTCAAGGACAGCACAAATGGAACTTTGAAAGCAACACAGATCCCAGGCCCCTCAAATGGTAAAAATGATGCCAAAAGGGAAACCCAGGTTTATTTCTTTAGAGTGGCGCAGGTACAGCATGAATGGGTCTGAGCGACGCGACAAAGATGGAGAGGGTCATAAGTTATAAAGCGCTGCACTGCTATAAAGTAGGTGCTACAATGCTGCTGATGCTGAAGGAGCCACTGCTTTTGTGGCAGCCAGCTTCCTCCTCGAGTATGACAACCCGCCTCTGCCGCTCACTTGTCCCGAATGATGGTCTGCAGCTCCCGGATCTGGTTGTTGATGGGCAGCACCTTGAGCTGGGGTCCGATCTGCTGTGCCAGAGCAGCTCCTCCTGCTCCTGCTGGGTGGCGCAACTCCTATTTGTCCTCGCTCCCGTCGCTGCTGGCGGGGGTCGAGCTGCTGTTGCTGCCTGCACCCTGGATGTCGTTCTCTACCGACTCCGCAAACCGCAGCTGCTTGTGGGCGGCAGGTTCCGCGGGGCCCGAGGCTGGCTGTTGGTTCTGGCAGGGCATGGTCCTGGCAGAGGAGTGGCTGCTGTCAGAACAGTGCTGTGGATCAGCAGCCATGCACCGGGCCGCCGGTGTTAGCACGGAGAGCAGCGGCGTGTCTAGCAACATAGACATCGAGGACAGACACGCCTGGGAGTATAGAACGAGCTCTTTGCTAACGTGGCAGCCATCTTCGATTGGAGGGTTTCCAAGTCTCTGTTGCGACAGAACAATTCTTGAGCGGCAATCTTTATTAGCCTCGCTGAATTAGCATACATTGCTAAATTGTATGCAATGTCCCTACTATGTTTTGCTAGCATATACGGCATGTGTAAGATTAAGTCTTCTGTGTATAGCCAGGTATCTTTGGGTGCCTCTTCTTCGGTTACACGCTAGTAACGCTTTCAAGATGTATTCATTTATTTTTGCAGTTTCATATAGTACGGACACTTCTCATGGCGCTGCGGCTTCGAAAGTGAAAGTGGGCGTGGCCCACAGAATGTAAGCAAAGCACGTCATGGCACGTCACGTCAAAGCATACGTCCCTAACGTAGGGAAAACTCAATAAATACAAAAGTACACGTATCGTGTAACAACCAAGTAAAGGGGCCAGTAGCCATGGGAGGATACAAATGACGACATGGCCCTACTAAGGAGGGACTAACAAGCCTCATAATGAATCAGAAGACAGCATTTACAAAGGACAAACACACAAGCCAATGAAAAATAAGGGCGGGGGAGTGGGCGAAGCTTCTCTCCGTACTGAACTACCACAGATCTTCGCAGAGCAGCGTTGCGCGCTGGCTCAGGCTCGACCTAATGAGTAGGGCCGTCACTTGCCCACCCGGAGGCAATGTGCAGCCCACCTGTAGCTGATTGGTTCTAGGGCCTGTCACCACCCAGCCCCCACCCCCCTCCCCCCCACTGTGCTTAGCCCGAAGCAGAGCCAGTAGGGTAAGGTATAATTTTATAGATATTGGATGTAGTATATGAAGAAGAAAACGAATTTCGCTGAAAAAACAAGGGTAAAGAGAAATTATAGTTAGTTAAATGCATTTGTGTTTATGAATTACAACCGAAACCCCCTGAAATTTCCAATTTTAAATGGATTCTTTTTAATGAATGGGAGTACAATATGCTATTTTGCAGTAAAGTAAAATCATATTGAAGAGGCCTCAAGAGAATTTGAACAGCTGTTCCCATGTGAAAAGTAATTTAAATGTACAATCTGTGAGGCATAAAACAATGTTTCTTGTGTCAATTTCAGTGCATTGTGGAAATATTATTGAATTTTATCTCTGAACTCTAGTAACAAATGTGTGAATATGCATTTATTGGTACAGTTGCTTTAAATAATATGTGTTGTTAGGTCAAGCAAACTCAGCTCTTCAAGTTGGCTATGTGATGCATAGACCACGCATGTTACTATATAGACTAAGAAATGCTTGTGCTCCAAACCACTGTCATTTCTACTTATATACTATGTGGACTACTTTGATTATCCTAAGGTTTGGTGTCATGTTTAAGTTTGATAACTGGATTAATTTGGGGATTGCTTCATTCTCTTTTACGCAAACAGTAAAAAAGTAAAAATATTCAGCTCCTTAATTTTCATAAATGTAAACCACCATGGGCCTCGTTCAGAGTTCCCTGTTAACAATTCCAGCCTGTTTCTCCCCATGAACTAACAGGGATTACAAGTTGTTTCCCCGGAATGGGAAATAACATGCAAACCTGGTAATACTAGGTACAATTCTGCATGTTTTCCCTCTTCCACAGGCCATAGCAAGCCCAAATTTGCTAACTTTTTACCATTTGCTTGGAGCAGGTGTTACAGGGGAAGGATTCTTTCTTTATCAGCTGGAGAGTTTCTTCTGCTCCCCCCCAGCAGAATCAAGAGGGTGAGCAGGGGCCGGGCACAGAAGCTGCCTGCAGCCCCTGCAGCTCTGTAGATGGTTTCGGGTCAAGTGTCTACGAGCCTGTAATTAAAGGGTCAGTAGTTTGAGGACCCAATAATTACGGGCACCAGAAACACCAGCAAACTTGTAATTGCCTCCTAGGACTGTACCCTCCCTAGGAAACAGCTTAGGGCATCTTTTAAAAAGGGCCTGTGTAAGATGGTGCAAGCTTGGAACTGAGGACCAGATGTACGGACCTCTGTGTTTGCGACTCGCAATTTGCATTTTTTTGTGACTCACAAATTGTGAGTCGCAAACACTGATGTACAACAGTGTCTGAGACACTGATTGTGATTCCCAAATGGGCCTCATATTCATGAGGCAGGTCGCATTTTGCGACCCATTGGGAATGGCCGGCACTCACAGGGCTGGTGGCCTGCTGGGTCAGCAGACCACTATGTCTATGACTGCTTTTTCAATAAAGCCGTTTTTTTCATAATGCAGCCCATTTTCCTTAAAGGAAAACAGAATGTATTTAAAAAATAAAAATGAAACGTTTTAGTTTCTTTTTTTAAAGAGCTGCCTGCTACTAAATAAAATGTTCTCTGCCAATCACAAAGGTGAAGGTTTCCGCTGAGGACCCCTTTCCCGTTTACGATTGGTTTACCACCAATTTGAAATTGGTGGTAAATGCAATCGTTGTGCGACCAAAAACAATCTTACAGCCCCCTGTGACTTGCTATTAGGAAGGGACAGCCTTGGCACTCCACTTCCTAATAGCTACTGGCAAACCTATTTTGCGAGTCGGTAACAGGTTACTGATTCCCAAAATAGGTTTGGTACATGCTACAGCCCTTTTTTAGCTGTCATAAACACACTGATTTCCTGTTTGCGACTGCTAAAAACAGAGGTACATCTGGCCAAATGTCTATTTGCTCCATCCCTTATCATGCAGTCATCCTGCACTGGTGGAAACCTTCATGTGATAGCTTATCAGGCTTATGTTAAGATCAACAAAATAATTAGAAAGTTATAAATGCAACAATACCTAATCACAAAGTAAAACATTCTTTCCGGATTTTTCCCTCCATTGCCTTAAGGAAAAAGATACACAGTCCTGTCCGATTACAATAACAATATTTCTAGAGCGCTTTATATTTTAACACTGGAAGACGATTGGTCAGCAGATTGACATCATCTATATTTTCAACAGATCGACAAATTGTAACCATTGACAGAAAAATCCATGGTGTAGTGCGAAAATGTCCACTTGTGTCTTTATAATGTAATAATGGCTAAAGCTAGGCTTCGCAGGAACGGATCATAATTCAATAAAAACAATGAGCAACGACCATCTCATCAAGATATCGCATGCATTTTGTTAGCGTAATAGTCCGCAGTATTCAGTACGTCGGCATGTTTAATGTGTCGCATGAGGGAAGGGTGTAATTTGAGTTTTATGAAGTCAGCAGAATATGTCTTCAGTAATTATTTCCGATGTTAAATGAATGTTAGACTTTTCTGTATTAAGCTGGTCGTCTATACTTAGATGTTTGCATTTCCCTATCTTAAAATACCGTCTGAAACTTATAACAGAGACAAATAACCTTTTTGATCTGTATGTTACACGAAAACCAATAAATGCCACCTAATATTTAAAATTTAGTCTGAAAGTAAGTAACTGAGCCACTAGGAGGATATGATCAACTTTTCCATCATTCAGGCTCTCAGGAGGACAGGAAATACATTTCCTTCTGAAATAAAATCTGCATGAATTGACTTTGAAAGAAAGTCATGATTAAGCCAATAAAACGTTAACTGCACATGCCGGAATATAGAAATATATATTCTTGCTGCATTGAAAATGCTGCATAAATGTGCTATAAAATTGAGAGTGTAGTAGGCTGTCTGGGTGATATAGTCGTAAACTCTTTTCCTGAAATTGTTTGGAGAAATGCAAGTTGAAATATATATTGTAAGAATTCAGAGGGGAGAAAAATCAACTCATTGGAGACACCCCTCTTTTCTATGCATGGTTATCGGCTGGTGGCCTTCAGTGTCAGATAGGCAATGTGAATGCGGAGAGAGGGGATTATTTTATAATAGTGATATTAGTAGCATACTGCTGACCTCTATGATGCAGAACATTTACAGACATTTAACTGCGGGGCAAACATGGAGACATTGTCGACACCGGTGTTTGCACGTCCGTGACTGGCAGTTTTTCTTTGTTTTTTTTTACTGGAGTGACCCCCTATTCACTCCCCACCCTGCCCCAGGCATTTCTCCACCTCCAACTGCAGCGCTGTTTAATAAGGCAAAGTATTATACAGTGGAGTGGCAGGGTGTGTCGTATAATGGAGTGGTGTATTGTAGAGTGGAGTGGTGTGTTGTATAGTGGAGGGGTGTGTTGTACATAAAAGTTGAGTGTCGTACAGTGGAGCATCACTGACTGCAGTGCTGGGGAGTTGAGTATCATAGAATGGAGTGTCGTCAAGAAGAGTGTTGTACAGTGGCATTAAGTGTAACAGTGTTGCACAATGTAGTGGCATACAGTGGATTTCAGTGGAGTACAATGTTGTATAGTTCAGTGTTGTCGAGTGGAGTGTCATACAGCAGAGTGACACTGTAGTGTCATAGAGTAGAGTGTCTTACACTGGTATTTCGTACAGCTGACTGTGGTACACTGTTGAACAGTGGAGTAGAGTTTCATACAGTGGACTACTGTGTCATATAGTGGAGTGGCGTGTCATAGAGAGGAGTGGAGTGGTGTGTCCTATAGTGTCATACAGTGCAGTACAGGGGTTTAGAATGAATGGGCACAGAGTTGAGTAGAGTGCCATAGAGTAGCAGACAGTGTAGTGAAGTCTTGTAGAGTGAAGTTGCATAGAGTAGAGTAAGGTGTCATACAGTGGAACAGCCTGGAGTGGATTGTCGTACAGTGGCAGAGTCTGAGGCAAAGTGTTGTGCATTTGAGTAGGCTGAAGCGAAGTGGAGTAATGTAGTGTGGAGTGAAGTATAACAGCATAGATTTGTGCATTGTAGAGAAGAGTGGCATGGAATGGAATAGAGTGGAGTGGTGTAGCGTAGAGTTGAGTAAAGTGTCTTCAACTGGAATAGCATCTCATACAGTAGAGTGGAGTGTTGTGTCGTAGACTGCTGGAAAGTCCCATAGAGTGGAATAGAGTGCTGTACAGTGGAGTGTACGGGCATAGAGTGGAGTACGGTGCCGTACACTGGTGTTGTACAGGGGTGTACAGTGGGGTAAAATGTTGAACAGTAGAGTTGAGTGGCGCAGCATAGCATACAGTGGAGTAAAGTATCAAACAGTGGAGTGCTGTGTCATACAGTACAATGGAGTAGAGTGGAGTGGAGTAGAGTGGAATGGAGTAAAGTGTCATAGAGTGGAGAGGCGGGTCATACAGTGGATGGTTATGGTGTGTTGTAAAGTGTGGAAAACTATCATAGAGGGGAGTGGCATAGAGTTGAGTACAGTGTTGTAGAGCCGAGTGAGTTAGAGTACAATAGACTGTGGTAGACTGTGTTACAGTGGAGTGACATAGCGTATTGAGTCAAATAGCATACAGTGCCAGTGGATTAGAGTGGAGTAGTGTATGATAGAGAAGAGTGGAATAATATTGTGAGAGAGTGTTGTAGAGGGAGGTGCGTAGTGTCGTAGAATCAAGTAGAGTGCGGTAGAGTGGCATAGAGTAGACTACAGTGTTGTACAGTGTTGTACAGAGGAGTAGCATAGAGTGTAGTGGAGTCTAGTAGAGTGGAGAGTCATAGAGTGGAGCAGAGGGTCGTAGAGCAGAGTAGACTTGAGTGACATAGGCTGGAGTGGTGTAGAATGCAGTGTCGTACTGTGTCGTGTCACAGAGTGTTGTGGAGTAGTGTGTCATTGCACAGAATGGAGTGGCATACAGTTTAGTAGCATAGAGTGAAATAGCGTAGAGTGGAGTAGCACACAGTGGAGTGGCATATAGAGGAGCAGCCTGGACTAGGGTGGGGTACAGTGGAGTGTGTTATAGTGGAAGAGCATAGTGTGGAATGGCGTAGAATGTAATAGCATACAGTGGAATAGGATAGAGCGGCATGGAGTAAGGTGGAGTGGCATAGAGTGGAACAGTATAGAGTGGAGTACTGTACAATGTAGTGGCATACAGTGGGGTGGCATAGACTGGCATGGAGTACAGTGGAGTGGGGTAGAGTAAAGTTAAGCACAGTTAAGCACAGTGTAATAGCGTAGAGTGGATTGGGGTAGAGTGGAGTAGCATAGAGTGGAGTGGCTTAGAGTCGTAGAGTGGAGTGGTGTACAGTTAAGTGGCATACAGTGGAGTAGCATAGAATACAGTGGAGTGGAGTGGCATACAGTGGAATAGCGTAAAGTGGAATGGTGTACAGTGGAGTGGTGTATATTGGAGTGGTGTAAACTAGAGTGGCATACAGTGGAGTGGTGTACAATATAATAAAATAGAGTAGAGTGGTGTAGAGTAAAGTGGCGTTCAGTGGGGCAGCTTACAGTGGAGTCGCAAAGTGTGGAAAAACATTGAGTGTAGTGGCATACAGTGGAGTGAGGTAGACTTTAGTGTCATATAGTAGAATAGGATACAATGGAGAGGTGTAAAGTAGAGTATCATACAGTGGATAAGAGTATAGTTATGTAGAGTGGAGTTGCACAGAGTGGAGTGGGATAGAGTGGAGTGGTGTACAGTGGATTAGAGTAGAGTGGAGTGGTATATATATAGTGGGCTACTCTTGATGCCATCATCACTAATAATGATTTGGCCTCCCTTTCCAACATCATCCCCATCGACTGGTCTGACCATCACCTCAACCTCTTCACGATCACTTCTACGCCCCCCCCCTCCATGCCAAAATTATCAAACACAAGAAATTGACCAGAAGCCTTCATCTTATCCCTTCCGGAGAACTAGAAACTAAACTCAAAGCCCAATTCCTGCTCGCACCCCTCTCCCATAATGCGAACGCACTCACCGAGCATTATAATAAATCAGTCACCGAGGTCCTAGACCAAGTGGCCCCTCCCAAACTAAAAGCCCAAAGAAATTTACCTTCCAAATCCTGGTTCAACTCTGACTTCAACAATGAAAGACGCTCCCTTATACTGTCCGAAAGAACATGGAGGCAACACCTGTCCCCCTCCCATCTAGCCCTACTCAGATCTGCTAGGTCCAACTACAAAAAACACATCCTCAAGGAAAAGACCTCCTTCTTCCGCACACAACTTGATAGGGCCAAAAATAGACCCAGAGAACTATTTAGCATCGTCAAAAAACAGACATCCTCTGCCCCCCAAAAACTGACGGCCACAAATGAGAAATGTGAAGAAATTGCAAATTTCTTCACTGATAAAATCACCAAAATTGATCAATCCTTCCTCCCAAATCCCTTCTCTCCCAACCCACTACCTTCTTTTGACATATCTCCTGAATCCTCACCCCCATCTAATCCTCCCAAGGTCCCTCCCCGTCTTTCACCCATTACCTTCCCACCTGAATCCAACCCTTTTCTCCCCCAACAACAAACAAACAATGCCTCCTGGCATAATTTTCTCCCTGTCACGGAGCATGAAGTCTATAACATCATCTCTAAGCTTAAACCATCCTCTCACACCAAAGACCCTATGCCCTCCTACCTTGTCCAAGACCGCAAACATATCATCGCCCCACTTTGGACCACCATTATAAACTCATCCCTGACCACTGGGTGTGTTCCTGCCTCCCTCCAACTGGGTCAAATCACACCCATCCCCAAAAATCCCAACGCAGATCCCAATGACCCAAATAACCTCCGTCCTATCTCCAACCTCCCTCTTCTCTCCAAAGCCCTTGAAGAATGCGCCCTGCTCCAGCTGGATAATCACATCAACACTTTCGACCTCTTTGACTCACTGCAATCTGGCTTTAGAAAAGGATGCAGCACAGAATCGGCCATGCTCAATATAGTGGACGACATACATCACTTTCTTGACAATGGCGAGTCTTGCCTACTCATTCTCCTTGACCTTTCCGCTGCTTTCAACACAGTTAACCACACTGCCTTACTCAACACTCTTAAAGTCCGCTTTGGCCTCAATGGCCATGTCCTCAACTGGTTCACCTCCTTTCTCCGACACAGAACCCAACAAATCAAAATCGAGAACTGCCTTTCCAAACCCACCTCAATCTCCCTCGGCGTCCCCCAGGGATCCATTCTTTCTCCTGCTCTCTTCAACCTCTTCATGGAACCCCTCACCCTCATTCTCAAACAAGCAGGAATCAATTACCACCTCTATGCCGATGACACTCAACTTTACTATAAGATTAAATCCCACTCTGATGTCTTACACCTCAATGACACCCTGACCAAGATCAAATCATGCTTCCACCACAATCATCTCAAACTCAACCCTAAAAAAAACGAAATCATTCTCTTCTCCCCCAAAAACAACCCACTCCCCATTCATGACTGGATATCCGACCTTAATGCTATCAACTGCTCTCTCACCACTTCCAATTCAGTTAAATCTCTAGGCATCACCATTGAGAACAACCTTGCCCTTACCTCCCACATAAAAACCACTGCCAAAGGAGCACTCTTCGCTCTTCACTCTCCGTCACCTCAAGAAAATCAAACCCTTCATCCCGGCTGATGACTTCAAAAATGTGGTTCAATCACTGGTCCTGTCGAGAGTAGACTATGGTAACGCTATCCTCGCTGGAACACCTAAAGTCCATCTTGCACCACTCAAATCTGTGCTCAACCTTGCAGTTAGACTTATCTCCGACTACAAACGTTTTGACCACATCTCCCCCGCTCTTAAAGCCCTCAAATGGCTTCCCATCGAAGGCAGATCCACCTATAAGATTGCATGTATCACGCACAAAGCCCTCCAACAAAACTCCCCATGCTACCTCTCCGACAAACTCCACAAAGCGGGTTGCACCCGACTGACAAGGAGCACAAACACCCTCACTCTTATCCCCCCTTTGTTAAAAAAGAAATGCACACAAGCTCGATCCTTCTCTGGAAACGCCCCTTCCATCTGGAACTCCCTGCCCAAAGACCTTCGCTGTAACCCTTCCTACGTCAACTTCAAAAAAGACCTCAAATTGTTCCTCCTCAACAAATATTGGGGTCTCTTGTAAATAGCATTCGTATTTATCTGCTTTCCTGTTATATTGGTTCTTATTGTAATGTTTTTGACCTAATGTATAGATTACTGTACCTCCTCGGACTTCTGTAAAGCGCTCTGATACTCCTGGGTCTAGCCAGCGCTTTATAAAACCTTTAAAATAAATAAATAAATATATAGTGGAGTAACGTAGAGTGGAGAGGCATATAGGGGAGTGACATAGAGTGTAGTGCCATAGAGTGTAATTGCGTTTAGTGGAGTGGCGTAGAATGGAGTGGCATAGAGTGGAGTAGAGTAGAATGGAGTGTAGTATTTGAAACACGCACACTGAAAGTGGGTGAGCGCATGAATATGTAATGTGGAAGGAATATTTATTATAAATTATAAATGTTAATTTTTTGTAGTAGGTGTAAATAGTTTGAAGGGCCTATTATGATCTCGGTCATAAAGCCTCTGATCATCGGTTTTAATTCCGACCGGCTGATTACAATACAGCCAGTGGGAATTGAAACCAGCTGGTCATTCCGTCTGGCTTCCGATGCGCTCAAGGAGCCCATCGGCCAGTTGGAACCGGCCCGTATTCCAAGTTGACGGCATTTTACGCTGTGCGGATTATAATGCACGGTTTCCGGCAGGCTTTCTATGCCAGGCTTTCTGACATGGAAAGCCTGTCGGAAAGAGTGCTTGGGGGGCCCCTAGCAGGGCCCCCTTTTCCTTGCAGCCGAGTAACTGCCCCCCTGATAATCCCTGCACCCCTTTGGCAGGCACCTCAAGGTGGCTGCCACAGAGTGCAGGGATTAACACAATCTCCCATTTCTCTATGGGAGCTTGTGTTACGGCCGGTTTACAGCCCTAACACAGGCCACCATAGAGAAATGGGAGAATGCGACCGCACCAGGTGCGGTCGCATCATACTAAGGCGGTCGGGACTGCCGACCGGAAGTTGGTCGGTCCCGTTTCCGCCATGGTGTCAGTCGGAGGAAACTCTGACCGACATCGTAATAAGCCCCTAAGTGTTGTAAAAGTTTTAAGTGTTAAAATACAAAGGGGCATATTAACGTTCCCTGGCGCATCCGTGCATATCAGCAGGGATGCGCCAGGGAAAATGCGTCACGCAAGTTTACCCTTGCGCCACGTCCGATGCGCCGCATTTACAATGCGGCACATCGTGGCGCAAGGATAAGCAGATGTGTGACGCATATGCCGGCGGAAGGTTGGCGCAGTGCTGAAGTTGTGTCGCAAGCGCGACGCAACTCAAGCACTGTTCCAACCTTCCCTATCCCTAACATGGTGCGTCAATGCTTACGCCTGCTTGAAGCAGGCGTAAGGATTTGACGCACCAGCGTCGGAAAAGTGACTGCGTGAAATCTTGTAGATTTCACTACGTCACTTTTCCGAGGCGTTCCTGCGCCGGAATGCCCCCCCCTGCGCCGGTACGCCCACATGAAACCTGACGCAGGTTTCATGTGGCGCAGGGGTTTACTACGTGACGCATCTCCCTAGATGCGTCACGTTGTAAATATAGCGCAACGCGGCGCATGGTTTGCGTCGCCGCTGCGTCACATGCGTGACGCAACGGCCGCGCAAAAGTGGCGCAAGGGGCTTGTAAATATGCCCCTTAGTTATTTGCCGCAGTACACTGTATACTGCAGTACATGCCGGCGAGGAGGCAGTATGTGATTGCCTAATGGCTGTGTTTAATAAAGCTTGAAAGGCAGTCATGTTATTTTCAGCCCATGTTTGTTAGGTTGGGTTAGGGCCTTAGCTATGGCTAAGTAGTAGGTTTTATTGTTGTTACCTACCTAAAACCGCTATTAAAGTCATAATAGGTAGAGAAATGTTTTTAAACAATTTAAGTAGTGCTGTAATTTACAGGTATTACTGGGGTACTCTGTGACTTTTTTGTAAAGAATAAATATGTTAAAGATTAAAAATACACTGTAGTATACTATATTTGTAAAATATAGTGTAGCACAGTGTCTTTTTCAATTTTTTAAATATTTTTTATACTTTTTTTTAAAGTATCGCACTACTTACTACTAGGAAGTACCATGGGACTTTCTCACTATTACAATGTAATTGATTTCATTGGAAAGTTTAGTGGAGATTCATCAAACAGGTGCAAAGTTATTAATGGTAACATAATTCGAGGAATTCCTAGCTTTTGAAGCCCTAACTATAACTACAGAGTGGCTACTCACTGTATTCACTGAAAAAAACAAAGGTTAAAGTAACTTCATAGTTAGGTGAAATGTGCAATAACATTGTAACTATAAATTGTGCCCTAAGGTAACTATGATTTGAGCCCCAGCAATGCACATTTTTCTCATCAGTAATTTCATTGCAAATGTTGCAGTGATACTATCAATTATGTTATAAAAGATGTCATGAGTGAAAGTGATGAGGTATAGTTACCTTACGGCATGAGTTATTGTTACTTGAGATAAATATAACTTGTGAATTTCAGTGTTTTTTTAGTTTAAAATGTTATGTTGTTACTGAACATTTCACCTAACTATATCGTTACTTTAACCTTTGTTTTTTCAGCTAATTTCTAGGTATTTTTTAATGTAAAGTCATAACATACATAAAGCCAAGCCATTGCAGAACCCCTCCTCAAGCCTCAATAGGCCTCAGGGACACCAATCTTCTGGCCAAATTCCATTAAAAACGGAAAAGGGGTTGTGTAGCCCCCATCCCCAAGCCTGTTTAGGCCCCAAGGATCCCATCCCTGGGACTGTATTCAATTAAAAAAGAGGATGGGGCCTCAATGCCCCCCTCCCGAGCAAATACAATAAAAAAGGGCAGGGGAGGCGCAGCCCCCTCCTCTAACCATTTTAGGCCCCAGTGACCACTTCCCCTGGGGCTAAATATTATTAAAAAGGTCTGAGTCCTAAAATGGCTGCCACCATTTCCTGGTTGATGTGGTGGCAGCCAATCAGCTCTCAGCAGGAGATCTATCGGCTCTGCAGATCGTTTGTAGCATGAAATGTGCAAAGCTTTTGAGCATTAATTGCTCAAAAACTACTGAACAGTTATACACTAAATCACAAAAACCTGCTTTCTGGACCAAGATCTAGCTTTCTGCAAAATCTGGTGTAAGTCCATCATGTGGTTTGGGCTGCACCTGTGTCTAAATTTCCTATAGAAAAATGAATAGGGAAAAACGCGTTTTGGGATCCCACAATTTTCTTGGCCCCTACTAGACGGATCACCCCAAAACTTATCAGACGTGAACTGGTCAAATAGTTGCCCTTTTTCCAGGGAGATTTGCTAAACGGCACCGAAGTTACTAGCAACATACATTTTTATATACATATATATCCCAAATTGTTCTCTAACTGTAGTTTCATGAGGGTCAGATTTGTGCAGGTTTTCATAAGATTATAAGAAAAAGAGGACAGAGGAAAATGACTGTTTGTTTTAAATGTATTGTCAGTATATTTTCAATATATCATGGTCATCTGTTCCATGATAAAATGGGCATAACATTTTCCAGAACTGTCTGTCCTTTACTTGGTATTGTGGAGAACGGTTACAGACACTGCTTTACAAAACTCGCTAAATAAATACATGAATAAATAAATTACTATTGAGATCCAAATATTCAGACTAGGGACACTCCTGTGTATCCCGATTTGTGCTATATATAAACTAGCAATGATCGTCGTCTGCTAAAGAAAGGTCTATTTGCATCCAAACATGAATTTCCAAAAGGGCCAATGCCTATATGGCATCAGTGTTTCTAAGCTGCAGTAAGTTTACGATCTATCAAAAGTCTGAAACATGTCCAAAATCCCCCACTTCTAGTAATGCAAACAAAGTCTAAGATTTTGAGCTCATACATTTTGGGTGGTGATTAGTAAAGTCAGATTCATGCTTTTTTACAGTTTTTTATGTTGCGAGCACCTACCACTGGCAATTACAATTTGCCTAAAAATACTCCTTAAGCTGCCATATTCAACTACACTTTTGAAGCTGCATCTTTCCTTATTTTGAAAAAGGTCTACAACCCAGAATGTATGCCTTTAGTCTCTGACGTGAAGTTTTAAATTCTGATTTTATAATATGTATGAGAATCTGCAAGTAGTCGGGATCACTGACAAAATATCGAAGGTCAAAAAATCGACCTACAAAAATATCGCAACAAAAATATCGATGTCAATAATATCGAAATCCTATCTACAACATGGTAAGTACAAAAATATCGAAAAAACAATATCGATTGTCAAAAATATCGTTATCAAAAATATCGTTTTTTTTGTTGTTAAAAATAATATGTAAAATAAACTAAATAATACTTATAATTAAAATAAACATAGTTAAAAATATTTTATAATTTTTAAAATAAGTAACATATATAATTAAATAAAACATTAATTAAACATATACATATAATATATAATATATATACTTACTTTATAATGAGTTTCAATAATTATTTTAATAAATTATAAATTATTAAAAAATATTATAAATTACAAATACATCTATACACATAAAACAATAACATAAATAAAAATTAAATAATTATAATAACAAATTAAAAAAATTAAATTTACTTTTAATATTTTGAAAATTTATTATATACTCTATTAACTAAAATGATACAAAAAATATTAAATAGCGTAGGAAATAAAACTACTATTACAACCCCCAAAAAAACAAAAGTAAGATAAATGTTGGATAGCGTAGGGGTAAAAAATACTATTCCCACTCCAGAGAGTGCAACAGTAGGGAAAGTGTTGGATAGCGTAGGGGTAAAATTACTATTCCAACTCCAGAGAGTGCAACAGTAGGGAAAGTGTTGGATAGCGTAGGGGTAGAAATTACTATTCCCACTCCAGGGAGTGCAACAGTAGGGAAAGCGTTGGATAGCGTGAGGGTAAAAATTACTATTCCCACTCCAGTGAGTGCAACAGTAGGGAAAGTGTTGGATAGCGTAGGGGTAAAAATTACTATTCCCACTCCAGAGAGTGCAACAGTAGGGAAAGTGTTGGATAGTGTAGGGGTCAAAATTACTATTCCCACTCCAGAGAGTGCAACAGTAGGGAAAGTGTTGGATAGCGTAGGGGTAAAAATTACTATTCCCACTCCAGAGAGTGCAACAGTAGGGAAAGTGTTGGATAGCGTAGGGGTAAAAATTACTATTCCCACTCCAGGGAGTGCAACAGTAGGGAAAGTGTTGGATAGCGTAGGGGTAAAAATTACTATTCCCACTCCAGAGAGTGCAACAGTAGGGAAAGTGTTGGATAGCATAGGGGTAAAAATTACTATTCCAACTCCAGAGAGTGCAACAGTAGGGGAAGTGTTGGATAGCGTAGAAGTTACAAATAACATACTTATAAATTAATTAATTTTTTTAAATAATTAATTACTTATTAAATAACTCTAAACTATTTACCAATACCAATAAATAATTATTAAAAACATAATTACCAATAGAAAATTTATTAATAAATTAATAATAAATACCAATAAATAATAATTAATAAATATTAATTACTAAATAATAAATATTGAACAATAAAATATTTTTAATAACAAAAAACATATAAATTATTAAAACTTAATTACCAATTAACTAATATTAAATTAAATGCTTTTTTATACCAATAATAATAATAATTAAACATTAATTACCAATTAATAAATGATTCTTAATATATTGATTAAATTTATCAATAAATAATATTTAATAATATTTATTTACCAATTAATAATAAAACTACAATAAATTAATTTTTAGAACCAAAAAATTGTAATTTAAAAAAATTACCTATTAATAATTAATATCCAATAAATTAATTATCAATACCCAAAAATACATTTAATAATTACTTAATTAGATTTCAATTACATCCAAAAGTATTCCCCTATAAACACACAACACACTCCAATGATAAAATAATACACTTAACATAATGATCAATTAATCAATTAATAAAAAGTAATAACTAATTAATAATAATTAATTACCAATTAATAATTGATTACCAATTATCAATTAATTAACAATAATATAATTATCAATACCAATTAATTAAAATAAATTATAAGTTAATTACATTTAAATTACATGATGATCAATTAATGAATTAATAAAAATTAATCACCAATTAATAAAAATTAATGACCAATTATTAATTAATTAACAATTATATAATTATCAATAACAATTAATTAAAATAAATTATAACTTAATTACAATTAAATTACTTCCCACCCTATTCCCCTATAAACCCACAACCCGCTACAGAACTTAAACGTAAAGAATAATTAAAATTAATGTATAATTCCTAAAAATTAATAATTAATTTAGTATAATTAAATTACTTCCCACCCTATTCCCCTATAAACCCACAACCCGCTACAGTACAAAAAAAAAAAAAAACTTACAATTTTTTTTATTAACATATAAAAATTGTATACATATATTTTTAAACAAGTAGAACACTTAACAAAAACACATATAACACATACATATTAAAAACATAACAAAATACATAACAATAATACAAATATCGATATTAGTAACATCGATATTAAAAAATTCGATATTACTTACCTTAGGGTCGATATTCTGTCCATCGATATTCTGTCCCTTCGATATTCTGTCCCTTCGATATTTTAACTTCGATATTTTTGTATATCGATATATTATTTTCGATATTTTGTCTGCTCACCAAAGTATTCAAAGAAAGGTTTGAAGGACTTTTCAACTGTCATTGTATTTTGGCACATGTTCTAAAAACATGGGGGCTATCAAGAGTTTTGTGTCATCAATGCGCCATGCAAGGGGTTGCAGGGCAACGCAAAACCTATAATGAGATTTACCAATCTATGCAAGGCCACCTTGTGTGGCCCTTAGTGGCTTGGTAATTCTGGAGTAATACAAGGCCGCACAAGTCTCTATCTTGCGTTACTCCACCCCAGGAAGGCATTCCGTGGGTGGAGCATGGGCATTCTCACACATCCACCCATGGATTCTGAAGCATTCCCAGATTTACCAATACTGGCAGACCTGAGAATGCTTTAGAATTCTACGCCTTCCCAGGAGAGACGTAACATGGAGAAAGATATTTATTTATCCTTGATTTTCCCTCATTCTACATGTGCTGCATTCTGCAGCATATGCAGAAAGAAAGAGAAAAAAGCCTTAGAGGACTGTTTTGGTGCAGCAAGGTAACCCTTTCTGCACATAAACAATCCTGTCTGTAACGCAGGCCCCCTTGAACCATAAGCAGTTTGTGCACCAGCCCACGCAGAGAGCAGGAATGCGCCATATCTTGATAGACATGGTGCATTACTCCCCTCTCTCTTTCATGCAGCACAGCAAGGTGTCTTGCTGCTTTGCATAAAATACCGATAAATATGACCAATGATTCTGAAATAGTTATCTCAACTGAAGGTTACAACAGCAAAGAGTATGTGATTATCCAATAATGCGGTCCATCTCAATGCAGTCAATTCACAAATGCATTTTGGAGTATGTAAATTAGTTCTCCTGTACAACTCTTACACATACTCTTACATGCCTTTATGAATTGGCCTCAAAACATATTAAATGGGAATAAAATGAGAATGTCCCATGAACATTCAGAGACAACTAATGCAATTAGAAAGGACTGTGTCGTCTTTGGACTTTTACTCATAGGGACTGTGATGCTTTGGGCTGATTCGCAAAGGAATGTAACAGTACGTAAAAGACTGCTCATGTAGTACAACTTTCATACTCATAAATGCATTTGTAAATCAGTCCTTTATGTCTCAGATTCTCGTTGCCTTCCCAAGTTTTCTCTGGGGAGGCCAAAATACTCAGCTTAATAAAAATTGCAAATATGGTAATGTAGAGGGTTCACATTCTAGCATGCGAAAATTCAGTGCATAAATATATTTGCTCTTTTTAACTTATTTTTTGTTTCTGCCCAGAGAAATCCATTTAGCTACAGCCCCACCATAGTTGAAAGAGTTCCACTCTTTAAAACATATTTACTTCTATCTTGGAGAAACGTGACTCTTAGGGGCACATTACGATACCCGGCGTAAAAAAATCCGCCAGGCATGGAAGCGGCAAAAATCCGCCCGCACACACCGCCTGAACACCGACCACGCCATTATGAGTACACAAACTGAAAACCGCCATCGGCGGAAAAATCATACAAAATACCGCCCGCCATTGTCCGAGTCGGAGTCAAACCGCCCGCCACGGACGGAAACACGCACGACAACACAAAACCGCCCGCCCTCACGGCCGACACACCGCACGTGAAATTACGATCGCACCGACATGAGCGCGGAAAAACAACAAAAATACCGCCCGCCAGCGCAAACAACGCCGATGAGAATCGACACGGCAGAAGCCATGGCGCCCACGTACCTGCACAGAAACCATCCGCACACAAAACCAATAGCACACAACATGGCCAACAAGTCCACACAGCAAGGCACGCACAAATACACAAGCACAGTACACATCCCGAAAACACCCCCCGGACAAACAAAAAATACAAAGGCCAGAACCCCAGACACAACACACCTGAAAACAACAGACCATGAGGACACACCCACATAGGTGAGTACAAAAGCAGCACTCCCACAGACCACAACCCCTTGCTACATTGCAAACCAGAGAGGAGAGGAGAGGACACAGTGACACAGCAAGGACAGCAGCACACCACAGAAACGCACACATCACAACCACCACCACCACCACCACCAAACACCGGCACCACAAACCCCCTGCACATTACACAACACACACCGCACCACCACCACAAACACCATGGCACCACAAAGGATGCCCAAGTTCACGCCCATGGAGCTGACGGTCATGGTCGACGAGATCATCAAGGTGTACCCACAAATCTATGGGAACATGGTCCAGCACACACCACTAGCCACCAGAAACAGAATGTGGACCCGGATCGTAGACCAGGTCAATGCAGTCGGGACCCTGCCCAGGAACAGAACCGAGATAAACAAACGTTGGAATGACGTAAAGAGCCTGGTCAAGAAGAAGGAGGGCAAAAACAGAGAGCTGGCTGCCGTCACTGGCGGAGGGAATCCCGCGCTCTTTAAGACCTTCAAAGCGTGGGAGGAGAAGGTGCGAGTCGTAATCCATCCGGAGATCCTCGCCGGATTAGCAGGGGGAGTGGAGGCTGGTAAGTACAAACTAATGTATACCAGCACACCGCTATGTACACACATGCGCAACCACCATGCCACAGCTCCCAGGGACAAACACCCCCATGTCCAGCACACAATACACAACACATCACACGCACATGCAACAGACACTACCACACACAGGCCAAACCGAACAACTGTAAGATGCGTGGGGACATGTGTACACTAAGCCAGCCACGTAACCACCAACAGGTCCCCAAATATGCCAGAAGCGCCACAACGAGCACCCACCACACCCATGTGTCCGCCACAGCTGCACCAACTGACAAGTAACAGGTAAGTGGCAGGAACACAAAGTGCAGTGGGTCGGAGGGGGACAGCTGAAGTACAACACCCACCAGGCCCCCACTCCCACAGACCAGCAAGGTGGAGCACTCCCCACACCCATGTGTCAGGCACAGCTGCACCAACCGACAAGTAACAGGTAAGTGGCAGGAACACAAAGTGCAGTGGGTCGGAGGGGGACAGCCCAAGTACAACACACACCAGGCCCCAGTCCCACAGCACAGCAAGGAGGAGCATCCCCCACACCCCACACCCACGTGTCAGCCACCGCAGTGCACAACGACAGCCGAAAGGCAGACATCACGGTCCACAGCAATCGGTGTCAGTGGGTGTACAGCCACCCCCATGACCCACTACACCCCCCACCCCCACAGACCTGCAACATGGAGCACCCCCCGCTAAGAGCCATGTGGCATCCAGTACAGTGCACGCACGAACAACTTGCAGGTGGGAAACTGGACAGGGCTGGATTACTGGAGGCATGAGGACCATAACACCACCAACACATGGGACATGTCACGTAGCACACGAACACGCAGCACCGCCCACCGTCACGAACAAGTGAACAATGTGCACACGGACATGAACAGCAGACTCACACCCCACATGACCCATCACAGACATAGCAACACCCAAGGAGCCACGTCTGCATGCACAAGCCACACTGAATATAGTCCCACACGGCAGCCACTGTGCAACTCATCACACACAACCGAAACACCATTGAAGTCCTGTCCATGTAGCCCCTACTGCCTGTCAACCACACACCCCACAACTACGCCTATGTAAGACAAACAACACTAGACGCAACAGAGCGGAACAACAGAAATGCACACGAACACCACTGAACCCATCAAACACACAGACACACCATGCACATACAACATACCATCCATCCCATCCGTCAGCCCCAGTCTCATGAAAGGCATGTCATCCGCACAGCTGCCACACATACAGCAGTCACGCTAAGACACATGCCCATGACCAACTATGTGCCAGAAGTCAATTAAGCGCACAACACACTGTGAGCAACAACACACAACATGGGCCACACCCCCCGAGCACTGCAGTGATGCACATGGCACAGGGCAGCACGCACACCAAGGAGATGGGACAACTGCAATACGTTGGCTGGCACACAACTATCACTCACTCATAACGATGCGTCCAATGCCATGTCCAGTAACCACAACAGACAGCAAATATGCAGGGCATGTCAGGCATGCACACACCTCAGACCATGCACTGTCATGCTGCCACAACACATGTCACGTTCGGCACCCATGGCTCACAGCATGTACCCCAAAAGCATATACCCTCCCAAATGCGAATCTGGGGCATGGCCCCCATGTTGCCATATGCGTTCCTAAGCGTTCCATTTGAACCCCAAAAGCATATTCCCTCCCAAATGCGAATCTGGGGCATGGCCCCCATGTTGCCATATGCGTTCCTAAGCGTTCCATTTGAACCCCAAAAGCATATTCCCTCCCAAATGCGAATCTGGGGCATGGCCCCCATGTTGCCATATGCGTTCCTAAGCGTTCCATTTGAACCCCAAAAGCATATTCCATCCCAAATGCGAATCTGGGGCATGGCCCCCATGTTGCCATATGCGTTCCTAAGCGTTCCATTTGAACCCCAAAAGCATATTCCCTCCCAAATGCGAATCTGGGGCATGGCCCCCATGTTGCCATATGCGTTCCTAAGCGTTCCATTTGAACCCCAAAAGCATATTCCCTCCCAAATGCGAATCTGGGGCATGGCCCCCATGTTGCCATATGCGTTCCTAAGCGTTCCATTTGAACCCCAAAAGCATATTCCATCCCAAATGCGAATCTGGGGCATGGCCCCCATGTTGCCATATGCGTTCCTAAGCGTTCCATTTGAACTCCAAAAGCAAAGTACAAACCAGACCCAGGATGGGCCAGGAGCCCGCATACACCAGAGTCACAATGAGTAGGGGCAAAGCAACACACCCATCGGCATGGCCAATCCGTCCCATGCCACATGTGCACAGCACACAGTCCCATTGCCTAGCACACACACCTACAGATGCCACAGCCACACACTCGCCTCCGGGAAACCCATGTACGAGATTGCACGAACTGCCAATGTCAGACGACTAATACATACTTCGCCAGGTGCAACACAATAACAAATCTCATTCTCTCCACAGGTGACGAACTGCTGGACGCTGGGGATGGAGACAGCAGCCAGCACAGCCAGCCTACAAGCCCCCAACGAGGACACACGGATCTGGAGGATCTGTCCACCTCTTCGGACACGGACCACCAAGCTGGCCCATCTGGCGTGGCAGGGCCCAGCCGCTCCCCAGGACCCCTCCTACCCACCAACCCATCATCCAGGGATGCTGAACAGTCCCAGTCCCCTGCTGCCACTGTCGTTGCGGCCACACCCACGGTCATTGCGGCCACTACCACTGCCGCAACCGCCACCATCGCCGCACCGACCACCACCGCCTCCACCACCACCACGTCTTCGCTGGCACCAGCCCCAGCGCAGGTGGTGGCCCGGCCGACTGGATCCACCCTGGGAGCCACAGCGAGGACCGTGGTGAGCAATGTGGCTAGTGGGCAGGCCGGTGGCAGCAGGACTGGTAGGAGGAGCAGGGTCAGGGAAACGCCAGCCTCCCCTGGGAGCCATGCCCTGCCTCAAATGGCCAGAGTCCTTGGGGCCTATGAAGAGGCCCAAGGACAATGGGCCAGGTCTGCTACTGACACGCGGGAGGTGCTGGGGGTGCTGAGGTCCATGGACGCCCATATGGGCCAATTCGTGTCCCGTATGGACCAACTCGTGGACCTCATGGGCCAGCTGGTGGTGGCGGTGGGGTCACAGGCAAGGCCAGCAACACCACCTCCGCCACCACCTGCTAGGGCGCAGGCTCGGGCAGCAGTGTCCACTTCCCCTGCGTCCACAGCCAGTGAGCACACCTCACCCACCACCAGCAGGTCGCCACCACACACCCCCCTCCCAAACGTGGAAGGGGCCGTCCGAAGAGGAAACAGATCTCCCGGGAGGACTTCGCACGCTCCAGTCGCAAGTGAGGCAGCCAGCCAGCCTTCCGCCAGCCTTCCTTGACCAGCCACTGCATTGACTTGCTCTACGATCCCACTCCACACAGCCATCTGGATGGCATGTGTGTGTTGGACTATGGACATAGAACCAGTGGGTACACCCTGATCATCACGCAGCCATGACCGACAGCTCATTGTCACTGCACGCACCACTTTTGTCATCACCTTACACACAATCACATGTCACAGTTTGTAATAAATGCACCTTTTTCACTAACTGCTGTTTGTGCCCTGTGTCTTTATTGTACGGAATACAACGGCCACCTTGGGCGGAAAGGCACCTGATGCGTGGCATGGCAATGGAATCCGGAGGGCCTGTAGGGACCTAGGGGTGGGAGACAGAACAGGAGCACATTCAATGAGTGTGTCACACACCCATCACACAGTACATGTCAACAACTACAAGCAATGTACACACATCGCACAGAGCAATAGGGCACAATGCCACAGTCACCAACAGTGGCATACTACCCTGGCCATGGAGCGTTGACACACTGCACGCAGTGAACATACGGCCACCCTGACACAGCACACACACACCTGCATAGATACAGACACATCATCCGTCGTACATGGACACTCACCGTCAAGTGAAGTAGCGGGCGATGAGCTGCTGGCGCACATTCCCAGCTTCCTCCTCTCCGCTGTCCACCTCACTCGAGCTGTCCTGGTCTGCGGGCTGGGGCCCTGGTTGATCTCCGTCATCCACAATGAGGGGGATCTGCTTCCGAATGGCCAGATTGTGCAGCATGCAGCACGCCACCACTATCTGGCACACCTTCTGTGGGGAGTACGCCAGTGCACCCCGGTGCGGTCCAGGCACCTGAACCTGGACTTGAGGAGGCCAAAGGTACGCTCAACCACACGTCTGGTCCTCCCATGTGCCTCATTGTATCGATCGTCTGCTGGGGTGCGAGGATTCCTCAATGGACTGAGCAGCCATGCCCCATTCGGATACGCAGAGTCACCTGGGTGTGAGGGACACAGAGAATCGTTGCTATTCCAACTGGACAGGGGACAGCATCGCACAACCAGCACGCTACACCACTCCACATACTCACCGACAATACAGCCACGATCCTGTTGCAGATTGGCCATCAGTCGTGGCAAGATGCTGTTGCGCATTATGTGTGCGTCATGGGCCTAGCCTGGAAACTTTGCACACACGTGGGTGATCACCATGTCCTCAAGGCACACCACTTGCACATTCAGGGAGTGCGTGTGCTTCCTGTTGCGGTACAGGTGCTCAGTGGCCTGTGGTGGAACAAGGCCAACATGAGTGCAGTCAATGGCTCCCACGACGTGTGGGATTCTGCCAAGGGCATAGAATGCACCCTTCACTGCCGCCAATTCACGAGCCCTGGGGAATCTGATGTACCTGTTCCGGTACAGCATCATGGCTGCCAGTACATCCCTCAGCACCTTGCTGAACATGGGCTGGGACATCCCTCCTCCACTGCCCACTGTGTGCTGGAATGACCCAGTGGCGAAGAAATGCATGGCGGCCATCACCTTAGCCGTGGGGGTGACAGCAGTCGGATACACCCTGCGGGGACGGAGATGGGGCTCTAACATGGCACACAGTCGATGCAGAGTTGGCCTGTCCAGCCGAAACTTCCTGATTACCTCTGTATCGTCCATGTCCGCCAGCAATTGGTATGGGCGGTCAATGTTCGGTCTCCGCCTGGGTTAAATGGCAGAGGACACATGTCAAAGCAACACGGCACATAGCAATTTCGCATACACATCACTGACATGACTGAGCAAGCACATGAGCCACAGCCCAGCTGTCAAGCTGGGACGGCACGGCCACAATACACTTACACAGGTCTCCCAACAATGGCAATGGCAAGTGAGACATACCACTGCCATGTGCATGCACATGGGGATCTAGGCCCCAATGACTTGCGGGCGTGCTGATGGGGACTGACTGCATATTCGTCAAGCGGCAACGCCACGGCAACATGAGTGTCTGCTGAGCATGGTACTGCTTCCGAGGCTGGATGAGTATGGCACACGACGACAACGATGTGGGCACGGGCTGAGCGGCCAATACAAGTGGGACCTGTGGCACGAGGGGATATGAGACAGTAGTAGGTGTCAGCACTGCACCCTATGTACAGCACTGTACGGATCACAGCTCCCGAAACATTGACTGGTGTCCACATTGACAGCCCCATGCCAAGACGGCTGTGTGCTTGCAGTCACACGTCACAGGTGAGAGGTTACATTGCACGTGCCAGGTGGCAGTCGTACATAGTGGGAGCTGGCATGTGTGTGCATGTGTCTCCTGTTCAGGATCCACCAGATGGGCGCTGACTCTGTACTGACCATTGGACACAGCATGTTCCGTGGAAGGCTTGTGTGTGTGGGATGGTGGCACTGGATGTGCCTCCGTTGGGTGGGGGCCATGCACAGGGCGGGTACGTCGATGATTGCGCATTGTTGGTCACGGTGGGTGCACCAGCCAAGATGTGTTGCCCTGTGTTCAATTCCTATGTCCGCATGATGATGGACTGTGGATGTGGGCAGACTACACATTGGTCGATGTGCTGTCTATATGCATGTGCCTTCACACCAGGCACAGCTGCCCCTGCACATGTGACCCCTGCTGGACTCGCTGCTGGGTCTGTGGAGCTGATGCACCTTCTGCGCGTGGGGCGGACAGCTCTCCTCACTTCCCTCATTGCGCATGTCATGTCTTTGCCGCAGGTGACATGGATCATGGAGGGCCCACATGTACGCGTGGGTAGGCTACACATGATTGTTCACTGGTCGCCACCCCCAGTCAGTGTTTCGAATGGGAAGGTTGTCGTGCTGGTGGTATGTTCGATGTGGCGGATGGGCGGGCCTAGGTGCGGGCTTACATTCCGGACATGGGGGGTAGTTGGATTGGCGACTAGTTGCAGTACACACGGGACACGTCTCTTCCTTTCCACATCTGGGTCATCCCTTGTACTAACTGACAGTGATACAGTCATCTTCGCCCCAGCCCTCATGTCCTCCCCTCGCCCCCCAATATGCATGCTCACCTGCGAGGCTAGCGCTTGCACAGGCAGCCCCAAGCTCGCACCAGAGAGGGCAAGGAGTGTATGTGTGGGTCCAGTTGCACGAGTGGGCTGTCTCAGGGTATGATGTGTGGCGGGACGCCGTCCACCTGCGTGGTGCCCCAAATGGAGACCCGGCCTGCATGGACTATGCATCACAGTCTTCGCCTTCCGGATCCGCCACCTGCGACACCCAGTGGCTGTGGCTGCCCTTGCGGCCAGGCCGCGTCCGTCTGTGGCTGATGGCCCACACATTCACTCTTTGGCCTCTCTGGGGAGGGCTCAGGGGTGGTGGCGCACGCGCTTGCACTTAGTCGCAATGGCATGTGGCGTGGTTGGTATGATGGGCAATGGATGGGATGGTGCGAGCCACCTCCTGTGACGTCAGTGCTGCTCATGCTGTGGTGCGTCCCCCTACACTTCCATTTGACTTTTTGCCATGCTGGACGTTGAGGTTCTATTGCCTGCGTGATATGACCAGGAGGAGCGCGAGGAGACCTCTCACACACCATGCTCCACTGCCATCCCGTGCCCTGTATCGCCTGTGCGGATTGACTATGTTGGGGTTACACCTGGTCGACTGGGGCTGTGTGTGCCTTGTCAAGGGGCATGGCGGGCGCACAACAGGATCCAGCTTGTCCACAGAGGGTGGGCTGAGGTGCGCCTGGTACCGCTTTGTACGTGTGCCCGGCTGCTGTGCACACACGTGTTCACTCCCCCCGACAGGTGTCCTCTCACAATGCCCAGGGAAGCGGTGGTGTACTGTTCATGACCCCTCCCAACACGGCGTGCTCCAACTTGGCATGTGCGCATCTACCCGTCGCACCCACCCACCTGAGCACTGCGTCCATACGACTTCACACGACACATGTGTGTCTTCCACAGTAGTGCTACTCATTTGCGTTGACATCCAATACCAGTGGACTACATGGTCATGTCACGACTGCCGTGTACTTCACATACTCTCATCCTCTCTCATTCGTACTTGTGAAATGAGTCAGCGGAGACAGTTCTGGTTTCAAACATTATATTGAGTCTTCTGTCCTCTGTGATGCAGTATAGTGGACACTACTGGCAGCGGAATACATGTTGAGGATATACTGAGCATGATTACAAATGGGATAGGGTGTGGGGTTACATCTGCTTGGCCAAGGCTGTGCTAATGTACATTTACGTATAGCTGCGGAGCTGCGGACTTTGACACAGACGGTATACATGTAGCCTACCAGACCGCTCGGCATCATGGGCACAGTCCATCTCAGTTCCATGTGACAGGTTTGCTGCGGTTGTTCCTCGTGCACGCGTGCATGTGAGATGACATCAGGGCATGTGCTTGCATGCATGCAGCGGCGTGCCACTTGTTGTTGCACTGTGGTGGTTACTGGACATGTCACAGTCACTGGGGTCGTGTTGTTGTTGTATGCACTTGTCGTCCATGCAAAGGTCCTGGTATGGGATTCCCGGGGCGGGGGTGGGAGGGGTGCAGCACCCACAGACTCCAGGCGACCTATTCATGTCCACTGAGCGGTGTGTGTGTCCATGTGCGCTGGATCCATGTCGTGTCCTGGTTGTTCGTGCAGTTCCGTCCATGTGGGTGCGATGCACAGAGCCCATGCCACTGCCTCCCACGATGCATGCGGTGTTCCTGGATGTGATGGGGAACAGTGTGCATGTCCCGGTCATATCCGATGTCATGGCGATGTCGTTGATGGTGTGGTTACAGTTGCCGGTCGTTTGGTATGGCTGTTGTGGTGGTGACTGGCCAGTCCGTGCGGAAGCTGAGCATGGGTGCGGGGTTGGACTTCATAGGTCACTCGGGGAACCTGCGTTGTGGTCCGACGTATTTACAGGTTGACAGGTATGCGATGCCGTCCAGCAGGGCTTCCATGTCATTGGTGGTGTACATGTTTGCCAGCCAATGAAGCGGATGGTGGCTGTCAAGGTGTTGTTCGTAGGTTGTCCCTTGGAGGACCATGATGGGGCATGCTGGGTGACATTCGATGTAGCTGTTCTCGATGATCCGTCGTGTGGAGGCACAGTGGTTCCATTTCAGTGCGCGTGCGATGTTGGCCCCATACGCCATGCCCCCATAGGCAGAGCAGGCCCTGTCGTGTGCGTCCAGAGGGAGGAGTAGTGGTAGCAGGTCCGCCTTCAGACATGCCGGGTTGGAGAGGCATATCTCGACGGGATGCTGGTAGGGACACCTCCGACAGTAGAAGACGGGCATGACGCAGCTGAACAATGTGATGCGGTAAGTCAGTCGGTAACTTACGTTCAGCAGGGACAGGAGATCGCATCCCAATGTATGTATCGTGCTGGTTTGGTACAGCTTGAGCTCTTCGGCGTAGTTGGGTAGGTGTGTTGCGGTTGCCATTTCGCAGCGGTTCGTAGAGGTGGCGTGCTCCGGCTGTGTGTGCAGTCTGCAATGTGCACGCTCCGGGGTTGCTGTGAGCTCTGTGTAGTCGTGGGGAGACAGGACTTGTGTTCTGTTGGCTTGTTTGGAGGACACGGGCCCTCTTCCCACATGCTTCTCAGACAGTTCAAGGTCGGTGCTGTGTGACTCCTTCCAATTAACTTGCATGTGGCCGACATGGGGGAGTGTTTTCTTCTTTCCTCCCCGTCCGTTGTGTGCTTCTGTGATATGCGCTATCTGCCGTGTGGTCGGTCTCCTCAGCATGCCTGTGTTGGTCTATTCTTGGACAATGGCTGTATTCACCGGCTTCTGTCGTAGGGCTGTGGTTTCGGTGTTGGAATGGAAGGTCATTCAGTGCTGTCTGCTCTCCCTTGTGTGGGCGGCAGGCTGCCTTTCCGCTCTGCGTTGGGCCTTGTGTGTGGATGTAATTCTTGGGCCACCTGTTGTCGGTCACCGGGCTCTTTGGTGTTCCGTTTCATGTGTCTTGTTCATATGTGCAGGGTGGTATGGGTTTTTCAGTGTGGTACTGGCGTTCCTCTTCCCGAAGGGGCCCTGCTTCTCCTAGTTGGTGTTGCCGCCGCTGTGTGCTACGCCATGTTTGTTACACTGGGGTGTGTCCTGCTGTTGCGTGTCTTCACTGACATGTGTGCGTCGGTTGTGTGGCGTTGGGTGTTGTCCGTGAATTGGGCGTTGGGGACATGTCTGTGGCCGGCCTGTCACGTGTCATGTGCGTTCGGGGTGGGGCTGATGTGTGTGCTGCTTGGTTGTGTCCCTGTGTCTGTGTGCGACGCATGCATGGCGCTGCGGTTGGCCTCTGCGTTGTGCGCATGTGTGGCGGCGTCATCGGCGCTTTGGGGCCGTGACGGGGTGGTTGGTTCCTAGTCCCAGGTGGTGTGTACACATGTGTTCTGCGATGTTACGATTTGGCCTGTGTGTCATATGTAGATGCGATGGTGGATGTGTAGTGTACACGCGCTGGTGGGGGGTTGTCCGCTTTTTCCGCCCTTGCACTGTGTGCGCTGTTTGCGTGCACTTGTTGTGTGTGTGCCTACCTGCGTCTCCGCGGTACGTTGCGTCCTTGGTGGTGCATCAGCAGAAGCATGGGAAGGGCCTGCAGTGCTGGATTCATGCCCGGGGTGCCGCTTCTTCGTTGTCCGTGCTCTGCGTCCGTGTTTCCGCCTCTCTTTCACGTGCGGTGTCTCTTTGCCGTGGGAGCCGTTTGTTTGCGGCATCGTAATTTATGCGCCGGGCGGGACGTGTTTCGTCGGACGGTGTGTGTCAGTTGTGCTGCGCCGCTACGTGTGCGGGCGCACTTTGATGGCGGACGGTGTTGCTGGCTTGCCGGCGGTGTTTGGCCTGCTTTTCGCATCGTAATTGGGCGGGCGTGTGGACTGCTGCGTGCCGGCGGTAACTGGTGGTTTTTGCATCCGCCAGCACGGTGGTAGTGCTTCCGCCCGCCATCGTAATGGGCCCCTTAGGCTCCTCCTGGTTAAGAGACTGTGTGCAAATGGTTTTGTGAATAATACCTACCAGACTTGGCCCACAATTCAAGACTGTCACTAAATCTATACACATTGAAAATCTCTCCAACCTGTTGGAATATTAAGTATGAATAAATCCACTTATGGGGCAAAATTTCACCACCACTCATTCTGTGAATCAGAAATATAATCTGGCTTTAGGAAATATTGGCATTGCACAGCCACATGCCTTATACCGTATTAAAGTGGCCCCATGGATAAATGTATTCAACCTTAAATTACGAATAGTGCTCGCTACTTGTAATTCAAACTGTCTGTAAGAGATAGCGTTGAAAGCAGTTTTGTTTAAAAAAAATCCTCTAGACTAAATATGTTCTGGTACAGGTTTGGGAACAGAAGCCTGAAGATAACATGTGTTCTTGACTCGGCTAGCTCTTTTGTAAAAGCTCTTTTTATTCGCAAGTCACAAGAGTATCATCTTTTTCACACCTTGTTGCAGACCACAGCTTTAAACAACTACTCGTGTATACCGGCAAAACAATTGTTACAGCTCTACCATGGCAGCTGTAAAACAATTGTTACGACTCTACCATGGCAGCTGTAAAACAATTGTTTCAGCTTTACCACGGCAGCTGTAAAACAATTGTTTCAGCGCTACCACGGCAACTGTAAAACAATTGTTATAGCTCTACCATGGCAGCTGTAAAGCAATTGTAACAGCTCTACCACGGTAGTTGTAAAACAATTGTTATAGCTCTACCATGGCAGCTGTAAAGCAATTGTAACAGCTCTACCATGGTAGTTGTAAAACAATTGTTACTGTTCTACCATGGCAGCTGTAAAACAATTGTTAAAGCTCTACCATGGCAGCTGTAAAACAATTGTTACAACTCTACCATGGAAGCTGTAAAACAATTGTCTCAGCTCTACCACAGCAGCTGTAAAACAATTGTTACAGCTCTACCATGGCAGCTGTAAAACAATTGTCTCAGCTCTACCACAGCAGCTGTAAAACAATTGCTACAGCTCTACCATGGCAACTGTAAAATAATTGTTACAGCTCTACCACAGCAGCTGTAAAACAATTGTTTCAGCTCTACCACGGCAGCTGTAAAACAATTGTTACAGCTCTACCATGGCAGCTGTAAAACAATTGTTACAGCTCTACCGTGGCAGCTGTAAAACAATTGTTACCCTACACCACTAATGGCTTCAGTACAAGTCAACTCTTCACTGATGCCTATTAGGAGTACTCCTTTGTGTTTGCTGACATTATGGCTGCTCAAGACGTCATAAAGAGCCCAAAGATGTATCCGCTGAGAAAACATTTTTTTCCAATATTAAATGGCATTATATATGTAAGGTGGCAAGACATTACGATCCACTTTTTAAGGATCTTGAATGCTTGGTTTTAGCAGTGCTTAATTTGAGCCGGTGCTTTCCGGTGCTCGGCACCTGCACTTAATTGCCGGCACCGGCACTTGGAACAGCTGCTCATTTAAAGATGAACAGGAAAACAGTTATTTAATAATTCAATACATGTCTAAAACAACTAATAACAGCCACCCAAACCATTTTTAAAGCTTGAGGTCCTTGAACAGTATGAATTCTAACACTTGTAGCAGTGTGATGGTTAGTAGTTGTGTAAGTTCTGTTATTGGCAGCGCTGGCACTGGCAATGTGTGGTGCAAACTGCGTTGGCCTCATCACGAAGGCCCCGGCACTTATTTGTTTACAAATTAAGCACTGGGTTTTAGGGTCAGGAACCAGATGCAGAGAGGTAACTGTGATAACTGAGAGGAAAGTTTCAGGGCTTCAAAGGCGAGTCTTTTAAGCCTTAGCCATCCTTCCCCTTCCCCAACTCCACCCCGATATTTTCTCCTGCATGACCCTGACTGCTGGTTGGAACCAGTGGGATCTGGAAATGTGTTCATGGTATTCCTAAAAGAGCTTTTTGGTTGGAGGCGAGATTTTGGCATTAGTGTTTTTGGTACATGAATATATTTGCTGCTGATATGCTTTGTATTAATATGATTTTCATTTCAAAGGCTGAAACTAGAACATATGTATCCTTGCTTTAGAATAAGAAACAAAGGATTCAGACGTTTATCTTTTTTCCACTGGGAGGTGCCGTCACTAGACAAGCATTGCTTTTAAAATACAAGCAATATAATGGTAATGTCAATGTATTTTACCAGCGTCAGTTCTTCAAGTTAACATAAAAATAGCTACAGTGCTCCTAAAATATTACTTTTATTTGATGCTTGTAGAAATTAGTCTTAGTCTGCTACTTTCAAATTATCCATTGGAACATGCTTACATTTAAATGTAATAATGATCAAAATTTAAAATGCAAACGGTTCTACTAAAGACACGTTTCTAAGCATTATCTCATGAGGGAGGGACTTATTTTTCGTGTCTGAATGAGCAATATTAATATACCGCAGTGAGGAAACACTTATTAATGTAGACAAGTTACTTCAGCACCATCTAAAATGGAAATAGTTTAAACTATCTTTGGTAGTAGCAATATTTAGGGGAATAGGTTTAGCCAGTTTACAAACCATCTGAATTTTGAAAAGGAATGGAAATAATGTTGACTCTTGATGGAGAGGTTTAGTAAAAAAATGATTACACCACAAACACATTTGGACATAGATTTACTAAGATTCTTCATCGGGTTGGGTCACTTTTTAGTCACAGCCTTGTTGCAAAATCTGATTTGGTATGAACTAAGACATGCGTCAACAAGGCATTGCATGGGGTATCCACCAATGTATTTTGAGGCAAACCCTTATTTACTAAAGTCAGTAAACATGGATTTGTGCCAAAATGGGGCACCTTCCCATGTGCTGCACTCTACAGCACTCAATACAAAAAGGCATAAGCCTCTAAGAATAGGTTTTTTGCAGAAAGTATCGCTTCTTGTACAAAACCTATTCTGATTACAATGTAGGAACCCTTGTGTAGTGGTGCACGGGTGCCTGCATTGGCACTAAGCAGCCAGAGCTACAATAGACCAGAACTGCACCGTGAAATGTTAGTAAATATGCTCCTAAATATTTATTTTCAGTCATGAACAGACAAGTAATCATTTAAATAACTCATTTGTATTGGGATTGGGACCTCTTGCAGAGATCTGTTTGTAATTTGCACGTATTAGAATTTTTGTTGGACAACTGAACAGCTGTCCATATATCAAACTCAGCAGTGCACTTTTTTCGACTCCTCTGTAGCAGGTGTATTAGACCAATGAGTTAGTGTATTAAATAATTTTAGTGACCACAGAACAATCATCAGATCCTTCAACTTTACCTGGATGTACTACTGTGGTCCATATTATACATACAGATCTCTACCACATTTACCCAAAAACGCTATCTTAGTTCATGATTTTGTTATTTGCAATCCATTTTATTGGTAATGGTTTTGGTATAATGCAGATTACATACTGGTGTTGGCAGTCACTGTTATAACCTCCTCTCTATCTCAACGTGATGAGATTTTACATGGTGACCTGTAAGCTTGACACACCTTTGGAAGCAGGTGCCTTAACCACCTAAGCTGCACTACTTTGAGTGGAGTCTCTGGCTAACAGGTTAGGTTCTGTTCTCTAAAGTATGTATCTCAACTTCCTGAGCTATATTACTGAAATCAGCAACTGTAATTTATAGACTGAACATATATTTCTGCAACTAGTTCCGTAGCATCCTTAAATATGTTCTGTGATTGCATCCCACTTTTATTTTTTGCAGATTTATATAGCGCAAACTCGACCCGAGGGTATTAGAGTGCTTTACATGAGCACCAGTTACGTTACACAAGGACACATTCATTTTTTGGTAGGCACAGGGAGATTCAGTGATGTGCCCAGATTCACAGGAAGCTGAGCGGATGCCGAGGCTCGAACCTGGTTCTCCAGCTCCAAAGTCGGCAGCTCTAGCCCTAAGGCCACAACCTCTACCATAACTTCAGATTAAACACAGGTCTATGAAGCAGGAATGTTAACTTTCTCAGCTATCCTATTGATAGTGCATCTTAAGTGACCTGCAGATTAAACATGGCTGTCTAGAGACATCACAATAACAAACTGAGCTATCTTCAGTGAAAACACCAAAAAGGTCAATAGGAGAAAGAAACTGTCTGTCTGTGCGCATGGGTGTGTATCAATAGGTGTAAGTGCATGTATGTTAGAGAGAGACACTGCTCAATCTCCTACTTAACTTTCTGAGGCACATAGATGTTGTAAGATGATGATTTATTGCCAGACGATGCCTTACAATTCCATTGGTGATCAGTCACGAGTAATTATATTGATCTGAAAAGAGTCAAAAACTGTGCTATGACTACTTACTGTGTGAAAGAGATTTGGTTATTAATTGTGAAGAAAGTGTAATAGGATGTGTAATAGGTCCACACTTGTCTTTTTACTGGGAACCAACTTCCCCACTGTACCACTTGACTCTCTCAGGGTAGTGAAGTAAAGCAGTCCAAGGCCTTCTCAGGGACGGTAGTGTGGGATAGCAAACTTAATTCACTGGCATGAAATAACAACACTTGATAAATTATTGTCCAGATAGTGTTTATTCTTTTAAAAGGAAACATACCTATGTTACACACACACTACTAAATGCTATGCATTAAATTCCAAATATGTACATCAGGTAGATGGAAACACCTTCAGTGACACCCTTCCTCATACCACTTTACACCTCTAGTGGGTCCTGAACGCCATAATCACAACCCCCTCTCTCCCATGCTAGATGCAACATCACAATACAAGTCTGTGTCGTTAGGTATAAGGCAGGCCTACTGGCTTTTTCGAGGTGTCACCACATTAATAAAACAGACACCTGTTAGGATTTATCAGTGTTATAAGTGTAAATCCATCAAACCAATTTGGACAGTAATTATATTCAAATTCATTCATCAATACTAATAATATTTCATTTCAATTTAAAATGTTGCCAGAATCCTTTTTTGTTTTCTACAGGTCATAAAATGTAGCCATAAGACCAATCACAAGAAGTCTCTACTCTCTGGAGCCCAACAATAAAAGCTCCATCTCTAAGCTTCAGCTTAAAAATAATGGACATCTATCCTAGGGTCATCATTTCAGTGTGTTCTGAGACTTATGGCAAGCTTTTTCCAACCACTTCTGGGGGGCTACTGCAACCTTGGAATCCCCAACAACATTTTGGAAAACCCATTTGTGGTGCTCATTCAACACAGAACCCAACACATATGCAAATAAGGTTCTCACTGGGTATTATAGGTCTCTCCTTGCCGCTCTCGAGTAATATTTTATGAGCAGATTTACTCTAGGCTTTCCCGTGTGCTGCCTTCTACCATGGGTCTTTTTGTCCCATTTCTTCACAAGTGTGGGGTGCCCAGGTTCCCGTTGCCTTGCCTGCTCATCACACGCTTTACATGACAGGCACACCACACACCTTCCATGACAGGCACAAGAGCCAGCAACACTTTACTCTGCTAATACTTCGGGTAGGATCAACAGGGCTTGCTTCCTTAACCGCCCACCCAACTCACCTCTTTTCTCCTGTCCTTGAGGGCAGGAGACTATATGCTGGTGCACCTGACCAACCCAGACACAGGCATAGAGGACGGGCAATGCACCCAACCTTCTGTTTTGTGTCTTGGGGGATGGTGACCCCCGGGTTATTAGGTATTACGGTGGGCCCTGGGATATTGGGTGTCCGGGACCAGAAGTTGAATCAAGGAGGGAACCCCATATATGCCCCTTCCCCAGGAAAATACATAATTTAATAATGCATTTATTCCTGGGCCCTGGCACACCCCAGGGGTAATTGTAAGCAAGAATGGCATAGCGCTGCATTCCCATTTTTCTCACTATTCTTTCTCTGGGGCAAAATGTTAAACCTTTATATCTCTGGGCTTGTTGGGCCAATCTTGGGCTCACTTGCTCCTGGTGGTCACCCCTAGCCACCATGAGCATTTTCTCCAGGCTTTCTGGCCTCTAAAAGGGCACATTTTGTGGTGAGCTGAATATTTGAACTCCCTGCACCAGTCCTATACTCTGCCTGGCTCCTGGTGCTCCTCGCCTGCTGGTGGGGGTATGTTGCACAGCCCCTCTGCAACCATCCAGCAGAACATACTCTTTGCCACACTCCACAGGCCCCAGATCCTTCTGGCTTGTTGCAGGCCACCCAGTGTGGGTAATGGAGTCCAGTTTATTTCTCCCACCTGTTCCTTATGTGACATAAGGAGGCCAGCACCACTGTCCCCGAGAAATCCATCCTAGTCCTGGGGCTCAGCCGGAGTCAAAGATCTTAGTCCAAACTTGCAGGGGAATCAGATGGCTTTTCCTTTCAGCTGGGCATCTTTTTTGGTTTTGTCACTACCAGGTCCAGGATCTTCTGAACTAACTCTCCCATGTGCAGGGGTTTTTAAGTGGAGGTGGAAGGTTTTAGGTGACTAGCTCCCCTGAACAATCCTACAATGCCATATCATCCCTCCAACCCTGTCGCAACCTTCCTGCGCAGCATCACGGGCCAATCAAAAATTACAACGTCAAGTTGTCTCTGGTAAGAGCTTCTCTAAGAGCCTCAGCTCTGCCCCGTGGTGAATCAGCTGCCTGACCCCCTTCCCAACGAAACTTCAAAGGTGAGCCCAATCTGTGTTGGCTCCAGTGTTCTGGACTCCCTCCTTTGTTCCAGTGGCCCTGGGATGCCCCTGCCCTGGTGCAGTGAGTCAACCTAATTAAAAGATGCAGATGTCTTCTTCCACCCCTTTCCTTTACCCGGAACTGAGTCAAGCACAGTTAATTGCCCCTTTGTGTGGAAGGTCTTTGATCACTCTCCTGGGGAGCAGAATAATTAACATGGCTTAGCAGTGGGACAAATGCCCTGAATCTGATTTTGAGCTGAGTCAGAGAAATATGATAAATCCTGAAGTTGCATAAGATGTGGATGTGTGTTATTAAGGATTCCTTGGTGTGCACGTTTTACCCCAGGTTGTTACCTTTGTGATCCCAGTTGGCCTAACTGATGCAAACCTGTACTTTAGGGCTGATTTCACCTATAATTTGTACACACAGAAAACACCACAGATTTTCCAGTAAGCGCTACATACCTACACTATGAATACCTACCCATATTATGAGGCCTATCGCAGGTCAGTACTAATCCTTGCCGAGTCTCTTCGGCAACAGGTTACCTGTGTGTGGATACTGGGATGAGCATAATGGTAGTCTCACAATCACAGCCCGCACACGTGTGCTCACACATATGGTCCCATATATGCTCATGTGCAACCAGTCCAGTGTATCTTACCCTAGCAGTGCAGCAGTGACCTTCTCTTAAAAGAGAGACACTGGCAATTAGCACACTCAGTCCTATTAGCATGAATTTACAGTGAGCGAGACTCAGGTACTGAGCCTCACTCATAGTAAAAATCAAAAAGCGGGTAACCAAAAGTGAAAAATCTTGGTATACTAAATGAACGGAACCCATGTGCTACACTGTAGCACTGAATACAGCCCATCCTTACATATTTTTCTGAGGGATTCTAACATGAACATCACTTCAATGTTAAAAATAGCCACACTGTTTGATTTCATTTCATTACAGGATGAAAGGTTGAATCACATATGCCTCGTGTAACTGAGATCCATCCTCCCTATACGGGGATCAATGGGCAAGGTTGAAAGAAACCATTATTTTTACTGAACTCCATTTTCTGGTTTTATCATCCTCTGAGTTTTTAAATGCAGGTTGTGAGATCAATTGCATTTGAGTAGGTTTACACCACCCTTTTCTTTTTTGCAGAGGCACTGGCCTGTGGAAATTGGGACAGTTTTAATAATATCTAACCCGATAAATCCATTGTATCTACTCAGAAAACTTCACTTTCTCTGCTCATAAAGATGATGTGATCTTCAGGTTCCACATGTACTGTAGTAGGATTATTAACTACACCTATCATACTGCTAAATGTTATGTTAAATGTCAAACACTTAAACCTTTGCTCACCCACTCAAGCCTTTTCTCTTTCTCTGTGCCCCTGTGTATGTCCCCACATTACCTCTAGTCCCATCAGACCATACAGTGTTCCTCCCTCCCTTTGGAGATCTACTTATTTTTTTTAAATTTTGTATCACAGCCTCTCTTTTAACCTTTGCTGTAATGTACACATTTTTGCTGGCAAAAAAATCTCTTTGCTGATTTGATGCATTCTATTTTTACATTCCAGAGCTAAAATGGTGGCTAGTGATCTCTTTTGGCATTCCATAATTTATTTGCGAACCCCTTTAATTTTCAGAACGTTTTAGTTTTCACTTCCATGGCTCATGCGAAGACTAGGCTGGAATATCCTTTTGTGGGTCTTAAATAAGTGGAAAACATGTCAGGATTTTTTATTCTGCGGCATTGCACTTTATATTAATAAAGCAATAATACTATAGCTGAACTGGTGAATGCTTATGTCATTTTCTGACTTGGTGTGGATGTAATTTTAATGACTTAATACTAAAAAGATTGACAGACTAAAAGCATTTCAGTGGGTCAAACTGGAGTTGCATTCTGTGGTGCACTAACACTGCTGAGATGCCTCCGGGTAGCTGTGCGCTATATAAGCTCATATAGAATAAATAGAATAGAAAAGTGGATTGATAAATTTCATTTGGAATTGTCAATGCAGGGGCAGCTCCTCCGCTATGGCAGAGGAGTGTCGCCCCACTGCTTTTAAGCAGTGAGAAACATAAAATGATAATAACATAGAGTTATTATCATTTTATACTTCTGTCCTCCTGCTTTGCGTGGGTGGGTGGACAGGGCTGCTCTGCTCTCGGAGCAGGGGAAGAGTGGTTTGCCCACTCCTTAGTGCGCAATGACTGTTTGGTCGGCCCTCTCGGGCCGCCCAAGACAGTCATGCGCACTTCCCCATTCTCCATGCAGGCAGCATTACAGCCTGAATGGAGAACATGCTCACCCCTCCAGCCCCTGGCTGAGCGACGTGTCATGGCGCTCAGACCAATCACAACGCTGCATTGCAGCATTGCGATTGGTTTAGGTGAGGGAGCCTGGCTGCCTGCTTCCTGTTCCTAGGAAACAATGGTCCTAGACTTCTTTGAAGTTACAATTCAGTTATAAAAGACATTTCATTAGCCAAAGGGCATCAGGTACATATAGAGTTGGCATTTGTATCATTAATGTACCACCATTTTCTTTATAATGCAAACAAGTATATCCTCAAAAAACACAAAGGCACAAAATATCGCTCCAAAGGTGACCGTTTATTATTTAGTTACTTTTATAACAGATCACCATATTCAATGCTCCAAATAGAGAAAAGAGGTTGCTCCAAGGGGAGTGTGAAAAAGAAAAAGTGCTCGTGTGGTAGGATAGATATAACTCGAGGAGGCCAGCTGGAATCCCCCGGGCTGCGTGAAAACTTCTTCATGAGATGCTGTGGGCGATTTTTCACCCGTGATTGATTTCTTCAACACTGCAGCCTTCACTTTCAGGAATTAACCTTTACCACGCCGCAAATCCATTGCGGACCGCCATTTGAGGGGCTGTATCCGGACTGTACCTCACCCTAGGTTGCCTCCCCACCTCCCCCCGTCCTGAGGAAGACCCGCCTGCAGAGGATATAATTTACCCTCATTGCACCAGGGTCGAAACGTCGACACTCTCCCCCAGTGGACCTGTACCTGACATCATCCCAGCCCTGCCTTTTCACAGATGAATGTTCTCTGTGCGCCAACAGAAAATCATGAAATGAATATGTGTAAATCCATAAGGGACAGGCCTATCTGTAAAACTGGTGCCACTATGAACCACAACCAGTTTTACCAAGGATACCTGAATGTATAATTGATTGGCTATTGAATTTATCTGTTGGATTCCCCTCCTTTATATCCTTTATATCTATCCTACCACACAAGCACTTTTTCTTTTTCACACTCCCCTTGGAGCAACCTTTTCTCTATTTGGAGCATTGAATATGGTGATCTGTTATAAAAGTAACTAAATAATAAACGGTCACCCTTGGAGCGATATTTTGTGCCTTTGTGTTTTTTGAGGATATACTTGTTTGCATTATAAAGAAAATGGTGGTACATTAATGATACAAATGCCAACTCTATATGTACCTGATGCCCTTTGGCTAATGAAATGTATTTTATAACTGAATCGTAACTTCAAAGAAGTCTAGGACCATTGTTTACTATACCAATCGTTACCCAGGTCCTTGACAATTGTGGGTTACCCCATTATATCATAATGGTGCTTCCTGTTCCTGTCAGAGTAGGAGGCAGGAGAGCAGGAGAGAAGGAGCAGAGCGGACGCAGGACACAGCCTCAAGGTAAGTTTTTTAAACAATTTTATTCCGATTCTCCCCACCCCACCCCGCATGAAAAACCACCCCCCAACCCCCTGCGCCCACCCTGCCACCCACGAGCCATGCCAGCTGCCACTGTGTCAACGAGAGGTCAACCTGAGATCAGCTTGTATTCATCTGGTGCTCGAGCACTTTTGTGAGCTCGCCCAAGTTGCACAGGAAGGAGTAATCACCAAGACCAGTGTGTAGCTCAGATTTTGAGGAGATTTGCAGGTCTTCTGGGAACCACTAAGGAAATATTTCTCTCATTATGAATAGTCAGCATTTTGATTGCTCCAAATGCTCCCAGTTTTGTCACATGTGGGTGATAGTGGAAAACCACTGCATCATAGGGCACAAGATCCAACCAAGCCACTGTATTTTCCCCGGGGGCCTAGATATCATCTATGCAGCAGGTGCTGTGGAACTGGGGCCCAGGTGTGTGGGGGGCAATTTCTTCTTCAGTAAAGGATGTATTTTACTATGAACCAGTGGCCCATTTTCCTTGCTTGCATTTGGACCCATGGCACACTTGCACACCACATATTGTGGCTAGAGATGGTTGTTTAACTGTAGAGATAAGATAGCTCACTCCCTGGAGAGTAAAAAGTTGGCACTTGGCATTATGGCCTTTTCACATAAAGTGAGCACTGTTAGTGCTATGTTAAGACACAGTGTCTGGCACATTTTTGTGCTGACTGGTGTCAGTAGTTGAAGAGATGGAACACTGCTATTTTAACACCATAAACAGTAGCAAATAGTTGCTTGTCACTGGAACTTTCTTATGCTGCTTTTGACAGGAAATGTATCAGCATTCTATGAAATATCTAAACTGAACAACAGAACAAACACAATAAAATATACAACATAACAACACAATTAAAACTGCGGAGCGCAGCACAACAAAACACTCAAAACAACACAAAACAACAACTTCAGTATAATACAAAAACACATTGCAATAAGGCAGCACAAACAAACAGAGGCACAAAAATCAACAGAACACATCACCACCACAACAAGACCCCAAATTACAAACATGCACTAATGGTCTTGTCGTACATTTCCACCTTCAGAATCTGTTTTCATAATATGACAGTAAAAGGAGTTTGGAGCAAGCACTGCCTCAACTTACCACCAACGACATGAAATAGCACTGGCCAAAAATGTTTTGTGATCAGGCGCTAGAAATCTTAACTGCTGATTTATAGACACTCCACCGCGATGTTCTTCGCATCTGTCTGGATCCTGTCCTTCCCTATGCTGGACTCACACACTTCATCTTCCAATAATAAGATCATGAAAACAGCCTTGATGGACAGCTAAGGGCATATCTTCCGCCTCAAAAAATATTACATGAATCAAGTACTGAGGGAACGCCACTTTTCAACTAAATGTTATTATAAATAACTGTTTGTATGGCCTTATCATTTTTCTCATGCCTGTCAACCACTGATAAAAATGCAGTCCCTAAATCACTGTAATTTCCTCCCTGCTGTCAGAAAGGAGATTTAATATGGTGATAAAGAAAGAGATGAAAAAGTATGTGTTATTTTTAAAGCTTCGTATAGTTTTATTTTCTTGTTTGAAAACCATTTAATTTCATTTCTGTTGGCGTTCACTTCAATAATGTCATCAATTTTCCAAAGCACATGATGTTCTGCCCGGTCAATCAGCTGCACTTCTGCCTGAAAATGTTGTTTGGTATGCGCTCTGAGTTGTTTACTTTCAGAGAAAGAGCCCCTCGCCCCACCCTCCCGTCACAATCTGCAAAGGCATATAAGGGAAACATGTAGGAGAACGTGACCCTCTAGGGGCATATTTAACAAAATTTCATGCAACACAACGCATCAAGTCACCTTGCTGTGCTGCGTGAAAGGGAAAGGGCAGGAATGCACCATAGTTAACATCATATGGCGCATTCCTGTCCTTTCCATGCACTGGCACATTTGTGGCTGACTAGAGCCAATACAGGCACCATTGAACCATGGTGCAAGGTTGACTGCTTTGTAAGAAGGGTTGTTTTTGTGCAGTAAGGGGCACAAAAACAATCCTGAGAGGCATTTTCCTTTTTTTATGTGTGCCGTAGAATGCAGCACACATAGAAAGAAAAAAAAAAGAGAAATAAAGATATTTCTTCTCGTCACGCCTCACTGGGGAGGTGTAGCATTTTGATGCACTCCTAGGTCTACCACTAAAGGTAAATCTATGAATGCGCCAAATTCCAAGGGTGGATGCGTGGGAACACTCAGGCTCCACCCATGGAACATCTCCTGGGAACAAAGTAACACAAGGCTGTGATTTGCACAGCTTGCATTTCTCCAGATTTATCAAGCCATGCAGGGCAATGCAAGATGGCCTTGTGTGGCTTGATAAGTTTGGCTTCGTTTTTGTGTCACCCTGGGGCACCCTTACGTCGCCCTTATATCTTGCGCAAGTGTGACGCAACACAATGATAATGTATGCCCCCTAGTGTCTGTTTATGATTTTCCTAGCATATGTTGTCTGTCTTCCAGTGCTGAATTAGCAAAAGAATAAGTGCCATTGCCCAAAGCTTTCCCTAGAAGACTGTGGCCAGTGGTGAAAATTTCGGAAGTGCGGAATATCAATGCTGTGTAGTCTTGACTCCACCTAATGTTTTTTTCATCCACCACCAGACCATCCCTTCCCCTTTATCTCACTCTTGCAGGTTCTTTTTCATCTCTGTTTACCACCTTTTATTATTTTTTTTTCTTCCTCTTCCCCTTTTTGTGTTTTTTTCTCTCTTGCTCTGGAAGAAAGTCTGATGAGGAAAAATAAGTCACCAAAAATGACCGTTTGTGGGCCCCACCTGCAACGGCTCTAATTAAACATTACTGTCCTCTCAAGTTTGCTTAATGTGTCATTACACATTTGAATATGGGGTTTCTTTGAACAAATGACAATTATTTGAAAACAGCAGATCTAGGAAAACATTCAAACTAGTGCCAGCCAATCACTGGCGGATATATGCTCCAGAATTGGGATTTGTACAATCCTGCTCATTCGAACACCAGTCTGCGAGTTGACTACCAAAAATCTTTCACTAATGTTGCAAAGAATCTGCAAAAAGGAAGAGTCTTAGTGGGTTGGTGTTTATGCATTCCTTCCTTCCTTCCTTTCTCTTCCCTGAACAGGAAGTGGTGTCATTCAATCAATCAATCAAGGATTTATAAAGCACAGGCAATCACCCGTGAGGGCCTCGAGGTGTAGCTGGAGAGCTAGGCCTGGCCTTGCTTCTACTGTGAATTACTGGATTCACCCTGTTCAAATACAGGGCGATAATAGAGGGGAGGAGTTATCTTAACATAGAGATACTATGCTGAGATGCCATCTGCCAAGTTGTCACTCTACATGCTAGGCGGTTATCTACTATAGTTTGAAACAGGCAGCCTTGCACTCAAACATAGCCACTCACTGGGGAACATTGCACATGTAACAATATCGGAAATGACAACAATATTTGTCATTTAAGAAAATTATTTTCACAGCTTTCTGACTAAAAATAAACATACTAAGGACCCGATTATGAGTTTGGCGATCCAGTAGCAGGCCGCCATGCCACCGCCCCAGGGCCGCAAAACCTGTGTGCCTGCCAGATTATTACTTTTTTAGTCATTGACGGGCAGTTCTTTGGTGTTCCCACAGCGGTCCCTATGAAATAGGCACTGCAATGGGAACATCAAAGGCAGTACCTGCACGGCATGGACTAGTGTAGTCCATGTCGTGCAGGTACAGTGGTGCTTGCACACATGGGGGCACAGCATGTGCCCCCCTGCATGCACTCCATGCCCCTGTAGGGCCCCCTTTGTTTCTTCTCCTCCACATTTTTCATGGAGGAGAAACCGCCATAAAAACTGTGGTGGAGAGGAAACTCATAATATGCTTGGCGGGACCACAGCAGTCCCACCAAGCATATGCGGCCTCAAGAGCACCGTGCCACTCTGGTGGTGGCGGAGGTGCAATGGTGTCCAACCGCCCAACTTGTAATGGGGCGTTCAGAACGCCAGTGCGGCGGTGGCTGGACCGCCAATGCCGCACCACCGTGAGTCTGGTGGTCCATGGACCGCCAGACTCATAATTAGGCCCTATGTATTTTTAGGACTCGGCCTGCACCAGCGCTTGCGCTGGTCTGGCCGAGAGTTTTAGTAAGCGGGTTTTGGAAGTGCAAACCCACTGGCTTTCGGCTGGCGACCAGCTTGCGTTCACGATAGCGTGCACGCGCGCAGCTGCCATCTGGGTTTCCTATCTCTTCCTCATTTCCTCGTCATGGCTCATTAACTCTCTGGACTCTGATGTTTCAATCGCAGCAGCAGCTCACATTACCAACTGACGGCCCTGGACTACAGTCACATGAAAAACAACAGTGATTAGCATTGAAATGCAAGCTTTTTTTTGTCTAGTTAGAAATATTGCTTCGGTGGGTTGATTTCACCTTATATCGCTATTTGTTTTATATTGGGAGTCACAGCCTAATTACCAGTATTTTTGTCTCACTCTGTTTTTTTTTTTTTATATTTATTCGCGCAAAGCACAAAGCTATATTTAAGGTTACTTTTTCCGCGTCACTTCTTCACTCTATTTAAACTCCACACCCCCACTCTTATTGTCTCTCTCCTTCTCTCTCTCTCCCCTCTCTAATTCTCTCTCTACTTAATTAACTCTCCCCTCTCTATCTTTTTTAGCCTTTCATTCTCTCTCACCCCTTTATCTGTTTCTCTTTCAAACTCCTTCATTCACTCTCTCTCCCCTTCTTTCTCTCTCTCTATCCCGCTCCACTCTTTATTCTATGTACACCCTTTCTCTCTCTTTCTCTCTCACCACCCTCTCTAATTGGGCATTATATCTTCACTCTATCTCTCACTCGGCAACACCACAGCATCACTCAGCATCACCACAGCATCACTCAGCGCAACCATAGCATCAATCAGAGCCAGCACAGCATCAATCAGAGCCAGCACAGCATCACTCAGCACCAACACAACATCTCTCAACGCCATCACAGCATCACTCAATGCCATCACAGCATCACTCAGTGTAACCACAGCATCACTCAGTGCAACCACAGCATTAATCAGCACAACCACAACATCACTTAGCGCCACAACAGCATCACTCAGCGCCACCACAGCATTACTCAGCAGCACCACAACATCACTCCGCGCCACCACAGCATCACTCAGCACCACCATAGCTTCACTCAGCGACACCACATCATCACTCACGGCCAACACTGCATCACTCAGCACCACCACAGGATGACTCAGCACCACCACAGGATGACTCAGCACCACCACAGGATGACTCAGCACCACCACAGGATGACTCAGCACCACCACAGCATCGCTCAGCACCACCACAGCATCGCTCATCACCACCACAGCATCGCTCAGCACCACCACAGCATCGCTCAGCGCCACCACAGCATCGCTCAGCGCCACCACAGCATCGCTCAGTGCCACCACAGCATCACTCAGCGCCACCACAGCATCACTCAGCGCCACAACAGCATCACTCACCGCCACCACAGCATCGCTCAGCGCCACCACAGCATCGCTCAGCACCACCACAGCATTGCTCAGCACCACCACAGCATCATTCAGCACCACCACAGCATCATTCAGCACCACCACAGCATCACTCGGGGCCACCACAGCATCACTCAGGGCCACCACAGCATCACTCAGGGCCACCACAGCATCACTCAGCACCACCACAGCATCACTCAGCACCAAGACAATATCACTCAGCACGACCACAGCATCACTCAGCGCCAAGACAATATCACTCAGCACCACCACAGCATCACTCAGCACCACAGCAGTATCACTCAGCAAGACCTGAGTATCATTCAGCATCACCTCAGCATCGTCTCCGCAACAGTCACCACCACCACCACTACCACCTCAGCATCACTCAGCACCACCTCAGTCTGCTCTCGGAATCTGGCATCTGTTGATTCTCCACTAGCGTCTGGCCGCTGCTAGTGTTATAATACAGGTACTAGTTCCCAACCTTCACCCTCCGATTGTTTATGCCCCCTCAAAAAAAAGCTTTAACAAACAACCATTGCAATAGGCAGAAACAAGTTGCCAGCATTGCAAGAACAAAAGAAAACTGAGGAAATTTTTATTGTAAATACTTTTTTAATATGGTCGTTCAGTTTTACATAATGCCTTCTTGGTCATATATAAAGTAACAAAAATGCTTCTGACACTTTTTTATTATAACTTTTCAGCATGCTGCACAGCAGCCACACTTCTCTACAGCACAGCTTGAAGACATTGGCAAAGTCAATAGCTCTGGCTAAACACTTATAAGGCCCCAAAGGCGAGACCTATTGGCTATGCCAATGCTTGTTGTTTTTAGCACCTAATAGGTATTGGGCCTACTATTATGTTTCTGCTCTGGTACAACACCTCTGTCGTTTTCTCTTCAAATATTTTGGTGGCAAAATACAACATACTCATACAGGAAGTGATTATTGACAACTGCTTAAACAACGAGGAACAATGTATATTTAATACCAGTAGATGTCTTTCGGTTTGCATTCTCACACGCAAAAATAAGATGTGGGCTATGTACGAATAAGTTTTCAGTAAATATAAGTTCACAGTGGCTTATAAAGAGCCCATTTTGTGTTTGCAAACGGGCCGATTCGCAGAATCAGCCCGTTTGCGAACTCAAAAAAGTATTTTTACATGTATCAAAACCCGTTTTGCGATTCGGTAACCTGTTACCAAATCACAAAATGGGTTTGCGATTCGCTATTTGGAAGGGGCGTGTTTAGGGCGTCCCTTCCTAAAACCGAATCGCATCAGTATGTAGGAATGTTTTGGGACCGAAATGCGGTCGCAAAACATTTGCATTTTACCATCTACTTCAAGTAGGTGGTAACCCATTCACAAATGAGAAGGGGTCCCCAAGGGACCCCTTCCCCTTTGTGAATGTTTGTTACAGCATTTTTTAAGAGCAGGCAGTGGTCCCACGGACCACTGCCTACTCATAAAAAGTGAAAAGAAAACTTTTCATTTTTGTTTTTGAAATGCATCTTGTTTTCCTTTAAGGAAAACGGGCTGCATTTAAAAAAAAAAGATTGCTTTATTTAAAAACAATCACAGACATGGCGGTCTGCTGACCCCAGCAGGCCACCATTCCCGTGATTTTAGCGATTCCTAGGGGGTAGCAAATGCGATCCACCTCATTAATATTAATGAGGTAGAGCGATTTGCGACCCCTCAGGAATCAGTATATGAAACTCTTTGAGTTTCATACATTGTAAATTGCGATTACCTAATTGTGATTCTCAGAAATTCGCAATTAGCTATTCGCAATATACAATTTTGATACATGTAGCCCTAAGTGCTTAAACAAATTCCAATCAAAGACGAATTCTGATCCTCATGCATGAAGTTCAAATATTAATCATAAAGGCCACATGATCAGGGTGGTACCCATCCACACATGCGTTTCAGACCCTCGTCCAATATCTGATTCACTGTATACATGTATCATGCTGAAAACTATTGTTATTGATCATGTTGGATATGATATAATGTAGATACAAAGGATTATGCTCCAGCAGAAAAATATAGTTTATTATGATAAGATTTAAACCCTAATTTAAACTGTAGGTAAAAACAACAGTTAAGGCAGGATTGGTTAACAGCGATCATTCTTTTAAGGTTTGACAATATCTTTTCTCATTTTCTGCGCAAGAGGCTTCCATCAATATTTAATTGAACTGTGCTGGTCTAAGGGAAAAGCCCATTCTTGGAATTGATTCAAAAATAAAAATTATAAATCTGCGCCGGAAGGTCTATGACTACCTAATGTTCACAAATGTTACCAGGTTTCTCCACATGTTCTCTCCTGATTAGGGATTTCTAGAAATAAGTCTGGAAAAGTTTCTTTTCACTCCTTGCCAAAAAGCAATTCAATAATACACAGTTATATGTTCTCTGCACCGTACAATTATGAATTCCAAAATGTTGGTGCCCGTCTGAAGGAGAACACCTTGTTGTCTCCGATGCTGGAGAAACCTTTTCCCTAAAACACACATAAATGTTGGATTGTGTCTGTCCCTGTCACATCCTAAAACGTCAGTCACTCCTGCTCTTTACAGGGAAAGGCATTTACTTCTGCTCTTCACAGGAGGAAATATCTGACTATTTCCAGGATAAGAAGGTGCTGAATATGAGTTTGTAAATATCCACAAACGTATCGATTTCAGGTTATTGACACATTTTGAAGGACAACCACACCTTGGAATGCTCGTTTTGGAACCTGTGCTTGAAATCTACTTTTGCAGTATATAACACCATTATTGGGTAATATTATGCGTGAGACAGTAGAAGGGTTTCTAGCTGCAAGAGCACATACTGTGAATTCCTTGCAATCAGAAACCCAGCCACTTGCATGTGTAAATCCAACATAAGAGCACAAACGACTTATGCATCAGGCACTTTAGTTTCATAAATTGCATGTCATTTTTGGGGAGAGTCAAAATGCTTGGGTGGGGATTCCAATGGAGCAAACAATGTGACGTTTCTGTGATTAAAAACCAAAGTCAATCAGACACATGTATTTCATTGTGCCGAGTTTTGATGAATACTTTATTACCTGGACAACTTGGGACTCTCACAAATGTTTCCAGTGGGGGGAGTGCATTTTGATTAAAAATGCAGGTGAGGGGCAATGGGACCTGTATTAAATTCAATAACTTAGTAGACATTATCTTGATGTAAGGTGAATAAGTCTGCACAATTTCATTAGATATTTGTCATCTCATGTGCTTTAGTGTGATACAAGAATTTTGCTGTTAGCTTATTTCCTGACATAAGGATTGTATCCTAAATTTCATGCACAAATATCACCTGATTGAAGCTAGTCATACCAAATCTGCACACAATGTGACAATATTTTGGTACGCATTATTTAGAATACAATATTTATGTTGTGCGATATTTCTGCATACAGTACACTAACATACATCAATGTGCTTTATGACTTGTGTAATATTAGTATTAGTTTAAAGTTTTTGACCTGCAATAAACTAATTTTTGAAGTGAACTTGACAGCAACACTTTATTGCATGATGCTACAATTTCAGACGTGTGTTTGTTCGTAATATCAGAGACTGTAATTTGTGAAGGCAAAAGATGTTACCATTTGTCTCACAATCATTTGAAATTAAAATTGTGATCCATTTCCATGACAGGGCCTCTAAGATGTACATATTAGAGATGCAAATACCATCCGTATCAGGCTCTTTAAATAATAGAGGATTGGTGCATGTAATTGCCAATCTAGGTAAACTGAAAAGAATTAATGTATCAGTTGTCTCCTTAAAAGCAACTTCAAATATTAGAGACTTTAATTGCTCCACAGCAGATCCTGTGAAAGCTGGTAAAATACTGCTACAAGTTAAGCACTCACTGTTGAAATCTATGGTTATTTGCAGGTTAGTGGTTTGAATCCCCGACAGACCGAAACAACATTTCATCCCTCTATGTTTGATTGAACGAGTTCCCTTATGTTTTTTGACAGTATGGACTGATGTATAGAATCTACCTAACATTGTGATGATGATCCCAGATTAAGTATACCACAGAGTAGTCTATTTGATAGAGGCAACAAACGTGCCCCTTTTTCATACAGGAGTAAATCAAGAAAACTGCTCCATCCAACCACCAACAGAACAAAATAAGTGTCAGATTTCTGAAAAACCAACTACACAAGAAAGTGTGATATAGCCAAAAACACCTTAGGAGCAGTTACGCAGATCATGTATTCCTTTGACACCCCAGCACCAGCGAATGTGATAAGGACTCGGAGGAACAGACCAGGAGCCACCATTGAGGCACTGACACTGCAGGCTTTTCTGGGCTCTAGGTTCACAACCTCCTAACCAGACTATTTGCATCACAATCAAGCAGCTTGACTTTGAGCACCTGCTAAGTCAATCTGAGGATTCTTTCAGGCTTTCTCAATTATCAGCTGGAACTTCAGAGAACTTTATCATGCGAAAAAAGTCCCAAGGTAATCTTCCTCAGTGAGCCCAACATCAGACCCACTCTGCCTAGGAACCCCTCATGCTCAAACCCATTGCATTGCCTAATGCTACTAAAGGAATTGTCCTCTAGGCAATGTCATTTATTGTGACCCTGGAATAATCATAATGCTTAGACCCCAGCCCTAATTTATGAAAGAAAGGATTGACCTGTCTATGTTATCCCTTTTTGTCCCCTACTTAGTTCTTCATCCCATTCATCCAGACTTATCACAATGAAATCTCTCTTATGGCCATTTTGAACCCTATTCTTAACCCGTTTCTAACCCAATTATATCCCTATAAATGTGTGGTCGGATATAAGCCTGTCCTACAGGAAAATAAATGTAACTTTTCACAAAAAAACTAACTTCTGCAGCAAGCTGATGATGGTTGTCATTCTTTGCTTAGTCCAGAGCCTTGACTAAATAGGCACATCAGTTCACCCTTTGACATTTTTGAACACTCATCCACTGCCATAGTTTGTTAAGTTAAGAACATATTCATTTATGTAGTATTATTGTTTTTGTTTGTTTCTTTTTTATATTTCTATAACATTTAATTAGTAACCATTCCTGGTAGGAGAGTAAAACATGATTTTGAGGAGCTATCACTGGCCTCTGTTTAAGATTATCAGGGTGTGGATGCATTGGAAACGCAGGAAGAATGCATTGACACTTTAGTCTCATACTTCTATATGGTCAGTGTCGTCCCATATTCATTTACCTCTAATGAGAAAATAGCTCAGTATAAGTTTTAAGTGGGCTTGAGTACTGCTTGTTAACACTTTAACTTTTCTAGGTTTCTCGAGCTTTACATTTCGTTGTGCCACATATCATGGTCAAATTATTATAGCTACAAAAATATTGTGGGACATGATATCAAAGGTATCTATATTTTTGTGTATGCTAACAATACCTTTGTTTGAAATATCGTTAGCTAAAATATTGTGGCATTTTACATATTTAATTTTAATGCTGTAATCTGAATGTTTGATTGTAATACTCCTACGTATTTGTGAGTTGCACCACTTTATTAAACCGTTATTCAAAAGTATTAATCTATTAATGTTTCTAAAACTTAATAATTTTTAATTTGTTTAAATGAAATAAAAAATATATGGGTTTTTTTCTAAAGAAATCAGGGATCATTTATGTTGGGGTGTAAAATAAAAAAATATTTTTATATTACAGGTGTGGGTTTTATTGGGTGGACGGTGGACAAAACAAATTTAGCAACGTGGAACCCATTGCCAAGCTAGACAAGAATCAGCAGTAAAAGCTGTGAAGTGGAACTTCATAAAGGAAGAGAGATCAGAGGCAGAAAGATAAGGAGTAGATAAAAGCTCGTACAGTTAGGACGTCAAGGAGGAGGTGCAGAAGTGAGGAGAAAGGTTAAAGAAGAAGGAAATGCAAGTAGACACACAAAAAAGAGAGGAGTGGATAGTGAGAATGTTGTAGTTTTCCCATTAAGTAGTCACTGAATATGTACATTCAACTCTGTGACCCGTGGGAACCTAAAAAAGTTCTAAAAAGAGAAAGATGTGTTTGTTGTGAATAGAACAAACAAAGCATACTAGCAGAAAGAGGAAAGATTTAGTGAAGAAAAGTGTTAACATCTGAGCAGTCTGAATTCTGTAATCTTGGGAACTAATAAGGACCAATTTCAAAAATGCTTTTGGAAAGAAGTTTTAACTAATTTTTAAAAATTCTAAGACAGGAAGTGTTACACAGAACTGGCAGAAGTCAGTCACATATTGCCATCACATTTTCAGAAAATAAGTGAGCTATAGACCCTCTTTTATTATTATTCTTATTATTATTATTATTATTATTATTATTACTATTATCATTATTCTTATTATTAACATGCATTTATAAAGCGCTGCATTCACCTCACAAGTATCATGGCACTAACAAACTGTCTGCAACACAGAAACTACCCCTGGTTATGATTACATCTTATACCAATTCCAGCTGTTACTTAGGAGAAGAGCAAGGTTTTTAGGTTCCTCCTAAAACTGTAGAAATGTCCTCAATCTTAAGGGATGGCAGCAACTTGTTCCAGAGTTGGGCAGCCTTAAACCGGAAAGACCTACCACCTGAACGTGCATTCCGGAAGTGTGGAACACAGACCAGGTTTGTTGAGGCAGAACGTAGTAGTCTTTGAGGTTTGTAGGTACAGAATTTCCTCAGTAGCAACGTTGGGCCTGCACCATTTACCACTTTGAAGACTACACCTATTGCTATAAATTGAATTTTTTCTTTAACTGATAGCCAGTGTAGCTCCCTTATGGCATTTGAGGCGGAGTCAAATCTGGACCTGTTTAGAGCAAACTTCGCTGTCATTCTTTGCACCCTGTCAAGTCTTTTAAGAAGGTAATGTGGGCAGGAAAGTGTTACAATAATCAATTCTACTTAGACATGAGCATTGTACCACTAGTCTTTGTGCTGGCTCTGGAAGTAGTGTAATAATCTTCCTCAAGTTTCTCAGCAGGCCACAGTATGTATCCACAGTTTTATTGACATATGTTTCCACTGATAAGTTTCCCTCCACTAAAATCCCCAAATTTTGAACTGATTGGGAAGTTTTAATGTTCTCCATGGAATTTCAGGGCCAAAAGTTCCTGTGGAGTTTGTACTGCACTTCAGCGGGCGTGCAACAGAGGAACTCGGTTTTCCTCTCGTTAAATTTTAGCGTTTTTCGCTTCAATCATTTTGCCATTTCTCTTATGCAGGAATTCAACTCATCCACCTGTGTTGAGCTTTTGTTATCCAGGGATATAATAATCTGGGAGTCATCCGCGTAATTCATAAATAAAATCCCATATGACTTAATCAGGGTCAGTAGTGGCTGAAGGAAAATATTAAACAGAATGGGGTTTAGCGCAGATCCTGGGGTATACCATGGCTCATTTTCTCAAATTCAGATCGTAATGGTGGAAGTTCAATTGCTTGATGTCAAATTCAGTGTCAAATGCAGCGGACAGATCCAATAGGATCAATATCGTCACCTGTCCAGTGTCAACCATCATTCTCAGTTGTTCCATTGTGTGGATTAATGCCGTTTCAGTACCATGTGCAGGTCAGACACCTGTCTACTCAATTTCCAGAAGGCTATGATCTTCTAAATAACTGGCTATCTTTTTGTGGACATATTTTTCAACTATCTTTACAGGATATGGAAGCTGAGAAAAAGGCCGAAAATTGCTAGGATCAATTACGTCAGCCGAAGTTTTTTTCAGGAGCGGGGTAACAAGTGTTTTTTCCATACTGAAGGCACTGTGCCTGCAGTCTAGGATTTATTACAAATCCTCAATAGACTCGGATATATTCTGCCCTTTCTGTCCAGATAGAGGGGGGGATCGGGTCTAGAAGAGAACTCGAGGAAATAGACATTGCCAGTGCTATAAATTCTTCTTCTTTCATGGGTTCCAAAGTTCCTAATTTACTACAGGCTTCTTCCCTGTCATTTGATGAGTCAAGTTGTCAAATTCTGCAAATTGACCCACCATCAGGTACACACATTTAATCTGAGATTCAATGTCCTTCTTGATCTCACTTATAATTGACTCAATTTTATTGTGGAAGAAATCTGAAAAGTAATTACATAATTGCTGTGATGGCTTCACTATTTGTTTAACACAGGCAGGATTCGCTAAATCTTTTTCTATCTCAAATATATTTTTAGACTTATTGGCTGCCTCCAAAATGGACCTAGTATAGTATGTTTCTTTAGCCTTCCTGATTTCCTTTTTGTAATGATTTGATGCCATTTTTAGATGTTGCTTATCAATTTCCAAATGAGTCCTGTGCCATATCCTTTCAAGCTTCCTGCAGTTAGATTTATTTTCCTTTAAGGTTGATGAAAACCATGGGGCTGACTGCCTGGGTTTAGAAATCAACGTCTTCATGGGTATAATTGAATATAAGGTCTTATTTATTTATTTGAAAAGTTTTATATAGCGCTGGCTAGACCCGAAGGTATCAGAGCGCTTTACATGAGGATCAAGGAGTTACAAGTTACATCTGTTACAAGAGCATAATCAAACATAGGATAAAAAAGCAATGTTACGGTAATTCGTCGGAGGGAGGGGGAGGAAGGAGACATAACAGGGAGACGGAGAGAAACTGTGCCCAATGTCCGGCTGGGTAGGTGACGGCCGAGGGGGTGAACCCGGGCCGATCTCCTCTATAACTGTCTAGGCAGCTCCACCGAGCATCGGCCATAATGCTCGGACTCCGCTGTCAGGATAATGATAAGGTTTAATCTGAGAATGTCGAAATCAAACGAGGGAGTTGGAGAGATGAGGAACCCCAGTCCGATCAAAAACCTAGGTGTGGATGGGGTTATTGTTTCGGTGATTATCAAGGCGCAATCAGCAGGAAGCTCGATGTCCGGGAGAGGCAGCCGCCAGAGAACCGGAGAAAACTGCGGGCAGAACGAAGTCAATGGCAGAACAAAGTCAGGCGTTGTCCTGGCCTGATCTTACAGTGGGCACCACGGCCTCGAAATGCCCCCAGAATAGAGCGCCATCGTAAGGAGGGATCAGATGGAATGCCCCAATAGTTCAGTTTGGGAGTGCCCCGGAGCCTCAGGAGTCAACCGCGGCGGTAATCAAGACTGTCCCCAGCTGCCATCTTGAGGTCAGGCACTGCCCTGAGTAGGCTCCGCAATGAATATTTCGGCCACATATTGGCCTATTGCCTCCTGTTTCGCACCAGCTCCGGATCACACTTCCTCTAAAATCTTTAGAGGTATACTCTATCCGGTGTGCAGGTGCTTTAGAGTGTTAAGGCTCGGCGGGAGCCATGTTGGGGTCAGGCAGTATCCCAAGCAGGCAATTTGGGGATCCCCGGCATTTCAGTGCAGCGTGGAGGTTTTATTAAGGTGCCCCAGGAAGCCCCCCACTCTCCGCCTTGCCAGTAACACGCTCCCACCTGTGTGCAGGGTTACTCGGTGGGCCCGTCTTCCTAATCACCTCGGGGTCAAAGAGTTATCAAACAGCTCGTTGCGAGATCCGCCCTCTCAATGGCGAAAATCCTCTGGCCTAAAGGGGACCGAGTCCCGTTCCGGATAGGCAGTGCCTGGTCCCAGTACCTGTTCGACCGCACCTGCGGTCCCAGAGAGGCAGCGTCGGTACTCCGTCCTCCGCTCAGGAAGGGGATGCTGCCATCTTGGATTCCCGTCCGTGTGGCAGGCCCGCCCGAGCTCAGCTTCAACAGATGGCTGCTCGGTAGGAATCAGGTCGCCAACAGTGTCCTCTCACATCAGCGCTCCGTCTCTCATCTGTGCTTGTAGAATTTTCGGCCTCTGGTGCGCTGAGGCTTTGGGATTCCTGGGGGCGCAGAGCGGAATTCTGGACTGAATTCTGGAAATGGTTGTAATTCTCCTCTACTGAGTCTGTCTCATTGTAACAGTTTTGAGGATTAAAAACCCTTCCCTCTTTTAACTTTCTCAGCTTCTACCATGCTCTACCTTGCACAGTTTTCATAGCTGATGTTCCTCTTGCCTCAGTTCTGGATCTTACTAACTCAAAAGTCACCAATGAGTGATTGGACCAGCTTACCGGAGTCAGGTTCTTAACTTCAATCTGGCCTGGTGGAGCAAGTATTAAATCAAGAGTATGGCCTCCTTAATGTGTCGGTCTGTTAACCAATTGTTTTAGGCCTTTTATGAAGGCCAGAGACTTAAGGAGAAGAGAGTCTGCACTACTACACGTTAGAGATTTCCTGCCAAATATACACGAGTGGCCTTATGCAAGGCTTGAAATGTGCTCTAGCTTTAATGGGTAGTACAGGAGTGTTGCATTGGAATATTTTGTTTCCAGAAACAGAATGTTTCTGCTTGTAGCACTGCCTTTATGGGCACCATATGGATTTGAGGAAGTCTAGAGAGGAGTGTGTTACCATTATCCAATCTGGAAAGAATGAGAGCTTTTACTAATTCTGACAGTCTTATGGTCATGTTCGGGTGAAAACTTACTTATACCCCAGAGCAACATCAGTTGACAATGAGATGTCTTAGCCATGGAGTTGACAAAGGACTGGACTTTATTATCAACAGTGAGCCCAACAATTTTGCATTGTCAATGTTTGCTGTTTAACAGTCATAAATTCTAAATTAACTGATCTATGATTGCCCAGGTGGATTGGACGCTTTGGAAGATATAAGCAGGAGCTCTGTTTTTAGAGGGTTGTGTTTCAGTTGATGTGTAGTCATCCACCTTTGTACAGTTTTCAAGGTTTCTGTAAGGATATGCACTAAGTACTGCAGTACAGCAATGGGGCCTGTTTAATAGCGGGAAGGGGATTAGTACTGGAGATGACAATCCATGCAGCTGTGCAGTGCATGCCACCGACACGTGGCGCAAGGGTAAACTTGCGTGACGCATTTTCCCTGGCGCATCCCTGCTGATATGCAGGGATGCGCCAGGGAACGTAAATATGCCCCGGCGCATCTATGGTGGGGCAAGGGTTTCTAAGGGTGGCGCAGGGAAAGTGACGCATCTCTACAGATGCGTCACTTTCTTGTAAATCTGCCCCAATGTATGCAGGGTGGGCGTACCCACGCAGGTAGGCCTCGTAAAAGTGACTCAGTGAAATCTACAAGATTTCACTGCGTCACTTCTAGGACGCCACTGCGTCAAAACCTTACGCCTGCTTGAAGCAGGCGTAAGGAGTGACGCAGTGTAGTGGGAATAGGCCTCAAAAAGCATTGCTGGAGTTGCGTCGTGCTTGCGACACGACTCTAGCAATGCGTGACTTTTGGCCCAACAGATGCGTCAGAATTTCTGACGCATCTGTCAATCCTTGCGCCACGGTGCGCCGTATTGTAAATACGGCGCATCCATGGTGGCGCAAGGGCTTCTCAGTGTGGCGCAGGGAAAGTGACGCATCTCTACAGATGCGTCACTTTCTTGTAAATCTGCCCCCGCGAGTTTCCCGAGTCAATTAACCCTGGTAGGCATCTAAGAAAATTAGCAGTGAAACCTTTAAAAATTCTCGTGTATGAGACAGATAAAAAAGATTTTGATGTGCATGACCTTGGCCCTACGGTTTGTGTGAACAAACTTTTATCTTCCATGTATGGAAAGGAAATTTTATGAGAACAGGAATGCACTAGATTACATTCAATGAGAAAAACCCCGCATTTCATGCTCTAATAAAGGCAGAAACCTCCAAGCGGTCATAGCTGCAAGGCACCACACGGCTAAGCAATTTTAGCTGCGGATCCAAGTCAATGGCAATTATAGTTAGAGAGCAGCACACTTTGTCCTCTCATGTTGGTCTCGTGAATAGGAGAGGCACGTCAGCAAGAGGTCCCCTGATCAGGTGATCAATGGGAAATCAGCTCTACCAGGGGATCGGTGCGGATGGGGTCTGACACATGAAAGCACTAGTTTCACATGTGGGGTGTGTGTTGCATCCGACGCGGTTAGTGGGCAGTGTATGCCTGTAGCGACAAAAAAGGAAGAAAGCTTTTTTTAACAGTAATTGCCGGGGGCTGTAATTACACACTAGAGTTCATACTGACATCAAACGCTAGGCATGGTGCTCATCTGTGACTGTACACTTTAAAACTGCCAGAGAAACATTTCTCTTAATTTTGCCCATGTTGTTACAGCTAAAGTTGTTCTGCATCCTCATTTTTTTAGGATTATTTTGCTAACTGGGTTTGCACTCTTTTCCAGTGGTCTTATTTTTATCTGAGGAGAACGGTGTACGCTTTCTTGACTTCCCTGAAGTCACAATTATTTTTTGCAACATGCTTTCCAGAGTATCATGTGCTACAGTGAAGAGTCCCAGAAAAACACAAATCACCAAACAATGTCAATGTTATGGCTGGTTAAAGAAATATTGGAAAATCGAACAGGTCTGATTGTTTTATAGGAACCAGGCTTCTTCATAGATTGCAGAGTTTGTGTATGTGGTTGTGTTGATTGGTGGGTGTGAAAGTGAGTCAGTGGTTAGACGCAGTGGGGCTTATTTACAAGCCCCTTGCGCCACTTTTGCGTCACTTTTCCCATGTTAAAAGTGACGCAAAAGTGGCGCAGGGGGCTTGTAAATAAGCCCCCGAGTGTGCATGGATGAAAGAGTGACTGGTGCATGGTTAATCAATTGCTGAGTTTACAGATGGGTGAGAGCTCAGATTCATGGATGGATAAGTGACTCCCTGGATTGATGGCTGGGTGAATGGGTATATGCATGATGAAAAGCTTCACAAAGAAGCAAACCTACTGGCAAGTGCAGGTGGAGCCACAAACTGCCAAAACCTGCTATTGCAGGTATATTTTATGAAAAAGCTATATATGGCCAAATGTGCATTACCTCACATATAGAGCTATGCGTTCTAACCACTGAGTTCCCTCCTGAAGTCAAGGAAAGGTAAAATGGTTTATGGTGATAAGCATCTTATGCTGGCTTAGATCACTCCTTTGATGACAAAATGATTAGTAATACTGATATGCAATGTCGAGGGAAAATAGGGTAAGGCACCAAAATAAAAGTATTCCCCATTGGCGAATCAGATAGCTAAAAAGGGGGCCTACATTTGCAAATATGGTAAGTTTTGATCCTGAAAAGACACAGTGTATAGGAATTTTACAAGGTTTTTGAGGCATTTGTCCTTGCTGCATACCACGTTTGTGGGTGATATTAGTGAAACTACCAGTAAAACAAGCTACTCACCAGACCATAACACCGGCCCACAAACAAACACAAAACGGCCCGCACACTAACTAACCCTGGGCGGTGAACTCCGCTCCGCTCGCAGAGTTTGCGGAGTTTTCGGAACTCCGCATTATGCGGAGCTCGCGGAGATCCCAAAAACTCCGCCCCGCGTAGCGTAGCAGAGTTTTTTTCCTCGTTCGCGTTCGTCAATGTCAAGTTGGCGAGCGCGAGCGAGGAAAATCGACCTCCTGGCGAGATTTTTCCTAGTTCGCGATCCTCAACATCAAGTTGGCGAGCGCAAGCGTGGAAAATAAACCTCCCGGCGAGATTTCTCAATGCGGGGGGGTCAGGATTCTCATTGCGAGTGGTCGCGTATGCTCGCGACCGCTCGCGTTGAGAAACTGCCCGTTTGCGTTGAGAAAGCTGCCGCTCGAGCAAAAATCTACTCGAGCGGCAGAAAGAAAAGCAGCGCCCACTTGTGCTGTGCATGGTGCAGTTCGCGATGATTGCACAGTGCGGACAAGCATCCGGCACTGATATCACCGCGAACGGCATTTTTCTATCGCACTCCGCCGCTTGCGGAGCTCCGCGTAGCGCGGAAGAGTTTTTTTTCCACTTTGCGGAGTTTCGCGTAGCGCAACTCCGCGAACTCCGCCCAGGGTTGAAACTAACCTGTTAGCCCAGCCCTCCTGGCAATGACAGATTGCCCAACAGGCCAGCCCAACGCTACGACTGCCCAGTAACTAAGGCAAGCGAGGTATTAATGCACAAGTGTCACCACCTGAAACCACTGGCATAATGCATAACCAGCGTAGATTTTTTCAAACAGAATACGCCAGGAGACGAAAAAGGCACCATTAACATTTTTGTTAGCATAAGCCCCACTCTGAGGCTATGAAAACCCAGCCAGCTTTCTTTGCAACAGCATCCACTAACACATAAGGGAGGTCAAAGGGCAGGGCATTTTGCTTCTTTTCTGACTGTCACCTGGAGGACAACAGAAAGTTGCAACAAACCTGTATGACATCATAAAAAGGTGCACGAGATAACCAATCAAGTCCCATTATGAAGAATTCGAAATTGTGGTAATGAATCAGTGTAGGAATGAAATCTGCAGCTGTACCCATCTCCCCAATCCGATTTGACATGTGTAAAAACTCCACACAAATTCTACCACAAATGGAGAAGGCGGCATCATTTGGAATCCTGACAACCCTAAAAGCCTGTATGAGCAAACATATATTTCATCAGAGCTTATAAATGTACCTCCTCTGTGATACCATATCAAAGTAATTATTTTTCCGAAGCAAGTGTGGCCGATCAATATATAACATTCTTAATAATGGTACACACACTTTCAGCAGAGTTTTTTTGACAGATAGTCAAGAAAGCTGAAAACAGACCAATAGGTAAAGGTATGAGAAATGGCAAATAGAGCAGGTGCAGACCAACTTCTGTAAAGGACAGAGGCAGTAAGTCCAGCAAACCTGGTGAACGGCCTGAATGGTCTCCGGCAAGGCAATTGTGAATGGCCTGGCAGGAGAATGTTATATACACAGCAATAGAGCTCACAGTAACACACCACCTATTCCCCTAATAGCTTCTTTAGTGTGCTGCATCACTGGTGCCCAAGGTATGAGCCTTCTCAGCCCATTTGAAATGCAGGTGGAGCCTTTTTGGAACTCAGTTGGTTGGTAGGGGGAGGAGGCATCGACATCAACAAGAGTGACAAGGAACACTCCGTGAGGGCTCATACACATTTCATCTGTGTTGGACCTGGCCCTCTCTGTAAGGTCACCCCCAAACTTTTTTGCCTTCACTCCTCCATTTTTTGCTGAATTTGTTTTAGTTGGCCCTAGGACTCTGTGCACTTTACCACTGCTAACCAGTGCTAAAGTGCTTGTACTCTCTCCTTAAACCATGGTAAAATTAGCTTTTACCCAATTGGTATATTCAATTTACTTATAAGTCCCTAGTAAGTGGCACTACCTGTTCCCGCGTCCTGTTAATTAAATGCTACTAGTGAGACAGCAGCACTGATTATGCCACCCACTTAAGTAGCCCTTTGAATCAGGTCTTAATGCAACCTGTGTGTGCAGTTTTTAAACTGCCATTTCGATATGCAAAACAAACCATTTGCCAGGCCCAAACCTTCCTTTTTAATACATATGTCACCCCTAGCGTAGGCCCTGGATGGCCCAGAGGGCAAGGTGCGATGTATTTAAAAAGTAGGACATGTACTTTTAAGTTTTACATGTCCTGGTAGTGAAAAACTCTTAGATTCGTTTTTCACTACTGCAAGGCCTACCTCTCCCACAGGATAGCATTTGAATTACTTTATTACATTTTATAAGTATAATTTCTAAATGGGAATAAGTAATCAGTTCATGTATAGTGTCTCTGGAATCACAATTTATGTTAAAGCCTGATTTTAAATTGCATTTCTGAAAATGCCACTTTTAGGAATTCAGCATTTTCTTTCCTTAGCCCTTTAGTGCCTGCAGCCTGTCACATGACTGGGTGTAGCTGACAGTTGGACTTTGTGTATTCCTCCTAGACAGCCACACACAATGAAGAGGTTAGGTGTGACTGGATGGGCCGGCCATTACTTGTAGGATGGGTGGGAGAAGCTGGGCCCAGCCCCATTTACACTTGAATAGGCTATGTCTTGTCTTCACACAAAAGACTGCATAACTCTTGTGGTTAGTCTGGTGCCAGGAAGGCAGGGCATCAGGGCACTTCAAAGGCATGGCTCTAAAAGCCTCTCCCCACTTTAAAGGCACAACTGTGTATCAATACTGGACCTCAGACACCAACTATTCGGTACACTTCTGAACCTGTGGATACTCTGCCAGGAAGAAGGGCTGCTTTGCTGTTACAAGGACTACCACTCTGCTGGACTGCTGCTCCAAAGGAACTGCTGCCCTGATGTGCTGACCTGCTGCCTGCTACCCTCTTGTCTTGGGAAACAGAACTGAACTTGCAACTTCATCTTGAACCCAGGACCCCCGAGTTATTCCAGGGGCTAGTCCACTGGCCTCCTGATCTGCGCCTCAGGGACATTAAAAGCTCCCCCACATCCTGAAACAGCCCAGGACCCAACTGTAGCAGGTTCACCCCCAAGTGGTGCCTCTCAGTTCCTGGATCCTTGGTGTGGCTCACAGGCACTGAAATCAAACTTTTGGGCTCTTTGTGACTGCAAACGGGCCCGTTCGCACCGACACCTCGTCACTCCGGTTCTACTGATTAGATTTTTAGCCTTTTGGTCTTGTTTTATTTATTAAATTCAGCTCAAATTTTCTAAACTGGTGTGGGATCTTTTTGTGTGGTGTTTTCACTGTTTTACCATTTGAGGTGTGCACAAATACTTTACACATTGCCTCTAAGTTAAACCTGACTGCTCTGTGCAAGCTACCAGGGGGTGAGCACAGGTTAATTTGGGGTTTGCTTGTGCCTTACGCTGACAAGGATTGTGGTTGCTGCTGACCAGGGCTCACACTCCAGTCAACCAGTAACCCAATTTCTCAAAATCAGTGACATGTAGCTTTGGCTGCCCTAGGATGGTTGGTTCTAAGATCCTTATTTAGAGTTTGGCATATGGGATACCCTGACACAAATGTGACAGATATCCCATTTGCCATATTACAGGTGCCACAGGCTATAATGCACTTGTAATACAGGGGACAGGATATCTGCGACATTTGTTACACAGTAACCCATCCACCAAATTCTAAATAAGGCCCTTTAATCCCTACTTTCCACTCCTGCCTCTGGCAGCATCCACGATGCAGGAGGTGGCGCTGCAGACAACAGCATCTGCCCCTCTGAGGGCGATAGTGTAATAAGGATGTGGTCTAGCTTAACTACGAATCAGATAATGTCAGTTCTACTCCCCTGAACTAATTTGCCCCCACAAGTGTTATCTCAGAGTTGTGAGGAAGATGGATAATATGAGCAAATATATAAAAGTGGGGGCGTGGCTTTCAGCCGCAGAAGATGGCCGCAGGTTGATCGCGCTGCGCTTGCGATCGGCGATTTAGCCCAGACATCCGGCAGAATCCGGCAAGTAGCGGGACCCCAGACGGCCGCATCGAGCGCCGGAATAGTGGCGCTCAACCCAGAAGGGTTTAGGGGCCGAAGCAACACCGCCAAACGGCAGGAGTGCCCGGTGACAGACGGCGGCAGAACTGACCCCAAGATGGCGGCCGGCACCCAGTAAGCACTAGACCCCTCGAACTCCCTCCGGTACTCAGGCAGTGAGACGGATGCATAGGGAGGAGCAGCGGTAAACGCTCACACCGTGGGCCCGAACAGCAGAGCGACGCTACAGGCAGCGCCTAGAACCGGGTAGTGGCACAGCTGCGAACACTGCAGAAGGTACACCAGACTACAGTGGAGCCGTATAATACGGCGGATCCGGCCCACAGCTCGTCTGCAGTGCGCGACTACATCGGACTGCTCCCGGCGCCCTAGTGAACTGATAAGTGTGGGGACACAGTGGGTGAGAGTGCTGCGGACCGCGTGAGCTGAGGGACGCTGCGGGTGACACCAGGCTGTCTGAGAACTGAGGAGAGGCGGGAGATTAGGCGGACTGCCTTACCCACCACACGACCGGCAGCAAGGGACACGCAAGCGTGGTGCAGGCCTGTGCAACAGTGAAACGTCGTGCGACCTGGACCCCCCTGGCCGACGGGGGGAGGCGGGTCTGTTGAGGTCTCTTGCCCGGGGGGCTGCCCTGTTTCCTGGAAGCCGGGGGAAGTCAGCGAGGTCGAGGACAGGGGCCGCTTGGACCCTCCGGTCGCCCCGGGGAAGGTGGGCATCGGAGTAAAAGAATACGCTCTCGGACCACGCGATCACGCAGCCGGGAGTGCAGCAGCAGACAGCGGCAGGCAGTGGATTAGCTGTCCGGCCGGACACCAGTAGGCGAGACCTGGGTGTGCAGACATGGGCCGCACCAAATCATCGGGCCCAGGCCAGGCGAACCAGATCGATAAATATACGGTCGCCATGGGTCGCGAGGACGAAGCGGTGGGAGGAGGCCCGCACGAGATAGACAGCGACCCGGACCCTTCCCTCAAGGATATAATGCGGGCCATCAGAGACTTTAGAGGCACCCTTGAGCCAAAATTGGACTCCGTGACAGAGGAGGTGAACCTCCTACGAGCCGACTTCAGAAATATGTCGGAGAAGGTTTCAGCGGCGGAAACGGGCATTGGGAGCCTCCAGGCCAAAACTAAGCGGCTAGAGGAGCAGGTGGCCTCCCTCACTAAAAACCAAGAAACCATCTATGCCCGCCTTGAAGACCAAGAAGGTAGGGCCCGGCGCAATAACATACGCGTCGTGGGGGTCCCGGAGGGAATGGAAGGACAGTCGGCGGATTGGTTTATCGAAGATCTGGTTCTTAAGCACCTGAAGCCCAAAAGACTGTCAAATTTCTTCTCCGTGGAGAGGGCACACCGGGCGCTGGGTGGAAAACCAAAGCCGAGAGCCCCCCCGCGCACCATCATCGCCCGCATCCTAAATTTCCGGGACAGAGACGCCATCCTGCAGGCTGCACGCACAACCGGAGACCTGCGCATCGAGAATGCCACCATTCGCTTCTTCCCGGATTTCACCCTTCGGGTCCAGCGTCAGAGGCGCTCCTTCGATGGAGTGAAGAGAGCCCTCCGCGAACAGGGGGTAAAATATATGATGCTGTTCCCTGCCAGGTTCAAGATCCTAGACGACGGAAAAGCATACTTCTTCGACACGCCGGAGGAGGCGGGGGACTGGCTCGAGGGCTGGCGAGCAGTGGGTTGGAGAGGCAGACAAGAACGTCCCGACCCGCACCAGCAGTCTACTGAGGCTGAATCCGAGGATTGGAGGCGACCCAACGGACAGAGACCGGACCAGCGGACAGATAAGTGACTATGGGAAGGGGCAAAGTATAGACTGAGATCTGGCCTCAGCGGGAGAGGAGCTCCATTGGACACACTGCGGGGCAATAGGGGATGAGGCAGCTCCTTATTAGAAAAAGAGAGCGGGTTGGTGCCCCTTGTAAATAGTTGGATACACCGAGCCAGACTCACTCCAAATGGGACAGTTCTGGGGCGCAGCCCGGGCGGCCTGAGGGGACTTGGGTATCGAGGGTCCTGCTGAGCTCTGAACAAATGGGCACTTGTTGTAGTTAATTAATAAGTATATCTTCATGCTGGCTGCGGGCGCGCAGCCCTGTTTTTCGTTCGTGTTTGACTGTATGGGGCGACAGGCACTCTGCCAGTTTCAAGGGTGGGTGGTTGGGGACTCACCTAGCAGGGATGCAGGGAGGGGGTGTGGGGGGAGGGGTTTTTTTTTTTTCTTGGGGATACGGGGGTGTTAGCTCGAGACCACAATAGTAATCCACAGAGGCAGTTCATGACTGGCGACAAGACAGGGGGTGGAAGGGGAGAAGTGCGACTGTTACTACCTCAGGAAAATGGGGGACCCAGTTAGCCTGCGGGTATGGACCTGGAACGTCAATGGATTGGGCAATAAAATAAAGCGCACACTGGTGCTACAACACCTTAAGAGGCATGCCCCGGACGTAGTCCTGATCCAAGAGTCGCATTTGCGGGGGAATAGGTGTAGGGCCCTGGACCGCTTTGGCTATAAAATGATTGCACACGCAGGGTACACTTCCGGGGCCCGATGGGTGGGTATCCTGGTGCGCAGCGCCCTACCCCTGGTGATAACTGGTACATGGGAGGACGACACCGGATGTCTAGTAGCGGCAGTGGGTGCCTGGGAGGGGCGCTCAGTGGTACTCTGCTCCTGCTACCTACCGCCAGGCCTACATTCCACCTTTTACCTAAGCTGGGTGCCTTCTTAGCGGATCTCCCATCGGGTACTCTCCTCCTGGGAGGAGACACAAACGCTGCAATGAACCCATCCCTAGATCGATCTAACTCTCCAGCGGGTGTGCGGGAGGAGCGAGGTCTGGCGGGCTTCATCGACGCCCTCGGCATGTGCGACATATGGCGGGCTCACCACCCTCAGCTTAGGGAATACACGTTCTATTCGGCTAGGCACGGGTCCTTCTCCAGAATCGACCACTTCTTTACCCGACTCACACATATGGGGGACTTCATGGATACCAGACACATGGCGCGTGGGATCTCAGACCACTCACCGGTATGCGTTACTCTCCGAGGCCCGGAGGTGCATAGGGCTGCATATCCGAAAATAGACCCCTGGCGGCTCCGGGATCCGGCCATCAGTGACAAGCTTCGCGAGGGTCCCAGTTATACTTCGAGGAGAATCGGGGTTCAGTGGACTCCCAGGTCACTATATGGGAGGCGTACAAGACAGTTCTGCGGGGGCAGGCGCAAGCATTGATTGGGGGGCAGAAAAAGAGGAATCCCTACAGATCCGATGGCTTGAGCAGGAGGTAGAGACACTAACCCGTGATCCCGCGTTGACAGAGTCGGCGGAGCTGCGACACAACTTGGCGCTGAAGCAGAGGGACCTTAAGACACTGGCGGAGGGAGAAGCGCGAGCATATGCACTGGCCACGCAACATCGGCTGTATGACGTTGGGGATAAGGGGCTGAAGCTCCTAGCGTGGCTAGAGCGCCGAGACAGAGAGCGCTCATGGGTAGTCGGGGTGCGAGATGATTCAGGGACCTTATGTTCCACCAGTGGGGAGATGGCCGAAGCATTCGCGGCACACTTTGAGAGGGTTTATTCGCCGGTCTGCACGAGGACCGACTCGGACTGCGAGGAATTCCTGCGCGACTTCGCGCTGCCCATGCTGTCCTCGGAGGCAAGAGAGAGACTTGAGGCCGATATCACGGAGGAGGAACTAGGAATAGCTCTGAACGCTCTGCAGTCCGGTAAAGCGGCTGGGCCTAACGGGCTCCCGATCGAGATCTACCAACGCCAGGCGGCGGTGATACGAGCTCCCCTATTGCGGATGTTCACCGAGGCACGCGAAGTGGGGCGGCTCCCCCCAGACCAGAGGGAAGCCATGATAGTGACAATCCACAAAGCAGGGAAGCCCCCAGACCGGTGTGACTCATACCGTCCGATCTCACTAATAAACGCAGAAGCTAAGGTCCTGGCCAAAGTCCTGGCAGAGCGGTTGGTGTCAGTTATAGCAGACCTAGTGCACATCGACCAATCCGGGTTCATGCCCCGGAGGAGCACCCGCCATAACCTACGAAGGCTGTACGGGGTACTCCACTTGACAGAAGGAGTGGGGTCCACCCAGGCGGCGGCGGTGGCCTTGGACGCCTCCATGGCCTTCGACAGTATTGAATGGCCTTACCTATTCATGGTCCTACAGCGGTTGGGATTTGGGCCGATCTTTTGTAGCTGGGTGAAATTGTTATATGTACTACCAGTGGCCAGGGTAAGAGTCAATGGAGCGGTGTCTAGATCCTTTCCCCTGAGGAGGGGCACTAGACAGGGTTGCCCCCTGTCCCCTCTCCTGTTTGCCCTAGCTCTGGAACCGCTAGCACACTGGATAAGGAGGGACCCCATGATTTGGGGCATTGCTACACCGGGGGGTTGGGAAGAGCGCGTGTCTCTATACGCGGACGATATAGTGCTGTACCTGGCTCGGCCGTACCACTCACTGGCCCGTGTACTGCATATTTTCGAGTTGTTCGGCAGCTATTCCGGATACACCATAAATTGGGCAAAGTCGGTGGTCTTTCCACTCTCTGGCCCTCCCCGCGACTCCCATCTTGCTGCTCGGCTCCGATAACTACCGGCGGGTTTAAATACTTGGGGATTCATGTAACCCGAAACAAGGTCGAGTTCCTGACCAAGAACCTCGAGCCCCAACTGTCTCGCCTAGACACAGATGTGAGCCACTGGCGATCCCTCCCGCTTACGCTTATGGGCCGCGCGGCTCTATTCAAAATGTTAACTCTGCCGAGACTGCTGTACATTTTACAAAACACGCCATTCCCGGTCCCCCCGCACTCTTTTAAACGGATCGCACAGGCAGTCCGCACGCTGCTATGGGATGGAGGATCCCCGCGAATTGCGCTTCACAAACTGCAAAGGGGGTGTTCGATGGCGGCCTGGCAATCCCAGACGTAAAATTGTACTACTGGGCGTCGCAACTACAGGTAGTAAACGACTGGGTATATGCCGACGGCGATGAGCCAGCATATCGGGTGGACAGGATGGTCATGACCGGCAACAACTGTGAATCCCTTCTCTACGCTAGGAAGACATCGCTGGGATGGCCGGAGCACACTAGGGTGGTGGTGCAATGCTGGAAGGAGGCCAATAGATTCCTTGGGTGGGAAAGTAAGTTGACTGGTAAGACCCCGCTATGGCTGGGAGCCCAGCTCCGGGAGGTGACCGCCTTGACGGGTTTCGGGGGGTGGCGGTCAATAGGTATTGAGTATTTGGGAGACATTTGGAAGGGTGATTCCCCCCACTCGTTCGAATACATGCAGAAGGAATATGATATGCACCAGTCACAACAATACCACTACATCAGATTAGTCCACGCACTCAGGGTACACATGCCGAGGGCGCATCCATACCGGAGTACTCCCCATTGGAGGACCGGTTACTGCTTGATCCTATTGAGGGGAAGCCCACATCCAAGATCTACCGGAAGCTGCTTAATAACAGCCCAGACCCACTGATCTCTCTAAGAAAAGCGTGGTCTATTGACCTGGGCAGTATAACTGACGAAAATTGGCAAGAGGCGATACAAAGTCCTAGAGAGGTAGCAATACGAGCCAGATTCCGACTGATACAGTTGAAAATCCTGCACCGCACATACTATCCCCGCACACTCCTTCACAAATGGGGTAGAACTCAATCGGGGCTTTGCCTGAGGGGGTGCAATCAAGAGGGATCCTTCTTCCATATCCTGTGGGAATGCCCTGAGATAGCATCATTCTGGGCTGGGGTTACAGACACTCTGTCCAGAGTGATGGGGAAAATGGTCCCAATCGACCCGAAGTGGCTGCTTTTAATGATCAAGGGCGAGGAAGCCTGGCCCCGGTACGCGGAAATCTGGCTGGTCCTGGCGGCGGGGGTGGCAAAACGTAACATTGCCCGATGCTGGGGGCAGCAGGCACCCCCGCAATTAGAGGACTGGAAGCGTGACCTAGACTGGTGCCAACGGGCCGAAGCAGTTGTGTACAAAAGCAGGGGGTGTGCCAAAAAATGGGGAAAGGTCTGGGCGCCCTGGAAACAATATAGAAATCCTGGGGCAACCGGAGATGAGTGAGAGGAAATGTCATTGGTTCTCCCCAGAGCGGGGCTCTCATGCTTTTGCCCCCTGTTGATATATGTATTCGGCGTAATAATGAACTGTTATTGTAAATACATGTGGTATGGTCTCATGAGCTTTGTTAATAAAAAGAGTTTAAAAAAAAAATATATATATAAAAGTGCTTTTGTATGGCCTTATTCTTCCTTCATTTCTATCCCCAACTTTACTCCTATGCATGCTCCCCTCTTATATCTTTCCTGTGGAGTCACATCAGCCAAACATTTTTCTTGTGTCTACAGACATCCATGCATGCGAACACACATACACACACTTGCACCCACACACACAACCACATGAAACTTACAAACACACACAGATAATCATCACTTCCTATCCCTTTTCCATTGCTTTCTTTGCAACCACTATAGTGCCAATGACCAATCCAACGGAAATATATTTTTTAAACATAGCATAAGTGCTCGCCCTGCATGCCACTACCCTCAGTGTGCCCTTCTGGCTCAAGCTTAATTATTAAAGGTATACCTTCATTTGAGCTCTCCTAGCATGAGCATCGCCCACGACTCTGACCATGAATAAACCACTGGCAATACGTTTCTGAAATGTCCTCTGGGGATGCAGCAGTTCATGTTTAAAGGGCAAGTATAGAAACACATGGATGCTTCCCAAAGGTCAGATTTGTGAACAATAAGTTACCCAGATTTCAGGCATACTAGATCATGATGCACAACTAGAACTGAGTTTTCAAAGTAGTAGAAATCTTCAGACAAATGTCAAGCGGAACATGACAATGCACCCCCATCTCACTACAATATCTTTGGGAGCGTCTGACAGTCGTACAGTTCAGCATATCACTGGTTGATCAACAAGGAATTTTGCCAGGGTTTTAGGAAACCAGTGGCATCAAAGAATGCTACTGATAAAAACTCTAAATGTTTGAGCTAGATTTTCCACAGCAAGTCTGAATTATTCAGCAGAGACAGGTCAAATATTTTTGTGGTCAGGAAACTGATAGAAGATGTGAAAGTTTTAACAACCTTTAACGTTTTTGGGAAACTGTACTCAACGCCACTCTCATTGAGAACAGCATGAGTACCACTACTGCCGCTTGTAAGTCATATTCAGAAGTCACCCACTGCACAAAGACTTCAGGCACAGGGATGTGGAATTCCTATAGCCCAACACCCAGGACATATTGTTTAGGGTCAAGGGCAACAAGTTTTCATGTGCATTTAGTCCTTGGGACAAGTAGGCCCAACCCCCTATAGGACACACCCTTTGGCTGCCAGTTTACAGTACCATATTATGGATCAAGGAAGGGCATTGTCTGCAGTTAAGGTAATATTTGTGTTCATCTGTTAATGCTGTTCAATCTTGTATTTATGGTTCATTAATGCAAAGCCTTTATTATTAGGGTGAGCGCGCTAAGTAAATGTTGTAAGCTCGGACTGCACTACTGACAGTGGTTCCAGTATAAAAATGTGTGCACATGTTTTCAATGTTTAGCAATATGAGGCTATGTATAATGCTCCCAGAATGCTCTCTCTCATTAGATGCAAATATTTGCAGAAGCTTGAAAGCAAGATTGATGATTCTTTGCTTTCAAAATAAAATGTTCACAAAGAAATGCAAATAGGAAAAAAACATTTTGCTAAACTACTGTAAAATATTAGGTACCATTTCTTTGCAGCATCATTTAGGAAAATGTGTTGATGTATGCTAGCATTTCCCAAAACTCTTCATAATGGAAAATCAGTGTAACCAGTTTCAATAAGATTATGGGCAACATAAAAATAAACAAGCACTGCTCCTTGTGAAAGATCAGAATACTGTCACTCACAGTGAAGCCAGCCAATAGACAGAGAGACAGAATTTTAATAAACACAAAAGGTCATGGTTAACACCAGACCTAATTAGGGGCCCAATTATTAAAGAAAGTCGCAAAAGTGCACCCATGGTATATGTCATTGCATTAAGTGCAGATTTATGGCTTTCATGAATTCACAAAAATTTGCAGAAGAAGGCTAAGAAACAGCACTCCTAAAAAATATTTGTCAACTGCATATAAGCATGAGAAAATATGCATGTGTAGATTTGCTCATGCGAAAATCTGTTGAGTGTTTGCAAGTTCACTTTCCCTCCAACCACTATTTTCCCCAACCCTGGAAGACTTTTTACGTCTGCCATTGTCAAGAGTAAATTTTAAACTTTTCTCAGTATGGGAAAAGTTTAGAGAACATTAGACTCAAAACGGCATTTTAACCCTGGCACTATTGCTTACCACTACCTTCAGCCCCAGTATGTAGATCTGCAAAAACGTGGCAAAATAAGGGAATTGCTAGTATTCAAACCCTACTATGGTGTGAGCCCTGGCATAATCAGAGAGGCTATATCAGAGCTCTTATATAATGAGATTGCTGCCATAATTTGTCGTTGCATCACATGGCACCAAAGGGACAAGTGGACTTTGTTACAGGACAAGTAGATTTATGAAGCATCTTGCCCTATTGACAAGTAGATTTTTTTTTAAATTCCACATCACTGTAGGCAGCAGGAAATCAAAGACCACAGCTGTCAAGTAGGGTCTTTATTTACCAACTACTGCTAAGGGAATTCCCTAAGAAGTAGCAGGTAAATATCATCTGTATTTTTAGCCCTCTGACTCCCATTCTTCCCTCACCCAATGTGTCATTTCACTGATTACCTGGGTTTCATGGATGGGTCATCCTAATACAGCAAACTGTCATTTTTGGGAGGGGGCACCATGGTGAAGAGTCCCAAGATTGCCAGCAAATGATTTAGCTTTATTAAATTAACAGAGAATTAATGATAATTAAAAAAAATTTGAAGCTGTATGAAGAAGATAGGTGAGTTGGAATCATTTTATGGAATAGTTAGAACACTTAATCTATCTTTGTGAACATGGCAAGTTGTAAGAACCCAGGGGAACATGCATAAAGGCTGTTAGATTACAATTTGATGTGAAGTGCGACAGCATAACTTATATTGCTTTGACAATTGTTGTTGGGGGATTACATGACAACACCAGCTTGGCAGTTTGCTCTACGGGATTTTCCTGAAGCAAATATTGGAGAGTTCTGCCCTTTGTCTTGGGTGCAAGTCATTCTAGAGTCTGAGGCCATGGACATCAGGAGATCTGCATCCATGTTTCTATCACCTGAAGGTTTGATAGTGGATCTATAATTTATTGACTGACTTGATAAGACTTTATAGATCTGCCAGGATATAGAAGGATTGAACCTTCCTGTTCCACAACACTTTCTGGACAGAACAAAGAGTCATATATACAATTTATTACCATAATGCGCCACAGCATCTACATTTGCTGTGCAGCATTGAACAAGAGGGTACACTCTGCAATGCCATATCTGCAAAGTGTGGCTTTCTGCTGGTATCAACCCCTGCACTGGTGCTCAAACTTGCCTACCTTGTGTAATGCACAAACTCACACCATGGTGCAGAGATGAGAGTGCACTATCGAAAGCAGAACTTTTAGTGGAGTCATACCATTCTAGTACAGAGTCATATGCCTAGACCAAAGCATAGGGTCCCACATATTCCATAGTTGTTGTGCACTGCAGAACACATTTAATGTGTCATTGCTTGGAGACATTAACACATTACCTTTTGTTTATGTCTGTTTCAAAGAGACATTATTATTATTATATTTTTTTCTTTTGAAAGCTCAATCTATCTCTCTGTGGATGAGGCTTTGCATTTAGAACGTGTAAGTTTGTGCTGGTCTGCCCCTGGAACGCCCTCTTGATCAAAGTGGCATAAATCAGTTTTTGTGCACAGAAAAGTGTACCCTTCCAGCACAATACATCTTTTGTGCATGCAAGTAAATAGCCTGGACCACTTTCTGTGGAACTGGCGCCAGTGCAAAGTCTTAGTAGATTTGGTCTATAGTGTTTTAAATGTAATTATTCATTCAAGTGAGGGCCAGTGGAGTGATTTCAAGACAGTTTTCACAAAGTTGCACCTACCTATTTTTAGGCATATTCGGGTAGCCTGGTGCTTTGGTGACTGCAGTTTGTTGGTGAATGTTTAGGGTCCCTGTTCAGATCATGTCACAATGATCTAACCACACTATCACCATGATCCTTGCCATTCCAAGCAGAGGTCATTTTACAGGAGGCAGTACATTTTCCTGAGCCCAGACATTTTGAGTTTGAAGATCATGGCCACAGTATTAATTTGAAATGCTCAAAAATTGCAGCCTTTCAAATTAAATTTCTGACCACTTCAATATGTGACTTGTGTAACTATTTGCCTCAACTCTTCCTAGCCCGTCCAATCACTAGTATTTTTATTGTTGCCATTCCTCTACTTCTGACATGGAGAGAGCACGGTTGCATTGAACTAACCTGTAGAAATGTTTCTAGCATTAGGTGTGATAAAGAAGTCTAAAGTAATAAACATTTTGATTGACCATTAATATGGGTACTCTTGAAATTGTTCCAATCCATATTACTCTAATGTTTCAAATCACAACTAGACGGACCTAAATGACTGAAGGATAGAAATGCTTGTCATTTTATTTATCTAATAACTTTATTTAACTATTTTGACTCCATAGCCACCAATAGACTTTGCCCACTTCAATGATTCCATTGTAAAAATGTTGTTATGCTTCAGTTCAATCTGCATTAGGTATTTCAGTATAAAGAGATGGCTTTCCTTTGAAATGACATTCATTGTTATCAGTCCCTCAGTCAGGTTGACCCAAGTGTGTAATTTGTAAAATAATTAGTGACAGTACCAGTTACAGTGGCCAAGCATTTTTCTCAGAACCTTGTGCCTGTTGCTGCTGAATGTTGGGGCTGTTGAATATCAAGTTTATCTAGTCTTGAGTCCACCCCACGCCTCTTTTATCCACCATCGTATACTGGCTGCACCTTTAGTTCACTCTTGCAAGTTCTTGTTCATCTCTGCTTTCTCCCTTTTTTCCCATCATCTTTTCTCTCTCTTGTTCTGGGCCAAAGTCTTTTGATGCAAAAATAAGCTCTGGTCCTGAAAAAAGAGTGCTGGTGGGCCCCACTTGCAACCATCGGCTTAAATTAGGCACTGGTTGGACCATAGATTATAAGAAGGTGCACAGAAGAAACTTGAACATTCTAGGGAAACTGAGTCTCCACAGATGAGGAATTCATTTGTAATCCAATAAACTTTAAGGCATGTTCAATCAGGCTTATATACATTCTTTGTCATCAATTAAGAGGTCACAAGAGTCTGCCATGCTATGTTGAATAATAAAAATTGCTTGCAAGTCATTTTTGAACAGGCTACAAATCAGGAAATAAACTTAACTTATTTTCCCTGTATGTCTTTGCTGTTAAATAGGAAAGCAGAGCAAGTGATTGGCGCCTCATCCTGAGACATGAAGGAAGACAGGCCCCAAACCCTATCGCTCATGCTTGTAAATCAGTGTTCCACCTGAATATAGAAACCAGGATACCGATGATGCAGAATATTGACAACAATATATAAATATTGAATCCAAAATGTTGACAGGTAAGTACGCCTGCATTTGCTATACCTAACTCTACCTACATATAACTACACAGTACGTATATCTTGAAGGTACGTAGATGTGGAAGCAGGTGTAATAAATCTATACTTGCGTATATTTACTTATTTTTTGATAGTTTGCCCCTCAGTTTTTTGTCCCCAATATTCTTGTACAACGATATCACAGTTTCCCGAGCACCCCAAAATAAAGGTATGTCCAAGTCTTCTTATATCCAAAAAGTTTATTCCTTCAGGATTCTTCAATTTCCAAGTGTTCTCATCTTCTAATATATCCTTCAGATATAGCCAACACGTGTTTCGTCAGTCAATCTATGTTCTTACATTTCTGACTTCATCAGGGCTATAAGTAAACAAACACAAGAGTCTATACTCCTATTTGTACATCACATCATTCCTTCACCAACACCCTATTAAGTGAAAATCAAAGAATACAATCATTAAATATGTGATCTTGTTCAGAAAAGAGGGATTCATCAGTGTGCTAAAAAAGCAAAAAATACTTCGTATAAGGAGGTATTCTTCACAATCTAAACCACATTTATATATACATCACTTGAAAGAAAATAATTTTTGCATTCCATTGGCGAAACGATATTTTGGGGTCGATATTTAGTACTACAACCCAGTCGCGGTCCGTGTAGGAGTGCCGGCCGGGCGGTGACGTGGGGCGGGGGAGGGGCAGGGTGGGGGGTAGCAAAGTACGGATTACGGACCAATACAGGTAAGTAAACATTTAAATCAATAAAAAGAATTTTGTTGTGAGCGCTGCATCGCCAAATACGATGCAGTGCGCGCAACGAAATTCGTTTCATTGATTTAAATGTTTACTTACCTGTATTGATCCGTAATCCGACTTGCTACCCCCACCCTGCCTCCCCGCCCACGTCAGCCCGGCCAGCACTCCTACACGGACCGCGACTGCTACAACCCGTAAAACATATACACATTTGTACTCTTATAGAGCTGATGGAGGTTGGATGGGTCGTCGCCATTGCTGTTGTGCTTTACCACTGCTCAGTTTATGAAGCAGTTGTACAGTATTGATGAAGGAAGGACAAACTGCTGGAGGCCTTCAACATTGATTGAGTACTACTGGGAGGATCCCCCATTTTTCGGGCCCTGTAGAATGGACAGAACTGTGCTTCAGAGAGCTTCCAGCGCTGGTATTCCAGGGAGGAAAATATGTTCTGCATTTTCTGGTATAACCATAGGGGAAATGAGATGTGGCTTAGTAGCCGAGTCAACTGAGGAAACCAAAGACCTCAATTTCAATCATAAATTCCTCATTTTACCAAATTGAGTGACCGTGGGAAAATCACTTGGATATATAAAGTGTTAAAAATCCAATTATTTGTAATTTGTCTACCTTCAAGTTATTCTGACAATGTCAAATACTAAGAAAGTGAAAGAAATAACATTATTTGTGGATGTGAAGAAAATATTGCCATGTTAAGGGTAACATACATATGCCTTTTCCAGAATTTTTGCAGAAGTAATTTTCTGGTTCCCTGTTCTACTGCCACATTGATACGCTCACCTATTTAAAGCCCGAATACAGCAGTAAAAACTTAAAGGTATTTAGGCTCTTGCTCCCAGCATTAAAGACACCGCCTCCTATGACCATTTCAGCATTGGAGGGAATGCAGCCAGGAGTGTGTAAGTGGTATGAATAAAAGACATTAAGGGGGATATGTACAATGAAGTGGCGGAGTGAGGCGTTAGCCGTCATGGCTTAACGCCTCACCCCGCCACTTCATAAACGCAAGGCTGCACCATATTTACAACGATATGGTGCAGCCTTGCGTTTCCCCCTGCAATGGCGAAACACTTAGCAGTGTAGCGCCAACGCAGGCACCCTTGCACCATAGTGCAAGGGTTTCTGCGTGCAGGGGTGAATTGTTTATGTGTAGGAAGGTGTCCCTTGCTGTACATAAACAATCCTGAAATGCCATTTTGTGACTTTCATGTGTGCTGCTTAATGCAACACACATGAAAGTCACAAAATTGATTTTTTTTTTAGATTGTTTATGTACAGGAAGTGGGACCTTCCTGTACATAAACAATCCATGGCATTTTGCTTTTTCCATGTGTGCTGCACAAGGCAGAGCACATGGAAAAAGCGAAAATAAGGAGAAATAATGCATTTCTCCTTGTTTCGCCAAGTTAAGACCAGGTTTTACCTGGTCTTAATTTTGGCGCTGCCTCCTATGTACGCTGCCCTTGTACATAGGGGGCAGCGTCAAAATCAATGGGTGTTGCAGTGGAACGCCCACTGCAACACCCACTGCCCACCCCTTTCACGCTAACCATAGCGTGAAAGGGGACTTATTTACAAGGCAGCGTTAAGCGGCTAAGCCCCTATCGCCACCACAACGTCGATAAAAGTGGCGTTGTGGTGGCGATAGGGGCTTGTACATATGCCCCGAAGAGTGGTCATCCCTGCACAAACCTTACGTCAGAACAAGTCAACATTTATATAAGGGTGGGGTGGGCAACATAGATCCAAGAGGGCCCGATGCATACCAGATATTTAGGATTTCTGCATGAAATAAATTCACATACAAATCATCTCTATGGCCCCCACATAAACAGTTAATCCTAAACATCTGTCTGGCTCTGTCCCTCGTGACCCTATGCAGGGTATCTCTGACTGGGTGAGTGTAAGAGAGGATCTGCGTGTGTTAATGATATCTGTGAATACGTCTTGCCATTAAACTTGCTTAAGCGTAAAAAACACTTAAATGTAAAAAAAAAAAATGCTTCCTAGCCGCCTTCGATCTAGCGAGAGGAGGTATTTTGTAAGCTTAAACTGTGACATCCATTAGCGGATTAATCTATGACAGAAAAAACAGCATGACACCATATTAAAATAAGGGGGACACATCAGAGAAACATGGTTTATAAATAATAAACATAAAAAAGGAAGATGGTCCTTCTGTTCCTCGCATCCATCTGTCATTGGTTAGGCAGCCGAGCTCTGGCTAATTAAATGTTAATGAAATCTAAATAATCTGCTGGTCCCAAAGCATTAGCCACCAAGTAGTAACTGCACAGCAGCTGCTGCTGCCTGAAAAATACGCCGCGTCAGCAACTACAGCCATGTTTCAAATCTGATCTTGGCACGGCTGAATAGAACGATGATGACATTCTCGTACAGCTAATGTCAGAAGGCTTATTTTCGAAGAAAGTCACAGCCGAAAATTCACAGATGCACGAGGAGGTAACCACTTTAAAAAAAAAAAAAAGTCTTCCGGGCGACCTAGTGCGAAGGGAACAAGTAACTTGTGCTGCTCGACACGCTTGCGCGCCTCTCGAGGAGTGGTACTTCGCATATAAATATATGGATATTTTTTATTGCGCAAAGATAGCTGAGAAGCAAGGGAGCGCTATATTTTAGGGTGATTTCCGGCAGACCGCACAAGTGTTTACAACGGTGACAGTGCAGTTTGTTCACACAGTGGGTATGTCTTTTTACTATGCTTGTAAAAATAAATCTGTTTTATAGCGGCTTCCCTGTCCCAACCCAAGTAGTTTCTGACGAATCTCTTGTAATTTCAGGGTCATACTCTTATGAGTAATTCACCTTTATGGTGAATTAAGTGGCTTCTTGGGAAAAAGTTTAAGACAGCGACCAGCTCCAGAACACAGGGACATATGTACAAGCCCCTATCGCCACCACAACGTCACTATTACAGATGTTGTGGTGGCGATAGGGGCTGCGCCTTATTTACAAGGCAGCGTTAAGCCACTTAACGTGGCTTAATGCTGCCTTGTAAATAAGGCCCCCTTTCACGCTATGTTAGCGTGAAAGGGGTGGGCAGTGGGTGTTGCGGTGGGCGTTCCCCCTCAACATCCATTCAATTTGACGCTGCCCCCTATGTACAAGGGTGGCGTACATAGGAGGCAGCGCCAAAATTAAGACCAGGTAAATCCTGATCTTAGGTTGGCAAAATAAGGAGAAATGCATTATTTCTTCTCGTTTTTGCTTTTTCCATGTGTGCTGCCTTGTAAATATAGTGCAGCCCTGCATTTCTAAAGTGACAGAGCGAGTTGTTAGCCCTTTTGGCTTAACGACACCCTTCGCCACTTTCCTTGTGACTATGTCCCTTTGTGTCAAAACCCATGGGTGGTTGCCTGGGAACACCCATGTACCAAGCAACACAAGGAGATGATGGACGGAGCGCTAAAACTTTTCAGACACTCATCCCCAGTCACAGATCTGGGTTGAATCCATCATCGTTCTTTAGAGCACTTCGCCACCTCAGATCAGACCCAGCTATATGCAAATCAGTCTTGAGCCTGTTCCTTATGGAAACAGTCCAGCCCGAACTGCCAAGCCACTGGGGATGAGTGTCTAAAATGTTTCAGCGCTTCATCCATCATCTCCTTGTGTTTGCTTTGTTTGCCCTAAGTTGGCAGGGTATGGCCAGACATGGGTCCCTTTCTCACTTTGCCACTGGATTCAAGCTAGCCTGCCTGATGAGAGGTGTTACCCCGAAACCGGTCCAATGATGCTTGTTTCCAGTCCAGAAAGGACTTTGCTTGGCAGTTTGGGCTGCACTGTTCCCATGAGGAACAGGGTCAAGACTGATTTGCATATGGCTGGGTCCAAACTGCGGTGGCGAAGTGAACTAAAGAATGATGATGGATTAAACCCAGATTTGTGACTGGGGGTGAGTGTATGAAAAGTTTCAGTGCTCCGTCCATAATCTCCTTGTGTTTGCTTTGAACACCCATGTACCAACCATGGAGCACCCCTGACTCAAAATAATATAAAGCAGTGCAAGCGTTACTTTCAGGCAACTTTTCAATAAATTTAAATTAAACATCTTGTGCCAGTCTGCATCTCTTTTGTGAAGCAACCCCAGCAGAACATTTTTGTAAATCTGCACCAAAATTCACAGAAGAATCTTCATTAATTTTTACAATAAATATACTTTGAGTGGAAAAGGCACTTTATTGATAAAGTGTTTTCCCATATTATAAGCAAATCAGCTTTGAATTGTCACAGAACTTTTTCAGCCAAAATGCCTTAAAATAGTCACATCACCACAAAAACATTTGCACAACGTCAAGAATATCTTTTAATGGAAGTGTTAGCTGCATTTTTTAAATGATGTCCAAAAACAAAGTCCTACAAATATTTTGGTAAATGAAGAACCTCTCACCACCTTTCTCATACCTACCGAACCTCACTGAGCAATGATTACACTCTAACTCTTTGGCCCGCTAAACGTCACCAGGGTAGTTATCTACTCCCTTCATCATGCCTTTCTATATAACCCTAGCGGACAGGGATTGTGCTGTGACACCGTGTAAACTCATCTGGCCTGCCCAAGGGACTGGTCTACGGGTAAGAGTAGCAGCCAATGGCTGAGATAAATACAAGAATTTTAGCCATCATTATTGTCTTTTTTCAAGTCAGATACACAAAGTGTAAAGGATATGCCCAAATGTGTGTGTAATGCTCACTGAGCCATTGGACTCAAGCATACCTCACCGTTGAGGCTCAACTATTCCGAAACCGGTCTGGGGTTCCCTGAGTTCCTATCTAGAGGGGACCAGGGCTGCCAGCTTGGAATAGACAGTTCTTATTGGGCAAACACATTGTCTGATTTGCATATGGCTGGTGTCTGTATGGAGTAGCAAAGTGGGCAAAAAAGCTGGACTGGAATGCTGCCCATGTAATTACCAGTGACTGAGATTGAATCAAGCATACACCAAACACTTTTTTGCTTTTCCAAGTGAGACTCCTAAAGTTTCAACAGTCCTGAATTACCTTTTCAGAGCCTGTTTATTGTGACAAGGATTTTCCATCATAAAGTAGTTGGGTGGGCAGAGTGTCGCTCTGTGTGTTGTCGGGGCACAGAGTTTCAACAAACTTCCCGTCATTCTTTTCATGTTGAAAGGCTCTCTATTTTCTGGTTAGACAGTAGCAAGGTTGTGATAATCTATATCCTGTTCTAAATAATATATAATACAGAGATGTAGGTGTCTATTATATTGTGTATACCTTCACTGTTGACTGGGGGTGGTCAAACCTAAAATATACACTAGTGGAAAATACAATTGAAAATCAATAGAAGATGACCTTGAGCAATTGCCCACTATAGCTCTGTCTTCAAATCACTATTTAGAGCATGAAAATATGAAGAGATGGAGCGGTGTTCTTCAACAGTTTTTGATTTGGAATGGAGAAAAATGACAACTCATTGATTCTTGAACATACTTTTGACATAGACAATCAACAGTTAGATATTGGCAAAGACCTTTGACGAAGAGATAACGAAGCGTGGTAGAAAGTATGCTGGAGTGTTCTATTCTGTACTGCTGACCATAAGGTCCTAGGTTGCTGGCTGTCCCTCTTGGTTGGCTTGCCTGGTACTCCCATTCCTAGAATAATTTCATTGGATTATGTAATTAAGCAAAACAAATGGCTAATTTACTTGAATCTGGCCTGGATGATGTCAGGTGAAAATTTCCAGATGGATCTTCTCACCAGCCCTGTTTGTTAAGTTATACTCTCATAAATTTCTTGCACTTTATTGCCATATGCAAAGAGGACGAACTGTAAAATATGAAGTTGTAGTGCCTTCTACAAGGAACAATCTGGTAAAAATATATTCTAGAGACATTTTAGGAAGTCTAGACTCTGTTGCTGTCATATCCTAAATCTAATCAGAAATTGAGAAGGAAGCCTCTATAGTAGACAACTCCATGGCGAAACAATGTTCCCGAATATATTACTTCAAAAAATGTATCTACAAGACAACATGGAAAACACTTTAGATTCAAGTTCATGAATGACTTGACAACCATTCATGCTATGTCTTTCAATTTGTCAGCATTTGTTATATCATAATGTGAACCTTTGGTGCCTTGCGGAGCTTTCTAATTAACCACAACGTAACATGGCATGAAGCGATGTGATTGAAAGTAACATAACATAACACAGTATAAAAATATAGGGCAATTGAAACCAAAAGTTTGTTACAGTTGGAGACAGACAGCTGTAAAAGGAAGCTGAAGAAAACACTGGTCAGAGAGAAAGTAATTTTGTCTGAACACAGCAATGCAAGTCGATGCTGCCATTTGTCAGCTCAATCATTTTTAAGGGTGTTAATGTATCTAAGAGACAACAGGGCTAATAATATTTGAACCTGCTCAACTTAACCTAAATATTGTGGAAATGGGTTATGTACGTTGCTGACTAGAAGTAAGTGTCATATACGAAGGTGAGACATCTATCACCAATGTGCTTGAAGAAAGATTTGTACCCTGAAATCTCTTGTAAAAGGTTATAAACACAAAAAGAAGATATACACCCAGCTTTGTTGAGATTTATTTCTTTGTTGAAAGTTAATGTATGTTTATGAAAATTAATTCATGATTCTACAGTACAGCATCCTAAGTATTTATGAATTTACAATTGTTTGTGAAGTAAAATCCCTTGTTGGCACTGTTAGAAAGTGGACATTTCTCTGCACTTACTGCTCTTTGGACCTTACAGCCTGTCTCCAATGCACATCTGGGTTGGGTGACACCTACACTTTATGTATTCCCTCTAGACAGCCACAAACACAGAAAGGTGAGACTCATCTGGTTTCTGATGGTGTGAGTGGCTGACACTTACACTTCAATAGGTAGTGTCCTGTCCACACACAAAACACTGATTTACCCCCACAGATACCCTGGCAGACAGGACTGGGTTGAAAGGGATCCTTGTGCACTTCAAAGAGCTGCTTTGAAGTTAGCCCCTACATCAAAGGCACTTTGTTGTATAAGTACTGGGTCTCTGCCCCCCTAAAATCAGACACGTCAGGATCTTGAACTCAACCTCTGTCAGAAGGACTGCTGTGCTGCTTAAAGGACACACATGGACTGCTTTTCTGGAAGGACTGATTTTCTGCTTGTTACCCTGCTGCCTGCTGCTCTCTGACTCTGCTGAAGGAGAGATGGACTCTGCCTTCATTCCAAGTGTTCTCCATCGGCTTGCCTCCTGTTTTTCTGAAGTCTCAGGAACACAAAAGACTACCTGCAATTTTCATGGTGCTTCTGGACTCTGCCTTCTGTGAGTCCTACCCTTGCCCGAGGTGCCCTCTCTAAGTTCTGGGATTCAGAAGTGGGTTCTGCAGCTGTTTTGCTACAAAACCAAAGCATCATCAACTTTGAGCCAATCGGAACCGACGCATCACCTTTCGAAGCCAATGCAGAGACTATTCAAAGACAGCGGTTTTACAGCCTGTGTGGCCTGACGATGACACTCTGCGCAGCTTGACGGCAACGCGTTGCCTTCACCTCAGAGAAGCTTGACGAAGACTGCATGGAAAAGATCGACGGTACTTTTTCCAGCGGGCCCTGCGTGGGTCCTGTTAACAGCCTGCCCTCCATCGTGGTCAGTCTGAACTTTGGATTTGCACTGGTCACTCACAATCTCGAGCAACCTTTTGATCACTAGTGACTTCTAAACACTGTTTTTGCATTTAATAATTAAAAATTCATATCTCGACTTCTACTGATTGGATTTTGGTTCTATTTTTGCTATGATAAATATTCTCTATTAATCTCCTGTGTGGAGTTTTTTTGTGGTGTATTCATTGTGTTACTGTGTGTGTGTCTTTTGCACAAATACTTTACACATTGCCTCTTTAGATAAGCCTGACTGCTCTGTGTCAAGCTACCAGAGGGTGACCACAGGTTACCTTTTAGTCTGTATCTAGATTACCCTGACGAGAGTGGTGGTTCCTGCCTGGTCTGAGTGCATAGCTCAGCCAACTAGGAATCCCATTCCTACACCTGTGAAATGTTTTGTGCCATGCAAATAGTGCACCGTGCGACCCCTGACCTTGACTGGTAGGTCGCTCCCCCACCACACAGCTCCGTCTGTGTGCCCTGCTGCTGCCCCTGATTGTGCTCGTTTTTTTTCTTCCTTTCTGTGCCCCCTTGCTGCCCCTGATTGTGCTCGTTTTTCCTTTCTGTGCCCCCTTGCTGCCCCTGATTGTGCTCGTTTTTCCTTTCTGTGCCCCCTTGCTGCCCCTGATTGTGCTCGTTTTTTTTTTTTTTTTTTCTTTCTGTGCCCCCTTGCTGCCCCTGATTGTGCTCGTTTTCCCTTTCTGTGCCCCCTTGATGCCCTGATTGTGCTCGTTTTCCCTTCTGTGCCTGTTTCCCGCCGCTGCGTCCCTGCGGCCCCGCCCCCTCACTGCCCATTCGCTGCCCCATTCCCTGCTCCTCCCTCCCACCTCCCCATTTATGGCGGCCGCTGCGCAGCCGCGCCGCTGGCGCGCCAAAGGCGCGCCTAAGGCAAGCCCGTCTGCGCCCGTCCGTGCCGTGACCGCGCCCAGCGCCAGACCCCCTGGTCCGGGCATCCCCCGCGCCCGCCACATCAACAGACGCCGATACGACGCCAGCACCCTCCACGCACTCAACCCCGGAAAAGATCACGCCTGCTACCAGGCCACCCCGAAGCGCACCCAAGGGCCCTTCACCTGCCGGAACTGCAGCTTCGCCAGCACCCGCCCCGCCAAACCACCGCCCAGGAAAGAACCCAACTACCTCAGCTGCATCCTCCTCAACACCCGCTCCGCCCGCAAACACGCCATCGAACTCTGGGACCTTCTCGACTCAACCTCCCCAGACGTCGCATTCCTGACGGAGACCTGGCTGAATCCCGCTTCAGCCCCCGACATCGCCATTGCCATCCCGGACGGATACAAGATCACCCGCAGGGACCGCACAAACGGAGTCGGAGGAGGCATCGCCATCGTCCACAGGAACACCCTCAGAGTCTCAACCAACACCGACGACACCCTCAGCACCGCCGAACACATGCACTTCCAGATCCACACCGATCCCAACACCACCCTCAGAGGAACCCTCATCTACAGACCCCCGGACCCCGACCACAGTTCAGCGATTCCATCGCTGACTTCGTCAGCACACACGCCATCGCCTCCACGGACTACATCCTCCTCGGGGACCTGAACTTCCACCTCGAGAACAACAAGGACACCAACTCCACCACCCTGATCGACAACCTCGCCACCCTCGGACTCAGACAGCTCGTGACTACACCCACCCACGCCGCCGGCCACACGCTAGACTCCATCTTTTCCGCAAGCCCACACGTCTCCTTCAACCACACCTCCGAACCCCACTGGACTGACCACCACTGCATCCACTTCACCTACAGGAAGCCCACCATGCACCACCGCACCGAACAAATGCCTTGCCGCTGCTGGAGCAGAGTCACGGAAGACCAGCTAACCACAACCCTCACCCTGAGCCCACCCGCCGAACCCTCCGACCCCGACACCGCCGCCCGCAACCTCAGACAGTGGATCAACGACTGCGCCAACACCCTCGCCCCGCTCAAGAATCCGCCCAACAGCCACACCAGCAAGAAAGCCACCTGGTTCACCGAAGACCTCCAGGCCTCCAAGCGAACATGCCGAAAACTGGAGAAGATCTGGCTCCACGAACGGACAGCGGACAGCTATGCCGCCCACAAGAGCGCCACCCGCAGTCACCATCACCTCATCAGATCCGCCAAAAGGGCCTCACTCAAAGACCGCCTAGACAACAATGCACACAACAGCAAAGAGCTCTTCAACATCGTGAAGGAACTCTCCAACCCCAGCTCCAACACCAACGACATCCAGCCATCGCGAGACCTGTGCGACTCACTGGCCACCTTCTTCCACCGCAAAATCGCCGACATCCACGACAGCTTCAACACCACGACCGCCCCGGCAACCACCGAGACCACTGCCCCCACAACCACCAACCGCCTGCTCTCCTGGACCAACATCAACGACGAGGACACCAGCGAGATCATGAACACCATCCACTCCGGTTCACCGCTAGACCCGTGCCCTCACCACATCTTCAACAAAGCCAGTACAGCCATCGCGCCCCATCTCCGGAAAATAATCAACATCTCCTTCGAGACAGCAACCTTCCCGGAAAGCTGGAAGCACGCCGAGATCACCGCCTTACTCAAGAAACCCAAGGCAGACCCCAAGGACCTCAAGAACTTCCCACCCATCTCTCTGCTCCCGTTTCCCGCGAAGGTCACCGAGAAAATCGTCAACAAACAACTGACCCGCTACCTCGAGGAGAACAACATCCTGGACCCTTCCCAGTCCGGCTTCCGCAGCAACCACAGCACCGAAACCGCCCTCATCGCCGCCACCGATGACATCAGGACCCTGCTAGACAACGGAGAAACAGCAGCCCTCATCCTCCTGGACCTATCAGCCGCCTTCGACACGGTCTGCCACCACACAATACGAACACGCCTTCACGACGCCGGGATCCAAGAGAAGGCCCTGGACTGGACCACATCCTTCCTTTCCGGCAGAACACAAAGCGTCCGCCTCGCCCCCTTCCGATCCAAGGCCACCAAGATCATCTGCGGCGTACCCCAAGGCTCCTCCCTCAGCCCAACGCTGTTCAACATCTACATGGCACCCCTCGCCCACGTCGCCCGACAGCACAACCTCAACATCATCTCATATGCCGACGACACCCAGCTGATCCTCTCCCTCACCAAAGACCCTCACACCACCAAAGCCCACCTCCACGAAGGAATGAAGGCCGTCGCCGAATGGATGAGGACCAGCCGCCTGAAGCTGAACTCGGACAAGACGGAGGTCCTCATCCTTGGTTCCAACCCTTCAGCCTGGGACGACTCCTGGTGGCCAACATCACTGGGAACAGCCTTGCCACCCACCGACCACGTACGCAACCTAGGGGTCATCCTCGACCCCACCCTCTCCATGACTAAGCAGGTCAACGCCGTTTCCTCATCCTGCTTCAACATCCTCCGAATGCTCCGCAGGATCTTCAAGTGGATCCCCACCGAAACAAGAAAAACAGTCACCCAGGCCCTCGTCACCAGCAGGCTGGACTACGGAAACGCCCTCTACGCAGGAACGACGGCTAAGCTCCTGAGACGGCTGCAACGCATCCAGAACGCCTCTGCACGTCTTATCCTCGACATCCCCCGACGCAGCCACATTACACCCCACCTGAGAGACCTGCACTGGCTCCCTGTCAACAAGAGGATAACCTTCAAGCTCCTCACCCACGCACACAAAGCACTCCACAACTCCGGACCAGCCTACCTCAACAGACGACTCAGCTTCTACACCCCCACCCGCCAGCTCCGCTCGACCAGCCTCGCCCTCGCCACAGTCCCCCGCATCCGGAAAACGACCACCGGCGGCAGATCCTTCTCCCACCTCGCCGCCAAGACCTGGAACACCCTCCCCACCAACCTCCGACAGACCCAAGACCTACTGGCCTTCAGAAGACTCCTCAAGACCTGGCTCTTCGATCAGTAGCAGCACCACCCCCCTCTTCCCCCAGCGCCTTGAGACCCTCGCGGGTATGTAGTGCGCTTTATAAGTGACATGATTGATTGATTGATTGAATGCTAAGGCTTAGCCCTGAAATAAGGCTCAAATTAATCACTGGATATTTCAGAAGGCAAGGAACATGCTCTGCAGTTTGTAGGGTTCTAATGGGTGTGCAGAAAGGTGAGACAACCATGGGAGTATCCAGTAATGATTTGAAGGATGTGGGTGGGAGAGGAACCTGCGAACACTGTGGGGGTTATTTACAAGAGAAGTGGCGGAGCGTGTCGTTAGCCTCCTTGGTTTAACAACATACTCCGCCACTTCAGAAGCGCAGGGCTGCATCATATTTACAAGAATATGGTGCAGCCCTGCGTTTCCCCCTGCGCTGGCACTACACTTAGCAGTGTAGAGCCAACGCAGGCACCCTTGCACCATAGTGCAAGGGTGTCTGCGTGCAGGGGAAGATTGTTTATGTACAGGATAAATGCAGCACACATGGAAGCTACAAAATGTCATTTTTTTAAAGATTGTTTATGTGCAGGAAGGGTCACCTTCCTGAACATAAACAATCCAAGGGGTTTTGCTTTTTCCATGTGTGCTGCTGAAGGCAGCACACATGGAAAAAGCAAAAACGAGGCGAAATAAAGCATTTCTCCTTGTTTCGCCAAGTTAAGACCAGGTTTTCCCTGATCTTAATTTTTGCACTGCCTCCTATTTATGCCGCCCTTGTAAATAGTTAAGTGGCTTAATGCTGCCTTGTAAATAAGGCGAAGCCCCTATCGCCTCGGGAACATCGCAAAAAGTGACATTCCTGTGGCGATAGGGGTTGTAAATATGCCCCTGAGTGTTTACATGTTACAGCCATTAAGGCCTGGGAACTAGGTTTCCCGGGTTTAAAGCGAAATAACACCTACAGCAAAGCTAGCTGCCACAGGTTGTGTGGTAGGTGACAAAGAGACTCTTTTTTGTTCAACACTTGTATGCACAGTGGCGATTTTGGTGACAAAAATCATCAATACATTTCAGATTTTAAAAAAATGGTACTATAAGTTCCACGCATTAGAACTCTATATGTATTGTCTAATGCGACATAACAGAAAATGTCACTTGTGATGCACCACTCAGTTGACAGATATCCCAATTGCACTCCAACTGTAAAATTGAGTAGACATCAACAGGACATGCTTTTAAAGGAAGAAAGCGAATAATGGAAAAAGAGCCATTATGTGCCTGCATTTTTATAAACAATAAAATGTTCCTTTTTCTAATTTTTGTGGCTGATTAATGTTAGTTTATCTTTATCCCGAGAACCCAAATCCATAACGCTATCCTGTTATTATAAATTATTAAAGATAATAATAATAATAATGACATAATCAAAAGTAATACAAATATTACTAAGAAAATATGCAAACATTATAACTACTTGCGATAGATTTGCTATTATTATAGATTTTATTGTTTGAATCCCAGCAGAACCAGCTCAGATTTTTACCCCTCAATCAGTGCTTAATTTGAGCCAGTGGTTTCCGGTGCTCCGCACCGCCACTTAATTGCCAACACTGCACTTATGGCAGTCTGCCACATGGTGGCGCTGCTTATCTAATTTAGAGATGAGCATAACAACCAGTGTTTATGAATACAATATACCTAAAAAATACTAATACCTGTCTCCCCAGCCATTCCTTTAGCTTTGGGGACCGGAAATAATCTAAACTGTTGAACTTGCAGGTGAAAGAGATGGTTAGTAGTTGTTTTGGCAGCGATGACAGCGGCAATGGGTGGTGCAAGCTTCAGTGACCTCCTGGTCGGAGCCCTGGCACTTATTATTCTACAAATTAAGCACTGTCCTCAAAACGAGCACAGTTGAGTCGGACAAACATTGACACTGCTTCTGCAAAGGCAAATGATTCTGGGTTTTGCCTCTTAATTTGGTTATTATTATGACAAACAAGATTTTGGTATCGTCTTTGAATAGACGATTTGTGTCTTAACACCCCTTAGACGTCATATTTGGAGTCTCTTTCCCTAGCGTGATGCCTATTGAAGTTTTATCTCTGTTACACTGCAGTGGTACTCTAATTACTTAATGGTAGCTTGGCCTTCTATATTTCTAACGAGGCCACCCCTGAAAGCCCAGTGAAGCCATTAGGCGACCTGTCCTCACGAGCAGTCCACTTTATTTCATGGCAGACACTCAGACATCCACTGAAGCTCGTGCCCTAGGGAACTGAGACAAGCGCGTTCCAAGAGTTCATGAAACAGAAGAGACATCATTTCATTCCCGTGACGCGTTTAATAAGTGCACTACGGCCTCCTGCTGACAGTTCAACAATGACATATGAATTATGAGCCATAAATATTTCGGATGACGGAAATGTAATGTCCCCTTCTGGCTGCTCCCCGTCGCATTTCACATCGAAGGCTGAAATTACAGATCTCTGTTTTCTGTGAGCTGCGGCAAAATGGAGAATATTCGCCGCTCCGAATTACCCGCCAGCGCGTGCGGTGTCAGCCAGGGCTTTGAAGACGCCCTGACACGAGGCGAGGAGCTAGACAAAGGGGAAATGGGCATGTAATGATAGGTCTAGCGTCAGTGGAACGTGTCAGGGACAGCTCGAAAAGAAAAGTTATTACGGCATGTCAGTCGCTTTATTTGGAAAATGGGAAAAATATGGAAATAATGAGTGCCTGAGCGTATCACAATTTAAAATATTGTTCATTTGCATCCAGCGTGCGGTGCGAAGCTGTCACGAAGACTGTACAATGTGATAATAACATGAGATGCTCACAGTCTGTCACAATTAGACAACTACTGAACCGAGCAGAAGTCAGAGAGTGCAGAAGTCAAGTGAACAACCGCCGCTTCATTGTCTGCAACCCCGAGATATTGCTCCCACACTTAGGGAGGGGATCAAAACTTGCTTTTATAGATCATTCCAAAATATTTGCAACAGTCCATTGGTTGATGGAAATGAAAGGATAAAAGACCAGGAAATACAGAAGATCTGTGGTGCAAGGGTGCAATTGCTTCCAATGCCAACAAGTAAATGGCCCTCCTAACATCTCATTGGGTAAGAGAACAGCTATGATTAGGATGTGATGGGGCCCTCACCCCACACTGACCCTGCTCTACTAATGATAGCCACATTCCTGTGCCAAGTGGAGAGATGTGTGCCTAGATTTGCAACCAATTTACATCAGGTTTGTGTTACTTTTTTAAGGCAGACCCAAAGCAAAGTTTTGGGTGGCTTAACAGCCAGAGCTGCCATCCTTGCAGCTGGGGAACCAGGTTTGAGTCTCAGCATCAGCTCAACATACTGTGATTCTGGACAAATCACTTAATCTCACAATGCGTAAATTTTTTGAATGTAATGTAACTGGTGCTCATGTAAAGTGCTCCAATTCCTCTGGGTAGAGTTGAAAATTGAAAAAAAGCAAATCACAATTTGTGTCGGATTGAAATGCAATGCAGCACAATAGTTTTTTTTTTTTAAGTAAACTTTACGTCACAGGGTGAATGGGGTCAGCAACTCTCACTGACCCATTCCACTCTGTGACAAGGAAGGGACTGCTGTCCCATCTCACTGGCTCACCTAAGGTCAGCCAATGAGAGAAGGCGGCAGCCCCAACACACCTGGGACCTCTGAGGCTTTCCTCCCCAAGAGCTGCAGCAGGTAATTGTAATGATTTTTTAATGTTTGGATGATGAGTGTGTGTGTGTATGTATGAATATTTGAAAGTGAGTGTTGTAAAGGGGTGTGTGTGTCCAAGTGTGTGAATGCATAGGTGGGAGTGAGTGTCTATGTGTGTGTGTCTGGATTCCTCGTTCGCTCCACTCCTTGCTAAAATTACCGGCCACCACTGGCTGATATGAAGGTATGGCTCAAGGGAGAAATGGCCAAGTGAGATCAGTTGCAGACTAAGAAGGTGCTTTTATATCCTAATAGCCACCTGCTGATGGCTACACCGGTTGTTAAAGGCCCTGAGCCAGAGTTATCTGCCTGAGCAGGAGGCCAGGGACTATAACAAGAGTTAAGGCCTTCTATAACCAGTGTAGCCCAAGGCAAAATAAATATAAGGCTATTAGAACATTCCACATGCTAAGTGTAGAATGTTCTAACTTAAACAGAAAGAAACACAAACACAAACATTGGAATGTTACAGCGACAGATCTATACCAGCCATTGTTGCCCTGAGCCACTCAAATTTCTTCACTAAAGCTCTCAACATTCCAAATTTTGAATTAATATTTAATCATATGTACAAAGTGAAGGCTTCCTTAGATAGGGCTATTTTGACTTTTATCTAGAAGCTGAAAGATTAGGAGGGGTGTCTCAGATGGGAAACCCATGAGATTCATAGGCAGGAGCCTAAAATTGGAAACATTTTTCCTCTCAGATTGTTCCAACTAAATTGTGCAGGCAGATCATTCTCAGCAGTCAATACCTGAGGTGGCAGACGAGTATAGTGAAAATTCAGCCTCAGAAGGTATGTGGGTATTTTATTCTCAAATATATTGTTGTACCTGGGATTTTACACCTAATCCTCTATTCTACTAGTCAGATGTTCTCAGGTCCAGACAGGGTCTGGCTGCTTGTTTCTAGGCCTTATGGAAGGATGTTATTACTTCTTTTTGGGATTGCCATGCATTTTTGATATTACAATTGCAAACAATTCGTGCTTTTCTGCTGTCCAGTATAGGTAAACTAAATAATGCTTATATCAAATCATGGAAGTGCAAAGATATAGTAAATATGTGGCAGTCAAGAAACAATCCTGGGTAAAGTGTACCCATCACAGGAAGTATAAAACTTGTTAAAATTAAAATAGCTTCTAAATTAATCAGCTAGGTGTTCAAGACTGGAGTTTCTCCTCATTTACAAATCTGGCTTTGCTTCCTGCAAAAAGGGTCATAATTGATAGTAGTGTTCATGACTTCTCTTGGTAAATGTAAGACAAATGGTTTGCACCTGCTCAGAGTAAGTGCAAGAGTTTAGCTACACTAAAATGGTTACTGGCTGTCTTTTCTACTTCGTCTGCAGAGGCTGAGGTTATTAGTGGTTGAGACATCTCTATCCCTGGGACTGCTGTCTGCTCTCCCAATCACTGCCCCAACAAACGACCAAGTACTAGTATTGTTTGCGCTGTTCTTGAATGTTGGCAGCATTGCAAGATGAATACAGGAGCCTAAACGTCTCAAGTCCATGGCAGGCTTTTGTTTCTACACCTGCCGCTGCGCACAAATATTGGTGCACTCTATTCTTACCCAATAAATATTCATGATGTAGGCAGTATGAAACTCGTAGGATTCATTGTGGATGGTATGTGTTGCAATTAACATAACGTGTATTTGTAAAGCGCACATTCACCCGTGGGCACCTTGGCGCTGAATATCAGATGTTTCTTGTTACCTAACTCAATGGTACTCATTTTATCAACCTTAGATGGATAAAAGACTGAGTGGACCCGCCCGGATTTGAACCTGTGACCATGAGATCAAACTCCAGTCCTTGCAGGGGACGCATTAGTTCACTAAGCTACCAGACTCGCCAATTTCTACTTTAGTAGTTTTAGCTCTGGGAAAAACATAGCCGTGCTTTTTGCTTTAGTCGTGTCGAAAGTTAATACAGAGAACAGTGTTTGTGGCGGTTGTAAACATGCTTTGAGAAACCTATAGACCTTCTAGTTTACAGTCTAATTGCCACTGCCTTCTTATCAATAGGCTTATCCCCATCTGGACTGCACCAGGACACAACACGCCATGGGAGGTACAGGAGAAAAATAAATAGAAAGGAGAGATAAGTGTGCACCATGAAGATGAAAAGGAGAAGGGCAGGTAATGGGTGCACCCCATACAGAAAAAAAAGAAGTGTTCAACAAGTGCACCAATTTCGCGCCATATCCCACCCCTTCCAGCTTGTCGAGGATGCTTCTTTTTTCCCTAAAAAAACATGAAAGAGTGGCATTGACCAAAAACCAGATAAGATATGCATGTGTTGAGGGACTGGGACCACTGATACTGGGCTAAGGTTTCACCACAGGCCAGTCACCGGACCATAGAGGGACTCTGCAACAGTCCCATGACAAAAAGTCCTGGAACTAGACTTTTCATAGTCAAGACTTCATAGTAAAGCAAGCTTCAATATGTGTGCTATTCGCTATTTACACACTAAGGGGCATATTCTCAAGGACACATCGCCTAGTTAGCGGCACTTTATCGCAGCCAAAGTGGTGATAAATTTATCGCACCATTCACAAGCTGGTGTTAATAGCCCATAACACCATTTTACCCGCGATAGCAGCCGCAAAAAACATCGCCACAGATGACCCCCGCAACTATCGCTAATGAGATGCAGAGTAGGCGTTCCTGAGCAAAAATCCGCGACAACACCACACCTCAACATTCTCAACGACCAGCCCGATCAGCGATAAGACCACAAAACAGGCGATAAGGCGCGTTAGCAGCAGAAATCTAACAACTGCTCTGACCTGGTGTAAATTCGGACGACAACCTGCACCATCAAAGGGAGACCAGTCCACAGCCACACATGAAGAACAACAGATGCCATGGAGCTACTCACCATGCATCCCGGAGCCCCGAGAGGGCAACAACACCCTCCGCCACCACCCCCAGGGCCCCAGCACCCCCCGCCCCCCCGGACCACCACAGATGCAGCGCAGACAAAGACAGCGGACCTTAAGGAAACGCACCAGCCCCACATACCTAACACCAGACAATGTCAATGCCCACTACAGGCTCAAAAGGACAACCATCCACCGCATCCGGATCATCATTGCCCACAGGCTGACGGTCCCAACACAGCGGACAACCAACATCCCTCCGCAGACAAAGCTGCTGGCTGTGCTGCACATGTTGGCCTCCCGTACCCCCCAAACAACATCCGCCAGAGTCAGAGGAGAAACACAGCCAGCCCCATCCAAGTTCCCCACACCTGTCCTGGATGCCATCATCAGCCAGGTACCCCAGTACCTAAACGTCCCCCACAATGTGCAAGAACAGCTGGAGACCAAGCAAGGACTACACGCCATAGCAGGAGTCCCGCACCTGTTGGGGGCAATCTACTGCACACTGTTGCAGCCAACTACCCAGGCAGTGTGCATGATTCCATCATCCCCCGACAGTCCATCATCAACCAGCGTTACCAGGATGGCACCCATGGAAATGCACTGCATGTAGGTAAGTACCACATGAACACACCACACACCTCAACTCCACAATCATGCAACTCACAACACTGGCAATCCGCACGTCACAAAATCACATACAACATGCCAGACAACATGCCCACCCACCAGACACGACAGCACAACTTACTGTGGCAACCTTGCTCAGCCATGTACATGAACCATCAACGGCATGGCACCGGAGCCACACAATAGCGGAATGTGGGAAGAGGTGGGGACCAGGTATGTGCGAAGGAGGCAAGTGACACATGAATGAGAATGTACACAATGCCAACTGTGGCGGAGATGTCCTGGACAGATTGCAGTATGCAGACCACAGACATATCCATGCCCACATGCACTGCTGATGTGTGGAGTGTAGTGGACAGTGGACGCAACCATGTCACCACAGCCAGTGGGGAAGAATGCGGAAATGTAGCTTGTGATGTCCCCCCCCCGCAAGTGTGTGCGGAGTGGCCTGGCCTGGCGTACGCAAGGCCAGCGTAGGGGTGTGAATAAAAAGCACGTAGCCCTGGGCATGGTCCTCTTCTGGAATGGCAAACGTGCCTGCCAGTGCGGCGCCTCCTACCCCCCTATGAGGCCGATGCTCTCGTCGTGAGCGCTGTGGCCTGCGAACCTATGCGCCTGCTGCACCACCGGCCGCTGGACTCTCAACCTGTCATGCCCGCTCCTGCGTATCCAGGCCTCACAGCTCACCTGCCGACACCGGCGTGTGTCGAAGAGGGCCCACCACATGCCGGCGCAAACTCCAAGCCCGAACCCCGCGTCCTTGGCAGCCTCCTCACACTATCACGGCCTCCGCAACACAGGCATGCTTTACCCCGTTTCCGTTTACGTACTCCACCGCTGCCTCCGGCCTACACTACGCTCAAGTAGGTCACACATGTGGAACTGAGTCGTGATATCTGCATGGCGGAGTCCATATCATTGTACGCAAGGAGACGAGTAAGAGGAAGACGCGGTTCAGTCCGGAGGAGAAAAGGACCATCTTCACGGAGGTGTCCGGACACTTTTTCATCTCACAGTTCCCTGCTATGTCAGATGTGATTGGCCATTTTTGACACACAGGCGGACCCAGTTGTGTCCTCTGTTCTGCAGTGTAAGTGTTGCACTGTGTACCACATTGTCGTCCATGTGGATGTGCTGGCATTGCTATGTGTGTGTGCTGCATTGTGGGAGGGTTGCTCCTGCAGCTGTGATTTTGCTGCCCCTTATCCCTTGGAGGCGGTGTGCCTTTGACTTTTGTGCTTTTAAGGTGCTGTGATGTTGGCGACTTGGGTCATTTGTGCTCTTGGACGGTTTTTGTACTCTTGTGCATTGTTTGTCTGTAGATGTATTGTTGACGTCAGTGGTTGTTTGTGCACGTGGATGTGTCAGAGTGTGACCTGCTCCTTTCCGGATGTGGTCCACACTCAGCCACCTCAGTCTCGTGGAGTGCACAATGTCATGGTGATTAAGTCCGTTTTTATATAGCGTAGCTACTCACCCTTACGGGTCTCAAGGCGCTGGGGGCCGTAGTGGAAATTAAGTGAGCTATTGCCCAGAGTCACATGGTGCTGAGCTGAGCTGCCGCCGGAGCCGGGGATCGAACCGTGAACCCTGTGCTCTGAAGTCAGCTGCCCTGGCCGCTGCACCACACCTCTCCACGATTGTACTCCAGCCATGCTGCTGGTCATGTGGTGTCACTTGCATTGTCAGTGTGGCTCTCACATATGCATCTTTGCTGTGTTTCGCACGGGTGCATGTGTGTGTCGTAGACTTGGGGATGTGTGGGGTGCGACCCCTTTGGGCACATGGTGGACGGGGGCCTACTTGATGTTTGTATGTGTGCTGCAGTGTGCCAGGGGGATTAGGGACATGACCCAGGGTCGTTGTGGGTGTGCGGTGTGCTACACGTCGTTGGGCATGTGTGCCAGTGTGCCCGTCCCCCCCGTCCCCCCAGTCCCTGTTCGTTACTCACCCTGTTGATGTTGTGTCAGGTCATGTCGAGCTGTATCAGGACTCCCGACTCCATGCACCGTCTCCGCACTGATGACTGTGGCCGCCATTTGCTCCGGGTCCTCCTGTGGCGCTGGACTCCCACCTCCATTCGCCGTTGCTGCCTTCCTGTCGGCAGCGGGTTTCTGCTTGGTTTGGCTTTTCACATCGTGCCAGCGCATCTTGGCCTCATCGACACTCCGACTGCATTCACGATGGAATGCCATTTTTCCGTCTGTGTTGCCAATGACACGGTGGAGGTGACGGACAGTTGTTGTTCGTGCTCTGTCGCCTCCGTGAGGACGATCCGGTTGTCATGCGGACTGTACCCCGTCTTCCTCTTCCTCTTCTCCTTGGCCTTCCCCGACCCCGAGGTTCCTTGCTGGTGGTCTGTGGGGCTTGTGGGGTTCGCGTTGACCTGGGCACTGGTTCCGGGTGCATCCATTTTGCTACACAGTTTATTTTGTTTTTGTTGTTTTTTTTCTTGTTCTGCTTTTATTGTGCATTTTCCCTCATGACGCTTGGGAATTGCGGGCCTGTCGCTGGTTATCGCAGATTTTTGTATCGCGGTTGGCCTCATCGCGACTTTATTTGCGTTAGTGTTTCGCATTTTTGCGGCGTTGCGTTGATTTTAACGCGGACATTTGACGTGTTATCGTGGGACTATCGCATGGTGCCGCCAAGTTGAGAATACTACGTTAACACGGCGTTGTTTTCCCGCGATAGACTGCGATATGCAAAGTTGCGTTAAGCTAAATTTGCGGTGGTTATCACACGTTCTTGGGAATATGCCCCTAAATATTTCATTGTAGGTGAGACATAAGCTGCATGTTCTTCCGCATTGAGATAAAACCCTTCCAACCACTGCTTCCCTAATGGGGTTGTGCTTCTAAAGGACACCAATGGGCGGTGCCACTGTTTTTTCGGGTGCAACCAAGCCTGCTGACACAAATGTACCTTTCAAATTCAAGACCCTATCATAAACCCTTCCTTGATTAATGTCTGCTATTCACATACTCCCAATCTCTATATGGTGAGTTGTAAACAATATATACTTCTAGATAAAGCCCTCCCCCTCACTGCTTCCTTGATGGTACTTTGATGCTGAAGGATAACATTGGATTGGGCTTCGGCATTTCCTGCTGCAGTTGCCATCTCTCAGCAACTTAAAACTATATACCCTCTCCTCGGGGGCCCTTTTGACTGAAGAAATTACATTTGCAAGAACAGAATCTACAAACGTAGAAACTTTGAAATAATGTTTTTGAAGCAATCGGTTTTCCATGGGTCAGTAAAAAATGTCTTCCCGATTTCAGTGGCTGGGTTAACTTATTTGTTGCAGTACAAACCTTAAAAGCAAATTTCCCTGCCCGTGTTTTAGGATATTTACCATAAATCAATAGTAAACCTGCATGTGGCTTGCTTTGTTGGACCAATAAAAGGGCCAGCACCCAGCATACATCCTATTGATTCAGCAGGGGCAGCATGGAGCAAATGTGAAAAGAATGAAAGTTATTCTTGGCCCTGCTGAGCATAATCCTTTAGAAAAATGTTTGTGATTTGAACATTTTTACCCCTTTGATGTTGATATCAATATATTGAGCTTCTTATGTAACGTGTAGCAATTTGGGATGGCTTTTAAAGAAAAATAAGCAAACAAGAAAAGTGAAACATGAAGCCGCCTCAGCTTCCTTTTCTGCTTCCAGTGAATCTGGAAGCAGATTCTTTGCTGATTGGAATCTCTTCGGCAATTTAATAGAGGTTTGAGTTCCCACATCTATTTTTAAATATATTTGAGCCAGATTTCGAGCATGCTGCCTTTGATATTCGTGGCAAATCGAATTATCCAACTGCCTTTTAGGTACTTTAAGGGGTAATGTGATTGTCCTGTAGCAACATAAAGGATTACAATGTAACCTATTTATGAATCGTGAAGAAAATGTGACTTTTAGAAAAGCCTGCTTACATGGCCTGGGTCTCCCTCAGCAGGCTATGCCTTCTGGAATACGGACTGTCAACTCATCTGCACGAAGAACTGTGCTGGCGCAGCGCAGAGCCGCGCGCCTGTTTTTTGCGTTTGAGGTTGCAAAAGTGACTCATAGGTACTTCTCGGCACGAGGCCCCAACCACTTTAAGGCCCGCCCCCTCATCGCATGGTGAGATTGTTCTTCAAGTTGGCAGGCATGCAATCCCTACTCTGTTTCCAGATTTTGCTCTCTGTATTTCATGCTTTAATTTGGAGAAATTTCGAGTTATATGTATTAACTTTCGACACCTCAAAAGCAAAAAGCACTGCTCTGCGCTGAGGCAGTGCAGCTCTCATGATAATGCCCATAATGGTATACTGAAGCGCTGAGTGACTTTAGATACTTATGATAAATACCAGACATTCACACCAACAGTCAGGATTGATACCATTCAGAAGGAAGCCAAGTGTCTCACAAACATTCTTGTGTTACTTTTGAGTAGCACGGGCTAAGATGAAGGCTTACTTTTGGGCAGTTTTGGGAAGGGGGGGTGGTCACAGGATTATCATAACATAAAAAAGTACAGTTAAAGAATAAAAACATTTTTTGTTCCAATTTTTTAAAAGTAAAGAGGACTTTTAATAACTAATGCCTCCAAATGTTGAGGAAATTGTTAAGGAAAAGTGAAAAATTGGATTGAATCATTTCTAATAAATATCAATGAAAGAAGCTTAATATGGGGAGCCTATAGAGACTAAGTCAGCAGAGTCTTCTTCGAAAGGAATTAAACTAGGGGATGCAAGCGATCGAATAAGGATGATGGTAAAGATTAAGTTAAGGAAGTTATCTTAGCAAGCATTCATTCAATTTTCTGCAGCGAAAAGTTTAACAAGTTATACTGGTAAAAGACGTGGGGTCTGATTTAGATGTTGGCAGAGCTGGTCCTGCCGTCGCTTTTCCGACAGTTTTCCTGCCTGCAGACTTGGCGGTCCACCCGCTGTATTTAGATGTTGTCGGGCCTATGGAGGGAAGGCTGCAGAGTCCCGATGCCTCTGCCAGAATCTTTCTCCCACATCGATAGCGTCATAGGCAGAAGCAGCTGTCGGAGGGAGTCCTGCCAAGTATGCCACCAAGCCGATTACGATGTGCCTTTCCGCCAAGGCAACTGTGGCGGGGAACCCTAAAAACTCGAATTGTCAAATTCGAAGAAAAAGAGGTGAAAGCTTACCCTTTTTCAGTTCCCCATTTCCGTTTCCCTCTTGAACCCTATTGTCCAGGTCCTGCCTGTGCTGCTGCTACTTGACCACGATGCTAAGCAACCCCGCTGTCGCCGGAATCTAAGGTAGGCTTCTGTGTCACTTGTCTCGCTATGAATCATGTGTTAACATTGGCTTTAGCCTTGTGTGTTTTTACAATGCTCTCACATACAATTTTTTATGTGTCATGCATTAGTGTACATCTTACAACTTATTGTGGTAAAATGTGCACATCTGTATTGACACTTAAAAAGATAGTTATTGGTGGTGGTGGTTGTGGGTATTGTGCTGTGGTTGTACATTCAATAGTGTGTGTATGTTGTTGGTGTGCAATGCTATATGTAAAAAAAGAGCATTACACATTACCTTCATATACATTTTGTCAGATTCACATGATATATGTGTAGTGAGATAATGATAAGTAGTACTTACCTGTCCGTGGCCTCACTCCACCAGGACTCCTCCACCAGGACACCGTCAGAACAACAGGAACATCTAAATCGGCTTGGTGTAAACCCACCGGCCTGACAGTGACGGAGTACTGTTAGTTAGCAGAGGAGACCACCACGGCAGTGAAACACAGTCTTTTGATACCATATCTAAATATGGCAGGCGGACCACCAATAGGCCAACGGAGTACTTTGAACTGCTGCCACGGCGGAACGTCAATAGGCCGTCAAGACCTAAATCATTCCACCATCTTTTAATGCACTGTGGGTCATACTAGCTGTGTTGCCTGCTTGACTGTTATTGGTAGGGACCAAAGCATTCTTATCTGCTGTGTGTGTCAAGAGGTTCTTTTGTGTTAAGGCACATGATATTAAACACTCTTGATGTTGACAGAAGCTCATTAGCATATGTTACACCCCATTTATGCCTTCCTGTAAAGATCAACACAGCCTGAGACATTTGTTTGCGCGCTCACTAAGAAATAGTTAGTTTTATAAGTAGAAATTTACAAGAACCTAAGAAATTAACATCTGTAAAAATAATGCTGCCAAAAATATATACATGTTAGATGAACAAACAGTTATTAGCCGTTAAGTTGAGAAAGAGGGAATGATTTCTGGGTTCTCCATTTACCAAAATCATCCACAGGATCTCTGTACAGATCCTTACCAAGGTTCCACAAGCATTCATTCAACTAAAAGAAGAGCTGGGTGAGATTGGGTTCTTTATGATACAGATTAAATTATATGAAACAAAACTTCTGTATTGCGGTATGGAAGACTCATGGTTCCCACAATCCGAAGTGTGAGTCAGACATTGAGACTAACAGTGACTACATCCTTGGAGGATGCTTCCAGATTCAATTTTATGATCGATTAAGCAAGGATTAGACACATTTTACACCAAGAGGAGGATAAAACTATTTGATTTAATTGCTTTAGGGAGCTTCATTTAATAATCCAATTCTAGGCATCACAAATGGGGTTGATTAACAAATCCCAGCATTTTAAAAATAGCAAATCAGTAACATCATAATCACAAATAGTCAAGCTGTGTCTGCAAAAGGTTGGCTTTCTCACCTATATCCTGGGGATATGTCTGTCTGGGAAAAAACAGAATGCATGTAGTGACTTGTGCTGTCACGTATTAGTTAATTAAAAAACAAAACTTTTTTTGAATTTCCTTTCTGATTATCTACTATATGGTGTTTTGGTAAATGTGAATTAATCAACATATATCAACTGAGTAAGATTTCAAATTTGTGCACTGTTACAAACTGTGGAATATTGGTTTTAGAAATGCTCTACAAATATATATGTTACAGGTGAGACATTGAAGCAATGTATGAAACATGATCCTAAAAGACGATGAGAACTCGAAACCGCGGTGGTCATCACTGCTATTTATCATTTTCACTTGAGTAAATTTTCCATTATTTGTAATTTGTTCTTTGTGCAAGGACTGGCACAAATGCTAGGGAGGGAACATTCTATCTCTGTTGTAAACAGCGAGGCAATTAACCTATGGCACTAGTTGACTATCCAACTGCCAGACATGATGGCGGCTGCAACACTTGCATGTTTATATAGACCGAGGAGAGGAAAAGGTTCCAGAACTTAATTACATTTCTGCAATGTGATCCCTGATGCACAGAGCCAAAAGTGGTGAAGATGAAAAGGCATAACACTGGAGCTTAATAGAGCTATGCAAATGCCTTGTCTATCATGGTTCATTGTGTTTCCTGACCGGATGAGGGTACTAGAAGTCAGTACATCAGTGGGTATCAGCAAATGTGCAGTTTGAAAAGGAATATGCTCCTAGCAAATGGCCTGTGTTTCTAAGTTTAGACTATGAATCAAGAAAAGGTGAAGGTAAAAAGAGTAACAAAAAAAATTCCACACAATGTTGACAATAGGTTAAAAACGAATTACCAGTGCGAGTAAGTATTCAACGTACATTTAATGAACATATAAATTAAATATATTTTCATATTTGAAAAGTTTAGAGAAACTAATTTTCATCAAAAAAAGCAGCCTCAAGTAGATTTTAAAGTGGTTCCTTCCCTCATCATCTCCAGCAGAAGTGTCCCAAGGTGCTCCACAGTTCTAGGCACAGCAGGTTATCATTTGCACACAATTCATTGTCCGCGGCTTCCTTTCGTCAATGGATCTGTAGAGTTTGGTGATATTTTTACATTACTGCCTGAAGAAAAAAACACTGAGCCTAGAGGTGGAGGAGCTGAGCTAAGCAAGAAGCCAATCAGAATGCAACACACAATGTGAGGATGTATCATCCAGGGACAGATCCATTGCTAATAGCATTGTTTGACCACATCATAAAGGTAACAGAAATTGCATCCCACAACCTTTGGCCCTTTGATGGTAATACCGGAATGGACGTTAGATTATTTTTGACCAAAATGAAAGAACATTGCGTATACTGATTAGACAGCAATTATTCAATTTTCAAGGTGGCAGCTTGCACTTGAATAGTTTTTTTTCTGGAGAATTGTACATTGTTGGCTTGTTACCTTTGTGTCCACTTCAGTACACCTGCCAAAAGAACAGTTTTCAACTGCTTTGTTATTGAAGAATTGATAATGATACGTAATATTAAATGTGAGCATATCTTTAGTCCTTGTAATGGGCACAGCCATATCAGATTTGGGGGTAGATGAAGGATACACATAAGAGGAGATTAGTGTGATAACAAGAAATGAGGCTATGAAAGTATGATGGGGCATGACACTGGCGGGCACAGCACAGTTTCGTAGTGACATGATCTCTCTTCAGACCTGTAAGTTAGTGTGGCATCTGTGGGTTGGTCTGACATGGAGCTGTTGTTTCACCAACTATCAACATAACTGCAGATTACTTAAGGGCTTCTTTGTAGTAGTTCATCTGCGGTCTGAAAAGGATCTCTATTTATATGTTATTGCACAGTTGTTTTTGGGATACTCGTATTTAGGTAAGAGTGCATCAGTAGGGTCAGCGCTTTTGTGGAACCGAGTCTTTAGCTAATAGTGTGCCATTAACCATATTTCAATACTTTCCTAAACAATTCGCTTTTTATGAGATTTGTGACTCTTAGATGCCAGTTACGAGTGCCCGTGTAAATTTACATATGTGTGGTAACTTCAGTTACCTCATATATCATGATTAAAAATTTCACATTGCACCCCCACAATTTTCTTCGGGATAGTTTCTGCAGGTAAATTACACCTGCCGAAATTTACTGAGAGAGACATGATTGGCAAATACAGGGACATGCAGATTCAGGTGCAGGAAGAATGAACATCTGCACATTATGCTCCATTTTTGGACAAAGCATGCAAAAGGTGAAACTAATTACCAGCCGCGGTCCGTGCAGGTAAGAGCGGTGGGGCCCGGTAGGGGGGATTTCGACGGATGATGACGAGAGAAATTAAAATTAATAATTAATTTTCCCTTGTCATTGTCTGTCAAAATCCCCCCCCACCGGGCCCCACCGCTCTTACCTGCACGGGCCACGGCTGCTAATCACGTCCAAGAAATTCCAAGTCTTGCAAATTCGGATTTTATAAGAAATATTGCACCCAAGTCTGGGGAATGCATATTAAGATCCATACAAGGTTGGATTCTGTTTTAGTATCAGTCATTCGAAAATGTTAAATCTAGAACTCTAAGAGATCAGCTTCCATGTTTTTATCAATTGAATCTTAACTCAATGATTTTGTGACAATTTATTGATCCCTAGATTCTGTTTGGTGTGGAGTGCAGCACTAATTTCTCTTCGTTCCTCAGGCTTTTGTGCCATTTTGCATTTTACAGAGGATATTGAACTTGAATCTTGACACCCCTCTTTGAGCCAGTAATCAGATTTTACGAATATATGTGGAGTGATTGCAACTGTTAGGTTCACCGTGAGCCTGGTCTCTTGCTCTGAGTTCTTTGAATTCTGAAGTGAATTTTTTAAAGCACCTTATAAAACTTTTTTGCAGTCATACATCTGTAGAATTGGATTGTTTTGCACTGTTAGATCAATAAGCAGAGACTGAAAATGAAATGGCATTTGCATACTGCATTGATTGATTGGTTCATACTATAGTTATAAAAATGTAGGAAGAATAAAGATAGACTAATCATTTTATTAAATGTATTTTTACATTGGGTCAAAAGCTCATTCATGTTAATGAGAGATTAATATGTGTTAGTTTTAAGGAGCTGAGTGACTTTTATTCATGTCAAAAGCATGACAAAGGGCAGACAGTCTGTTTGAAAAAGGAACAAATAGAACATTTTGAACAAAGTTACATATTTCTGAAGGCAGATGTCAGCCTCCTGACAGAGCAGAGTGATGTTTATGTTTCACATAGAACTGCTGTAAATAAAACAATGGACTTTCATTATTTTCTATTTCAAAAAGAGGTCAGAGAGCATGGAAACATACTGTTATTGTGAAACATTTAGCAATCTAAAAAAAGAATAAAAAGTGACTGAAGAAACTCAATAAAAATGCAAAAAAAGGGCATTCTTCCAAACAACATTTGGTGTTGGTGCTCTTTAAATCTGAACAACTTCATGGGATAACAGAGGGCCCGATTCACAGAACTAACTTAAGACAAAATCCTAAACTTACTACCATTTTGGTATTCACAGAAGGCACTTACTCATTTTGGTATTCACAGAAGGCACTTACTTACTCATTTTGAGTATCTTACTCATTTTGAGTAACTTACTCATTTTGTGTAACTTACTCATTTTGGTATTCACAGAAGGCACTTACTCATCAATGTGTAAGTGCCTTCTGTGAATACCAAAATGAGTAACTTACTCATTTTGTGTAACTTACTCATTTTGGTATTCACAGAAGGCACTTACTCATCAATGAGTAAGTGCCTTCTGTGAATACCAAAATGAGCAAGTTACACAAAATGAGTAAGTTACTCAAAATGAGTAAGTAAGTGCCTTCTGTGAATACCAAAATGAGTAAGTGCCTTCTGTGAATACCAAAATGGTAGTAAGTTTAGAATTTTGTCTTAAGTTAGGTCTGTGAATCGGGCCCAGAGTCTGCAACTGTGGGGGGTCAAGTAACAAGTCAATTGCCAGCCATTAGCACAGCTGGGCTAAGGGAACACTGTACGAACCTGGGGCCCGTGGGCCTGGTGTCATCCTTCAATACTTCTGAAGTCTTTATTGCTCCCCCGGATGAGAGCACAAAACTCAATATCACTACGATCCAAGGCGCCACTAACAAGTGCAGCCCATCACAGGGCACACAAACTGACCAAGTAATTTGATTAAAGAAGGGGTCCGAGAAAGCAAGGGAGCAGGCTACCGGGGACGGTGAAGCTACTCAATGGAGGCACTGTCCCAGCCTTACATCTATTGACAACTGCAATATAAAAAGCTGCACCTCAGTCTCAGCCCCTTCAGCGCCCTATGTGATTAACAACCCCCCCCCATGAAAAATTGCCACAGGATAATCTCACTTTGCCCTTGGAACCTGCCAGAAGAGGTCAGTGCCAGTCACACTCTTGGTAACCACAGATAATGGTTGAAAGGGATGTGGGAGAGCCTCTACCAGGTTCTTCACGGCCGAATCATCAGCGTCCGGAAGGATCTACCATACATAGGGGCCGATTCCGATCTCGGCCGGTAGTGCTCCGAATCGGATTCGGATTTACCGGATCCGATTCGGAGCCCTGTTTCCCGACCGAATCGTACGCGGGTCCGGCCGAGCGAGTACGATGCGAGCGCACGCGAAATCGCCGACCGACTCGTTCACGGGTCCGAACCGCACCGACCGACTCGCTCGGACTCGACTCGCACCGCGCTATGGAGATGTTTCCCGGCCGGGTAAGTACGATGCGCGCCGCGAGCAGTCCGACCGACTCGCACCGTCCGGCTCGAAAGAGCTGTCGGAGCCGGACTTTGGGGTCCGCGTCGGACCCCCTGTACGCGTAGGCGCGCGAGTCGCACACAGGGGGAACCATGGGTCCCCCTACCTGTGCATGTACGCCGCGATGCGCATGGACGCGTACCCGCTGTAGGGGCGCCCTTGTTCGCCTCGCACCCATTGAGTCAATGGGAGCCCGCGTACGCGTTGTACGACCGGCTCCCATTGACTTCAATGGGAGTCCGACCGAATCGAGTCCGATAGCATGCGAATGCATCGTACTCGTCTGGTCGGACTGCTAGGGTCCGATTCGGTCGGAATTCTCTCCGGGTCCGGCTCGGTCGGAGGGATTTCCGGCCGGAATCGGAATCGGCCCCAAAGTGTTCTGCTATACTCTGAATAAGCGTCTCTGGGTAAGGATGACACCCTGCATAAGAGCAACGTATTAAAGTTATTTGCCGCTATTCCAAGTTTAAGCAATATTGTACCGAATTACATCAATTACATTGCCTTCAAAAAAGGACTAAGGGGGTCATTATGATAGCGGGTGGATCGCCACCGCCCATATGGTGGTGGCGATCCACCCGCTCTCTCACTCCGCCCGCCTAACATTTTCCCCCGCCATATTATGATGGCTGGGGGGTCCGCGGCGGACGGAAATACCGTCCGCCGCTTTTCCGCCGGTCGACTTGTCGACCGGGCGGAAAACATACATTATATGGCGGCGGTGTCTGCAAGACACCGCCGTCCATATTATGATGATGGCGGAGAGCAGCCTTTCCATGGCGGCGTTGCCGCCATGGAAAGGCATACGGTCTTCGCTGTTGGGGGCCGGGCCCCCAGGATGTTGGGGGTGTGGGGGGTGCACATGGGGGGTGCCTATGGTACCCCCCTGCATTGGCATGGACAAGGTGGCAGGCACCGCGCAGTGCCTGTCACCTTGTGCATGTGAATGCCCAACGTGCATTCCCAGCATTGTGGCGGGCGGTGCTGTGAACATCGCCCGCCACAATGTTGGAAATAGGGGATGCCACCGCCACCATGGCGGTGGCATCCAAATACTCACGGCGGGACCGCCGCTCCTATGGCGGACGGTCCCATTCACCGTTACGGTGGCGGGCAGACTTTGTCCGCCCGCCATCGTAATGGGCCCCTAAGTGATGAATGGAATCTAAGAACAGAAGTTTGTTTTATTTAATAAAAACAAGGTCTGCCTGGTAAGTGCTGAAATGAACAGAATGGCTGAATGGGGCATAAGGATCGTTAAACAGGCTGAAGCAAAATATCCTCCTATCTTAACCCTTTAGCAACATCAGCCTTATAGGAATAATAATGCTTAAAAGCACTTTCATTCTAAGTCAGCAGTTTTGTGAGGCACTCTAAATCAACAGCCTCCTGTCTCCTTGGATAATAATCATGTATAAAAATCTATAGACCGGGAGCAGAGTTCGCTGCCTAACGAACATTTCAAATCTGAGTGAGGCCACGTTAGTCAATGTGACCCTCATTTGCCCTTATATACCTCCTCGAATCACTGACAGAATATCGACAATCAAAATATCGAGCTGCCAGAATATCGCTGACAAAATATAGACTACCTAAATATCGAATTCCTATCTACAAACAGGTAAGTACAAAAATATCGAATCCTAAATATTGTTGTAAATAATATAGTTTGCTAAAATATCGACTTTTTTAAATCTCTTAAAAGTAATGTAAAATTAATGAAATTATAACTATAATTAAGTAAATCATACTTAAAAATACTTAAATAACCTTAAAATTAATAAATAATAAATGTAAGTTAAAAAAAATAAACATGCATTTTTATTTTTTATTACATATATATTAACTTAATAATATTAAAAAATAATCAATATTTTTAATTATTAAATGTTAAAAACATAATTTTAAATATAATTACATATATCTCTAAATAAACCTATAATATAAATATAAAAATAAATTATATATAATAAGTTAAAACATTAAAATTAATTTAAAAAAAATAATATTTTACACTACATTAAATATAACAATACTAAAAAAATTGCATGGCGTAAAAGATAAAATTTCTATTTCCACTCTAACAAATGGTACAGTAGGGAAAATGTTGGATAGCAGGTAAATAAAAATTACTATTCCCACTCCAGCGAGTGGAACAGTAGAGAAAGTGTTGGATAGCGGGTGGGTAAAAATTACTATCCCCACTCCAGTGAGTGCAACAGTAGGGACAGCGTTGGATAGCGGGAGGGTAAAAATTACTATTCCCACTCCAGTGAGTGCAACAGTAGGGAAAGAGTTGGATAGCGGGAGGGTAAAAATTAGTATTCCCACTCCGGGGAGTGCAACAGTAGGGAAAGCGTTGGATAGCGGGTGGGTAAAAATTACCATTCCCACTCCAGTGAGTGTAACAGTAGGGAAAGCGTTGGATAGCGGGAGGGTAAAAATTACTATTCCCACTCCAGTGAGTGCAACAGTAGGGGAAGCGTTGGATAGTGGGAGGGGAAAAATGACTATTCCCACTCCAGTGAGTGCAACAGTAGGGAAAGCGTTGGATAGCGGGAGGGGAAAAAATTCTATTCCCACTCCAGTGAGTGCAACAGTAGGGAAAGCGTTGGATAGCGGGAGGGTAAAAATTACTATTCCCACTCCAGGGAGTGCAACAGTAGGGAAAGCGTTGGATAGCGGGTGGGTAAAAATTACTATTCCCACTCCAGTGAGTGCAACAGTAAGGAAAGTGTTGGATAGCGTAGGGGAATCATTTAATATACCCACTCCTGCAATATAATTAACATTAAATAACAATTAATTATTTTGTAAAAATTAATTTACCTCCCATTTTCCCCTATAAACATCACCTACAATATTGTAACATATTAATAAATTAACATAATTAATTAAAAATTTATTAATTAATGAATTACAATTAACAATATAATTAATTAACATATTTACAAATTAATTGTTAATAATTAATATCTAATTAATGAAAAAAATTACACAATTTAACATAATTACCAATTAATTATTATTAAGCAATTTATAATTAATTAATTAATAATTAATTAATTAACTTAATTAACAATATAAATTATTAAATATTAAATTATTAAGTAATAAAATAATAAATTAATTTATTTCAATTAAATTACTTCCCACCCTATTCCCCTATAAACCCACAACCCGCTACAAAATTAAATTACGCAAAAAAAATTAACATATAATTAATTAATTCTAAATAATGCTAAAAATATATATTATAATTAAATTACTTCCCACCCTATTCCCCTATAAACCCACAACCCGCTACGGAATTAAATTACACAAAAAAATTAACACATAATTAATTAATTCTAAATAATGCTAAAAATATATATTATAATTAAATTACTTCCCACCCTATTCCCCTATAAACCCACAACCCGCTACGGAATTAAATTACACAAAAGTTAATTAACATAAAATTCATTACTTTAACAAAATTCAAACATACATTACAAAAATAATACATACTTTTAACACATATACTAACACTTAAAACACAAAAAAAAAAATCGATATTACTGACTTCGATATTGTGGAACTCGATATTTCTTACCTGCATTTCGATATTCTGCACCACTATATTTTTGCAATTCGATATTCTGTCCATTCTATATTAAAAACTCGATATTCTGTCCAGTCGATAGTTTTTTTTCGATATTGTGACTAGTTACCACCTCCTCGCAAGGGGTTATTCCTTCTTACGATTGCTTCATGGAACATCAGGGTATATAACAACTTAGGGGCCTATTCCGATCGCGGCCGGTAGGGCACCGAATCGGATTCGGCTTAACCGGATCCGATTCGGAGCCCTCTTTCCCGACCGATTCGTACGTGCGTCCGGCCGAGCGAGTACGATGCGAGCGCACGCGAAATCGCCGACCGACTTGTTCGCGGGTCCGAAGCGCTCCGACCGACTCGCACGGACACGCCTCGCACCGCGCGATGGAGACGTTCCCCGGCCGGGCAAGTACGATGCGCGCTGCGAGCAGTCCGACCGACTCACGCCGTCTGGCTCGAAAGAGCAGTCGGAGCCGCACTTTGGGGGTCCGTGTCGGACCTCCTGTACGCGTAGCCGCGCGAGTCGCACACAGGGGGGACCCATGGGTCCCCCTACCTGTGCATGTACGCCACGAGTCGCCCGAGGCGTACCCGCTGTAGGGGGCACCCTTGTTCGCCTCGCACCCATTGGGTCAATGGGAGCCCACGTACGCGTTGTACGTCCGGCTCCCATTGACTTCAATGGGAGTCCGACCGAATCGAGTCCGATAGCATACGTACGCATAGTACTCGTTCGGTCGGGCTGCTAGAGTCCGATTCGGTCGGAAATCTCTCCGGGTCCGGCTCGGTCGGAGAGATTTCCTGCCCGAATCGGAATCGGCCCCTTAATGTCCTCCCAAGTACATCTGGATAATTTACGTACATTTAATTTGATTTGTCTGCAAAAAACATGCCAATTATCCTCAAATCTCTGGCTGGACTACATTGAATATCACTCTCTTACACTTAATTCCATCAAGGGCGGTCGACCATCCAGGGGTGTATCAATATGCTTACACAATCAATTGGGCTTCACCATTTCTACCCTGGCAGAACTACAGGGAGCGGTCATTATCATTCAACTTGCATCCTTGGCTGTGATGGAGCAGGGTTTTCGTGAAATAAAACCTGCTCGGATTGAACTCCTCAACGTGTGACTCATTAACCAAATGTTGTGGAAAACTAACCGTGCAAAACTAAAAGGGGTAAAATGAAAATTGCGCAAACGTGCTGGGAGTGTCAGAGTAGGCCACAAATGCACATGACTAATGTAGAAAATAAATCAAAAGTCGAGAGTTTATTTTTCACTAACAACTAGAATATAATAAGCAGCGCGTAAGAAAAACGTGCAAATGAAAAACATTCAAAGAGCGTTCAATAGTGGAGTTTTATAAAATGATAAATAACACTTGTATTCGTTTTCTTTAGAAGTGTACCTACTGCCCTGCAGAAAAGGCCCATGAAACATTTTAGAGTTAACATGGAATATTAGAAGTGTAGAAAGGAGAAAATGAACACTGTGATCTGTCCATCGCAAGTTCCTGATGATGGCCAAGGCTGCAGATAAAAGAAATGAAACTTCCTTGCTGAGCGGAGCATGAGGACATTTATATTTCCAAAAAGATACATGAGTGGATGGAGAGACGTACAAAACACGGAAGCCAGATACTAGAGTTTCGTATGCTGGAAGTGATTACAGTGTGCAAAGTTAGAATAGGATATTATGAATTTAGGGCACATCAAGAGTGGTGTGATTGAACACCCCTTATTCGGACAAATCACAATGTACAAAATCATGTGAGATGACACAATGTGGGTGTACCTTTAGTGAATTTAGGGTATATCTAGTAGTAGAAAGGGGTGGGATTTTTAGAGCACGATTTCCTTCTTTGCGAGATGAGAGGGCTGTGACGCTGTTTCCTAATTCCATGGGCTGGCTGTTGTTCTGCTGATCCTGACTCTTTGACTTTGCTCCTTAGCTCTTCTTGAGGGGCCTAGCTTACTCTCATGGCCAGAGGGTAGCTTTTCAAATTTCTAGAACCTCATGTGATTGGTTACTATGATATTATGAATTTTCATAAATTCTTTTGCAAATGTCTTTTATTCTTTTGTCTCTACACCTATCCACTCACGCATTGCGCTGAGATTTGAGATGTACAATTGTTGATCATTTGCTAGTGTTTCTCTTGTATGATGACTTATGATTCGAGCTGTATCGTACTTGATGAGCAATTCACATTTATTCAGATAAAGCATTTCTAACTTTGAAAAGGAGTTTGTCATTATTAATGTCATTTATTTAGCTATATGAAATGATTATTCTATGGTGATATTTTAGAAATTCTGATATTATTTGCCAAACCCTGATTAACTATAAAATATTCATCGCCAAGAAAAGGATAAATAGGATGAACAAATTGGTAAGTTTGGTTTAAACTCACCCAGCGTGAAAGGGATTGTTGGGTATTGAATTGGGTCCAGATGATAACATTTGTCAGTTCCTGAACGCTGGATCAGTTTCAAAAGAGAATTATTTAAAATCACTTGTATTGGCAAACATTTATATCAATCCTAGTCGGAGCAAAAAGGTCTATCCTACAATATCTCTTTGACACACGGCAAGACCTAAGACAGAATCACCTAAACTCTACATTGTTATTAGCTGGTGATTTTAATGCAGATCTGCTCAAGCTGAGGATTGAGCATGAGTGGTTAGACATGGAGGACAAATTATCATGTTTTATCACCAGCTAAATACAATGTAGAGTTTAGAGTTTAGGTGAGTCTGTCTTAGGTCTTGCGGTGTGTCAAAGAGATATTGTAGGATAGACCTTTTTGCTCCGACTAGGATTGATATAAATGTTTGCTCTCTGAACAGTGATTATCCATTGATCACAATCCAGGACTTCCACAGGATTTTGGATTTTAAAATTGACCACAATTTATTGTGATCACGCTATATTGTCAGGCTCTCTGCCATTGATGCCGGATATTTTACAAAAGGAAACTTTTCTTGGAAAGCAAGCAGGTTTGGAACCAATCAAAAGAATATGGTGGGACGCTAAATTAAAATATTCAACCATAGAATTTCTTGAGTCATCATTATCGTCTATAGTAAATATGTCCCTTACCCTAATTTAATCCTGGTCTGAGTTCACTAATGGACTACTTAAATTTTTTATAAAATTGCAGCCCCAGCAAGGCCTGCTATGTAAAACATGCTCTGTTCTGATGAACAGCTATGGACTTATTTTGCTTATAAGAGAGCTCAACAGATGTATAAGAGCTGTGAATAAGAACCTATGAACATGGTTTGAAGAGAAGAGATCAAATCAGAGTGTAAGAGCTAAAGGCAAGGCCTTTATGAGAAAAGAAAATATGACTTGGATACCCAAGGCTTCTTTTCTTATCAGCAATAAAAGCAAGGAACTCTAAAAAATACTGGTATATAAGGCAACCGGTAAGCAAAAGAGAGATGAGCTGTTCAACATCTCTATGGCCGATTGGACAGCATATGTTTCCATGTTATACATTGATCAATCTTGTGCTTAGAAGACTTTTCATTTGCTGCCTTCTGATAGAATGTTCAGTCCAGCTGGCGGTCCTTCACTTCAAATTACAGATTATTTGGCCCGGAATGCTTTGGTGTCAATTGGAAGAGCAGGTGCTCCCGGCCTCCCTGCAAACATCTTCAAGGTAGCAATTGACAAATGGACCACCTGTTTGATTCCCTTGCTCAACAACTGCTTACAGGATGCTACATTGCCGGAGAGTTGCCATGGTTCCTTTTTAGTCCCAGTACATAAGAAGGGTGCAAGGGATAAGTAGGGATATTTTAGACTCATCGCCCTTCTGGATGTAGAGGGGAAATGTTATGCAAAAATCCTCCACAGGTATCTGGACGCTTGGGCACAACTTAACAAAATAATTCCCCCACTCAGACTGGTTTCCAAAAGGGACAGGGCACTTAGATTAATTTACTATGTTTGTCGATGCTAATCAATAAGGGAATGAAAAGGGGGGCCGGACAGCTTTATAGTACTTTCATCAACTTTGCTATGGCTTTTGATAAATTAGATGGAAACCTGCTGTGGGGCAAATTGGATGCATGGGGCATTTCACCTCACTTACTGGATGCAATTAGGAGCCTTCGCACCAACACATTGGTCAAGGTACGAATGTCCAGTAAATGGGCATTCTCAGCTAAGATCCTAACTAACCGGGGCCTCAAGCAAGAATGCATTTTGGGTCTCTTACTTTTTAACTTGTATCTTGCGGACTTGAATGTCCTCCTTGATAGAGAAAATTGTTTTCCACCGAAACTACAAGGGAAGAAGGTGCATATGCTACAATAGCGGGAGCAAACACCAAACCCACTCCCAGTGGGCGGGAGCATGAAAAATGCTCCCACCCACAGGCAGCGGACTTTTTATCTGTTTTCCTGCCTGCAGTGAAGTGGGCAGGGAAACAGAAGAAAAGGGCTGCTCCCACCCACAGAGAACAGCATTTTTACATACTGCCTGCATGCAGCAGCGATGCAGATGTCAGGTTGGGGCTGCAAGGGCCTTGGGGCTCCGCGGCGGCCCTCAACCATAGTGTGATGAGTACCCTGGGTGGCCACCAGGGCGCCCACCCTTTGTTGACCGGACCCCGGGGATGAGGTCCCCGGCGCTGAAATCGGCCTCGGGAGGGGGCTGCTTGCCCCCTACTCCTTTTCCCAATTCAGCCCGGTAAAAATCTGCCAGGCCCCGCGGGATGGGGTCCCCGGATCTGAAATCACCCTGGGGAAAGGGGGGCCATATGTCCCCCGCTTTTTAACTAATTGCCAGGGCCATAATAGGTTTGGGAGGGGGCCACACGGCCCACTTACTCTTTAAAAAAAGGCCCTGGGGTTTTCAAGGCTAGGTCCTGAGGCCAACACACAGCCAAAGGGGTTGACTGTCTTTGGGGGCTTGGCCATAGGGCCTGGCCTAGCCCTGTGGTCAATCCCCCACTGTGCACAGCAAGCCCAAGTCAAATGGAAAAAGGCAAAATATGCTTACCCAATTGGGTGCCGAAGATTGTGTCAGACACAAGCAAACAGGGCCTGTTTTAGATGACATAATGAAGTAATCTATGGTATACCTTTGTGATGTGAAAAAGGCATCCACTCAAGACAGTATATTTGGAATACATAAAGAACAGGACCAAGATCAATGAATTAATGATTCAATGAATTAGAAAGCTGTGGATTGTATATGCTGTGATTATTGGGAGTGCTGTGGTCTTGTTCACTCACTCTTTTTTTCAAATTACACACTTGGTACCTTGCTGATGACAGCTTGGTGCTCATAGCACCCAAAATCGAATCAAGAGATGAGGATCCCTTTTTGAACCTGAAGGATGTTGCTACTCTTAGTCTTTAAGTACACACACTGGAAGTGCCATTCGTGATCTACTGGGAACGGTAGACACTTCTAAAGTGAAACTTTTAAATCAGGCGACAAAGCCTCTCTAAAAAATTACCTTCTTATCGCCTTACTTGATGTAGAAGCTAAATATTTTGTAGGCACCCAACTAGCGGAGTTACAGGAATGGGCCGAGGACCATGATATTATTCCATACAACCAGACAGGGTTCTGCAAAGCAACCGGCACAACCACTAACATCTTAACAATGTCACTCCTTATTGACCAAGCTAAGGCAACAAAACAGGCTTTGAATTTCTGTTTTATAGATTTTAAAGCCGCTTTTGATAAAATTGATCGAGCAAGGCTGTGGAAAAAACTGGCTGGCTGGAACATTCCGAATTCTCTCCTCGAAATGATAATACAACTACACACTGATACCTGGGAGCAGGTTAAGTTGGGTAATGGTACACATCTATCGAGGCGTATCCCTACGACTAACAGGCTTAAACAGGGCTTTTTGCTCGCCCCAACTCTATTTAAATTGTATATTGCAGATCTGACTCAAATTCTAAATTTACCCAATGCTCATGCCCCCAAGATAGGGGGCAAGGCCTTGTCTAGCGTTCTATATGCAGACGATGTGGTCCTGATCAGCCATACGAAAGTAGGATTGTAGCACCTCCTGAATGCACTAGAGAGCTATGCTATAGAAAACGTATTGGAAGTAAATCTTGACAAAACAAAAACTATGTCAATAAAAAGTTGCGCAAAAGTCTCCCATGCATGGCACCTGGGCAATGTCGGAATTCAGAATGTCAAAAACTATAAATATCTGGGCGTAACCATTGATGACGGTGGGTTATTTTCCAACCAGCTCGAATCAATCAGAAGGAGAGGTGCGGGGCTAGCAAAATAGCTGAAACAACTAAAAACTAAGCTGACAGGTCCCAGGCTCTCCCCCCTGCTTCAGGTCGCCCAAGCAAAAATTCTACCAACCATCTCATATGGAAGCATTGCTCTGAGAGGGAGGGACTCTAAGACTCTTGACAGCACTAGGATTAGAGCTTATAGGATCCTCTTTAATATACCTACTTATGCCTCGGAGGCTCAGATCAGCCTGGAATTTGGGCTCACCAATCAACACCTTGCAAGACAAGGGGCCTACTAAACGAGCTGGCACAAGATTAGGGATGCCACTGAGAATAATTTAAACCATCTATTATGGAAGGAGATGCAGCTCTGCTCACAGTGGCTGGCCAGGAACTATTTAAAGAGCAGTCTAGCTACTAAGGGCTTTCCATGCTTTTGGAGACACCAACCTCGCATATACTTTTTAAAAAAGCAGTACGAAAGACAATCAGGACCCTTTCGCTAATAGACGATAAAGCTACCTTTGCAAAACGGAGTCATGCATGGATGACTATTAATAGCTACAAAACACTCAGCCCACAAACCTATTTCAGCTTGGGGTATGCACGGTCCATAAAAGAAACATTTCTCAAACACCGACTAGGGAAGTTGCCATCTATCCTGCATCTACCACCATGGCAGAGGGGGCAAGCTACAACTAACTGTTGTCTATACAAAAAGGGAACAGAGGACATGGCACACTTGATTTGCACCTGTATGCATTTAAAGAGAGAAAGGGTCAGATTATTCAAACCAGAATTTAATGCCCGTGGGATCCGCACACAATGGCAAGCAGTAATAGCGTGCTTCAACTACAATGATCTGCAACTAAATTGCAAATTAGTGATGTTTTTAACCATTGTAGACAATAAAATGGAAGAAGCAAGGGCATTGGGGACTCTCACGGTCAGCCGGGAAGGAAGAACTATGCAACCCAAGGCCAATTAGAACAACAAGACGTTTCTATTAACCTTTTACCATTCAAATTTTTAACCTTCAACATTTTACTTATTTATAAAAATTGATATGAGTATGAAATTTGAGCTTTTTATAAAGAATTTGTAAAAGGTTTTTATTAATCAGATACAATAAAAATAACTAACGAAATGGACAAGCTGCGGAGTTGTGTCACCCTCCCTGCAGGCATTGCACATCTTAGTGTGGTTAGGTGTTGTGCCCATGAGAATTGTAGTTTCTAATTTTGTCACATTCAAATGCACGGAAATATGTGTATTTCGAGTAGCGGAATAGTGGGAAAATCAGCATGGGGGTGATGGAGCATCATGCTCATAGTAACTGCCGTTTCGCCTTCCATGATGCTCAATTACAAAACAGTTTGGGTACATAGAGCTACGAGCACTGGGAAAAAGGTCCTAAAGGTTAATTATCTCTCAAATGTAGTCTGTGTGTATATAGAAACTGATGCTCTTTCAAGTGGAGTCTTCTGATGGGAAATATAGAACAGCACTGGGATCTACATAACCATCAATTTTTATTGAATGGTTCAGATATAAGTGGCACAGCCCTTGTGTGTGTACTAACATAGTTGGCATACACAGAAGTCCATTGTTCATTTAATGCGGTCCATGGAATGGCATGATTTAATCAAGAATAATGTGTGCTAAGATTAAAAATCCAGCATTGCTCACTCCTAAAAAGTGTATTAGTTTTCTTTTTCTTTCAAGCAAGCACAGGAGTTTCTATCAATGTCCATGTTTGCTCCTTCTCATAGTGGGAAGCTTGTAAGAAGCATGTGGTTGGTTTTGTGGTGAAACGTCTGCTGCTAAGGTTACTACTATGTTTAGCCATTTCAGTTATGACTTTTCTAGTTGTCATATCACATACTTCATATCACTGGGGCAGGTTATTACATAAAGGACATCTTCACTGTTGAAATTAGTGAAAGATGCAAGTTCCAAAGGGGTGGTCTGGCCAAGGTATACTTGTTTATTCATGGTGGTAAATGTACATACCCTGCACTGTCCACATTGTGGTCAATGGAAATTTAGATTTGTTCTCTGTTATCTGTTTCTTCTATAATACCCTTTCTATTAGTTCTTTGAATATTGTAGATAACCTTGTGGTCAGATCTCTCGTTACAGTATCGGCATTGTTTGTCGAGGTAATATGACTGGGCTCAAGTGTACTTGTAGACTCTGTCATCTTCTTGTTCTCTTGTCCAGCTTGTTCCTTATCTTAATAACTTAAACAGACAAGTAAACTAATGGAGATGGTTTCATCAACAAAGCATTCTTTAAAAGTTTGCCTGTATGAGAGGGCGTTCCTTTACATTCCTGGGCCCGAAATTGTGGCACTCCCTCCTGGAGCCCCTGAGAAACTGCACTTCACTACTTGCGTTTCGTAAAGGCCTGAAGACCTGGTTGTTTTAAGTTGACAATGTGGACATCCTTACCTCTGCTCAGCACGGGGAAACCCTTTTTGGGTAGCCGTGCTCTTTATAAGACCATTGCGTGCACAGCTCACCAGTGGACCAGTGACCATTCTTTGCATTTATTAAGCACAATATTGCATTCTGGGATCTGCAGTTCATATTTCTCCATTATTTATGTTTGTATAAAAAACATGAATACAAAGTCCTATTGACTAAAAACTATGCACTGGTTAATGGGTCACGTGTGAAATGGAACCACTTAGCAGCTGTGATATTATAAAGTATAGTTCAATAGAGTAAATGGCCTCCAGGGGTTTGTGTGCGTCACAAATGTCAACACAGAGGAATGATGAGTAAGTTAGAATGGCAACTCAGAGAATGAGGTGCCTGTGCCTGCACCTGATAGGTGTTCTGTGCTCCTAATGTGTTCTGACTGTGCCCAGCTCCCTTAGGATCAGTGTAATAATTATCAACAAGATTTCTAAAACAAATCTTTGCTTGTGGCACCTGCCACTTTGCAAAATGCCAGCATTTGCAGCTCCAAGCTGCAATTCAACATGCTGTTCAGCTCCCAACTGGTAGCGCAAAATGGCAGCTGCCGCACCTTGCCTTAAGGATGCACCTGTACTAATTTCTCTCCTTTCACCCATATATCTTGTAGGTGAAGTTGGAGACACTTTTTTAGGTTTAGTATTTTGTACAGCACAATATGTTCCCTTGTGTTCACTTCACAGTATTAGGCTGCCAAAGGGTACTAAACAGATTTTATTAATGCTCTTTCATTCATATGGCCCAATCTCCTAAGAGAGGGAAAGTGGGTCTTTACTGTCTGACTTTCGAGGTGCAAAATTTTTGTTTTATTTCTCATTTATGAAAATCACATGGGCACTTAAGAGTGTCCCCACGGGCCCCACTGAACACAAAAAGAACATTCAAATTCTCTAATTTTAAACAGGCAGAGAAAAGCAATTGCAGGCCTTTATATTCAAGTTCTACATTATATTATGAAAAGGAGAGTGGGTTGAAGTGAAATACACTCACCTACATCTCACTCCCTAGATCTCGAAGCCCATAAAAGCCTGAGAATGCCCAGGTTCTCTATATAGATTAGCTGGAGACAGGTATGGATTATCCTAAATACGGTGGTCTATGTATATGTGTTATTTAAATATGAAAGTGTAAACATTAAATTAACTGGCACTCTTGCATCCCCCTGGACACTTTAAGGTGGTGATTACATCTCTTAGATAGTCATTGACCAGTTCAGACCAGAGTTAATCTTCTACTGATGTTATTTACGTAAGAGAGTCCTCTTCAATCTCATTTTATCTTGTCAAGCAGGGATAAGGTGCATTAAAATATTTTCAATACAGTTCGGAGAACAAAACATTTTTTGTATTTTAATAGTACACTATTTAGGGATTAAAATAGGGCTGGCAGAATCTTTAATCTGCGAGCAGCAGTGGTCACAGATATCAAAGATGAGATATAGCTAAGTTATCTTTGCACAATACCCTCTGAGAGTTGGAATCAGGTATTAACCAAGCATTTTTGTATTGGCATGGCTTATGACTGTTCGAGTTTTGCCAACGTTTTATGAAATTAGAGCTGACACTGCTATTTCACATACCAGTTTTTCTGCCTCTGTTGTGCTGCACAGTTACAACCAAGCGACCCCATTCTATGGCCACTCTCCACGCAGACTACTGTACTTTCCATGGTAGAAGGTTCTGGAAAGGGAACTATTTAGTTATAAAGATGGCGCTGCTGAAATGAAGCACTGATGGATAGATAGCATATATTCTTTGCATTTGGATTTGAGAGGCTGGACATCCTAGAGGAGTGTGGCGTGATCACTGCATCACAGGTGACCATTGTAACAGCAACAAGGTGATGGATGGAACGCTTGAATTAATCTCAGACACTGGCAATCACTCGGGCCACATGCTAATCCATCGCTTTGCACCCACCATGCCACCTCAGTTTGGACCCAGCCATATGCAAATCAACCATAACCCTGCTCCACATGGGAACAGTTGTGCCTCAACTTCCAAGCCAGGCCCACCTTGACCTGGAATGCAAGCAACCTAGAAGCGGTTTCTCCCTGATAAGGGCTCATCTGCCAGATATAGCTTGATTCTAGAGGCACAGTGAGCATGGGATCCATGTCTGAGCACACCCATCGCACTTAGGGCGTCAACTGTAATAGTAAAAAAGGGATGGATGGAATGCTTGAATTAATCTCAGGCAGAGGCAATCTCTCAGCCCACCTCGCAATCTACTGCTGACCAACACTGATGTTTATGGGATTGCGGCACAGGTACAGAGGCATTTGGAGAGCATCAACCTGATTAGTACAGGTCTGGTGACATTCCCTGCTAGAGGGCGCCTTGAAACTCCTGCATAGAGTCACAGTACCAGACGATGGCCACCTTGGCATCAAAGTGTTCACATGGATCACTGCCGATGTCTTCCAAATGTCTCAGACAATACAAAAAACATTGTTTACCTGATAAACTGGACTTCAACCTACAATGAGGACTTGAAGTAAAAATTCTGGACATGTGAACACCTCAGATGCACAGTGCAATGAAAAACAGAGCGTGCAATATCCATGCAGTCTCATACCAGGTGTACGAATGAAATGATAGTGAAGTGGGAAAATACCATACATCACGTACAACAGTTACAACAAAGAACTGATCTAATTTAGACAAGTGGACAGGCGAGAATGCCAGAACAATCAATGGCCAACAGGCGGGTACCTTTTACCTTTCTGTAGCTACAGCTGTCTGGAGCTTCGGAGAAACTGCTAAAGCTTTCTCTACCCAGACCTAAAAATGGTTCAAACATCAATAACAAGAAAAGTAACTACATAGGCGACACCTGTGTTCTAACTAAACGTATCACCATTTTAGGTTAGAAAAATTCTCATTGGGTCCCAAACTAAGGGGCTGATTAGGATGGCGGGCGAACTTTAGTCCGCCCGCCATCCTAGCGGTAACGGGACCGCCCGCCTGCCATGCGGCGGTCCCGCCACCCTGATCATGATGCGACCGCCACCGCGGCGGGGGCATCTGGCAATTTAACATTGCGGCGGGTGCTGCTGGCTGCAGCACCCGCCACAATGTGAAATGGCCATGTTGTGCATTTCCCTGCACAACGTGGCAGGCACCGCGCGGTGCCTGCCACCTTGTGCATGGAAATGGAGGGGGGTACCATCGGTACCCCCCCAGTGCACAGCTGACCCCCCCCAGGGGGCCCGCAACGGGCCCCCAAAGCCTGTCTCCGCCTGCCTTTTTGCAGCAGAGAATCAGCCACAAAAAGACAGGCGGAGAGGGCCATTGTAATCACTACGGCAGTGCCTGCACAGCACCGCCGCAATGATTGCCTGGTTTTGGGTTCCGCAAGGCGGGCGGAAAAGGACCGCCTTGCGGAACCGTGGCGATCGGTGTTTCCGACCGCCGCGGAACAATAGTGATTCCCACCGCCATCCTAATATGGCGGTGGGTAAATCACCTTTTGCTGGCGGGCGGATCGCCCGCCATCGTAAAGAGCCCCTAAGTCTGTAAATCCCATTTTATAGCCAGTTACTTTTCAGATGTTGTCAGAATTGTACCAGAGAGAGAGGAAGAATGAACAACTTGACTTTAGCAGCCTGTGGAATATCTACATGTACAAAGAAGTAATTTCCTGAGCTGCACAGTGAATGTCACTCTTTTATCAATGTAGGCTGTCATCATAGCCGGAGTCATTCTGAGCAAGCCTCTTAATGGCTGCCTTTTGAAGTGCATTCATTTGTTATGCTGTGCGTTAAGTGCACCTGCTGATGTCCTCCAAACATTTCTCATTCACAAAACATCCACACTCCATCTTCAAAATGTGCAGACGTTGGAGAAAACTGCTAATTTCTTCTATTAGCACTCCCAGCCGACAAACAATCCCGCTTCCGCCAGCCCCTGGCAGTCCTGAATTATCTCCGTCACAGATACAGATAGGCAACAAACGATGCCTTAGCTTTATTTAATCTGAGCACTTGCAATAATACCATGACATTTCGCACAGTGGGATTATAGCAGCACCGGGCCTTTTAATGAACCCTGAAAAAGTAATTACTTTTTTTCCCAGAAAACCAATATTTCAGTCTTCACCTTTTTAGAAAGCGGTTGAAAAGATAAGCCATTTAACGTAAGCCGGATGTTAGCCAAAAGGAAGTAATAAAATATAAACAGGTCAGCACAAACTAGGACCATGCTGTGTCAAGCAGCAGGATGCATTGTTATGTAAGTAAAGCCCTCGCGCCTATTAGCATACGGCGCGCATGCTTGGAATGGGACAGGCGAGGCAAGAATGATATCAGCCCAGTGCAGAATGATACAGCCCCACAAAGATGTTAGAGCAGGCGAGGCTCTTTCAAAGACACGCTTATCGCGGTGGTACACAATCTGCCTGTCGTAACGCGGCCGCTGGAGGCGACGGTGGCCCCAAGTGGTCAAATCTGTAGTAATGCAAGAGTCTTCCCAATCCGCCCTCCGGCTGACTTTACGCAAATACAGTCTCAATAGGGAAGTATTGTTGAGTCTGAGGATGAATTTGTTACACATCGTTGGGCAGTAATAATTATGGCAGTTACACCGGCAAGCAACCAATAGCGTGGTCTTTGGCTTTGTTCATCACATCTTAATATAAAGGTTAAACAACTGTCCATGACTGAAGCAGAGCCTCTATATTGAAAACACGGGGTACTGCTAAATTATGGAAAGGAATCAGTGCAGAGAACAATACAGAAGGAAAAATGGTAGTAATTGAGACGGTCGCACCATTAGGGCTTAACTGTAATGAATCACTGCATTAGTTGACATACCCTACTTACATTTGGATCGGTCGGTAGCAGTACTTAATTTCAGCCGGTGGTTGTAGGTGGGCCCAACGGCACTTATTTTCCCTCATTAGACTTTCACCCAGAGCAGAAAAACACAAACGGAGGAAAGGAGGAGAAAGAAGGGAAAACAATGACAAAAGGCAAAAACAGGGGTGAAAAAGAACCAGCAAGAGTACAATAAAGGAGCAGGGAGGGTGTGGAGGTGGAAGAAAGAGGCATGAGGTGGAGTAAAGGCTACGTAGCCTTGGTATTCCGCAATCCTGACATTCATCAGCTTTGGCTACAAGCTTTTGAGAAAAACTTTGGGCGCCAACACTTACTATTTTACAAATTAAACACACTGGTCTGTGGGCTTCAATTTGGAATGGTGGTAAACACGCTGTGGTGAATACAGCAGAAATAATTTTAAGGTTGGGAACTCGGAAGGCCTTCCAATGGAAATTCTATGCTCCAGTCTGAATATTTATGCCCCCAGTAGGGCAGCTCCATTATTCACAGCATTTGCACTCTAGGCACTTGGAGGATTGCAGCTCTACTGCACATAAACCTTTATCACTACTGCATGAGTTCTACGATTCTCTGCGGGCTTTGTGAATAAACACTTCTGCACGCGCTAACATTATGTCAAGGCTGTTTTGTCGTTTCCTCCTTGCCAATGACAGTATTATGCACCTTTAGATGCTGCTGTCTGTGGTTTTGATTAATTCTCCTTTAAGGCGCTGTCTCCCTCAATTCCAATGTGGACACTAGAGTCACACAACCATTGTTGTTTGCTCAGAGGAACTTGAATTTTATAGCAAGACCAGAGGCTCCTATTATGCTTTAAGTCTCACTTTTAATATATAAGGGGCCAAGAGTTAAAAAAACGAACAGAAAAGAAATACTACAGGCCCAACAGGGCTGTGTAGTTTATTCAGTGATGTGGACTAAAGATCAATCTCTGCTCGTAATCCAGTCCATACAAAAATCTCTGCAGAGAGCACTCAGGCCTCTTTTCTTGCTGCTCGCAACCGAGAACCTGTCATTTTGCACTATTTATTCATATTGCAATGTCTATAGATTGCAACTTAGGAAAAGTGGTTTAATGCTTGTACTTCAAGGTTTCAAGATGACATTTTTTTCTGCCCATCCCTGAACCCTGCATTTTGGGTCCCACTTAGTCCTCAGGCTCAGTCCTGATCAGCCTGCCCTTTTCTCCCGCTGCATGACCTACACTCTCCTGCATCCTTTGCATGAGCTGTCTCCAAGCCGCAGTGGGCATTCAGATCAAGGGCACAACTCTCAGCTATTTGTTCACCGCGAGAGCCATTCCTGCCTCCTTTGTGTGCTTGCCACTCATTCATTATTGCTCCCTCAGTCAGTTAAATGCTACACCTCCATGTTTATGTATAATGACTAGGCCATATCCGCTGCATGTCTGATGGTCCTGGCTGACCAGAGAGTACAGACTTGGCACCATATCGTGAACAATGACAAAAGAGTACTCCTTTACTCAGGAAATTTAATACACAATATGCCTTTTGGTGATAATTTAGGAATCCAAAAATACCAAAGTGATGTTTAAGTGATGATCTTGAGTTTATTAGCACATAATGAAGAGATTTGTTCTTATGTGAATCCAGATTAAAATTGTTATGGTGCCAACATATTCATTCCCAGATTGGATCTCTTTTAAATGATCAACATTATGTTCAATCTTTATCCTAACAAAGTTGCTCAACATTGTCTTGTCTGGTGCCACTATGGGAGTAGAGGTCCTTTATCCCTTGCAAAAATAGCAAAGCAAGTGGGTGTCGGGTCGTCTAGCTAAGCCCGGCATGGGTGGGAGTCACGGCCGGACTGGGAACCGAAACCGGCCCTGGCAAACATCTCGGTCGGTCCGGGGGGAGGGGGTTTGGTGGTATTGCTAGTGGAAAGCTTCTGTTACAGGGGGCCGAGGCCGATATTGCACCTATGCTGCAAAAACGGCCCCCGGTAACAAAAACGCCCCCAGGGGTGGGAAAGAGTCAGAATATCGAGTTGGAAATGTCGACTTGCATTAATATCGACTTTGAAATATCGAGACACAGAAATATCGACAGCAAGAATATCGTGGTCAAGAATATCGAGTTTAAGGTAAGAAATATTGTTTTTTAAAATATCGAAGTCATTAATATCATTTGCAAAAATATAGTTGTTAAAAATATCGTTTTTTTAATTAGTGTTATGTATTTTAGTATGTATTTTAAATGTATGTGCTCTATTTTTTTTGTCTAAGTATTGCTTTTGTTTTTTAATATATGTGTTAATTTTTTAGTAGTTATTAATTTTATTTTAAATTAATTTCGCGTTTTAGTTCCGTAACGGGTTGTGGGTTTATAGGGGAATAGGGTGGGAAGTCATTTAATTATAATAAATGAAATATTAATTTTTTATTTATTAGTATTTATTTAATTTAGATTTTATAGTGTTAATTGTGGGAATTAATTTATTATTAATTAATTAATAATTGGCTGTTAATTTTTATTAATTAATTAATTGGTAAATATGTTAATTGTGTCATTTTTGTAGGAGCGGGTTGTGGGTTTATAGGGGAATATGGTGGGAAGTAATTTAATTATAATTAATTTTTTATTTATTTTATTAATTAACAGTTATTTATTTAATATTTTATAGTGTTAATTGTGGGAATTAATGTATTATTAATTATTTATTTATTGGTTGTTAATTATTATTAATTAATTGTTAATTATGTTAATTGTGTCATTTTTTTTAGGAGCCGGTTGTGGGTTGATAGGGGAGTAGGGTGGGAAGTTATTTAATTTTAATATATTTATTAATATTTTGTATATAATATTTATTTAATTTTACTTTATAGTGTTAATTGTGGGAATTAATTGATTAATACATATTTATAATTTGCTTGTTAATTGTTATTAATTAATTAATTATTTGTTAATTAATTATGTTAATTGTGTCATGTTTTTAGAAATGGGTGGTGGGGTTTATAGGGGAATAAGGTGGGAGGTAATTTATTTTTAGATAATTAATTATTTGTTAATTAATGCTAATTAATTAATTAAAATTTAGATATAGCAATTGTGTAATTAATTTGATGTGTGAGTTGTGGGGTTTATAGTGGTAAATGGTGGGAAGAACATTTTTGTAAATTAATTAATGATTTGTGGTTAATTGATATTAATTTATTATTGTAAAATTAGTTATGGAAATTGTGTAATTATTTTTAGGTGTGTGTTGTGGTGTTTATTGGGGTAGAGGGTGGAAAGTAATTTAGTTTAAAATAATTAATCATTACTTGATCATTAATAGTTATTAATTGATAAATATTTTTGGTAATTGTTTATTTTTTATTTTGTTTGTGGATTTTGGTTATATAGGCGTAACGTTTGGTTAGTATATTAATTTTTATCTGTTTTAATGATTTTTAATTAATAATATTTGCTTAATTGATAAATAATTGTGTTAATTATGGAGGTACACTTTTTTAAAATTTAGATGTGTGTTGTAAATTGTGTGGTGTTATATGGTAGGTAAAAAAATATTATATTTCTGTAATAAATAATGTTTTTGATTATAAATATTTTTTATTATAAAATATTCATTTGTTTGTAAATTATTTTTAAAATTTTAGAAAATAATCTTTATATGTAATTTTTAGTTTTGTTTAACATTATATTATGTTTCTATGTTTTGTAATTTTTTTATTTTTTATATATGTTTTGTTTTTGGAATTATTATCTTTTATATTGTAGTTGATATTTTGTTTGTTTTTAAATTAAAATTTTCTTCAGTGGGAATAGTAATTTTTATACCTCCGCTATCCAACACTTTCCCTACTGTTGCACTCGCTGGAGTGGGAATGGTAATTTTATCCCCTCCGCTATCCAACACTTTCCCAACTGTTGCACTAGATGGAGTGGGAGTAGTAAGTTTTACTCCTCCGCTATCCAACATATTACCTACTGTTGCACTTGTTGGAGTGGGAATAGTAATTTTTTCCCTCCACTATCCAACACTTTCTCTACTGTTGCTCTTGCAGGAGTGGGAATAGTAATTTTTTCCTCTCCGTTATCCAACACTTTCCCTACTGTTGCACTCGCTGGAGTGGGAATAGTAATTTTATCCCCTACGCTGTCCAACACTTTCCCTGCTGTTGCACTCACTGGAGTGGGAATAGTTATTGTATCCCCTCCGCTAAACAAAACTTTCCCTACTGTTGCACTAGCTGGAGTGGGAATAGTAATTTTTACTCCTTCGCTATCCAACACTTTCCCTACTGTTGCACTCGTTGGAGTGGGAATGGTAATTTGTACCCTCCGCTATCCAACACATTCCCTACTGTTGCACTCATTGGAGTTGGAATAGTAAATTATTCCCCTCCGCTATCCAACACTTTCCCTACTGTTGCACTTGCTGGAGTTGGAATAGTACGTTTTTTTCCTTCGCTATCCAACACTTTCCCTACTGTTGCACTCACTGGAGTGGGAATAGTAATTGTTAACTATCCGCTATCCAACACTTTCCCTACTGTTGCATTTCCTGGAGTGGGAATAGTATTTTTTACCTATTCGCTATCCAACACTTTCCCTACTGTTGCATTCGCTGGAGTGGGAATATTAATTTTTACCTCTCCGCTATTCAACACTTTCCCTACTGTTGCACTCGTTGGAGTGGGAATAGTAATTTTTACCCCTCCGCTATCCAACACTTTCCCTACTGTTGCACTCGCTGGAGTGGGAATAGTAATTTTTACCCCTTTGCTATCCAACACTTTCTCTACTGTTGCCCTCAATGTAGTGCAAAATGTAGGTTTAAAAAATATTAAACATTTTAATATTTTAATTCATGATATAATTTTTTTAATTAATTTTTATGTTACAGGTGTATGTATATATATATTTATTTATTATTTGTAATATATTCATAACATTTAAAAATTAATTGAAATTATTATTTATTAATTGTTTTTAAGTAAATATATATATATTACATTTTATGTTTTATGTATGTTTAATTTTTTTACATTACATTTATTACTTATAATTGTTAACATTTACAAATAAATCTAAATAATTTTTTTAAAGTTTAAATTATTATTTAATTTGTTTTACATTATTTTCTATACATATAAAAAAACGATATTTTATACATCGATATTTTTTACAACGATATTTTTTTCCGATATTTTTGTACTTACCATTATGAAGATAGGTGGCCGATATTTTTGACAACGATATTTTTGTCACGATATTTCTGTAGGTCGATATTGTTGTTGTCGATATTCTGTCAGTGATCCCCCAGGGGTCCAAAACCGGCCCCCACTCAGGCAGCCTACCAGGAAAACGCCCGGTGCCTGCTACAGCCCGTCCAGCCCTGGTGGGAGTGGACTGGCTTGCCTTTGACATGCCTCTCAGTACATCAGGGGCTTGGCCTCATTCCTAATCTGCATGTTTTGAGAACCAGAACATACCACATCTAACTTTCCCTCATTACAGCGTAGGAGTACTAATTTTGGACTTCACCCGCAGTTGATAATCTGCATAGTAATTCGAGAAATGAAATGCAGCTTCAAAAAGAATCCAAAGCCATCCTTCCTGTTACATGAAAACAGTTGCCCCATTAGTATCACAAACCTACCAAGACTAGAGCCTTAAGATAACACTACATGCACGCCTGTCCACCCCAAATCGAGGCAAAATCCAGGCACTGGACTGGAGCAGAACCCTCCTGAAAATTAATGATTATGTTAAAAAAAAAGTGGAAATATCCCTTAATAACATTTTCTTTCTCGCAACTGCTGCTGTTTCGCTCTTAAAAAGTATCAATCACTTTAAAAAAAGTGGGAATGTGCTCTTGATAACATGGTAATGGCTGGATAGCCCTTGTGAAAACTGATTTTAAGATCGTTTTTGACGATTATTTATAAACCTGTTTGAGCCAGCGATTGGTTTCAGGCATAGCTGTCTCACTTAGAGTCCATGAAATATTAACAGATCTTCGATTCATTAAGCACATTTATTGATAGTCTATGTTAGAGAGATATATGGTGACCAACATATATCTTAAATTGCACCCAAATCATCATTTCTAGGATTACATACATGATCAATATCTTAGGTTAGCGTGCATGTTGTATCATCAGACGGGCTCATGTCTGATGCTAGCAATGATAGATAAAACAATTCTGCACTACAATAGATGCAAATTCTGGACCCAAAAGAATGGAAGAGGTTACTGACCAGCAAGTGTTTCTGCTTTCATGAAAACGTTTTAAATTGAAGGGATACAGACTAGAAAAACACAATAACTCTCTGGGGGCATGCATAATAATTAACATGGCATTTCAGCATTTTTTATATTGCCTCATAGCCCTGGGAGATCTGAACTGATTTTGGGTTGTAATTAAGACACTTCTGATTGGTTACCAGAGTGTGGCTTTATAACGTGGTCTGTGTCCAGAAAACCTTTGCTGACATCGACGAGGGTCAGGTTGGTGGTCTGATCAAGTTAGGGTGAACTCGTGGCTGTGCTTAATCATGGAGTAAAGCAAAAAGGAGTAAAGTTTAGAGTCTCCTTTTACATATGCTTACCATCTTTGTCTGTTCGTTAAGGAAAGTCTGATATCTGAAAGGGGTATTTTGCTGGAGTATGACATTTTGGGGCATATGTACGAGGAAGTGGCGGAGTGAGGCGTTAGCCGTCATGGCTTAACGCCTCCCTTCGCCACTTCAGAAACGCAAGGCTGCACCATATTTACAAGGATATGGTGCAGTCTTGCGTTTCCCCCTGCGCTGGTGCTACACTTAGCAGTGTAGCGCCAACGCAGACACCCTTGCACCATAGTGCAAGGGTGTCTGCGTGCAGGGGAGGATTGTTTATGTGTAGGAAGGTGTCCCTTCCTGCATATAAACAATCCTAAAATGCCATTTTGTCACTTTTATGTGTGCTGCTTCATGCAGCACATATGAAAGTCTCAAAATTGCATTTTTTTTAAAGATTGTTTATGTACAGGAAGGGGGACCTTCTTGTACATAAATATTCCATGGCAGTTTGCTTTTTCCATGTGTGCTGCACAAGGCAGAACACATGGAAAAAGCAAAAACGAGGAGATATAATGCATTTTTCCTAGTTTCGCCAAGTTAAGACCATGTTCTCCCTGGTCTTAATTTTGGCGCTGACTCCTATGTATGCTGCCCTTGTACATAGGGGGCAGCATCAAAATCAATGGGTGTTCCGGTGGAACGCCCACCGCAACACCCACTGCCCACACCTTTCACGCTAACCATAGCGTGAAAGGGGGCCTTATTTACAAGGCAGCGTTAAGCCACGTAAAGTGGTTTAAGGCTGCTTTGTAAATAAGGCAAAGCGCCTATCACCCCCCCAACGTCGGAAAAAGTGACGTTGTGGTGGCGATAGGGGCTTGTACAAATGCCCCTTTGTGTCTCAAAAACAAATGGGGATGACGCTGATGACACACTTGTGCGTGAAAACGCAACTTGCAGTCCAAAGTAAAGATGAAAATTTGAAGTTAACAACAAATAATGCATGGAACAAAGATTACATTCTAAGGAGTTTGTATTTGCTGAACGGATATTTAAAAGTAACTTCTATTAGCGTGGCCTGTGGCTTATTCTGGGTTAAGTGTGCATGAGCTAATAGAATTACAGGTGCTTTTGTGAAGATGCACTACTGAACTTTGTGAGAAGTTGGCCTGGCATATGCTGTCCACTAGTTATAGTGGGCCCCTTGCACCAGTCCAAACGACCCTTATTGATGATAGGTTTAAAGACAACCTTTATTGAAAGCTATCCTAGTGGTAGCTATGGAGAGCAGCCTTCAGGCTAAGTCTTGAAGGAGTGTAAAGCAGCTTGGTTTACCAGATTATAACCTCTTGAATGACCAAATGAAAGAAGAACCACACATGGTATATATAAAATATATGTATTTATTTCTAAACACTAACTACTAATCTCTTTATGAGATTAGAGTCCAAGATACACAATATCACAGTATTAAAACGGCAGTAAAATAGCACAATATACACTGGGCCCCAGGGGGGGACCAAACCATATATTAAGAAAGTGGTATAAGAACCACAACTTGACTAGACACAGTGCCTAGAGCACGTAGAATCACTGGGACCCCAAGGAAACACCCAAGGTAGTGCCACAGGTGACCCACGGGGGACGTGTGCAGTGTGACAACACAGCCGCGAACGCCGTAGGATTCTATGAGGAAAGTCGTGGTTGGAATTTTAAAGCAAAAGGACACTTAGAAGAGGACTTTGAGCAAACCCCTTTAGACTTAAGGGGTTCTAGGGCCAACACCCATGGGAGCACCGTAGTACTCGAGTTACCTCACCCAGGGAAGCCGGGTGCATAGGTGTCAAAGGGTGTCGAGAATCGTCGTTAATTTCAATGGCGATCTGCTGCAAAGTGCTGCTGCCGTGAAGGAGAAAAATGTCCGGTGTGATCCAAGCCTGGATCGAAGATGTGAAGAACCTGAAAGTAGAGGGGACAGAGTCTGGGTCACTAGCCAGTGACCAGGAGCGGAGCAATCGAATGCCCACCGATGTCGGGTGCTTCAGGTGCGAAGAGGTGAAGCTTGACTCTGCAGCCACGGGGTCCCGAAGATGGCAAGGACAACCAGGAGCCGGATTCAAGCTGTCCCACAAAGGATGTCGAGTGCTGGGGTGTCGGTGCTCGGATTGAACACAACAATCCTTGGCAATAGCAACCCACGCAGGAAGAGAAAAGATGCTTCTGTGCGGACCAGCAAGGTTCTGGGGACTCCCCAAGCAATGGAGAGTCAGGGCACGTCTGGAGCAACCAGGGAAGCCCAATCAAAGTTAGAGTTGCCTTCTTGGGGACCCACAGGTCAACGGACCAGGGATCACAAAGGGACCTTGAGAGGAATCACAAAATGGAGGCCCACGGAACACTCCTTGAGTGTAGGCCAGCAATCTTCGGTGTGATTACTGCTTGGGGTCAGGGCTACAAGTAACCCAAAGCTCAGCCTCAGGGGTTGCCGGAAAGCTGATGCTTCTGCAAATGGACGCGGTGCACGGGGGTTCGGGTTGCACAGTCACCACGAGGGATACGGGCCTCAGACTTGCTGTGGGTACAGATAGACCTCTAAGACCTTGGAAAACCTACCTCCTGTGTGGCAATATTCTTCGGAGTCCGTCGGAGCTTCGGAGTTGCCAACTGGTCAGTTGCATTAAAGGTGCCTGCCTTGCAGGGGAGTAACTCCTTTACTCCAAGGGAGATTCTTCAGTCATACAGCGTAGTGCAGATCGTCGAAGTACTTGGTTTCTGTGCCAGAGTTTAGTCCAGGTGTAATCTAAAGTCCTGTAGTCAGGGGTTCCTACTTTACACCCAAGGAAGGGGTGGGACAAACTCTGGGGACCCACCTATGGGAGGGTCAGGAAAGAGGGATGGCTACACCCATTTCCTTTGTCCAGTTTCACGCCAGAGCAGGGGCTGTGTGCCCCTGCAACCGGTTTGAGCTGGATTATGCACAGGGACACCAAATGTGCCCCCAGTGCAGACTTCAAAGCACTCTTGGAGTGCACCCACCCAGCCCCAATACACTAAAGCCTGTCTGGGAGGTGGTCACACCTCCCGGTGACAGGAAACCTATTGTCCAGGCCTCCCCTGCCGGAGTTTCGTCCAGCAGCAGGAGGGCAGACTTGTGTCTGTGGCTGCAGCATCCATTTTGTGATGCCAGGGTTCTGTTAAGCTGGTACCGGGTGTACCGGTGGTGCCATGTTGCTCCCTCTAGAAGGGAGGAATCATACCTCCCACCCCAGTACTGGGGTGGAGGTATGATTCCAAGGTGTTTGACACCAAACACGACATGTTTCCATGCAGCCATTCTCAAGTTAGCATTTACCGCGAGGTTATAATGCACTTAAGAGTATATGGTCTGGCTGCATCACAAACAACCCCGGAATGAAGATTCCGAAAGCTGCAGAGGGCTCTGCTCATGCATGGGCACCCTCTCACATGAAACCCAGCACCCTGCCTTCAGGATTGTTAAGGCCTGCCATAGGGGTGACTGATAGGTTTACATGTGCAGTGATATGGAGAGATATAGGGAACCTATATCTCAGTAAGGGGTGCATATACCACCTTACACAGGCTGCTGTAGCAGACCTGTTGTGTCATTTTAAAAGGCTTCCCAGGGGTAGCACAATACATGCTGCAGCCCCTGGTAGGCCTCTGGGGTACCTATGCCCTGGGTACATAGTATACCATTTACTAGGGACTCACAAGGGTACCCCAGAATGCAATCTGGAGTGTACCTAAAGTACATACAGTCAATTTAAGGGGAAAGCAGGTAGGCTGGGGTCCTGAATAGCAGGATCCCATCCAAACTAAGTCGAAAACCAGCAAAACACCAGGAAAAAAGTGGGGGCAACCATGCAGTCAGATTCCACCTTCCTACAAACTTGGGATAACAATGCCTAAAAGAGAGGTGGGACATAAGGAAAGAAGAAGTTTAAATTCACAATGCCTGCTTTCGTTCCCTAAAAAACTGAAACCACGTTTGGAATAAACATTGCCATTTGCTGAATGTATAATGGATTTCAAGTCAGTCTTGTCTCGCTTTCACAATTATAAATGGAAACACAAGCTGAAATTGAAGGACCACACAGGGCAGAAATCACTGGAGGATAAATTGTAACTAATATGAAAATAATTAGGTACAAACGTCACATGAATACCTACTTCAGTATTCACATCTGAAAGTGATTTGTGCAGCCTGTTCACCTTATTTTGTGCCTCAAAGATAAACTGTAATGATTCTGATAAACTGCTTGTGCTCCAGAACACATTCGGTCAGCAAAACAAAAGGTGACTAATATAAGGAAAAGCAAATAAGGTACGGACTCAAAGGTCCCGATTGACAGAGTCATTTCCTGCGGTGAATGCAAGATTTGAGCCTAAAATGGCTCTATTTCAGAGACGTTTGAAGGAATGCGCAAAGTGGGACTGGGAGGTGCTCTCATAGAGCCAGCTCTGTTCTACAGACCGTCCTGATGACCTTGAATGATTCTTAAACATAGCAGGAGCGGCCGGCATGGCTCACAGGTGGGGGGGCAAGGCGGGCGCAAGGTGGGGGGGCTCGCAAGCTGCTTTAAAAAAATAAGAATAATAAAAAAATAAAACTTATCTTGCCGCCGGCGCTGGATCCCGCGTCTTCTCTCTTGCTTCCCTGTGTCCGACTCTAGGTCGGAACAGGAAGCGGGCAGCCAGGCTCCCACCCCTAAGCCAACCACAACGCTCCAATGGAGTGTTGTGATTGATCTGAGCGCCGTGACACGACACTCAGCCAGGGGCTTTAGGGGTGGGCATCTTCTCCATGCAGGCTGTAATGCAGCCTGCATGGAGAAAAGGGGAGTGTGCATGACTCAGGCCGCCAAAACAGTCATTACGCACAGAAGTGTCTACCACTCCTCCCCTGCAGCTCCGCCCCGCCCCCTCAGGCACAGCCGCAGTAGGACTAAAAAATAAATTGATAATAACATTCCGTTATTATCATTTTATTTTTTCCTTTCTTTGCTGCTCCTGGCAGTGGGGCGACGCTCCTCCACCTTAGCAGAGGAGCCGCCACTGAAACATAGATTGCTTAAATACCGTTTTCCTTTTATTAATTATAAATACGGCTAATGTGTGGGAGTTTATTACAGACATTTTGCAAAGAAATGTTGTGTTTATGGTTTTCACCACCATGCAACATCCCCCAAAAAATATTTTAGAAACAGGTCCTCACATATGAGAAATGGGAGGGGGCACAGAGATTATATTCAATGACATTAGTGAGTTACTGCTGTATTACACTATTGAAAAGACCAATTATAATTACAGTCAATGAATATTAGATGAAAACACATTTACAATTTGGGCCAGAGTGCCTGTGCACTATCAGTGACCTGGCCAAAGAGGGCATGAAAGAGCTGTAATAGGATCATAAATGCAAAGCTGTTTCAATCAGACCCCCTCGAAACACTTTTGGCACAGGGCCCCCAAAATCCTTAAGATGTCCCTGCTCTATTTACACCTTTTATGGATTTGCAGAATGATTCATTAGACACTTATCGTCTATGGACAAAACACAAGACATCATGCTCATACATATCTGCTCAGTGTGCTCAGATGTCGCATGTAGCAGAATTTGCAGACATCATCAGCACACAGTACACTCCATAGTCATGACACATGGCCTCAACAAATTTACACCTATTGCATATAGCATACAGTCAAACACTTGCACAACGTGATGGCTGCGTTATAATCCACAAATCAACCTTTCTTTGCATCAGACTGGAAGTTGACATGATACGTTCCCCTCCAAGCTACACCCGCTCCGTGATTCAACAATTCTTTCATCAAGGACATCACTGATCTACTGACTTCCATTTCTCTATAACTCATGTACAACATCTTCCTCATAGCTTTCAAGCTCCCATAAAAACAATGAAGAAGGTTCTTCTAAAGCCCCTCAGCACACACAGCATCTCAATGAACACAGTTCTGATCCTACTCACATCAAAGACCACATTCTTGTACTAATTACTTTATCTCTCCCACATTCTAACACCCAGAAGTGGCCTGAAATTTAAGTCAATAGGGGCAAAGTCAGAAGGAATGGGCAGCTATAAAAATATTGGGACCTCTCTTACTGGTGTAGGACCATTCCCCTGCTGGTTTAGGGCCTCTTTAATGTACCTGCTCCCATGCCTTACTCGAATCTCTAAAGGGGGGAAAAATGATTCCAATGTTATGTTTAGCAGAACATCTGTGCTGCAGCTCTTCCCTCCAGTTTATCTTGAAAACGAATGCTAGACCCTCACATGCATGCGGCAGAGTTCACAGCTCATACTGACAGAGTGCAAAGTTGCTCCAGGCTGCTTGTGAGACACCCCGTTCTCACCTTGAATTTCTTAATTGTTAGATTAAAACAACTTCCCCTTTCTAATATCCACTCTCAACACCAATATACACCACCCTACCAAATGTGAGCAAACAGTTCATCTTTTAAAAGCAATTTCCTTTAAATCTCTGAATCGAGATCTCATGAACATAGTAATCTATGCCCCACATATATCTATCTAATGCAGCCTCTATACTAGGCACACTTAAAAGTGGACTTAAATTTTGTGGGAGGCCTTCTTCACTTTCTTTAGTATATAGTGTAGAGACATTAATACACTCTAAATAGGTTAGACAAAGCATTCACCATTTTTTGTCATATATCCAGCTTCCGCTAAACTCTAAATTAGGCTCTTAATATCAAACGGCAATTCTGCTGCCTTGAACATCAGTTGGGTTGTGTTGGAAATTACCATCTTTGAGTAGTACCACCCCACATTTTTGCCTCAACTCTTTTTGCTGGGTGTAGAACTATGAACACTTTACACCTGCTAACCAGTGGTAAAGTGCCGATGCTTCCCCTTTCAACACAATGAAATTGGCATATCCCTGATTGGCAAACTTAACTTACCCATGAGTTCCTAGTATATGGTACTCCAATGTACCAAGGGCCTGTACGATAAAGATTGCAAGCGGACTGCAGCACTCATTGTGCCAAACAATGTAGTGACAATATAAACATGTCTGCAGACCTGCCACTAGTAGCCTGGTTGTGTAAGTTTAAACTTCAAATTCAACCTGTCAATACAATCCCTTCTGACATGCCTAAATCCACCTTTTAAATACAAATGTCCCCTCTGAGTTGTCCTTATATGCCCTAATGCAGAGCTCATGGTATTTAAGAATAGAATTGTAAAGGTTTAATGTTAAGCATGTCCTTTCAGTGAACAAGCCCTCAAAGCCATTGTCATTGTAGTAGGAAAGCTTTGGGATGCAATATCAAATTTAATACTGCTATCTCTGCTTAGAAAACAGCTAAGGTTCATTTTGGGACTTTTAAAAATATTTATTACAAGCCTATTCATTTGCATAGTCGAATTTGTGCTAAATATTTTACAATAGATACTTTTAGAAAAGGTACCTGTTGCATGCCTATAGCCTCTAGAAGACCATTACCTTGAGCTTTCAACTGTCACCCTGGAGCTGAATAGCTCTCCTGATGAGGTGTGAAAGTACTCCCAGAGCTGAGACAAAGGCTTTGGATGTCGGATGGTCTTCTGTTTCTCTGGCAGGCTGACTATCTAGGCTGTGCCCAGAAACTTAATTAACATTAAAGGGGCCTACCTTGACTCAGGCAGATATAGATAACAACTAAGCCTGCCCCCTTTCTTTGTCCCTCTAGCCAGTCAGATACCAGGAACAGTGGAAGAGGAGCTGTCCCCAGAACCAATTTTGAATGTCCAGAGAGGATGGGTTGCTTATCTTCTTGGCCACACTTCTAGGGCGGGCACAGGGGCTTTGCTTAGGGGAAGAAGGGTTCTGCATGTTTGTTTTGGGCAGATTGAGGCATTATAAGATTGTTTGAAGTAAAAAACACAGGAAGTGCTGCAAAAGTGGGTAGGGTTATCCCCGGGAACATTTACCCCATTGGTTAGGGAATGGCCAGGAGTTTCTCCCACCTCCAGGCTGGCACTGGGCATAAATGTGGTATCTACAGTTGCCTCCTCAGAACACTGCTGGACCTGAGGAAGATTCAGAAGAGGAATATCCTGTGGTCTGAAGATCTGAGAAGACTGGTTATGCTTCGCAAGTAACCAGGACCCCAAAAGTGACTCCAAGGGTCAGAAGGCTGACCAGCTGTTTGAGCTACAGGAACACATCAAGCTTCAAGAGGCCTTTTCCCTGCATTCCCAGCTGACCATCCCCAACTGAACATGTCCTGGACCTTGCTGATGTCCTCTTGGCTGGTGTCAGAGTGTACTCCTCCTGGAAACCTAGGACTTTGGAATTTTCTGTGCACTTTGTCCTAGGAGAACATGGGAGACCATATCTGACTAAGATGCATTGTCAATAGATCATTGACTGGGGTGGCTCAGCTGGCATGATCATGCTGGATCTGAGTGCTTCTTTTGACACTGTTTCTCACTGCATCCTGGTCCAAAGATTGGAAAATGTGGGTATCACAGGCACTGCAATTAAATGGATCACAGCTTTTCTGAACAATAGAAGTTTCCAGGTTTGCGATGAACTTTTTCTCTCAGCTACATATCCCATTCAATGCTGAGTTTCACAGGGTGCTTCGTTAAGTCCACCCTTCTTTAACGTACATGTCCTCCCACTCGCAAAAATTGTACAGGCTCAAGGCTTAGATCTTGTCTCTTATGCTGACGATACTCAGCTGGTCCTTGCACTTACACCTGAAGCTCAACAGTAATCCACAAGCCTGCAAACCTGCCTTAAGGAAGTAACTTAGTGGATGTCACCCAGCAACCTTAAACTCAACGGGGGGAAGACAGAAGTGCTGGTCGTTGGCAACAATACATCCTGCTAGGAAAGACTTGCTCTGGCCTCAATGTCTTGGAGAGCGGCAGTATCTTCTGCGACCATAAAAAGCCTTGGTTTCTGGCTGAACAGTAAACTTACTATGGAGACTCAAGCCAGAAAGTTGTTCGCAACTTGTTTCGGACTATTACGCACTTTAAGAAAACTCATGCAGTGGCTACCTCCCTCATCCCATAGGGTAGTCATACAAGGACTGATCAACTCCAGTCTTGACTACAGCAATTCCTTGTTTCTGGGAAGTCCTCAAAACGTCCTAAAAAGCCTTCAGGTAATTCAAAATGCCACAGAACGGTCACTTTTCAAGCTCCCCAAAAACCATTCACAGCCCCAGCGCTGGGTGCACTTCATTGGCTCCCAATACAAACAAGCATTTGCAATGCTATTGGTCTCGCCTTTGGGACCTTATATGTATTTAGCTATGCAGCACATTAGCCTGGGTGCTAAAACATCTACTGTACTTTAACATGGAGGGAAAATAAGCACCAAACTGCGTGACACACCAGGTATGGGAACACATGGAGAGAAATATTGCCTTACAGCTGGAAATGGTATAGTCCAAAGCTCTGTTTTTAATATAAAATCAGGACCTTCGGTGGTCATATCACTGAAAATACAAGATTTGAAAACAATATTATTGTCTACTGGTGCTCATGGAAGACAATTTCTATGGACTAGAATCTAGAGAATGCTAAAGTGATTCTGGTATTTTACTGACCTCTGCTGGTTGTTTTCTAGCAAGAAAGTTAAATAGAGGCAGTTGCCAGAAAAATAAAAAAAATAAAGTCCCTAAGCAGAAAGCAATTCTGGTATTTTACTGGCCTCCGCTGGTCGTTTTTTATCAAAACAGTTAAATAGAGGCAGTTGAACAGAAAAAAAAGTCCATAAGCGGAAGCAGACTAGTCCTAGGGCTGATCTCCAGGGCCCACAAAGTACATACACATATAAGTATATACTAAAGTATATACAAGAGGTCTCGAATGCTCGACCTAAAAAACACTGTATAGCCTTCCTGAAGCATGCCACCAGCAAGCAGTATGATTGTTACATAAATCCTCTCACTTTGAAATCGGAAAAAGAATAGTAAATACCAAGCTCCCTAGAAAACAGAGCCAGACATTTGACCAACGTGTTTGAATGCACAGCAATTGTGACAAGATAGGAACAAGATTTAAAGGCCTGTTTACAGAAATTCAGTACTGGTGGAAGAATACAGTAAATAGGGTTTGGGCAACAGAAGGGATGAACTCAAGCTGGACAGCCTAAGATAATTAGAGACAGTAAATAGAAAGCAAGCAAATGTGAGATACAAACCACAAAGCCAATGGTAAGCAATGGGCAGAATGCATTCCCAGGAAGATTTCAGAATGTCCCCAAGATGTCATTAAAAAACAAACAGCTGCAGTGTCTGGTAGGCTTCGCCCTGAAAGCGTCTGCTATGTAAATTATAAAACAGACATCAGTAAAATATGATAAAGCCTCTTCAAAATCCCCCAAAAATGTATTTCTGTAACAAATGGAAGCTTTTACATCAATACATCATATTATAGCACTGCCCTGAGAAATCCGTAATAAAAGTGAAAGTTTTTAAACATGAGCCATTAGTGAACTGAGAGGCCGGGGCAGCCCCTCCGTTATGGCGGAGGAGCTTCGCCTCCCCTGATGAAAGCCAGCAAAACAAACGAGAAAAATAAAATGACAATAAAACAATGTTATCATTATGTTATTTTTCGTCCAGCAGGCTTCCGGCCGAGTCAAGGGGGGGGGCAACCATACGGACACTGAAGCTGCAGCACCAGGGAGGATGGGGAAGTGGTGGGCATTGCTAAGTACGCATGACGGTTTGGCCGGCCGTCTGGGACCAACCAAACAGTCATGATCACTTATCCTTTCTCCAACCCGAGCTGAGTTGTACAGCCGGGTGGCGAACCAACACAGGCTCCAAGTCCCTGTAGGAGCGCGGACCAGGGCGTATTTCCAGCATTAGAGAAGTGCTGGGATTGGCATCTGGGAGCCAGCGCAGTGTGCAGCAGTTCCTGGACGTCCGGGAGGCGAGGATCGGATGCAAGGCGCCGACTGTCGGAGCGGCAGGTACGTGCAATTTAATATATTTAGAAGTCTGTCTTCTGCAATTTTTTGGGTTTGTATTCCCCCTTCCCCGCCCACCACTTTGCAATGCAAGGAGCTGCTACTGTCAAGAGGCAAGTAAGTTGCCATGTGTACCCTTTATGTAGCCCAGATTATTACTGAGCAACGTTATAGTCTGTTAAATCAAACACAAGAGGTTTGTGTACAACTGGTATTCTGAACTCACATGTGTGATAATGAAGTAAAAGGAGTTTTGGTGAAATAAAATTTGTGCCCAAGATCACACAATTTATTCGGAGAAGCCACAATTTATCCACATTTTCTGCTTTCACTTTGTAAAATCAGCCACTAAATAGGTATCTATTTGTCTTTACTTTTTTATTTTAACGCTTTCTTTTTACCACTTGGTGCATTGTTTTGCAGTTTATATAGCACAAATTCGATCTGAAAGTATTGAAGCGCTTTAGTGAGCACCAGGTTACATTACACAAGAACACATTCCTTTTTTAAAGGCACAGGAAGATTAAGTGGTTAGCCCACAATCACGGGATGTTGAGCTGAGAGCTAACGGGATTGGCCGAGGATCATACACTCTGCAGGCAGAAAGAAGCCAAGCGCTTACTCTAATTCACCAAGAAGTGCTTCATAGGCTTTAGCCAGTTTCCTTTGTCGTGAGCTGCGAGGAGTCTTCAGACTGATGTTGACCTGGCAGGCAGTGCTTGAAATGGAGAAATAGAAGTGTAGTTTTTGAGAAGAGCCGGTACTCCCCAATTAAAAGTATAGCATTTCTCTTGAGAAGTGCTGGTACTCTCCCTCTCAAAATAAAAAAGTGCCGGTACTCAGTACCGGCCCATTTAAAGCATTGCTGGCAGTGGCAGGCAGCAGCAGGTCAAGGCTGTATCCTAGAAAACAGAGTCACAGGTAGTTTTCGTCTCCTCGCTCAGAACTGTCTCACCCTGGAGGCCGACAGAATTTTGAAATTACATCCTGGTGGCTGGCGTGCCGACACCCTGCCTAGTAACAGACAAAGTAAGGCACTGCCAATGAGGCTGGGGTCGTGCGGCGTGGACCCGAGGCACCAGCCCCATTCATGCTCTGCCTGTGGAGCCGCAGCAAAGTGCCACACATTTGAGATAGAAATGTAACACACAAAGCAATCTGGAAACTGGGGAGCTATTGGGAATGGACTCAAAGGCAGAGCAATTTTTATACAAAAAAAATAGCGGCAAAGCATTGCCCGAAAAGGCGAAAACGCGCATAATCTAATGCAATAAAGCATTTAGTTGAAAAAATAAACACAGATTGAAACCCCGACGTCCTGCAATTCGCTCCAGAATGGTGAACACAGCGTGAGCGATTGTTTCTAACGCTGACATTATTATTTTATGTGTTTTAAGTATGCCAATTAATCTAAAAAGTATGCATTGTCCTTAAACTGAGGGGAACCAGCACCATGCTAAGATGGCCACCACGCTCACAGGAAGTAAAACTTGGACTTTGCCTTCCAACTTTTTTTTCTCTATTTCCATGCCGCTCGTAACTTGTAACAGCAAAATAAATAAGAGGCGATTTTCCTTTATGCATGATGGCGTAGGGTCCAGTACTTTATTGTATGGAAGAACTTGGAGATCACTGGCCTGACCCCGAGACATGGAGCCCACACGTATGGTGGTCGCTGGAAGTATTTGACCTTCATTAACCAGGTGAGCGAAAGCTCGCGCAGTGTCAAACTGGGGTCAGGATGCTAGCAATGTAGACATAGACTTCTGTCTTCTGTGTATTTAGTGCTGCAAGGAGCAATCCTGCAGGAGGCCCACGAGGATAACGTTCTCAAGTAGCATCCCCCCTACACGCACACAATGGTGCTGGAAGCTCCTCTAAGAAACAAGTGATATAGTAGCGTATGCACGGTTGCGGTAGCGCACATCTGTAAGTTCAGCCGCAGACAATTCCCCCTACCCCGACTTAAGAGTACCCAGCTTTGCAGTTATTAACCCGTGGATATCCAGGCAAACGGAATTGCCTCATTAATTGTGTTGTCGCATAGGTAGTGCTTGCTTAAGTGCAAATATCCTGATCTACAAGCAGTGTCCTTGTATGTATCCAATACAATAGGAAGTGCAAATCTATATGAGTCATTTCCTTTTTCTTCTTCTAAAAGAAGGGGCCTACACCTGTAAACACCTGGTATCCCAGTTCTAGACCACTTGCAGTATGGTAATTAATGCTCTTTCGGAGAACACCTTGTGATCCAGTTACCCCTCTACCCCTGGAGCTGCAAGTAATGCCTTGTGCCGTTGGTTTAACTCACTCCTCTTGTGCAAACCTAGCACAGACTACATCGATCGACTCCAACACATACCTGGCTGCTGCAGTCCTGTGGTAAATTCCTGATCAGGATCTTTCTGCGGTTGCACAGCTCCCTGCGTGTTTTCTGCACCCGGTTCTGGATCTCTTCGGGATCCAGCTCCCCGCACCACCTCCACCTCTTGGGGTGTACGGGTGGGGGCGGGTAGAGCGGGGGTGCCACTGCGCCATAGGCCACGTCCGCCACCATTTTGCCCCACATAACTCCTAGATTTTAGTTAAGGTGGGCGCTCTCCGAGAAGGAAACGTGAGGCCCCTCTCCCACCGTCAACCCGGAGTAACAACAGTGGCAGCAACTGTGCGTCGGGGACTAGCCACGTCGCAGCTCAAGCAGAGGGCGCTGCTGGGGCCTACAAATGAGCCGGGGCCCTCTGTGCTTCCCCAGCTGTGGCCCGCCTGACCTGCTACTGCTTCCCGGGTCTCCTTCACCGTGGCAGCTGTCCACGTCCCCTGTGTGCAGCGGTGCTCCCATGTGCGTTGTGCACGGCTCCTCCCCGTCACCTAAGCACGCTGCTTGGAAGTTTGTATGTGGCTCCCTCTTCTCCGAGTCTGCACGGCCCCCAGCGCCGGCGCAGGCTAATGACACTTCAGTGCCCCGCACCCTGGCCTCGCAGCTCTTTGTAAACACAACACTCTACGTCCCCTGTGCGCAGCGGTGCTACCATGTGCGTTGTGCACGGCTCCTCCCCGTCACTTAAGCACGCTGCTTGGAAGTTTGTATGTGGCTCACTCTTCCTCCAAGTCTGCACAGCTCCCAGCGCCGGCGCAGGCTAATAACACTTCAGTGCCCCGCACCCTGGCCTCGCAGCTCTTTGTAAACACAACACTCTTCCTGCCTACAAAGCCGCGTGGGGCTCACGGTGAACAGCAGCGTCCGCCCGGGAGGTGTTTCATCCCCACTTCCTTTAGAAACGGGACCGCGGGCTGGCAAAAGCGCACGAACGGGAGGGGGGCTGAGAAGTCACGGACTGCGGGAGGGGAGGGGGGGGGGACACGGAAGAAAATAGTGCTGAAAGTGAAGGGGCCAGTAGCCATGGAAGGATACAAATGACTGACATGGCTGTCATGGGGAGGGACTAACAAGCTTAAAACCAATCGGAAGGCAGCATTTATAACCTAAGCCAATGAAGAAGATGGGCAGGAGAGTGGGCGGAGCTTCCACGAAGCTTCCACACTATAGTGTATACTGCATGCCTCGCAAAGCGATGGCAGCGCATTTGTGCTGCAACGCTAGGCGAGACCTAAAAAGGATTCATTTCAAGGCCCTAATCATGGCCCACTGAGCTATGCAGGGATCCGAAAACTGCTGTGCACATATGTACTTAGGAGTTCATTACTCTCCAAGAGCTCTTCTTTGCTAACCATCCCCAAAGTCAAGAAAGCCAGGTGAGGCAGTTGCTCCTTTGCCTTTTTGACTGCCAAGCTGTGGAATACCCTCCCGGCAAAACTAAGACAAACGCAGTCAGAAATTTCCTTCAGGAAACTACTAAAGTCCCATCTATTCTAAATCTCAGCTTAACTCACCTAGGTCTTGCAGGTGTGTCTGTCTCAGAGCTGGGAGGCCTCTCAGGGTAGCTGTGCTCTATGTAAGACACCAAGAATAGAATAGAATAGAATAGAATAGAATAGAATAGAATAGAAAAGAATAGAATAGAATAGAATATCCGCTGCTATGTTCTCTGCTCGACGTAGGAATCCGTAGGCACTGAGGCCACTTCGACACCATCCCACAGCTCACTTGACGCCACCGTTAATGAGGACCCGATCAACGCCAAAGGCTTCTGGAGTGCAAAAATTTGAACTTCTTCCACTAGACCTTTCCCTGGCAAAATTCAACCGTTTCACTGAGGCGCCATCCCAACACTTGAGTTCATCGATGTTGAGCCCCCTCTTTTTAACACCAGTCCACTTCATGTAGATTTCAGCAGGTAACTTTCGCACCATGACAAAACTGGTACTGGTACCCGACCTGCTCCCCACCAGGGTTGTCCTTAAAACAAACCCTTGTCCCGGCCAAACACAGTTAGATGACTTCAGGCGCTTAATGCTTTTTGCCGCTATTTTTCAAATGTTAGAAAATCATAATTCCGTTTATTCTAATTGCATTTTTGTCATTTTAGTGTCATTTTATTTATTAAAATGTGCTCTGTTTTTCTAAATTGGTTTTGGATTTTTCTTGTGCTTAATTTTGACTTTATTACTGTTTGAGTCCTGCATAAATACTTTACACATTGCCTCTATGTAAAGTCTGCTTGCTCTGTGCCATAGCTACCAGGTGGTTGAGGTCAGGTTAAAAAGTAACTTTAGTGGTTCACCCTGACAAAGAATGAGGGGGCATATTATCAAGCGGCAGCGATAATTATCGCTGGCCGCTGTTAGCGCGAGGAATCCTATCGCCGGCTATCGCTGGAAATTATCGCCATGCTAGCGCTGTATTAACAACGCTTAGCGCAAAGGCGATAATTTTCCAGTGATAGCGATGTTTTCCATGGAACATCGCTGGTTTTCCAGCGATGTCCCATGGAAAACGGCGATATCCTTGGTGATAGGGCCTGTGGTCTTAGCCACACAATCCACCCCCATGTTAGGTATGCCTTAGTCAGGAATTTAGCAGACGTTAAATTCCTGCGTTAAGGCATACTTAACGCGATTTAAAATATCGCTAACCCACGTTGCTAATATGGCGATACCTGGGTTAGCGATATTTTCCCATGTTGTTTTCACAGGCACGCCCCTTTGCATCTCATTAGCGATGCGATGGGAGGCGTGCAGAAAACGGACGCTAATGCAGGAATCACGCGCTAGCGTGTCCTTGTTAATTAGGCAATAGAATTATCGCCGCTTTTCGTCCGAAAACGGACGCTAAAGCGGCGATAATTCATTAACGCCGCCTTGATAATATGCCCCGAGGTTATTATTTGAGGTGAGTACCCATCTCAACTAATACCCTAGTTTCCCAATATTTGTTAATAAGACGATTGATTTATAAAGGATTATGGAAGCGATTCTCTTGTATTTTTCACCCACATATCTGATTTTGTTATTTTCAGGCTGATTTTTGTTTATGCAGGAATAACAGTTTAGTTGATCAGTGAGTAGTTTCATCCCCCCTGTGTTTCTGATCAAAGGGTAATATGATGTCTTATTTTGATGATGTATATTTTGTACTATACAGATTTCTCAATAAATACTTTAACGGAAAAAAGCCCTCACTCCGTGAAGTCGCAAGAAGTTATTCGAATAAATCAAATCATTATAAGGCGCCAAGTGAATTAATTTAGAGAACTTCAAAATGAATGGCCATCGGTATCTTCTGCTTCTTACATTAGTAATGATGCTATTTTCAGTTTCATGCTTTTTTTAATTGTCATTCGCATGATTTCGTGCACGATTAATTCTCGTGCGCAAAATACAATTACTCACTTACGATCTAATTTGAAACTGTTGAAATAAACTGTAATAGAGCCAGCACATGTATCAGACTTGTATGTGATAACAGTAAATTAATGACGTTTTATTCTCTTTGAGACAATATCCCTTTAGATTGCAGCAGTACGCCAGCGACGCGCATAAAGGGTGATTGCATACTTCTGGAAGATAAGGTACCGCCGTCACAGCGGAACACTTAGGTTGCCATGGAAATGTGAATCTGATGCAAAACTCGCATCTCCGAGGTTATTAGTACCTTCTCATTTGTTATTCTGGACAATCAGCGTGCAAGATATTCATAATGTATACCTGTTAGATGCAAAGCGGCCCCTCTAATTTTATACAACGTCTTTAATAAAATGGACATTGACAAATGTATGAATGGGTTCTAAACCCAATGGAGTGAAACATATAATTCAAACCAAAGACAAACGTGGCACATTTTTCGAAAGCCACAAAGATTAAAATATTGAATTTACACGATGTTAAATACCTAAATTGAATTGCACGCAGAGGCTCATGTCACCGGTTGTAGGTTTTTTTTTGTCTATTGTCGTATCTTTTCATATATTCATTATGTTTAATTGCATCCTTATCCAACATATTAGTAATCAAATTGCAGTCGTTTTTTTCTGAATAATTTTCATCCTGCCGACAGGAAAATTGTAAGAAACTACTTGGCTACTTAAATAATAATAATAATTAAATTATTTTGCTACTTTAACTGCATTTTTTTGCCCATGGTTCAAGCATAAAATAGGGATCTCTGGTATTTAGAAATAAAATGTGAACTATAATGAATGAATGCTGGTTTTAAATCAATTTAAAAAAATATGTTGTGCTCATTACCAACCACTCATGTTAGAGTCAGTTGCTCCCAGTAGCGGCTCGTGGAGGGAGTGCCGCGGGGCGGTGGGGTGGGGCGGGGGAGGAGTAGGGTGGGGGGTAGTAAACTACGGCATACGGCCGAACAGAGGTAAGTAAACAAATAAATAAATAAAACTAATTTCATTGCGCGCGCTGCATTGCCAAATGCGATGCAACGCGCGCAACGAAATTCGTTTTATTTATTTATTTGTTTACTTACCTCTGTTCGGCCGTATGCCATAGTTTACTACCCCCACCCTGCTCCTCCCCCGCCCCGCCTCACCGCCCCGCGGCACTCCCTCCACGAGCCGCTACTGGTTGCTCATTTGGCAGATTGACCCCAAAGTTCATTTAAGTAATTGTTTAGACGTGTAAGACACAGAACAGAAGGAGTTTTTCAGCTTCTTCGTGATTCTGTCCAAGTTGGATTGCTGTCACATTTTATCCTGTGACCTCTTTAGGAACAATTACACATGGGCTACACAATTAGAGTGTGACATAGGCTCTATCACAAATGCAGGCTCATGGGGCATAGTGTGAACCATGTCAAGATCTGTAGCCGTGTCATGTACCAGTTACCCTACCCCAAGAACATCCTGGGCCAGTCTTTAACTAAGCCCATCATGCTCTGGGTGCGGGCCATGTCTGTAGCCATGGGTCTATGTTTCCTGCTCCCAAATGCAACTAGACACGCCCTTCACTAAAACCCAGCAGGATCTAGGTGCATGTGGTCTTTGGCATGCACCATGTCAAGTCACACTGCCCTTTGGGTATGGATTTGGTGTACCTTGAGCGCCCAGTTTCCCCTTAGCTATGTTTTGCACACAGACATCAACTCCTGGCCTGCTGGGAATGGGTTTTGTCCATACCAAGTGGGGTCCGGCTGCTACGTGTATATGCGCCAGCATTATAATTACTCATAGCCATTAATAGTCACAGGAAGGCTGCAGTACGCTGATCAACTTGTCCATTGACTGGATACAAATAGGTGCAAATCTCCTTTTTAATGTCATCAAAGAGATGTGCAAATAGAAATAGATATTTTTGTCCATTCTCCCTGTAGGGGAGGGCTGGATCTCCCCTCAGAGCTATTCTTATTTAAGTACATAGGAGAGGGTGCCTCACAGGCATGCGTTTTTCTTCCTTTTGAATGCAGGAGATCAGCAGACCCATGCAGAGCATTTGGTGACCTCTCCCTACGTTGGACCTCAGGGCTACTGTCAAGTTGAGTGGCGTAACAAAGGCCCGCGCAGCACCCGTAGTGCAGGGGGGGGCAAGCTCCAGGTGTCCCCGCAGCACAGTATCCTGACCTGAGAGCTCCTAAATTTGAGTCCAGAAGGGGGTCCTCAATGTACTTTGCAGGGGGGACCATTCAAGTTTCGTTACGCCTCTGGTCAACTGTTCCATCTTTCTCCATTCATTCACCTCCTGCTTAGGCTGGAGAGGGTCGCCTTGCCATGACTTGAAACTTTGTGAGTTCTTCATTCTGCTTCACCAGGATATGGAATCTCGTGGACCTCTTGAAGGCAACTTTAACTATAATACATGTACCACAGGAAGGAAATAGCAGTGAAAGCAAAAAAGTTGCTTATTCTAAGCAAATACTCATGCCCCCAACAATAATCACCTAAAACTAGTCACCATTTTGCAGCTACCCTTCAAAGAAGACCCAATATAACACTTACAAAGCTCCCATAGACTTGAATTGATTCAAAATATTTTCCTGTAATGAAGATAGGTGCAACTGGCTGACATTGATGCCGATTAAATCTATTAATCATTACTATATTGTTCAATTTAATCCACTTCGGTATATACCCGATACCTTTCAGTTTCTGCGAACCTTGTTTAAAATGCACATTATCAATTCTTTCGCTGCACTGATTTTGGTACTTGTTGATCCTTACACGTCTTGCACTTCCCTAAGGATCTCATTGCGAGGGCTCAAGAATTCCAAACGAGGCGGGTAACAGGCACCATCAGGAATTACAGGTTCTGCGGAAACGCCACCAAACTGTCAAGTTCCCCCAGGGAATTCCGCTTCTTGAGATTTCAGCCGCTTTTAGCAGCCAAAACCTCCAGAGGAAACACCAGGGGAGAATGAACAATTACCATAAGAATCAGACACAGAAATTCTGGTTCTGCTCATAACTGCTCATTCCTCAGAGGAGTCCCATGGTTTAACCCTTAATCACTTCAAATTCTACATCCCTGGAGTTTACTGCACCCCAGTATACTTAAGTAGAGAAGTTTGCACTTCCTGTACTGGGAGATTTATATTGAGGCTCTACGGGGCATATGTACAAGGGGATATCGCCACCAGAACGTCACTTTTAGCGGCGTTCTGATGGCGATATGCCCTTCTCCATATTTACACAGCGGCGTTAAGCTTAACACAGCCTTGTAAATATGGCCACATTTCATGCACCACTTAGCGTGAAAGGGGAATGCAATGGGTTTTGCTGTGGGCGTTCCACTGCAACACCCATTGCTTTTGATGCTGCCCCAGATTAACAAGGATCTGTAAATCTGTGGCAGCGCCAAAAACTAACGCCATGCAAGAGCAGGCGTTAGAATGGCGCATGAGGAGAAATACCTTTATTTCTCCTCGTCACTGCTTTTTCTATGTGCGCTGCATTCTGCGGCACACATAGAAAGAGCAAAATGCCATTAATGATTGTTTATGTGCTGGAAGGTTTCCCTTCCTGCCCATAAACGATCATTAAAAAAATGACAATTTGCTACTTTGATGTGTGCTGCATTCTGCAAAGTTACACATCGCCATTAATGATTGTTTATGTGCAGGAAGGGGCACTTTCCTGGACATAAACAATAATTCCGTGCAACGCATGCACCCTTGCACTATGGCGCAAGGGCGTCTTCGTTGGTGCTAGGCAGCTAATTTTAGTGCCAGTGCTAGGGAAAACACAGGGGTACGCTGTATTTTTGTAAATACAGCACATCCCTGTGTTTTGAAAATGTCAGAGTGCGTCGCTGCCAAATTTGGCACGGCTCCGCGCTCCGGCATTTTCTTGTACATATGCGCATGTGTAGCTCTTGTGCTAAATATATGGACTACTAAAGGGTGAGTAGAGGATACTTAAACAACATTTGGCCTGCTTCTGTGGGACTTCGTAGGTGACGGCTTTGTGGAAGTTCAGCTAAAGCACATATAAAAATCTATAGCCTCTTCTCTCTAACTCTTGCCAAACGGATTTCTAGCCATATTCTTGCTACATCGTGAGAAATAGAACTGCCTTTCTCTGAAATGCAACAGAATCTTTCACAAAGCATTGATTTTCGATTGCTTAAACTCACCATTGGTTATTGTCACGTATTATCTGCTAAACCGATCTGATGAATCTGCGGCTAATGCAAAACTTCTATCACCCTTCACTGGAAGAACATTTACATAAATTGTGCTTATGAAGTTGTTAGCAAGTGGCAGTTCGTCTTAAGCTTGCATTGCTTTGTCATACAAAAAGTGCTGTTAGACTAACTTTATGAAACTGCTAAAAATTTGAAATAAAAAGCTGTTATCAACTCTGGATGTTACAAGTGCATTGTCAGTTTGTTATAAATCTTATGCCATTACTTAAGAGTTGATCTGATGACATTTTTGATTGACAGAAGCACCTTTTTGAGATTTGTTATGTTGTCCATCTACTCCCACTGAGTAGTGGAGGCCTTTGTGGTGATCATTTTACTGTGGGAGGAGAATCTTTAGTGTATGAGGTGATGTAAATAGAACAGGTGTGGTGTCTGGCAGAGGCTGGATTTCAGAAACTTAGACATGATGACCATGGAACATGAAACTGGGTCATGAAACTCGGTCAATGCACTACATTTTGACATGGTCATGTCATACATACAATATGCAGCCCGGTGGGAACAATTGATTTGCCCAGAATTGCAAAATAACAGCACACTCATAATTAAGCCCCAATTATCTGCAGCAATCGTCCTCAATAAATGTGCGCATGTTCTATCATTTAATAATTGGCATATCAGCCCTTGAAAATTATCATCCTCACTCCTTTCAATCTCTTCCCTACTAGCAACTAGACCAATTACATTGTTGCCCAGAGCATTCCTGTATGACACACCCCAGCACACTTTCTGTCTTCATTGGAATTCTTCACCCATGATCACTTCCACTGGAATAATGCAGCAATAGCGGCACCAAGAGATGTGGAAAGAAGTGACGGCTCCTACTTTAGGCCAGAGTAGCATTGTCCCCCCCCAGGCTGCGAGCGTAGAACATGTATATAAAACGGTAATTAGAATTTTATTATAAAGCGTCAAAGCTCCCCGGTCCAGCCCAAGTGAGAGGATAGGGCCATTCCTGCTGATTGGCTGTAGAGATGACTCAGCCTAAATTTTAAAGTGCGTGTGTGTGATTGGCTGACTGGCTTGCGATAGTCAGCCCAACATGTGCACCTCAGACTTTTCCAACCTGAGCTGTATTAAGCACTTTAAAATTTAGGCAGCCCGGTTTGGGGGTGTTGCAGGCCCCCAGTATCAAAAGGAGTGCTGGGGTAGCCTGCTCCAAGCAATCCTGGCACTTCTTTCAGGCTGATTACTGTTATGAACAGCATGAGAGCAGCTCCTGGATTGGTTAGGTCAGTTGGTTCTGTCAGGGGAACTAACGCTTGGAGCCACGGTCTCACATCCTGGACTGGATGTGCAGGCAGGCTGCATAGGAAGGGCCCAAGATATACCCTGTCATTGCAAGAAAGCTGAACTCCGAGTCTGGGGCAGAGTGCTTTGTCAGGGAAGGAAAAGAGGGGTGGGGCGGCTGACTTTAGAAAGAGCACTTCCATAAAGCTGCAGAAAGTCCCTGCACTTGAGGCAGCACCTGCCTTTGGCCCGCCCTGAAACTCCTTTAGGTTGTTCTTGATCGTTGCAGCACAAGTAAAATGGTGGACAAGAAGATGATCACCGTGTTTGGGGCAACACTGTAGGAGCCAAGCATAGGCAATTGAGGTAAGTAAATATTGTCATTTTTAACATTTAATTGTAACTTCAAAATGTTATGGTCAGCCATTTAATTCCTGTTTACATTGCATGTGTTTCACTTAATCTTGCATAGCTGCATTCCCTAAAAGTATTAGCTATTTCCAGGATGTTGTTTCTGTAATTTTTTTCATGTAGCACATTACTCTTGTACTGTGCATACTTTGAACTGAGTCGCACCATGTTTTATAATGGGCCACAATTTGGAGCTGTGGCTGAAGGCACTGCACGTTATCCACTGTGCCTGTCAGTAGGTCAAAAAGATGTTCATCACACATGTCCATTGTTAGACCTGGCATCCTTGGCGTGGTTTCCCCCTTAACCATTTGCCTTCAGACCTCCTGTTTAAGCTGACTTCGTTTTTGTTGGCCTTAGGACTCTGCACACTTTACTACTGCTAACAATTGCGAAAGTGCTTGTGCTCTCTGCTCAAAACATTGTAACATTGGTTTATAACCAAGTGGCATATTTAATTTGCTTATAAGTCCCTAGTAAAGTGCACTACATGTGCCCAGGGCCTGTAAATTAAATGCTACTAGTGGGCCTGCAGCACTGGTTGTGCCACGCACTTAAGTAGCCCTTTAAATATGTCTCAGAACTGCCATTGCAGAGCATGTGTGTGCAGTTTTAACCTGCCATGTAAAACTGGCAAAAAAATTTTTTTTTGCCACATCGACAGCCTAGGTGCAAAAAAAAAAAGTAGGAGATGTACTTTTAAGTTTTGCATGTCCTGGTAGGGAAAAACACTTACATTCGTTTTCACTACTGAAAGGCCTATCTCTCCCACAGGATAACATAGGAGTTCCCTTATTACATTTTATAAGTGTAATTTCCAAATGGGAAGAGATCACTGGTTCATGTTTGGAATCTCTGAAATCCTAATTTAAAATCATAACTTATGGTGAAGTCAGAGCCAACACTCGAAGAGGCAGTGTCCTGTTTCCACACAAAGGCTGCATACTCCTGTAGTTAGTCTGGAGCCAGGGCAGGGAATGCAGGGCAGCTGTGTACTTAAAAGTATGCATCTAGAAGTTTCTTCTCACTTCAAAGGCACAACTGTGTATAAAAGAAGGACATCAGGCACTGCCACATCACTTCTGGACGTGTGGATACTCTGCCAGGAAGAAGGACTGGTGTGCTTCTGAAAGGACTGCCACTCTGCTGGACTGCTACATTTACGGAACTATTTCTCTGTTGTGCTGACCTGCTGCCCTCTTGCCTGGGGAGGAAGGATTGGACCTGGAACTCATCTTGGTCAGGACCCCAGAGTGACTTAAAGGGGTAGCCTGCTGGCCTCCTGATCTGAGCCGCAGGGACATAAAATGCTCCTCAACTGTTCCTGGACCAGTGTTCAGCAAGTGTCTGATCCCCAAGTGGTGCCCTGGCCCTGTTGTGAGACTCAGCAGGCTCTTGATTCAAACTTTTGGACACTTTGTGACCACAAACAAGCCTGTTCGCACCTGAACTGCTCCCCTCATACCGAAATCCAGGGTGAGCCGCCACCAGCCCTTCTCATCACACAGCAGCATCGATGGTCCACAGAGTACTGGCAACACGAAGCTCCAGGCCACCCATCCACAATGCCCGGCCTGCTCTTCGTGCCACACAGACTGCCACCCACAATGCTCTCCTTGCTTCTGCGAACTGCTCCGACGCGAATGAGTCCCTTGGCACAAAACCTGAGAAGGTAAAACTTCAGCAGGACTAATCTGGGACTTTATCTGACCCGCGCTCCATCGCAGTCGGCCTGAACTTTTGACTTTGACCCAGTCCAGCGCAACTAGATAGCAACGGCTGGCGCTTTCTGATTTCAGGCACTATTGTTCAGTTTACTGTATAAAATTCATAACTTCAATTCCACTGATTGGACCTTTGTTGTTTTGGTCTTTTTTTATTTATTAAATTAGGCTGTATTTTTCAAACCTGTTGTGGGATCTTTTTGTGTGGTGTTTTCACTGTTTTACTGTTTGAAGTGTTGCACAAAAAATTTACACATTGCCTCTAAGTTAAGCCTGACTGCTCTGTGCCGAGCTACCAGGGAGTTGAAAACAGGTTGATTTTGGGTTTGCTTGTGCCTTACCCTGACTAGGATTGTGGTTGCTGCTTGACTAGGGCTCACACCCCAGTCAACAAGTAATCAAATTTCAAACAGCAATCCAATCCTTGTCCTCTCTGCGGAGTACAATATGCAGTGGTCACATATTCATGTTGCAATTGTCATTCTGTGCAAATGGGTGTGATGGGGCCTCCATTAAGAGTGTACACCGTTTTCAAAATTATGACAAGGTGAAAGTAAAAGAAAATGAAGTGAATGCTCATACTTAAAAGTCGTCCCTAACTTTTATGTCCCACTACTTTCAAATGTCACCAGTCGCCACTGGTGGAAGGGTTCAATATATAACGCAGTAAGACATGGCAAATTATGCAACATAATGGGGCACATTTTTAGGCAGCATTATTTGAGCAATTTAGCACACTTTAATACAGTTTGGGCAAAAGTTTGAACACATTTCTATCAGTTTAGCACCTGAATAAAGCAGTCAGCAAAAGAGAGGTGATCAGTTAGACTTTGTAAATTATCTGTCACTGAGCAGCACCATGCGTTATTTTTCAGTAACTTTTGGTCCGTTTGAGAAAGAAAAAAAATGTGGAAATATGTAAATTATGCAGCAATGGCGGGATTATAAAGCAAGTGTGAGAAATCCAGAATGATGTGGAAAACGCTGTAGCCACAGAATATTTGCGTATTTCCAGCAGCCCTACTCATAACACAGTACCTTACTTCCCCATTCTCTCTTCCCTTCTTTTACGCTCCTCACTGTAAAACTTGAATTCTGCATAGTGCTTCGTTTCATGCCGTTTTACGTCACAAATATAGTTAGGAATTCACTCTGCATTATTTTTTATAATTCACTTTGCAAACCCTGCCTCAAATTAAATGCTGGGCTAATGAAAAAATATGGGGCATATTATCAAGGGCTTTATCGCCGATTTAGCGGCACTTTTTGCCGCTAAATCGGCGATATTTTTAACGCCCTATTAGCAAGCTGTCACTAACAGGCGTTAGCGACAGCTTTCAGGCGTTAGAGGCCGGGAATTACATCGCCTTGCATGTCAGCGATATTTATCGCTAATGACATGCAAGGTAGGCGTTCCCCACTAAAAGCGACTGTAAACAGTCGCTAACACCACTAACCCCTATTATCAAGGCAGGCGAAGCGATAAAATAAATCGCGCTAAGCGCGTTTATCGCTAGATTTTAACACCTGCTATTGACTATGACTTACCTGTTTAAGGTATAGGAGGTGGATTCTAGTGCTGAATCCACCTTAGCGTTAATGCGAGAATATCGCTGGTTTTCCAGCGATATTCTCGCATTATGCCGCTATCGCTGGAATAATCATCGCCATAGCGCTAATTGTTGCTAATACAGCGTTGGCGTGGCGATATATTCCAGCGATAGCTGGCGATAAAATATTTCGCGCTAAGCGCGCTCTGCGATATTTATCGCATTTTGTTGCTAATATGGCCCTATATTTTATGTGCTTTTGCATATTAGTCTGCGCTATAGTATTGCAGTCAAATAATATCAGGTGGTAGCATTTCGCTTTTTTGTCAGCATTTTTAAGCTCTTGCTAAATTTGAAAAAAAAAAATCCAAGCAGTCAAAGCATGTTTCCTTTCTATTCTAAAGCACGCAGGCTGTTTACCAAAATGCAAAAATAGAAGCCTGTAGAATTCGCTTTTAAAGGAGTGCATGATTTGCCATTTAAATGGCGGCAATCATATAATCGAGAGGATCAGTCGAGAGAAAAACACGCTTGTTGGGGCTGCTTAGCTGACAATCACCCACAATCAGCTGGAAATGTATAATGTGGGGCAATTTGAGCAAACGCATTACGTCAAAAGCAAATACATGTTAAACACACAGTTTACAGTTAATTGACATCTGCGGCACATTATGCTGTACGTGCAGGAGTTATAATATTTAATATATGGTCGTGTTTCTTTTAGTTGATATCTATGGATGGAAACACATTAATTCCTGAATAGGCACCATTAATGCTATCTAAGGCCGAGGTCAGAGTTTCCATGAGAAGCTCGCTGGAGCTGAAATTAAGTAACATTGAAAAGAGCAAATGTCTTGAAACGACAACAGAATAAATCTACTCAAGACAACATTTGGTTTCCCTAGCCCATTCATCATTTGAACTTCAAGGCCCTTGAAGGTCAAAGTTACACAAAAAATCTATTACACTAAGTAGAACACTTCAGAGCAGATGAATAAACCTGTCAAAGAACCAGAAAAAAATAGAAACACAATACAAACGAGGGGATGGGCCAATTCTAGCAGCAGATAAACTAAAGAGATGAATGGAATAGTGAGAAAGGTATACATGAACCAGGGAAAAGAAACTAAGGAGTCTACCAGTGGCACGTTGTAATACGATAATGTTATTAAGAAACTGAAGAAAGACTTTGCGGCCTTCGCTGTAGATTCCACGGCAGTCACTCCCTTTAAGAGAAATAACACAAATAAGCAGCACCTTTGCATTTCAAGAAAGCACAAAGTACATTGATTTTACTGCAGTTGATGGGACTTAACCTTCCCCAGTCCTACATCAGCAGAATGTACAATATTTCCTGATTTCCCCATACCTATGTATGATTTTTACAAGTATATCCTACTCTCCAAAAACAACTAAGACCACTGACAATAGCGAAATTTACCAAAACTGAATTTTATTATTATAGAATAGTTATCAATTTTTTTATCCCAGAGGAACATCCCAGGAACAAATCGATAATTTCTCTGCAGGGCTGTGTGTGTGCTACAATTAAACCCAGAGAGCTGGCGTTCTCATAATTGAATGGAATAATCTCATGTCATGCAGGTTAGGTTAGCTTTGGTGAGGTTAGGATAGTTTAGGTTAGTTTAAGTTAGGTTGTTGGGTTAAGTAGTGTTATCATTATTTGAGTAAAGCATTGCTGTCACTAGTTTGTCCCCAGTTGCCCTCTTTGTGCTTGTCCAGTTGTTGCAGACTTGGGATTGCATGTGTGGTTGGAAGGGTAAAACGATGAGGCTTGCCCTTTGTGTGGAGGCGTGTTGGGGTAAGGGAGTTTTAGAGAAGTGATTTGTAGCTGTTTTATGTGAATTTGATGCAGTTAGTGTAGTCGGGTTGAGAGCAGTTTGCTGTAGTTAGCTTTGAGGTTGCATTGTATGCTGGTTCAGGGCCCATGTCTCAGCTTGTTGGCTTAGGCTACGGATGCAGTGTCTTCTATGAGAGATAAGTTGGTCATGTACATGACATTCTCAGGGGTAATGCAATATTGTCACTGAGAATGTTGTTTGCAAGACGCTGTAATTGAGCAGTGAGGGGAGAAAGGGCAAGGACTTAACCTTTTCATGTATAACAGTTTGTTGCAAGGAGAATGCCTGGGTCAGTGATCATTGTCAAGGTATTGATTCCCACAGGCAATGAGGAATAGTCTCTCCAGGTTACCTGATGGTCTGTGAATTTTCTGATTCGAATCATGCATGCGTTCCAGAGCTTGGTGGTCTGTACTATGGAAGTGTGTCATCTGTGGAATTAGTTTTTTTAAATGTAGTGTTTAATGTATTAGAAATCAAGCCCATGCTAACATAATCCAGTTTCATGCTTTTTCTAATTTGAATGTGACATCGTAATAAACCACGTGATCACTGCTACTGATATTTTCCTTACTGTAATAAAAATGTGTGCGCTTACACTGAAAGACTGAGGGTTTCCCAGTCACGCTGAACACAATGTACCTAATCAAGGATAACCTGGCTGTTCCAGGATGTATAACATACTATGTGTTAACTAATTTTACCTGAATATATTCTGAGAACATCTAAATATAATGTAATAGTATTATAAGAGAATCTTCAAATGTTCTGTAGTAAAATGATTCTTCTTGTTCGTTACCCATTGGTGCAGATTCTGGGAACCCAGTTCTTGTGTAATGAATGTATGACATTTTTTGTCCAAAGCCCTATTAAAGGACCTATTTTTCTCTGTCTAGGGAGACCACCTTTTCCCACTTTTAGAAGGCAAATCTACGTTGTATTTTCTGTAGAACTTTATTGAGTTCTTTGTACTCATGATTTATCTGCCTATATGCTAAACAGATTGATTGTTACACTTATGTATTTTTGCTGTTATATTCTTTAAGAAAATATTTCAAACTTTAGCCCGTTCCTGCCATTCTGATTGAGCATAGCAAACACAAGGAGATGATGGACGGAATGCTGAAACTTTTCAGACACTCACCCCCAGTCACAGATCTGGGCTGAATCCATAATCGTTCTTTAACTCACTTTGCCACCTCAGATCATACCCAGCTATGTGCAAATCAGTATTGACCCTGTGCCTCATGAGAACAGTCCAGCCCGAACTGCCAAGCCAGGTCTTTCCTGAACCAGAAACAAGGATCCTGGGACCGGTTTCGGGGGTAACACCCCTCATCAGCCAGGCTAGCTTGAATCCAGAGGCAAAGTGAGCAAGGGACCCACGTCTGTGCATACCCTGCCAAGTTAGGGCAAACAAAGCAAACACAAGGAGATGATGGATAGAGCGCTGAAACTTTTCAGACACTCACCGCCAGTTACAGATTTGGGCTGAATACATCATCTTTCTTTAGCTCACTTTGCCACCTCAGTTCAGACCCAGCTAAATGCAAATCAGCTTTGCCCCTGTGCCTCATGGGAACAGTCCAGCCAGAACTGCCAAGCCAGGTCTTTCATGAACCAGAAACAAGCATCCTGGGACCCGTTTCGGGGTAACACCCCTCATCAGCCAGGCTAGCTTGAATCCAGTGGCAAAGTGAGCAAGGGACCCGCGTCTGTGCATACCCTGCCAAGTTAGGGCAAACAAAGCAAACACAAGGAGATGATGGATGGAGCGCTGAAACTTTTCAGACACTCACCCCCAGTCGCAGATCTGGGCTGAATCCATCATCGGTCTTTAGCTCACTTCGCCACCTCAGTTCAGACCCAGCTATATGCAAATCAGCTTTGACCATGTGCCTCATGGGAACAGTCCAGCCCGAACTGCTAAGCCAGGTCTTCCTGGAGCAGAAACAAGCATCCTGGGACCAATTTGGTGTAACACCCCTCATCAGCCAGGCTAGCTTGAATCCAGTGGCAACGTGAGCTAGGCAAGACTGCCGGAACAGTAGTTGGCATGGCATCTCATTACAAGCTCAAAGCCAGATACCAGGTACAAAATTTAAAGAGACAAAAGCCTTCCTGGGGTGAAGCACATACATTTGGATTCCACGCAGTGCTGTCTTAACGCATGGGCATGCTGGGCAGTTGCCTGTGGGCCCCACAAGCATAGGTGCCCCATGCAGACCAAAATTTAACATGAATTTTCCGTTAAACATTTTCATTCCTCTGAATGGTTGTGTAGGTAGGGCCCAGTGCACTGCTTTGCCCGGGAGCCTATAATGCTGTTAAGAAGGCCCTGGTTCCACATAGTTGCTGTGGAAGGAAAGATCGGACGGAGGCAGAGTGTGCCTGCGTTCAAATCACAAAGCATGCAGGAGCAGAAAAGATGCTGTTTTCGAGCCCCAGTTCACAGGATTAACCTTGAGAGGAGAATCGGAAGAAGATGTGTGTTAAAGAAAAAATAGTTTTCTATGGTGTAGGAATGCTTAGAATGTTTTTGGAAAAAATGGAAAAATATGAACGAAAATACTGAAGCGCCATGGTCCAAGGTGAAAAGAGTAGGTTTTAATCAGAAGAAGAGCTGCACATTTTCTAAGGCGATTTGGACGAAATATTTGCCTAATTAAATCCAACTTTAATGTCTGAGCTTCAGAACCCTTTTTCAAATAAATGTCACATCTATTTGCATGCTAACAAAAGCCTAGTGATTTATATTGACAACAGTCTTCCGTTAAACCCAGCGGCATTACTAACATACTGGAGGGTGCTGGGAACTAACTACATGAGTCATTCAAAGCTGATGTATTAAATGTCCAAGTACAACAAAAGTAATATTGAAACAACACCTGAGGCAACTAGTTGTCATTTAAAAAACAAAATGCTGTGCCACAGAGTCCATCAACCTTTCAGCCAAAAGTATCACTGGCTATTTTCTCACTTGTTTAGAGCTTCCGGGGGCATTCGGAGTGCACAGCACTTCAACGTCGAGCAGTATTCGTTGCCATCAATACACAGTGGAGTATATGTTCTGTGTTAGTGTATGCTGTACAGCTTGGCCAACTTCATCATTGTTCTGCACCAATCAGTGTTATGCCAATATCCTTGTTCTTAGTGCTTCCGCACTCTGTCGATTAGTGTTCTTTGCAAACTCTTTTTTCATCTAATCCTTTTTTTGAGCTGTCATTGTTCTGAACCTTTCACAGACCTAGTGACAATAGAAAATGCTAAAACACCGGAGTGTTGAGAGCTCCTTTTAAGACAATGGTTGGTTGAAGGCCAATAATTGTTTGGACTGACCGTCTGCCTAACATTCTAATGCTTGTCTTATCTTTGTCGCCCTTTTTAAATCATAATATTCTATCCTCAGTGAATGAAATGTTGTAATAGCCTTGTAAAACCTCTGCCTCTGGAAATAACAGTTGTTATAGGCCTTCACCCTCGTTTCTGACCTTTAACTGTGGCTGAGGCCTACAACTCGGGTTTAGGGCCTTTTACAACAAGTATTGCCCTCAACTCTGAGATATAATGCTTTGTTAGTACACTGGATGGAGCATTCGGGGATGGCTAGCTGATCAGAATACTCCTTCTTTGGCTATAGCTATTGCTACATGCCCGCAAAGAGAGTATTTATGCGGCCTGCTCTCAATGTCATGCCGGTGTGGTGTGGGCCCTGGAACTGCTGCAGGAGCAGGAAATGTCTCTTACCCGAAAGCAGGGTTGAAATAAAATGGTTCCATTCTCACATGGTGCTTCCTTGGCCTCTTCTGAAGCAGTAACTGATACACATATGGATTTCTGGGCTTATCCCTTTCTTTCTAATTTTTATGGCTGTATGGGCTTTCCTTTCAGCAGAATCAAAGAGGCTTGTCTGGATACCACATCTGTGAACAAGCAACTGCTTCTGAAAGATGGGATGAGCACTGCAGAAGAATGGAGCTATTTTACTTCCTGTCTTTCAGATAAGTCAGCTCCTATTTCTGCAGCGCTCCCTGTATCTGGGGGGTGTGGATGTGCTAATAACCTTATGGTCTTATTGCGCTTATTTGCGGGGCAACAAACCCTCCCCTCAATTAATGGGCCATGCCTTTGGATCCGATAATTTCAGCGAGGATAATTCACAGCATTACCGCCCTCAGATATGGGCAATAACACTTAGGTTTAGGACCACTGGTATGAACATTTCAATGTCTCTTCCCACGGTATGGAGAGTCACGCAGAGGTGTGATGAGAAGTGAAACAGTAAATCTTCATTCTTCCCTCATTCTGTGGACCACACGGTCACACAGCCTCGAGAGGAGAGAGAGGTAAGGCTTCCCAGCTCTTATCTCTCCTTCTGTTTGCAAATGAAGTGAAACATTTTGGCAGAACCAAGTGACAGACAAAGCACCAGACAGATCTCCACAGTGGTTTCGTCCTCCTTTTATACCCTAAGGATGATTAGGAAAATTCTCCTGTACATCCCTGATAAGACCAGGAAAGATGTGATTACGGCCTTAGTCCTCTCAAAATTGGACTATTCCAATGGCCTGTACATGAACATGCAATAAAAACTGGTTAGAAGGTTCCAGCTAGTCCAAAACGCAGCAGCCAGAATGATCCTGGACCTTCCAAAATGTTACACAATTGCTCCTGGAACCCAAAAGCTGCATTGGCTCTCAGTCCACAAACAGGATAAATTCAAGGCCCTCTGCTTGGCTCACAAAACCCTGCACGATGCAGGACCTGAATTCCTATGGCACCTTTTCCGGTGATACATCCCTAATAGAATCCATGTGGTCCACTGTGTCCAGAACACTCACCAACCCCAGAATCAGGAAAGTGAACTGGGGAAGAAGGAACTTTGTCACCAGTACAGCCAAACTATGGGATAGTTTCCCTACATACCTCAGAGCAATTCCATCCCTATTACATTCAGGAAGGAACTCAAAACGTGGCTCTTTAGCAACTAAGACGGTCCTAATTTGGGATGCTTAAGTTCAGGTAGTGCCAAGACACCTATGGATATATGCACGCTTTATAAATTATTTTAACATAACATCAACTTCTCTGTCTTCACAGTTCCTACTCTTCTTTCATGTCATTTAGTGCTGGACACACACAGCCACGCCACTAACAGAACAGTGAACTAGAGGCAAAGCGTGGAGGGAGCGCAGAGGGGCAGTTGCCCCGGGCACAAAATTCTTAGGGGCATTCTTAGGGGCACAAAACTGAAAAAGAAAAGTGGAAGGATACTTGCATTGCCCCGGGTGCTGGCAATCCACGCTATGCCGATGCAATGAACTGCACCGCAGAAGTAGCGAAAGCAAAGAGTTTGACACTTCTTAGAGCCATGGTTGTTATTACACCCCTGTGTCTCAGCTGAACACTTTTTGAAGGAGAACTATGTTCTAGCAGCCTGATCACGTGTCAGGGTGGGCTATGCTGGCCATTCTTGTCCCGCTCCCATGTTTCTGCTGGAGCAAGCCTTGATTGGCCAGCGTAGACTTCTGCCTGTGGACTGTAAGGCTACAGTGCATCACTGTAACAGAACAGTGTGGCCAGTATCATCAATGCTATAAAATTTCTGTACTAGTTCTGTTCTCGCTCTAAAAGTGACATTTGAGAGGCATAGAAGAGAAAGAAGAACACTGCATTTATTTTATATCCAGGTAGCTATGAGGTAGCTATGAGGTGTGTTTGTTGTTTTCATCGTGTTTAAATATTAAGGGGCTTATTTACAAGCCCATTGCGCCACTTTTGCGTCACTTTTAACATGGGAAAAATGACGCAAAAGTGGCGCAAGGGGCTTGTAAATATGCCCCTAATTCTTTAAAATGGGGACACTTTTTGGTGCTAATGCCTTATAAAAGAAAACTATAAGATTATTCCAAAGTGCTTTATTTTGGTCAGAGACCCTAAAAGAAGCATTTACATATGAACATTGTCTAGAATACAGAGTTCATTCTTTCTTCGTAACGTCACAGCTTTGCCAATTCATAAGACAGGAAAAAGATTTGCTCTAAACTAGATTGAATCATGCACTTTGAAGGTGGCTCGGACATCCCCATCGATCCAAAGCAAAAAGCTTACTTAGTCCGACATGCCTCACAAATACAGCCCAGAACAATATAGAGCCTATGTTTAGAGACCCTTTGATCTTGTAAGCTTCATCACATAATTCATGTGCGGGCAAGAACAATACTAATAACATAGTTAGTATGTATGTGCATGAAATCACATGTAAGATACAATACAAGGATACGTTGAAATATTCGCAATTATAAAATCAGTACAAAGTGCTACAAAATGTTAAATTCAATAGCAACCCCCTCAAGCTAGAAAACTAACATTATATCACAGCAGTAAACTGCAATGGCGCCTTCTGACAGCTTCAGTAGCATGTACCTTCTCGCTTGTAAGATTATTCACTAATGAGCTAATAATAGAAAAAGGGCCATATGTATCAAAAAGAGTTTTGCGATTCTCAAATTGCGATTTTTAGCGAATCGTCATTAGAGAATCGCAAAATGCAATGTATGTAGGATTTGCTAAAAATTTTGCAACAGGGATATTCTACATCAGAGGGTGCTTCTGTGAGCTGTTTAAACTGTGTTTAATAGGGACTGTGCACTTCGTTTTTTGGCCAGGAAAACGATTTTCCCTTTCTGTGATTACTGTATTTGCCTGTGGTTGTTACAGTTTAAAATTGTAGTTTTAACCTGCCTGTGATTGCATATTTTATCACCTGTTTTGTGTTTTAAACTTGTTGTTTTCCTGCCCATGATTGCTTCCATTTAACGTGTTGAATTGTGGGATTTGCAGTCCAAAATCTGTAGTTTTTCCCTCCCATTCCTGGTGACTATTCAGTTTTCCCTCCAAATTTCTCCTTTGCTCTGTGCTAAGACCTGTATGTTAAACAGTGCACTCCCAGCCACCATTTTGTGTTAACAAGCCAGTGAAACCAGCCCCCTGCCCCCCCTCCCAGCAACAGGGATATTCTACATCAGAGGGTGCTTCTGTGAGCTGCTTAAACTGTGTTTAATAGGGACTGTGCACTTCGTTTTTTGGCCAGGAGAGGGAGTAAAGTTTTATTCAAACAGTAATGTTAGATTTCAAGTTTGTGAGGCGTTTACCTGCAGTAGTCCAAAGTGTGGATTGAGCCTGTCTGTCTCCTAGGAGATTCTGAACCGGAGAAGCAGCTCCCCAGCCCCCAGGCCAGCAGGCCTAGGACTGGGGATTGGCTATTCAGATACCAGGCAGCTCAGAACCCTCCCCTCACACCTGCCCAGGCCCCTTAAGGCTTTGCTGGGTGCACCCCAAATCATTCTCCTCCATCTTGTGAGTTGCAGCCTACCTGTGCCCCAGATTGCAGTGAGCAGAGTCCAGGAAGTGGTAAGGAGGCAGACTAGTGCTGTCTCTTCCCCCCCCAAATGTTTAAAAAAACGATTTTCCCTTTCTGTGATTACTGTCTTTGCCTGTGGTTGTTACAGTTTAAAATTGTAGTTTTAACCTGCCTGTGATTGCATATTTTATCACCTGTTTTGTGTTTTAAACTTGTGGTTTTCCTGCCCATGATTGCTTCCATTTAACGTGTTGAATTGTGGGATTTGCAGTCCAAAATCTGTAGTTTTTCCCTCCCATTCCTGGTGACTATTCAGTTTTCCCTCCAAATTTCTCCTTTGCTCTGTGCTAAGACCTGTATGTTAAACAGTGCACCCCCAGCCACCATTTTGTGTTAACAAGCCAGTGAAACCAGCCCCCCCTGCCTTCCCCCCAGCAACAGCGATATTCTACATCAGAGGGTGCTTCTGTGAGCTGCTTAAACTGTGTTTAATAGGGACTGTGCACTTCGTTTTTTGGCCAGGAGAGGGAGTAAAGTTTTATTCAAACAGTAATGTTAGATCTCAAGTTTGTGAGGCCTTTACCTGCAGTAGTCCAAAGTGTGGATTGAGCCTGTCTGTCTCCTAGGAGATTCTGAACCGGAGAAGCAGCTTCCAACTCCCTGGCCAGCAAACCTTGTCTGAGGTTGCTGGGACCTTATATAGTCTGCTAGTGGTTGGTACATGTATACACTGATTGGTGGTTGTATCTGATGTTTCTACTGGATTGGGTTAGTGTCCTCATTGGTTGGGTATTTGAGGGTTTTGATTGGTTTCTGGGTCTGTGATTCAATCAATGTAGTTTTGGGACTAGGGCTAGGGTTATGATGTCTATTGGAAGTAGGGACTAGGGTGTCCTGTGTTATTTGTTGTTGGGACTAGGGTGGAACTAGGTCTAGGGTTTTAGCCTTTAATTGGAAGTAGCGATTAGGGCTTCTGGTGTGATTTGTTGCTGGACAAGGTGTGGGACTAAGAGTAGGGTTAGGCTTTCTATTGGAAGTAGGGACTAGGGCTTCCTGTCCCATTGGTTGCTTGGACTAGGGTTGGGACTACTGGTAGGGCTAGGGCCTCTATTGGACGTAGAGATCAGGTTTTTTTTTTAACTGATTGGGTGCTTGGAATAGGGATAAGATTGGCTGTACGGTCCTGATCTCCTATTGGTTCTAGCTTTTAGGGCTAGTGTTGTGATTGGATAGTATTAGGGCTAGGGTTCCCATTGGCTGATGGGGTCACCTGATTAATAGGGCTATAAAAGGCCAGGGTTAGGGCGTCTCAGCCCGGGCGTCGAGGCTAAGGGCGGAGAGGACAAGGGCAGTTGCCTGTTTGAGCCTGTTAAGGGCGGAGAGGACAAGGGCAGTTGCCTGTTTGAGCCTGTTAAGGGCGGAGAGGACAAGGGCAGTTGCCTGTTTGAGCCTGTTCGAGACTGGCCAGGGCCAGAAATGCTGCACATCTTCCCATTAATTATTGTGTCTGTTACTTTTCTCCTGAAAAAGCATATCCAATTCACTACCCTATTTCTCATCCGCTACCTCTATCAATATCTTTAATCTATATATACACTTACCTCCTTTATGCATCTATATACTTTCAATGTACGTATGGATCTATATATTTATCACTTTCTTCTAATTTAGCATTTCCAATGCACTACCCTATTTCTCAGCCTATACTTCCCTCAATATATCTCCTAGGCCAACTTTCTGACTCAGCTCAAACTTCTTTCTACTACTATTTCCAATTCACTACCCTATCTCACCCTATACATCTATCACTATATCCTCTACACCCACTCTTTCATTTATCCTAAACGCCATACCACTACTATGTTCCCCAAAATAACCCTTTCTTGACTCTCTCCTACTCTACCCCTCCTTGCATCTTCTGACACCTCCTTTACTGTACCGATCCCCAAAACAAACCTTTCTAAACTCTTCCCTCTGACTCTTCCACTCCAAAAACCCTTTTTACTCATCCAAAAGCCTCCTCCTACTGCTATGACCTAAAAAAGAAATCCTTCACTCTTCTATCCCTCCACTATCCTTTTCAATCAAAATAACAGACTAGCATGTTCACTTCTCTAATTCCATATTCCACTATACTAATTCACCACTAATCCTTTATGGGTTCCAGAGTAGCGTGCTACTCGCCAACAAAGCGCTTCAACACCCATCAGGGGTAACAGGCGCTATATGAATGCAAACCTTTCTTTCCCTTCTATCCCTCCACTATCCTTCTCACTCCAAATAACTGACTAATATCCACCACTCAAATTACTTTCATATTTCACCATACTAATTCACCACTAATCCTTTATGGGTTCCAGAGTAGCGTGCTACTCGCCAAAAAAAGCAATTCAACACCCCATCAGGGGTTAGAAGCGCTATATATAAATACAAACCTTCTTTCCTCTTCTATCCTTCTGCTATCCTTCCGAATCCAAATAACTGACTAACCTATCCACCACTTAAAATTTACTTGCATGTTTCACTATACTAATTCAACACTAATCCTCTATGGGTCTCGGAGTAGCGTGCTACTCGCCGAAAAAGCGCTTTGACGCCTCGTCAGGGGTAGTAAGCGCTATACAAATGCAATTACAATACAATACAATATTCCTTATTTGCGAATCGCAAATCGAGATTCGCAAATAAGGAATACCTTCCCATTCATTCCTATGGGCTAGGAGGCCCATAGGAATGAATGGGAAGACATTCTCAATTTGCGATTACCAATTAGAGAATCGCAAATTGAGAATGCAATTTCAAGGTTGCAAGGGTGCCAAAAGGACATCCTGTTGCACCCCTGAAATATGCATGTGTGCACATTTTGCGCACATACATGCCCTAAGGGCATGTATGTGCGACATATGGCACTTTTAAGAAATCAAAAAGTGGTTTTTTAAAGAAAATCGCAAATTACCACCAACTTGAAGTTGGTGGTAATTTGCAATTCACTAAGGCCAAATAGCAAATTTCTGGTGCTTCCAGAATTGCATTTAAGGAATCGCAATTTGCAATTCCTTAATTGCATTTGCAAAATAGAGAATCGCAAATTTTGCGATTCTCTATTTTGCGATGGCCCTTTGGGATGATACATCCCAAAAGGCTTTTTCCCATTCGCAAACGGACAGATTCTGAGAATCTCCCCATTTGCAAACGGGAAAAAGACTTGATACATATGGCCCCTAAAGAGGAAGCCCATCATCCTGCATTATACAACAGCAAATAGCTCCAAAATGAAGACTTCATCTGTGTTTGATGAGTGATTTCCTATGACGAAAAAAACGTAGAAATGTTGCATCTTTTTAAATGAGCCATCTTTTCACGGAGCACCTCATCGTCCACCAATAAGGACGATGCGGCTGTCCATCACAAACAGCGGCTTCCTGTCCTGTCCACTTTTCCATCCACATTTTGTACAGTCTCAAAACATTCTCAATTCCTTTTCTGATCACCCTGTGCAACATTTTTCTCATCTAGATTTCCCCTTAGATACCATAAGACACCCAAAAAACATTATTATTGTACTTTTATGAATCCAGGACTAAAATAACAGATATAGCTGAAAGTGAATGATTATTAAAGTGAAACTGTAGCCAAAAATACCCTTTAAGATCTCCCTCGACCTTTATTTTGCTTTTCTGAAGTGCCAACATTACAAGTTTCTAAAGCTTCTTTTGGAAACAGCTGTGATACTGGTGTGATTGTTCCTCATGGGACTTTCACTCGGTTCTGAATGATGACTTTACATGAAGAAAATTCCCCTTGCCACATATCAATGGGGTGTTGTGGAGACTCCCCACTATGTGGAGCCTCACTCTGCCATGAGTGGTACAGGCTGGCATGGAATTATCTGTGGGAAGGCCCATTTAGCAACCAGAGTAACTGAATGTCATCTTGTGTGCCGCATATCAGCGGGCTGAGACCATTCCAATGAAATTGGTCACAGAGACTAAGCATAATTCAATCTTCAGCTAAACCTTTGATGATTCCTGGTGTGATAGTATAAATTGATTTAACCATTTTTTATTTTTATCAGAGGTTAGATTAGTGATCCTTGGAGCAGATACAGTCAGTCAAGGACTTGGCTTTTCTGGTCAACATTGATCATCCCTGGATTACTAAAGCTTACTGGCATTTAAAAATTAAGTGGTCAAGCATTTAATAGGCAAAAAGGCAAGGAAGTGGTAAACAGCAGTACAACCACTACAGTCAAAAAGTAAGATAGTGAAAGATATGCAATAAAATGTATTTATACATGAATTCAGAAATACATAGCATGACAAGGTGACTAGCTGAGTTAAGAGCATTAAAGAAAAACGTACGATCTGATTGTGGCACTCTTATTGAACTCACTCCTATTGAAATCGTAGGCAGAGGATTCCGGCAGCAGGACCCCACAGCGCCTTGAGACCCTCACGGGTGAAGCAGCCGCGCAATACAAATCCGGATTGATTTACCACTGATGCCAAGCCATGGTTTACCACAGTGCTTCTAATTCGGGGCCATTCGGGGGGCCATATTGTAAGAAGAATAGTGACAAACTATGAGGAACATAAGAGAACTACTTAAGTGTGTCTGTCTCTGCACTATCATTTATTTGATGTGACACACACATCTCTAAATCTATATTGAGGTGTGCGTAAAGGAGGTAAAGAGTGACATGCTAGAAACATTGATGTAACTTAACGGGCTACATTTTATTGAAACAAGTCATTCATTCTTTAGAACAATAGAGGCCTCTAAGACAAGTGACTTGACATGAGATTGACAAGGGATGAAGTCAGAAGAAAAATGTATAAATTTAAAGAAGTAGTGTGAGGTTCATAAAACACATCTTCCAGCACGGATTGTGGAAGTAAATTATTAAAGCATTCAAGCTATCTAAAAGCACATTAAAAGACACAGTGCCTAATTTGTAAAATAATAAGTGCTAGGGCCCTCGGAGGCTCAACAGTCACTGTGTCGTTGTTAGTTATTTGTTTTGGAACGTTTGCCAGGGTTGACCACATTGCACTCTTGGAACTTTAATGTTGTCTTCGGATATCGGCTTAAAATCAGGATTACATTTTATTAAGACTTGAAAGTATTGCAATACATTTTCACCTGAGACATGAAATTGAAGCATTCCAGATTACCTAAAAGGCAATTCCAAACGGATTCGTCCATAGTTATTGGGCATGGTAATAAAAACATGTAATTAAATTGAGTGCAAACAAAACAGAAGAAATATTTTGGCTCCCGTTTGTCTCTGTTTTGCATTTTGTTCTGTATTACTTTCATTTCTGCTATCTTTCCAGTCAGTTTACTTTGGCCTTCAGTTTTTTGCGATGAAGAAGTGAAACCATCAATGCACACAGATTTAGATATTGGGCTCGGCTAGCAACTGGGAAACAAGGAGAGAAGTTGGGAGAGGAGTTGGCCTAACGGCTAGGGCGGTCAACCTCTAATCTGGGGAACTGGGTTCAAGTCTTGGCAATGACGCTTAACATCCTGTGATTCTTGGCAAATCACTTAATCTCCCCGTGCCTAACAAAAATGAATGTGTCCTCATGTAATGCAACTGGTGCTATGTAAAGTGCTCCAATACCTTCGGGTCAAGTTCGCGCCATATAAAACTCCGTAATTTTTTTTTTTTTTTTTTAAAAAGGAGCCGTCAGTCCACCTTCAAGAGAATGAGAGACACCATGCTTCTGACTTTCTCACAGGTTCTGCTTCTCTCCAGCACAGACATCGATGCTGTAGTGTTGCTCCAGTGACGTAACTGGAGCGACCTTGATTGGCCTATTCTTCTCTGGACGCAGGGGTGTCACCGGTGTGTTCCCCTGCATGTGTATGTGCTTTGGGTTGTTCTGCACCACGTGGTGCACACGTAATAAATACCGCCTCCCCCCGGCCGGGCATGGCGAGCAGACGATACCTGGGCCGGGGCATAGTTATATCACAAACCTGTCTCCGTGTCTTTTGTTCCCAGGGCCATCGGGCTGTCCATATCCTGCCACCCTTTCCTTGGTCCCGGCTCTGTGCAGGCGCTTCTAATAACACACAACATTGGCAACAAGCGGGTGTCTTTACCGTGCCCCCGGCATCATGTGGCGGCCGCGTACCTGCGAGTGAGGTATGCTGTGCTCGTGCCGCGTGACCGGTACAGCCCGGAGCAGCCCAGTGTGTGTCCTGCAGTGATGAGGGTCCTCCAGCTTGACCTGTGATGCAGACAGAGCCTTGGTGCAGAAAGCAGGTGTTCTTCCCACCGGCGAATAAAGTACAAGACTGGAAGTCAGTGCTGTCGTTGTGGGGCTGAGCATGTGACGAAGTGCCCCCTGCTGGCTGTGAACAATAGGCAAGTACAAAATAATAAAAAAAATTAAAAAAAGGAACCACATTCAGTAAAACATTGCTGCTCTCTGGGAAATTGTGCACACAGAGACTGAAGTGGAGGCCTTACATGGTCGGCCTGCCCCTGTAGCAGGGTGTGCTGGTGAGAGAAGATACAAGAGGGGAGGCTGCCCCTTCACAGGAGCTTGGGAGTCGGAGAGCTGGTGGTCGTGTCTAAGCATAACTTAAAAAGGGAGAGAGAGAAAGGAATAATTAATCAATCAACATTATAGTGCTCACAGCATCTTCATTACCACCATGACGAACATACCAGCGGTGGAGCCTTTCACTGTAGAAGGTGCTGTGTCCCCTAAGTGGAAAAAATGGCTAGAGAGAGTGCTGCTGTTCTTTGAACCAACTAAAGTGGACAATGCACAAAAGAGGGCGCTGATCCTTCATTTGGGGGAAGAGACATTTACAAAATATCCAAGTCCATGAATGAAACAGCTACCATGATGCACATCACCCTCATAGTGGCTCTCACTGCGTATTTTGAATCAATGGCGACCCAGGACTATGAGAGGTTTGTGTTTCGGCAAGCGAGACATAAGGCTGATGAATCAATTGACATTTTTTATGCACATCTGAAGGAACTTGCCAGCATGTGTGGCTTTAATGATGAAAATGAGGACAGATCATTCAGAGATGTGGCTTCGCCAAACTTTGGGAGCGAATACTAGAAGAGTCCATAAAATCTTTAGCGGACATCCTGACGCTGGGTAGGACCAAAAATCAATGTTGCTGTAGTTCTGCTGTGTTCAATTTTGTGTTTTGGGGAGGAATGTAGTGTTGCTCCATTGACGTAACTGGAGCGACCTTGAATGGCCTCTTCAACTCTGGAGGCATGGGTGTCATGGGTGTGTGCCCCTGCGTGTGTATGTGCTTTGGGTTGTTCTGCACTATGTGGTGCACATGTAATAAATACCCCCCCAGCCGGGCGTGACGAGCAGACGAGACCTGGGCCGGGCAATAGTTATATCACAAACCTGTCTCCATGTCTTTTGTTCCCCGGGCTAATGGGCCCGCCCATATCCTGCCACCCTCCTTGGTCACGGCTCACTGCAGGCGCCGCTAATCACACCACGACAAATGCTTCCATGTGGGAAGGGAGAGCAATTTTATTTCTTAACATTGTGGTTCATGAAAATAGAAGAAGAGCTGATATACACTTAACGGAAGTGAATTTTTTTTTGACAGTCCTACTTCTATGTTCATAGATTGCGCCGAAATTAACAGCGGTGACTAGTTTTCCACCATGGACGAAAGTCAAGAGGGTGCAGAGAGGGATTTTACAATTCTCCTGGACTACATCATGGCCCACGACAAAAAATGTGCATTTGCTGGGTGCACTGCTTCTTTTACCCTCCACATAACCATATTGTTTATGGTATGTTAAGGGACAGGTTAAAAATGGAGAGTGACTATGCACCTCCCTTCTGGTCTCAGACAGTGCAATGCATGACATACTGGTGCTCAGCCTAGCATTAAAAAATGTCTAGTCCACGGCACAAATTGAGAACAAGCTGTTAGCAGAAGAAAACTGAGAAGATATAATGGGCATCTCATATTAACTAATAACAGGTTCCGTACCATCAACATATTGTGCCCTTAGAGTGGTGACAAGTCACTATCCCTCCACTAGCTCATGGTATGTGGCTGTTAACAGATATTATACAGGACTAAAATCTCCTGCCTTCATTAGTATTCTTGGAATCCTTAGAGCAGGGTTCCTGAATGTAATAACTTATATTCAGACCACACAAGGTTATACGTCAGAATATCGAGGACAAAAATGGCATGGATACAAAATATTGAGGTCAAAATATTGAGGGCTAATATAACATGAAGGCAAGTGCATATAAGTAAGTATAGGTGTATTATTCTTAACTCCACATCTTTGTACCTTGAAGATACCTATCTTGAAATATGGTAAACCTGTACCTACCTATACATTCTTAGTTTCACGATATTTCGGTTCTCAATATTTTGGCCCCACATATCTTGTAGTTGATATTCTGGTGGATACCCCATGGCGGAGACAAAGAGCTCAGGTTAGGCAGCATTCAAGAACCAGTGACCAACAAAAGTGCATCAACTTAATTTCCTCTTGATTTAAGTTGACTTTGCAGGGGTAGGAGTGTGTGATGCACCTCTGAATGGTCATCTGTTAAGGCTGTGTGGATCACTGATGGGGACTTGGGCTCTGGAGTGTTGGTCAGCAGCAGTGCTTGCTAGGCCTCGGAAGGGCATTGTAGCAGTTATTCATTCCCAAGGCCTTCCAAGTCCAACATTCTTGTGTACGACTTTGGAACCTAGTGGCACAGCAAAGATGGCTGGGGCCTTAGTGCGGTGAAGCAAAATGGTCCCTCATCCTTTTAATAGGTACTGACATTATTCCATAAATAGAATGCACAGAAAGCTGGTGCCACTGAATCTGCTGCACTGTCGGTAGCTGCGCCCTAGGAGACTAAGAAACAAACCCAAAAACTACAGTAACCACAAAGGGTAGGTGTCAGGACCAGCATGATGTTTTATTGTATTCCTTTCGCAGCACGAAGAAGTTAAAAATACATTATTCATTAGTGGTTGCCACATGTCTTTCTCTTCAAGCCATACATGACCACATTACTTGATACCGCATCGAGTTGCTTCTCAGTTTATCTTGCAATGCCCGATTTGACAAAGGAAGAGACTATGGCCCAACCTCTGGTATCTGGGAGGACCATCCTGTTACTTGCTTCCGTGTGCCTGTCGCTATCTCACAGCAGTAGAAGATACTACACAATGTATTCGTTGACTGCTTGTTTTTGATTTACATGACTATGCAAGCAGCCATTTATGAATCATCCTCGCACACTCCACCCATGAACAGGGCCGGACTGGGAACAGAAACCGGCCCTGGCAAACTGCTGAGCCGCCCCCCCCTGGGGTGGGGGGGAGTGCAGCCGAGCAGTTTGCGAGGGCCGGTTTCGGCCGATTTTGTTACAGGGGGCCGATATTGCCGACCCCCGGTAACAAAAACGGCCCCCAGGGGCCCAAAACAGGCCCCCACCCTAGCGGCCTACCGGGGAAACGCCCGGTGCCCGCTATGGCCAGTCCGGCCCTGCCCATGAAACTGGCCTCCTCATCTGCTTGTCGACGCTCTGGCGTGTCCCTGAATGCACCTATTTCACTTTACTATATCAACACAAATCACGGGCTCAGAGTTACAATGACAAACTAATCATCTGCCTGGACTGGTAATTAAAGATCTGGCTGTCCTGGAGAATCAGTTCCCCATTCTGCAGAATATTATCCTTCATTGTGAGATTGATGTGAGACAAACTTCAACAGAACAAGTCAATGTCAGTCTGGTATTTCACAACAGCGTCTTCTTTGTAACAATATGATATTTTTTAGGGACATGCTTTAGAACGAGTGATTTGCTTGAAGGAACATTTGTTCTCTTTGTGCAATGGAGATTGTAGGTAAAAACAATTTTTCTTGCTAGAACAATCGTTATTTAAGCAATTATTGCATTTAATGATTGCTGGTACTGAAGCAAATAAAGTTTAAATGAAGTGTAAATGTGACTGAAATACTGGGCAATGCATATTACCAAACGACAATTCTATTATTTTAGCTCTTTTTTGAAATTATAGGTTACCTTGTGTACCTATTTTAATTTTGATATCATCTGGTATGGCGAGAGAGAGAGGATGAATAAGAGAGAAAAAGAGAGAGAGAGAAATAGGTTTGATGAGACAGCAAAAGTAGTAGTGGGAGAGAGGAGAAGAAAGGAAGAGCGATAGAATTAGAAAAAGGACTAGGAGAGAGAGAGAAAGGATTCAGCAATGGGGACAGCAAGTGATGTTTGAGATGAAGGGAAGAACGGAGAAAACCAGATGATAAGAGAAGAAAAGAAAACAGACTGAGAGAGTTAGGGAGAGAAAGAAGGTAAAGGTAAGAAAGGAAGAGGATGAACATCTGATTACACTCATTGTACAAGTATTTACTAATGCAAACTACAGTCTGCGAAACCCCAATGGGCAGAAGACAGTGCCCCCAAAAGAACGGTGTTCCCTCTTTTAATTGCATTAATCTATAGGCAGTTATCACATATCCACCAGCTGTGGCTCTACTCACTGCATAAGAAAAATAAAACAATAATAAAATCATTTTATTATCACTTTTATTTTCTCTGACAGCCAATGTTGCTGAGTCAAGGGAGGGACGGGCCAGGCATCCTGAATGACAGCCAGCAGGGGGAGGAGGAGTTTTGTGCACTGGAAGTGCGCATCACGGTTTGGCTGGCCAGTTTAGGCCGGCCAAACCGCCATGCGCACTTTGATTCCTCCAACCCAGCTGTACTGTACAGCCGGGTTGAGAAAAGGCAAAGACTACCAGCCACATACTGAGTGCCTAACCAGGCCGCTCAGACCAATCCTGGGGCTGCTCTCATTCAGAGAGCAGTGCCTGGATTGGGTGGTGGCCCACGGACTTCCTCATACTTCTTCACTGAGGCGGCTGACAGTGGGAGCGGCAGCAGGAGGTTATTTTCCCCCCTGCGCTGCCCCATCAGTTTATTTTGGCAGCAGTTGCCCCTGATAACCACGGTAAGGTCTAGAAAGTCAGAAGAAAGAGTGCAGTTGTGGCAAAAGCAAAATAGAGGCACCGCTCTTTGTGACTTCACTGATTTTCCGTACACCACTACTAAATTCAACACTCACTCAGAAAGCACCCACATACTGGATGATGAGTGAGTGGGTATGGGCAGAGACTGGTCTTATGTAAGATCAAAGAAAGTCACTATATTAAGAATACAGTGTAATGTGGGCAATTCATGAAAAAGTTAAAATATACTCTCCAAAAATTACTGCTTCAAGAGGGTGCATATTACTACTGTTTGGAGGTCACAAATATTTCCATTAATACACCTCGAAAGCTGCAACAGTCACAAGGTACCAGGAATACTACTGAGAATATCATGACACATTTTCCTTGGGCTCCCATTCTCCCAACGCACAATTCTATGTAGTGATCACTCAAGCACCAGGGTAAAGAAGCGAGATGTGCAAATTGATTTTTTTAAATATCTTTCTTTTTTTCTCAACTGGGAATTCCCAATAGAGAAATCTTTCCCCTTTCATCTCCTTCTAGTTGCGAGGAGATCCGTTCCACTCCCCACCCTCTAAATCTCAGACCATTTCCACAGTGCGAAAGAATCTTGAGCAGTTTGTGAATAGCCACAAACAAACAAGTTTGTGGATGTTCACAAACTTCCAAGGCTAACCACACCTTGCTCCGCCTACCTCCCACCCCTTCCACAGGACGTTTCTGCACAATTCTCCACACTTATGGCAAAGAAATACTCAATAGTTAACATATTTATGTCCTAGAATTCCTTTTATGAATTCCAGGCAAGCGTAAATAAAGGTATTTTCGGCCGTAAACTAATATTTATGGCCAAAACGCCTTCATGAATTGCCCACAAATGTGTTTTCTAGATTGCCTGGCCGCTATTCAGATTCCTCAACACTAACCTATGCTATGACCAGGAACCAAAACCGAAATGCTAAAATAAAAATATAAATTTGTACCGTCCATAGCAGAATAGACTGGAGGAGACTTGGGAGATCCATTGACAAAATATCCTGCAACATACCAACAAAATCACAAAGGGATGCCACCAGTAAATTGTAGCTGAATTTCAGAAGGTACTTCGGGCATTATAATATCATTTATTTTGATAATATTTTCTGCATCTCTCTCTTTCATAAGAGGTTTCAATTGCTAAACCTTGGTCAGACTTTCAGTTATAGAAATTATCTATGTAATTATGCTGAGCAATGGACCTGTTCACATACTGCATTTTGTAGTATGTTTAGTAGTACTAGAATAGTATTACTCACCTACTACAAAACGCTGCTCATAAGCCAACGGGTAGATACCTCTGCCTCGCCTAACTTTTCTATGCTGAGGTCTCCACCATGAGTGGGGAGATCTCTGCACATGTAGGCATGCGTTTTAGTAGTAAATGTGGGAGGGACGGGGAAAATCTTAAAAATCGGAAATACTTACTACTAAATTTGATGGGATTGCGGAGCACAAGAGGTTTAAGGAAGGGTAAGGAGGGATTTAGGGAGAGACATGCAAGTACAAACAGCCACCCAAAAACAAAGAAGCCCATTGCTATTTACAGACTGCACTCCTAAAGATACTACTGCCAAAAAGGACCAAAAACAGCTGTAAATGTACTCCACTCAACTTTGGAGTAAATCTAGCATCATACATGGCCACTCTCCGCACTACAAAACATTTCAAAAGGGAAAAAATGGAATCAGAGAATTAAAAGACCCATCCCATAGGAAATAATGTTAAATAAAATATCGTTTTGGAATAGTGATTATTCTAAATTATTTGATGTATTTTATTTATTTAATGATTTAGTAAACATTTAATTTGATGAGTTGATGTGCTGTAACACTTTGGACCCAATTCACAAAGGTAAAGTTAGGCCAAAAGTCTAACTTGGACCAAAAGTCTAACTTTTCAATTTTTCGGTATTCACAAATGTAAGTTACCACAAGTTACGTTACTACCAGTAAACTCACTACTACTAAAATACTAAGGTTACAAGTAGTAACTTACCTTTGTGAATACAGAAAAGTACTAAAGTTAGACTTTTGGTTTAACTATAACTTTGTGAATACTGAAAAAGTTAGACTTTTGGTCTAACTTTCCCTTTGTGTATTGGGACCTTTATATTTTTAGTCCTATGGTTATACTAATTATTATCAGTTAATGTACCATTTTATTATACATTAATACATTTTAAAGATTCTTTATTATTTATCAGACTTGATTATAATTCCCTAGACTTTACTATATGGAGATCTCCATCCCAGTGGTGGAGACCTCCATCTAAGGGCCCGATTACGATGTCGGACGGACCTGAGTCCGTCCGACATCGTTTGGGTACTGGAACCGACCGACCTCCTGTCGGCCGTCCCAACCCAGTAATTAGGATGCAACCAAACACTGTTCGGTCGCACTTCTATTCTTTACAATGGGAGCCTGCATTCCGACCGGAATGCATGCTCTCAGTGTAAAGTGAAGAGGTGCAGTTTATCCCTGCACCCCGTGGCAGGCACCTCAAGGTACCTGCCACAGGGTGCAGCGATCAACAGGGGGGCGCAGCCACCATCCGGAGGCCTTGCACCCATGGGGGCCCTGCCGGGGCCTCCATAGTCGACCTCCGACAGCCGTTTTGTGTCGGAAAGGCCGGCACAGAAAGGCTGTCGGAATCCGACATTGTAATCCCTCGGGCAGAAAGAGCCGCCCTTGGGATTACAGGAGGCTTTCCTAATGGCAGACGGGCTCTCTGAGCCCATCGGAAAGGCATTCGGAAATCCAGTTTGGTTCATTTCCGACCGACTCCATCCAAATGGGTCAGTCAGAAATTAATCCAAACAGGAGATTAGAATGCTGTAGGAACGGCTCCGACCGAGGGTCGGAGCCATTTCCCACGACATCGTAATTGGCCCATATGTGGAAAAAAATACAAGTAGTAAGTTTTCATTAGAAATTCTTGTTATAGTACACCCCACACCAGTTTTGAGGGAACTGAGACATGTAAGTATGCTTCTAGTATTAGCTTTACACACTGAAATGGTGAATTGCGAAAAGATGTAAAGTTACTAGTAGGTGCATATTGGACCTGGCCCGTTTTGCAGGGTCTCCCCCAGATTTTTGCCTTCTGTTTCTGCACCTGTTTTTGTTGCCATTTGGACTTTGTGCACTTTTTCCCTGCTAACCAGTGCTAAAGTGCTCATGCTCTCTCCCTAAAACATGGTATAATTGGCTAACCCCTCATTGATATATTTAATTTACTTGTAAGTTCCCTTTAAATGCTACTACATGTACCAGGGGCTTGTAAATTAAATGCTACTAGCGAGCCCACACTCACTGTGCCACCTACAAATGTAGCTTTTTAAAACATGTCTCAGGCCTTCCACTGTAGCCTGTAGTGCAGTTTTAAACTGCAATTTGACCTGGCAAAATATGCCTTTTGCCATGCCTAAACCTTGCTTTTTAAAACTTATAAGTCACCCCCAAGGTAGGCAGCAAAGGCTCATATTGTATTTAAAAAGAAGGACTCATGGATTTAAGTTTTACATGTCCTGGTAGTGAAAAACTCTTAAAGTTGTTTTTACAATACGGTAAGGCTTATCTCTCCCCTTTAGTAACATGGGGTTACATTATTACATTTATTAAGTGATAACCTTTGATTGGGTGTAGTTAGAAACATAGTGTTTACACTCAAATGAATAGTAGTTTAAATTCCTGTTTAATGGATGGTGAAGTTGGATTTTAAGTCACAAATTTTAAAATTCCACTTTAAGAAAGTTGGCATTTTCATGTCCAAACCAATTTGTGCCTTCTGCCAGCATCCTCTGTCAAATGACTGTGAATTGCTCTGCTTTTGGGGTGTGTGTATTCTTGCCAGACAGTGAGGACTATGTGGAGGCAGGCCTGGATGGCTGGGGCGGAGCGCCCTTTATACTTCAAAAGGGCCTGCCTCCTGTACACACAAAGGAACCTGACACCAGACTTTGTCACCCCAGACTTCTTGGAGCCTTGACAAGGTAAGGAAACAACTTTTCAGAACCAGATATGGTGGTAGAAAATGGAATCCGACCACCTCAAATGCTGGCTCCAGCTATAGATATTGGACCTCCAAAGTGACTCTTCAGTACACTCCTGGACCTATGGACATTACCAGAGGACGGACTGCCTTGTGACTCAGAGAACTACTCTGCTGCTTGAGGCCTGCCTTGTTCCCCAGAGGAATACCATTATGCATGAGGCTTTCCCTGTTCCCCATAGTATTTTTCTGCTGCTTGAGGCCTGCCTTGTTCTCTGAGAAGGCATACTGGACCTTCTTCCTCCATCCCAGGCTATTTAAGTGACTCGACAGTTGGCTGACCTCCTGTTCTGATCATCAGGGACACATCAAGCTCTAGAGGCCTCCCTGCAATTGCCTCACTAACCTGCTGCACTGGACCTGCCTGAGCTCTGCTGGCCTCAGCTAGAGTGAGTCCCTGATCCCCATGAGGTACCTTCCCAGGTCCCTTGGCTGGCAACAGAGTGCACTCGCTTCAAGAAAAGGAAAAATCCTGAAGTTTTGGCCTCTTTGTGAGCACTAACAGGTCGGTTTACACTGAGTCTTTTGCGCCTGTGACGACTGTCAATGTGAATCTTTGGTGGACCCATCTCTGCGCTACTTCGGCCACCAGCGACGACTGGCTACCTGAGATCTGCACTTTGCGCTACAGCAACAACAGCCCACGATGACCTCGAACACGAAGCTCCAGCAACGACCGCCCGTGATTCCCGACCGGATCTTTGCACTACAGCGAAGACCATCCACGATGTCTGGCCTGCTCTTCGCACCATAGGGATGACCATCCATAAACCTCTCCCTGGTCCACTCGGCCTCCTCCAACGCGAACTGGACTCTTCACTCCGGACTTTGAGAAGGTAACTTGTTCAGTGGGACTGAACTGGTCCCTGTATCTGGCTGGCGCGCCATTGTGGTTGGCCTGAATTTGTGACTTTCACCCGGTGTAGCATGAGCAGATGACCGAGAGTGGCACTTTTTGTTTTTAGGCGCTATAACTTTGAAATTGTATATATTTGGTTCTAGTGATAGGGGTTTTGTCATTCAAGTATCATTTTGTTTATAAATATTTACTCTATTTTTCTAAATTGGTTTGGCGTTTGTATTGTGTTGTGTTTTCACTTTATTTCTCCTTGTGTGCTGCATAAATATTTTGCACATTGCCTCTAAATTAAGCCTGACAGCTTTTGTGCCAAGCTACCACAGGGATAAGCCCTGGTCAATTTGTAACTTATGTGTTTCAGCCGGACAAGGATTGTGGTTGTTGCTTAAGTAGGGTTTTCACCCCCCTCAACCAATGACCCAATCCCTCAACCAATGACCCAATTTCATACAGTGTAGTGGTAAGTTTACATGTTAGTAAATTTACATATAAAAAAATATCTTTGTGAATAGACCCCAGAGTAGCAAACAGCAAACTCATTACTATACTGCACGTAAATGGAAGCTAGCAATGCCCAATGGCTGATGACATCCAAAACCTCCTCCATGTTTCTCTCACTTCATCTTGGCACTGACCCCAACATCAATGCACCTCTTCCTCCCTGAGTTCACTCATGAGTTACTTTAACCTCCAGTTGTTTTCCTTACCATTCTTCCTTGATATTCCCTGTTCTTTTTAGAGCTCTTTGGTCATATGGGCATGTTAGGAAAAAATGTAAAATAAAAATAATATGTCATCAAGCAAGCAGAATCTTGATGATTATCATACTGGATTATCACAAAGTGAATAAAAATATTAAAAGGCAAAAACGATTAAAGCGACTGTGAGAAACAACAAGTGATCCACTAAAATTAAGAAGAACTGATGGAAAATAACAGAGGGGATAGAAAAAAAGAACTTCATCTCAGAAATAGAAATAGGGAAGAACACATCTCATCATATTATAGCCTACCTCCTAATTGCTATTATGCTATTAAGCGGTACAATAAAAACTCATGTTAACTAATATTCATCTGGACATTCTTGGTTTTACCATGGAGATTTTCTGGTCATTTGGCTAAAAAGGAAGGCACTTCCATTTTTATATATGGCTTAAAGTACCCCTGCCATACATTATAAGGATATTGCAAGTCACTGAGGAGTTCCATGATGATATAGAGGAATGAGGCCGAAGGCCAAATTCTTTCCTTTTCATGTACAGCAGGGGGTCCTTCATTCATTATAATACATGGTCACACCATCACCTTTCCCTAAAATCACTTAAATCCTCGGGGCATATTTATTAAAGACAGCCGCGGTCACTGCAGGTAAGAGCAGTGGGACTGGCTGGGGGGGATTTCTTGAGACGAATTATTTATTTAATTTTCCCTCGTGGTCGTCTCTCGAAATCCCCTCCCAGCCGGCCCCACCGCTCTTGCCTGCAGCGGCCGCAGCTGATTAAAGAGTTGCCTCTCCCTTGCGCTGCGCAATGGGGCGCAAGAGTGACACAACTCTTAAGTTAGATTTATCAAGCCATGCAAGGCCACCTTGCATAGCTTGATCAATCTAGAGTAATGCACTGCAGTGCAAATCACTATGTTGCGTTACCCTGCCCCAGGGAGGCGTTACATGGATGGAGCGTGGGTGTTCCCATGCATCCACCCATGGATTTTGATGCATTCCCAGATTTACCATTACTGGTGGACCTGGGAATGAGTCTGAATGCTCCCCACGTGAGGCGTAACGAGGAGAAATATCTTTATTTCTCCTCATTACTTCCTCATTCTGCAGCACACATTGGAATAGGAAAATTCCTCAGAGGATTGCTTTTGTGCATGAATGTGTCCCTTCCTGAGCAAAAACAATCCTGCTTATAACGCAGGCACATTGTGCAACAGCCCTGGGAAAAGACAGGAATGCTCCGTATTATGTTCAATACGGCTCATTCCTGCCCATTCCCTATCACACAGTGCAGCAAGGTGACTTGCTGCACTGTGTGATTTTTTTTACAAATATGCCCCTTGTTGGTGCATGGCTCTTTCATATGAAAGAGCAAGCATGTTTGCAAACATGAAGAATAAAAATAGGATATCTAGTACAAATAAAAACAAAAAAGCTGTTAGACATTTGTTGTGAAAATATATTAGAAGCAGTCTGTTAGTTTTCTTAACAAAAGGCACAGTAGCAAATGCAGTAAGATTTTAACGTTTCTATAATTACCCAAGGAATGCAAAAAAAAAGACAAGTTGCATAAATATCTATATTCTGCTTGCCACTGTACAGTTAGAAAAACAGAGCAGAAGAAAGAGAAGCAATGGTCAATTTTCATCCCTTAAACTGAAGCTTCAGTTATGCTCATGGACCTGGTAGGCCTTTTCCCTTGGCTGCTGGCTCTGGCACCAAGCAGTGTGACATCAGAATTCAACTATATATATTCGGCGACTGGGTACATCACAAGTCGATGATTATAAAGAAATTAGAAACAGTTTTTTTTACAGGATTGCAGATTCCCATGTATTATAAATACATTTTTCAACAAATGTACTGTTTAGTCAGTTGTAATAAGTGATTTTAATATGTTTCTGCACCCTTCTTTCTCACATTGGCCTAACTGCAAAGGACCTTGTTACAATGTTTAACTTATCCTTAAAACTTTGCCAAGAGAAACGAGAAATAACCTGTATCATACCATACACTCCATACTAACACAGACCTGTGTGCTGCAGGGTATGTTTTGAGGTACATGGACTGAGGAGATAAAAATATGCGCTATCAAAATAGGTTATGTATTAGGAGAGTTTCAAGTACATTTTGTACTTTCATTATTTTCTATCATCGTTTTTCTTGTACTACAAACTATAACAAAACTTTAGTAGTCAAATCTGATGTTAAAGTATATTGGGCAAGGAACATAATTTACACCAGGACGCAGTTCTGAACAGGGGATCAGGTTTTCCCTTTAGGGATGACTCTAAAATGTGATCGCAATAAGTGGTACATTTTACAGCACACTAAACAGTCACCCTTGGCGTTTATTGGGTCTCTGCCATGTAATGGTCTGTGCTAAAGTGCACAAGGCCAATAGCATTGGTCATGACAGGCTGGAATTGAATCACAACTTTACAAGGTAATTAGATGTTCTCTTACAAGTAGCTTTTTTTTTTTTAGAAAAGAAGTGGAAAACACAAGTTTTAAGTACACAGAAAGAAAGATCAGAGTGATGAAGGAATGCTTGAACTAAGCTCAGCTGCAGGTAATAGCTTGGGCTGAATCCATCTTTTCTCTCTCACCGAGACCAGCTATATCAAAATTAGTTTTGGTCCTACTTCAATTGCACCAGTGTGACCAAACTCCCCGGTCAACACAAGCAACCCCAGATGGTTTTGTCCTACTGGGGCCTCAGCATGACTTTCAACAGGTATCCTGTGACACAGTGAGCACTAGACCCGTATGTGGTGTAGAATGAGTATTGTCTCACAGTGAGCACGAGATCCCCATCGAGGCATACTCATTTTACTTAGGTTTTCTATTGCAACAAACAACAAAATGATTGAAGGAATGCATGAATTAATATCAGCCACCCGTGAATACACAGGGCCACGTTTTAGTCCATCATTTATTTTTGTTACTGTGTCAATTTAGACAGAGACCTACCATATGCAATCCAGTCTGAGTCCTGACTACAAAAGAAAAAGACCGGTCAATTTGCCAGGTAGATCCCCTCAGAAAAGAACATAAACAGTACCAGACTGGTTTTGGCCTGCTTGTGTCTCTTCAGTGAGGTGCTGCTTGAGTCCGAGAACACAGTGTGCACAGGATTTACACCTAGACATACCCTTCACACTTATGGTGCTAACTCCTACAAAGAACAAAATGATAGATGGATGTTCAAATTAAACTCAGCCACTGGCAAGCACTAGAGCGCTACGTTCAAGTCCATCATTTTTTCCCACTGTGCACCAGGAATATGCTAATCATTCTTGGTCCTGCTCTGGTAGGAACAGTATCACCCAAACAGCAAGGCCAGGTGCCGTCCCACCCCAGACCAGCTTTGCACCTCATCAGTGAGGTGCAGCTGGAGTTCAATGATATTAGTTTTACTAATCTTTAGTTCATTTCACAGTATGTCAATTAATGCCTTTCCTCAATGTTTTTCATACATGGTTTACTTATTCTAATGAAAATAATGTTGAGTTTTTAAAAACAAAAATCACATTCTCAATTCGTCTATTACAACAGAATCGAGGGGGTGCATGCCAACATAGAGTGGTATGGCACTGCCAGACCTTTGTATAATGCTGTCACTCTGGGATACTTTTATTGTATTTTATGTTTATAGATGAGGGTACCGCTCCTGGTCAAATTCCTATGCTCTGCAGGGTATTAAATAAGGAAAGTATTTTTCTTCGATTTTGGAGGGACAGAGTCTGTATATGTGTTTTTAAAATCAAGAGAAATTACTTTGGTGTGGGCTGGTTGGGGCAAGGAACTTTGGCGCCTTAGGCCCAGTGACTTTTAGTTTTTTCCCCACTGTTATCCATTGGCAAAGGGCCGCTTTAGATCATTCTAGTAGTGATGGTAACAAAAGCTGCTTGCCTACTGTCTTAATCTAATCCTGACGAGAGGTGGCATCATGGGTTTCCATCTGTAAACCTTACTTTATGGTTCAGTCAGTCAACATGTGATAAAAAAGATTGTCTCTTTAAACTGCCTGTAATCAGTATGGTTGGATCACTTTCTTAAATGATTTCCTAAGGACTTGTGCTGTCCTTGCCGGACGCAAGTTGTCACAAAACAAACGAAGTCCTTAAATGAGATTTGTAAAGCAATGCAAGGGCCTATTTGTGCTGTGTTGTGTGACTTTGTAAAGAAATGTACCGCAATGCAGCGGCTTGCACAGCCTTGTGTTACATTTCATTGTGGTAGGAGTTTTATGGGAGGAGCATAGGCATTCCTATGCATCAAACCATGGAATTTAATGCAATTCCAGATTTACTAAAGACAGTAAATCTGGGATTACACAAAAATAGGGCGCCTACTACAGAGAGGCGTAAAAAGGAGAAATGTCTTTATTTCTTCTTGTTACTTCATTTTTCTATGTGTGATGCATTCTGCATCAAGCATAGAAAGAGGAAATTGTCTCTTAGGGTTGTTTTTGTGCAGAAAGGTATCCCTTCCTGCACAAAAACAATCCTGCCTATAACACAGGCACCCTGCAGCATGGCGCAAGGGTGCCTGCGTTGGCGCTAGGCAGCACACAGTGCACCAGCACTAAGAGAGAGCAGAAGAACGCCATATCTTAGTGGCTTCCTGTGTTCCATTATGTTAAATATTAGTAAATCTGCCCCAAAGTGTATGTGAAAAATAATTCATAGAATTTCTATCAAGTGCACATATAAATAGCATATAAATATAAATAAAATGTCTATTTTTTTACCCCGTAAAAGTCTGCAGTGGGTATGCAACATTCAAAAGTTTTGATTAAGGATTTCAGGGCCCAATGAATTAGGGCATTTCACACTTGTGCAGCATAAAGTGTCAGATTTGGCAAGAATAAAAATCTAAAGTACAAAGCATTAAAATGGATTTGCATGGCTATGTGGTCAACAGAGCAAGTCGTTCAATAGGGAAAGCCTCACTGAGTGAATGACACTTCTGAGACTCGAAGGGAGCAGACTGAGGTCCAACAAACAGCTGAATATGTTCATCCGCTGAGGTCCAGTGCTTAATTTTAGCTGGTGGTTTCCGGTGCTGTCAACACCAGCACATTTCATGAGCACCAATTAAGGACACATTCATTTATGGTAGGCACAGGGAGATCAAGTGATTTGTCCAGAATCACAGGATGTTGACCCGACTCTGAGACTCGAACCTGGTACCCCAGCTCCACAGGCGGCAGCTCTGGCCATTACACCACATCCTCTTCCCACTTTCATGGTTAGTAGTTGGTTCTGTTTTAGGCGGCGCTAACAGGAGAAATGGGTTGGTGCAAACTGCCTCCTGACGAGAGAACCCAGCACATATTTTGTGTACAAATTAACCACTGTTGCGATCCCTTTCACAAAGTACCTCTTTTTGCATTTGAGCCCTTAATTCTTCCATAGAGAGAGGCTGAATAATAGAATTTTCTGAATGTAAATGCAACGATGAAAATCTACTGTCTCTTGAAGATCGTTAGCCATGCATTAGCATCAGGTCAAATTGCTTTGTCCAAGGAATCCTCCCTCATGAATATTCAGGAGTCGGGAATTCTGGGGCTCCATATTTATGAAAACACACAGTCCGTGATACATCCTGGCTAGTAGTACATATGGAACTCTGCTACCAATTTTAATTACAGTGAAAATGTTTCACATTTCTAGAGCAGATAGGATTTCATATCTAAATATCACCTTTTGTCATACCCCAAAAATATATGCAAATTAGGCTTGCATTTCCCTTTTCGCGTTCGAAACTAATCATTCTTGAATTCATAGACATGTTACCCAGCAGAGTATTTCTCTTGTTCAAAGAAACAAAAATGTTATTTTTTCCAGAAGGCAGATATTTACTTATCATCAGCAAAAATGTTTCTCTGCCTACAAAATGAAAATTCTGCGACCAGTTCTAGCAGTGAATGTTTTTATTCAAAGGCAACTCTGTTAAAATCTTTGAAAAATGTGTACTGCGCTTTTTATTCCTATTGCCATTCCTTCGTAGGTAACTTCACAACCAATTTGTGTGACAAATTTGTTTTGTGAGAATAATCAATCTTTTTCAAAACAGCCGGTTTTAGCTGCACTAATCAGAGTGCGCCGTATGTCTAAACTTTTGTTTTTGCAATGCAGAAATAAAAGTCTGCCTCGAGGCTCCTACCCGTGGGGCGGCGTGTGAATTAATCTATATTTGAATTATAAACATTTGCACAGCACTCAGTGTGTTTATTTAGATAGAAAGTTTTACATTGACTTAAACAAGAATTCAAAGGTTGTTTTAGCAGCCTACAATAGTCACAGGCATCTCTGATAGGACAAATAACAGTGTTAGGAGTTACACTGAATCATTAGAATAAAGTTTACAAGGGGAGTTAAAAAGAGACAGATTTAACATCAGTTCAGCACAGGCAACCATATTCCAGAGTTTATCTAAGTGCTACAATATTACCAGATCAACGGGTGCTTCCCCATTTATTATCCTTGAAAACAATCTAACAAGATCAGTGATCTGACAGGCCAAATGTAATTTCAGCAACAGATTCAGTAAATAAAGTGTGTCAAGTAACCCTGGAGAAGCGAGAGCTATTAAAAGGGTGGATGAGATTCTTTTGGGAAGGAAGCATTTTAGGGAGTGCTTAACATGCCCGCCACTCAAATTACTTTCATATTTCACTATATTACTTCACCACTAATCCTTTATGGGTTTTGGAGTAGCGTGCTACTCACCGAAAAAGCGCTTCAACACCTCATATGGGGTAGTAAGCGCTATATAAATGCAAACCTTTTCCCTCTTCTATCCCTCCACTATCCTTCTCAATCCAAATAACTGACTAACATATCCACCACTCAAATTACTTTCATATTTCACTATACTAATTCATCACTAATCCTTTATGGGTTCCAGAGTAGCATGCTACACGCCAAAAATGTACTTTGACGGCTCGTCAGGGGTTGTAAGCGCTATATAAATGCCATTACAATAGAATGCAATAAAATACCATAGCTGAAGGAGTTGGGTAGATTATCTTATGCAGGTGAAGACTTCCATAACTTAGGCCTATGGCCCAAGAATTGGAGGATCCTTTCTTGAAATCTTGGATGCAGAGGCAATACCTTCCCTGCTTCTCATTAATCAGTATTCCCCAAGTAAGGTCAACTAATTTGAAAGGTATTGGCGTAGGGTCTTGTAGGTAAGGCATTTAATGTTATTGTTGCAAATCACCTTAATTGGAAGCCACTTGAAAGGACTATGGTTATGTGGTTGATGAGAAGGGCAAAGTTTTCTCATTTAGGCGTGAGAGAACGAGTGATTGTGCGGCTATTTTTAGGAGTGAAATCGCTGGGTCCAATTTACAAATAGAAGAATCATTGTGCAGAAAGGAATGCATCCCATATCAACTGAACGTATGCAATGTATACATTTCATTGATTTACAATCCAGAACAATGATGCTTACTATGAAATGATCATGTACAAATGAAGAAATTTGGCCCAGTACGGATTTTCCATAATCACAAATTTACATTTGGGGAGAATTACTAGAAGAGCCCTGTGAGGGTTTTTGTAATCAAAATACCACAACAACTAAAATCACTGGGAGTAGCATTCTAGATCTAGTCTCTCTTGTAGTAAGCCACACACAGCACCGAGGTCTGGCAGAGAAAATTAAAGCGAGTGCTACAGACAGCCATAGAAATTAAAATATCCTCCTTTTTCTGACATAAATATTATCCATTTGTTCACATTTTGAAACACTGGATTGATTAATATTGGTAACTGAATAAGATTTGGTGTATACTGTTCTCTATTATTCTAGAACATGGCAACTTTGTCTCTATTTGTTCTAATTTGTGCCAGATAGAAGGGGCCCAAACCCTGTTGCCCTAGCAACGGGGGTAATATATCATCAATAGAAGAGGGGTTTCCTCTGGGATTGACAAGAAATTTGTATGAGCAACCAGGTTGAATAGGGTTGTCAAAAGAAATAAAGGCACATTTGTGTGAACTTGAGAAGAAGATAGGTAGACACAGATCTATGTAACAAATAGAAATGTTGTAAAACTACACAGTATTCAACACATAATACGTCAGCATATTTTATCATGAGTGTGCTCAAACAATGTGGAAGTGAAACTGATGCAATGCTAGTGATGATCACATCTCTGAAGGAGTTAGTGAGAAAAAAGCCTATAAAAACATATAGCTATCACTGTATTTAAATTGGCTGTCCGGAGGGGTGCCATTACCAATTCCTTTTAAAATAAAATAGCATATGTGCAATCCATAATGGTCAAAATGTTGACATTTGGATACAAAAACCCAAAATCAACAGGGTCCTCATCTGGACAGAAGCAAGCAAGAGACAATGAAACAAGCAGCCCTTAACTAGGATATAGTACCAGCAAGTAGCCTTGCACTGGAGTGGTGAGACCATTTAACTGTGGGAAACTAAAGAAGACGTCCCTGAGTGAAGGCAACCAGCAAAAAAGGCCTGCGAATAATGCAGCCAGGTACTGAGTTAGCCATAGCCAGGGGCACAATGCGAAGAAGGTATATCTGAGTAGGAGTCCCATGATGTCAAGCAACCAATGAGAAGTCGTAAAAGCCTGCTGAAAACAGAGACTCTGATATGTTGGAAGTAGCGATATGTAACATGAGTAAGTACAGATGTCGAATGGGAGGGTTTCACGGTGCATGGCAGCTGCAGGCAAGGCTAGTGAGTCCGAGACAGTACTGAATACAAGAACACAGGTTCATGTAATGGGGTGTATTGCCACTTTTGAAACCACAAAATTAAAACTGGGCTGAAAGGGCTCGTCTTTCAGAGGTTCCAGAAGATGGAATGAGAATTGGCAAGCTGTATCCCAAGAGTGAACTAACCACTGGAAAATGGCCTGAAATGTGAGCCTCAGCCTTGTGGAGTATTCCGGGAATGAAGTACCATCAATTGAATCAATGAAAAACTAAAACAGCCACTGGGTGAGAACCCCTGAGGAGCACTGAATACAGAGATGCGGGCACACAGTTTGTGGTGTCCCACCAGGTCTCAGGCCAAATCTTGTCAATTCCTAAAAGAACCTTTCTCTAAGGAATGATCTGTTTTTTCTAAGACAGATAGGAATTGCGCAGACATCTTTTCTTGGATTTGATGCCGAATTTTCATGCAACAAATGGGAAAACATACTCACGCTTTGACAGTTTTCTTAACTAAAATGCACACTCCCTGTAAAAGGAAAAACTGCATCTTTCCATTTCCACCATGCATTACTAATCATTGGTAATCTTGAATGGAACCCATTTAAACCCAAAAAAAATGTTCAACACACCACCACTGAGGGCACATCACTGTGCCATTCTGCAAGAAACCTGAACCGAGCAACTACACACACGAATGCTACTGCGCTACAGACCATTTCAAAACCAGTGAAAGGTGTAGGAACATAATCAACCCTCCTACGCCTTTTGCCAAATGGTGAGGAGTGCGCTAAATAACTCTGGCCCTCATCATCATGAAGAGATGACTAAGAAAATCTTCCGACAAAATGATCATATTTATTGAGAGTGAGAGACAGAGAGAGAGCAAGAGAGAGAGAGAGAGAGAGAAGGAGAGAGAGGGAACGTCTACTTTTGTCCACCCCCCCAAAAGAGCGTCAGGATTGCCAACCTAGGAAATATTGTCATAGTGAGATCCAGCTCCCATAGTAGTATGGGAGGTTTAGGTGCTTTGCAAAATCGGAAGAAGTGTGGAGAAAAGACATAGGGGCTCATTTACAAGCCCCTGCGCCGCCGGTGCGTCACTTTTAATATAGGCAAAAGTGACGCACCGGCGGCGCAAGGGACTTGTAAATAAGCCCCATAGGAGTAAGGTGGCCTTGCTTTGACAAAACTAACAGTAAAATGATTGACCCTGGACAGCTCTGGTACAAGTCACATTGGAGGGATATATTTAATGGGGGGGAGGGGGGCTGTGAAAACTTTACCAGCTAAGTTGGGTGACGTCAGGAAGCTTCCCTCTTTGCAAAGACGGGATCATTTTCCTGACTTTTCCTGAGCTCTATGCAAAGTTTTGCTTTGCGTGGCATTGCTTTTCTCCTGCTGGAAGTCCTTGGAAAGGCAGATGGGGTAGCTTCTAAGGGACAATTGCTTTAAATACCAGTACTTCCTCACAGATGTGCTCCCTGGTTAAACAGGAGCATTACAAAAGGAACAGGTTAACCTTTCCAGCCCATCACATTTGGAATTTCGTAAACTCACTCACTGTCTGCTTCCTGCACTTTGCACATGCACTTTCTGCACGAGTTTAAATCCCTTTTAAAAATCTAAGAGATTTTTCTTTTTTTAGGTCTGCTCATAATATGAATTAGAATTTGATGGAAACTACTGCTGAAATGAAATCAAAGCAATCATGTCTTTGAAACAGTTTTACATGCTATCTACCTAATAGCTCAAATGTTTTCCGTTGTGCTTACAAAATCACTCCCTTTCTCTTTTAGACATATGGGGACAGATTTACAAAAGAATTGTACCACTGAAGTTGCTGCACTGCGTGGCGCTAGGGAAGAGAGCCGTATTAAATGAACATAGATCACTGCTGATCTCTTCACCGTGCAGGTACACAATCAGACGGCCTAGTGGCATGCACACACCTTTGCGCCAGGGTGCAAAGGCGTGTGTGTGATCTGTGGCATTCTCCTGAAAGAGTCCCCCTTCAGTGGCAAACCCTATGCTTTGATTTTTTTTTTTTTTTTTACATTTTGCACATTGGATTTGTGTTGTGCAATGCACCACACATGCAGTGTGTGCAATTTTAGGAGAAATGCTTGCGCCTGCTTCAAGGAGGTGTTATTTTCTTAAGCCAAGACGGACCTGACAATCTTTCTAGATCTGGCTTTTTGTCAAAAACCATGAGTGGTAACATTGCAGTGCACAAGTACCACCCAAGGTACGCCCCCTTGTTCTTTGCTCTACTTTAAGGGCAACTTTCCAATGCACAAAAATACTTTGTCAAGATTTTGAGCTGTAACATGTCTCCTTGGTGCCCTGACAGTTTATTTCACTAGCCATGGCTCCTTGACACAGAAACTGGACAATTCTAAAGGGGAAGGAACAGTAAGCCGCTCCTAGGAGCTCTAGACTGGAGAATGAAATATTATGCCTGACTTCTCAACTCTTAGACTCATGGGGGGATATGTACAATAGAAGTGACGGAGCGTGTCGTTAGCCTCCTGTGCTTAACGACACGCTCCGCCACTTCGGAAACACAAGGCTGCACCATATTTACAAGAATGTGGTACAGCCTTGCGTTTCCCCCTGCGATGGCGCGAAGTTTAACAACTTTGCGCCAACACAGGCACCGTTGCACCAGAGTGCAAGGGTGTCTGTGTGCAGGGGAGGATTGGTTATGTGTAGGAAGGTGTCCCTTCCTGCACATAAACAATCCTAAAATGCCATTTTGTAAATTTGAAGTGTGCTGCTTCATGCAGCACACATAAAAATGTTACAAAATGGCATTTTTTAAAAAGGTTTGTTTATGTACAGGAAGGGACACCTTCCTGTACATAAAAACCATGGCATTTGCTTTTCCATGTGTGCTGCACAAGGCAGCACACATGGAAAAAGCAAAAACGAGGAGAAATAATGCATTTCTCCTCGTTTGCATAACTTAAGACCAGGGTTTTCCTGGTCTTAATTTTGGTGCTGCCTCCTATGTACGCCACCCTTGTACATAGGGGCAGCATCAAATACAATGGGTGTTGCGGTGGAACGCCCACCACAACACCCACTGCACGCCCTTTCACGCTAAACATACCGTGAAAGGGTGCCTTATGTACAAGGCAGCGTTAAGCCACGTTAAGTGGCTTAACGCTGCTTGTACATAAGGCAAGGCCCCTATCGCCACGGGAACGTCACAAAAAGTGACGTTCCCGTGGCGATAGGGGCTTGTACATATGCCCCATGGTGTTATAGTGCATCTGAGACAGTTTTTAAAAAAAAACGTTCTTTGACAGCACAGATGCACCAGGGTATTCTGAGGTACTCATGCATGCCCTGAACCAGAGGTGTAGCAAGGGATTGATGACCAGTACCCCGAGGATGGCCAGGGGTGGTAGATACTATCTGTGGTCACCTCAAAATGACATTGCTACATTGCAGACTCAGACTGATAACCAGATCACCCTCTCTACTCATAATTGGTAGGGTTCCAGTTGTGTGCTTTGCTTAATTTTTAAATTTGGCATAGTTCTGATAACTAGAAGGTTTACCGGATTCTTAAAACTCTCTTGTCGGCGTAATCGTGCGTAATATCCTGAATTTCGTATTACAAAAAATGTCAGAAATGATGCCATGTCGCACAATTTCATGTCCATTTGGGTAACCACCCTATTGCGGGAACACTGGAGCAAAACAAACAAATAGAAGACTAGCGACTCCATATTTTCAGCATGAAATATGGTGTATTTTATGATTAAATAAAGTATTAAATGCCAGATTAGCATTTCGCATAATTTCCCCAAATTTCATTTAACCAGGCAAACGGAAATTACGCATATTTTGCACCCACCCTAAAGGTGTATACAATCGTCAACCTTTCTACATGAATATGATACATCACGCGTGGCCCATTTATCTAAAAAGGGGAGAGAGGTAGCATAACAAAGACATTCAAATTACTTTAAATGCATTAAGAGGGCTACAGACACATTGAAAATCTGTTATCACATTACTTTATACTTTCATAAAAATGTCTGAGTTAGAAAAGGAACGTATTAGGAACAGCCTAGCAAACTTCCCCACAAACATTTTTACCTTGAAAAAGAACAAGAAACAAAAATATCCGAAGGAGCAGTGAGGGAGTGGGAATCTAAATTCAACCTTTTACTCTGTGCTATCTGTGTTATTATTAAGTCGAGCCAAGGGATTTTATTTTTTCGATTTTACAAATATTACCCGAACAATTTTGTAAATCATTGGACATTAAACAATTTTACTGCTTCCGAAAGAATGCCAAATCCAGCAGAGCCTTTAAAATGACAAAGCAATGCTACAGCGAAATTGCATTTTCCAAGGAAATGTTGCCCAACACAGTGCTCAATCCTGGGGCGCTACCCTGTCTAATTCTGTAGCTGGTAATTACATTTTATCACCACAGAGCATATGTCTCATATACACATGCCCTTTCTTAAAGAGAAAGATATAAATGGCCACTGGAGGACCCATATGTTTAATCTCGCGTGATATAGTGTGCTGTTTACGGCGGCTGTTATGGCAGTACAGCGGTAGTAAAGATGAAAACGTCATTTATTCTAAACCTAATTTCTGACTCTGTAATATTGGTACAAAGAATATCCACTCTACATTTTCCTCCTTTCTTGAGACTAGATCACTTATTTTTTTATTTAAGCTCTCTAAAGTTTAACTTTAGATGAGCTAGGGTTCTTAGCAAAATGGCTGCTTTTAATTTGAATTGTCACCTACTGACTTAAGAGTCAGATGGGGACATCACTTTCCCACATTAAAAGCGACGCACCGGCGGTGCAAAGGACTTGTAAATAAGCCCCATGGGTCTCTAGATTAACAGATCCTGTGACTTACAGGGCTGCATTTTCAACTTCAATTGCTGTTTGAGGGTTAGTCGCAGAGTTCCTCTGAGATCTGAATTACAACTACTCTGCAACATAGCCTGCTCTCCTCAGAAGTGCATCTCTAGTTTGTGTTGAAGAAGTCTGGGGCCAGATGTATGACCCATTCATTTAGCGCCTCGCAATTTGCGACTCATTGCGAGTCGCAAATTGCGGGCGCTACATGAAATGTACAACAGTGTTATTACACTGTTTTGCGATTCCCAATGGGGTCGCAAATTGCGAGGCTCATTAATATTAATGAGCCTCTCGCAATTTGCGAGCCCATTGGGAATGGCAGCCCTCCCAGGGATGGTGGCCTGCTGGGCTCAGCAGACCACCATGTCTGGGACTGCTTTTTAATGAAGCAGCTTATGTTTTCAAATGCAGCCCGTTTTCCTTAACCCCTTCCATGCTCATGACGAGCTGGACTCGTCATGGCACACAGTGCTCGTGTGCTCATGACGAGTCCAGCTCGTCATGGAACCCAGTCAAGGAAATCCCTCTGGTGCGGGCACCAGAGGGATTCCCTTTCATCCCTAAAGCCTCGGGAGCTGGGGAAGAGCTTCCCCAGCTCCCGAGGCCCCTGGTTTCCCTGAAATGACGATCGGCGCGCACGTCGCGCTGAGTCTCATTTCAGTGAAACTGAAACTGAAATGAGCCAAGAGGCTCATTGCAGTTTCAGTTTCTACGTGCTCAGGGGGCTATCTCAGCCCCCTGAGCACGTAGAAACTCAGGAGAGGTATCGTTGGAAGGGGAGAATCTCCCTTTCCAATGGTACCCCTCACTAGTGGATCCTGCTTGGGGATCGCCCCAGGAGGGCGATCCCCAAGCAGAGATCCACTCACTAGGCACCAGGGAGGGGAGCGGCCCCTTGGGCAAGGGCCTTTGCTCCCCCATACAATTTTTGGCATAATTAGTCTTTCTGCCCCCTGGGGCAGATGGGGGCAGTAGCCCCCAATCTGCCCCGGAGGTAAGCCCACTAGACACCAGGGATTTCTATTTAAATTATATTTAGGGGTGGGGGCTGCCCAAAACGGGCATGCCGATGCCCCCATCCCCCGGCCACAAAATTAGTCTTTCTGCCCCCTGGGGGCAGATGGGGCAGTAGCCCCCAATCTGCCCCCGGGAGCAGAAAGCCCACTAGATACCAGGGATTTTTTGAAAATTATAGTTAGGGGTGGGGGCTGCCCAATATGGGCATGCCAATGCCCCCACCCCACCCCGCCGCAAAGGTACAGTCTTTCTGCCCCTCCTGGGGGGCAGATGGGAGCAGTAGCCCCCAATCTGCCCCCGGGGGCAGAAAGCCCACTAGATACCAGGGATTTGTTTTAAATTATAATTTGGGGTGGGGGCTGCCCAATATGGGCATGCCAATGCCCCCACCCCACCCCGCCGCAAGGTACAGTCTTTCTGCCCCTCCTGGGAGGCAGATGGGGGCAATAGCCCCCAATCTGCCCCCGGAGAGGCAGAAAGCCCACTAGACACCAGGTTTTTTCCCCTCGATACATTTAGGGGTGGGGTTGCCCAAGATGGGCATGCCAATGCCCCCACCCCTCCCCATGAAATTCCAGTCTTTCTGCCCCCGGAGTGCAGATGGTGGCAGCGGCCACCAATCTGCACCCACCCGGGGGTTCAAAATACCCTAGATGCCAGGGATTATTTTTTTATAGGCCCGGGGTGGGGGCTGCCCAGAATGGGCATGCAAATGCCCCCACCCTACCCCCAAAGAAAAAAAAAACTTTCTGCCCCCAGGAGGCAGATGGGGGCAATAGCCCCTGATCTGCCCCCGGGGAGGGGCAGAAAGCCCACTAAGCGCCAGGGATTTTTTTTATATAGGTAGGGGTGGGGGCTGCCCAGAATTTGCATGTCAATGCCCCCAACCCAAAAAAATGCTACAGTCTTTCTGCCCCCTGGGAGGCAGATGGGGCAATAGCACCTTATCTGCCCCCGAGGCAGAAAGCCCACTAGCCACCAGGGATTTTTTTTTTACAAAGTTCGGGGTGGGGGCTGCCAAGAATGGACATGCCAATGCCCCCACCCACCCCAAAAGATGTCACTGTCTTTCTGCCCCTCCCAGGAGGCAGATGGGGGCAGTAGCCCCTGATCTGCCCCCGAGGGCAGAAAGCCCACTATGTGCCAGCGATTATGCTGGCTTTTTTATACGGAGGGGTGGGGGCTGACCAGCATAGGCATCCCAATGCCCCGACCCCCAAAAGAATAGCCACAGTCTTTCTGCCCCCTCGGGGGCATATCGGAGCAATAGCCCCTGATTTCCCCCTCCCCAGGGCGGCAGAAAGCCCACTAGGCACTGACTTTTTTCGGAATGTGCCTACCTGTTGAATTTGGTTCCTAGCTCTGCCGGCACCCAGGAAACCTAGCAAACCTATACATTTTTAAAACTAGACACCCAGGGGAATCCAGGATGGGCTGACTTGACTGGCTCTCACCAGGTTCTGTTACCCAGAATCCCTTGCAAACCTAAAAATTTGTCCCAAAAAACACATTTTCCTCACATTTTTGTGGTGGAAAGTTCTGGAATCTGCGTGGATCCATAAAATTCCACCCACCCGCGTTCCCCAAAGTCTTTCGAGAAAAATGGTACCTCACTTGTGTGGGTAGGACTAGTGGCCGCGACAGGAAACGGCCCAAAACGCAACATGGACACACCACATTTTCACAGTGAAAACGGACCCTTTTTTGCAAAGTGCCTAGCTGTAGATTTTGAACCCTAACTCTGCCGGCACCTAGGGAAACCTAGCAAACCTATACATTTTTGAAGACTAGATACCCAGGGGAATCCAGGATTGGGTCACTTGACTGGCTCTCACCAGGTTCTGTTACCCAGAATCCCTTGCAAACCGAAACATTTGTCAAAAAAACAAATTTTCCTCACTTTTCTGTGGTGGAAAGTTCTGGAATCTGCGTGGATCCACAAATTTCCACCCATCCCGCGTTCCCCAAAGTCTTCCGAGAAAAATGGCACCTCACATGTGTGGGTAGGCCTAGTGCCCGCGACAGGAAACGGCCCAAACGCAACGTGGACACACCACATTTTCACAGTGAAAACGGACCCTTTTTTGCAAAGTGCCTAGCTGTAGATTTTGAACCCTAACACTGCCAGCACCTAGGGAAACCTAGCAAACCTATACATTTTTGAAAACTAGACACCCAGGGAATCCAGGATGGGGTGACTTGACTGGCTCTCACCAGGATCTGTTACCCAGAATCCCTTGCAAACCTAAAAATATGTCCAAAAAACACATTTTCCTCACATTTCTGTGGTGGAAAGTTCTGGAATGTGCGTGGATCCACAAATTTCCTACCACCCTGCGTTCCCCCAGGGCTCCCGATAAAAATGGTACCTCACTTGTGTGGGTAGGCATAGTGGCTGAAACAGGAAATGGCCCAAATCGTATTGTGGAGACTTCAAAACTACCTATAACAAAACTACCTGGTTTTGGGGGGCACCTGGTTTTTGGCCCCGGGCTCGCCGCCATCTAGGAAACCTACCAATCCCACACATTTCTGAAAACTAGACACCCTGGGGAGTCCAATGAGGTATGGCTTGCGTGGATCCCCCAACGTTTCCCTACCCAGAATCCCCTGCAACCCTCAAATTTAGCTGAAAAAACCATATTTTCCACATATTTTTGCGTGGAATCACCGTGCTGGCACAAATGTCCTACCACCCAGCGTTGCCCTTGTTCCCCGAGTAAAATGATACCTCACTTGTGTGGGTGTCCAAAGCAGAACTGGCTAAAAACGTATTTTTAAAAAAATATAGCGCTTAGAATTCTCGGTGCTATACCCTAAATCCCTATGTTTTGGGCTCTTCCCAGTCACAGGCCTTTGGCCCACCCACACAAGTGAGGTATCATTTTACTCGGGAGAACAAGGGAGCGCTGGGTGGTAGGACATTTGTGCCGGCACGGTGATCCCACGCAAAATGTATGGAAAAAGTGATTTTTCAGCTAAATTGAGGTTTGCAGGGATTCTGGGTAGGAAAACGTTGTGGGACCCACGCAAGCCATACCTCGCTGGACTCCCGGGTGTCTAGCTTTCAGAAATGTTTGAGTTTGGTAGTTTCCCAAGATGGCCGCCGAGCCCAGGACCAAAACTCCTGGGACCCCCTTGCAAAACCAGGTTGTTTTGTGATAAGTAATTTTGATGTCGCCTCAATAGGTTTTGGGCCCTTTTCTGTCGCGGGTACTTGACCCACCCACGCAAGTGAGGTATCATTTTATCGGGAGACCTGGGAGACGCTGGGTGGGAGGAAATTTGTGGATCCACGTAGATTCCAGAACTTTCCACATAGAAATTTGAGAGAAAAGTGATTTTTTCAGCTAAATTTGAGGTTTGCAGGGCATTCTGGGTAGGAAAACGTTGGGGGATCCACGCAAGCCATACCTCGTTGGACTCCCCGGGTGTCTAGTTTTCAGAAATGTGTGGGTTTGATAGGTTTCCCAAGATGGCCGCCGAGCCCGGGGCCAAAAACCCAGGTGACTCCCCTTGCAAAACCAGCTTGTTTTGTGATAGATCATTTTGATGTCTCCTCAATACGTTTTGGGCCCTTGCCTGTTGCGGGTACTTGAACCACCCACACCAGTGAGGTTTTGGCCCTGGGCTCGGCGGCCATCTTAGGAAACCTACCAAACCCACACATTTCTGAAAACTAGACACTCTGGGGAGTCCAGCGAGGTATGGCTTGCGTGGGTCCCCCAATGTTTTCCTACCCAGAATCCCCTGCAAACCTGATATTTTGCTGAAAAAATCACTTTTTCGCACATTTTTGTGTGGTAAAGTTGTGGAATCATGGGGCTGACACAAATTTCCTACCACCCAGCAATCCCCAGGTCTCCCGATAAAAATGGTGCCTCACTCGGGTGGGAGGCCCAAGTACCCGCGACAGGCAGGGCCCACAACGTATTGAGGCGACCTCAAAATGGCCTATCACAAAACGACCTGGTTTTGCAAGGGGGTCCCATGACATTTTGGCCCGGGGCTCGCGGCCACCTACGGAAACCTACCAAACCTACACATTTCTGAAAAGTAGACACCCGGGGCATTCCAGGGAGGTATGACTTGCGTGGATCCACTAACGTTTTCTTACCCAGAATCCCCTGCAAACCTGATATTTTGCTGAAAAAATCACTTTTTCGCACATTTTTGTGTGGTAAAGTTGTGGAATCATGGGATTGACACAAATTTCCTACCACCCAGCGTTCCCCCAGGTCTCCCAATAAAAATGGTGCCTCACTCGGGTGGGAGGCCCAAGTACCCGCGACAGGCAAGGGCCCACAACGTATTGAGGCGACCTCAAAATGGCCTATCACAAAACGACCTGGTTTTGCAAGGGGGTCCCATGACGTTTTGGCCCGGGGCTCGGCGGCCACCTATGGAAACCTACCAAACCTACACATTTCTGAAAAGTAGACACCCGGGGCATTCCAGGGAGGTATGACTTGCGTGGATCCACCAACGTTTTCTTACCCAGAATCCCCTGCAAACCTGATATTTTGCTGAAAAAATCACTTTTTCGCACATTTTTGTGTGGTAAAGTTGTGGAATCATGGGATTGACACAAATTTCCTACCGCCCAGCGTTCCCCAGGTCTCCCAATAAAAATGGTGCCTCACTCGGGTGGGAGGCCCAAGTACCCGCGACAGGCAAGGGCCCACAACGTATTGAGGCGACCTCAAAATGGCCTATCACAAAACTACCTGTTTTTGCAAGGGGGGTCCCATGACGTTTTGGCCCTGGGCTCGGCGGCCATCTTAGGAAACCTACCAAACCCACACATTTCTGAAAACTAGACACTCTGGGAGTCCAGCGAGGTATGGCTTGCGTGGGTCCACCAATGTTTTCTTACCCAGAATCCCCTGCAAACCTGATATTTTGCTGAAAAAATCACTTTTTCGCACATTTTTGTGTGGTAAAGTTGTGGAATCATGGGGCTGACACAAATTTCCTACCACCCAGCAATCCCCAGGTCTCCCGATAAAAATGGTGCCTCACTCGGGTGGGAGGCCCAAGTACCCGCGACAGGCAAGGGCCCATAACGTATTGAGGCGACCTCAAAATGGCCTATCACAAAACGACCTGGTTTTGCAAGGGGGTCCCATGACATTTTGGCCCGGGGCTCGGCGGCCACCTACGGAACCCTACCAAACCTACACATTTCTGAAAAGTAGACACCCGGGGCATTCCAGGGAGGTATGACTTGCGTGGATCCACTAACGTTTTCTTACCCAGAATCCCTGCAAACCTGATATTTTGCTGAAATAATCACTTTTTCGCACATTTTTGTGTGGTAAAGTTGTGGAATCATGGGATTGACACAAATTTCCTACCACCCAGCGTTCCCCCAGGTCTCCCAATAAAAATGGTGCCTCACTCGGGTGGGAGGCCCAAGTACCCGCGACAGGCAAGGGCCCACAACGTATTGAGGCGACCTCAAAATGGCCTATCACAAAACGACCTGGTTTTGCAAGGGGGTCCCATGACGTTTTGGCCCGGGGCTGGCGACCACCTATGGAAACCTACCAAACCTACACATTTCTGAAAAGTAGACACCCGGGGCATTCCAGGGAGGTATGACTTGCGTGGATCCACCAACGTTTTCTTACCCAGAATCCCCTGCAAACCTGATATTTTGCTGAAAAAATCACTTTTTCGCACATTTTTGTGTGGTAAAGTTGTGGAATCATGGGATTGACACAAATTTCCTACCGCCCAGCGTTCCCCAGGTCTCCCAATAAAAATGGTGCCTCACTCGGGTGGGAGGCCCAAGTACCCCACGACAGGCAAGGGCCCACAACGTATTGAGGCGACCTCAAAATGGCCTATCACAAAACTACCTGTTTTGCAAGGGGGTCCCATGACGTTTTGGCCCGGGGCTCGGCGTCCACCTAGGGAAACCTACCAAACCTACACATTTCTGAAAAGTAGACACCCGGGGATTCCAGGGAGGTATGGCTTGCGTGGATCCACCAAAGTTTTCTTACCCAGAATCCCCTGCAAACCTGATATTTTGCTGAAAAAATCACTTTTTCGCACATTTTTGTGTGGTAAAGTTGTGGAATCATGGGATTGACACAAATTTCGTACCACCCAGCGTTCCCCAGGTCTCCCAATAAAAATGGTGCCTCACTCGGGTGGGAGGCCCAAGTACCCGCGACAGGCAAGGGCCCACAACGTATTGAGGCAACCTCAAAATGGCCTATCACAAAACGACCTGGTTTTGCAAGGGGGTCCCATGACGTTTTGGCCCGGGGCTCGACGGCCACCTACGGAAACCTACCAAACCTACACATTTCTGAAAAGTAGACACCCGGGGATTCCAGGGAGGTATGGCTTGCGTGGATCCACCAAAGTTTTCTTACCCAGAATCCCTGCAAACCTGAAATTTGGCTGAAAAAATCACTTTTTTCACACATTTTTAGTGTGGTAAGTTGTGGCATCACGGGGCTGACACAAATTCCCTACCACCCAGCGTTCCCCCAGGTATCCCGATAAAAATGGTGCCTCACTCGGGTGGGAGGCCCAAGTACCACGCGACAGGCAAGGGCCCAAAACATTTTGTGATAGGCAATTTTGATGTCGCCTCAATACGTTGTGGGCCCTTGCCTGTCGCGTGTACTTGGGCCTCCCACACAAGTGAGGCACCATTTTTATCGGGAGACCTGGGGGAGCAGCTGGGTGTAGGAAATTTGTGTGAGGCCAGTGATGCCACACTTTCCACACAAAATGTGTGAAAAAAGTGATTTTCAGCTAAAATTGAGGTTTGCAGGGATTCTGGGTGAAAGCGTTGGGATCCACGCAAGCCATACCTCCCTGGAAGCCCCGGGTGTCTACTTTTCAGAAATGTGTGGGTTTGGTAGGGTTTCTCTAGATGGCTACCGAGCACGGGGCCAAAAACCCAGGTGACCCCTTGCAAAACCAGGTCGTTTTGTGAAGGCCATTTGAGGTCGCCTCACTACGTTGTGGGCCCTTGCCTATCGCGAGTACTTGGGCCTCCCACGCAGTGAGGCACTCATTTTATCGGGAGACCTGGAGGACGCTGGGTGGTAGGAAATTTGTGTCAGCCCCATGATTCCACAACTTACCACACAACAATGTGCGAAAAAGTGATTTTTTGAGCAAAATATCAGGTTTGCAGAGGATTCTGGGTAAGAAACTTGGTGGATCCACGCAAGCCATACCTCCTGGAATCCCCGGTGTCTACTTTTCAGAAATGTGTAGGTTTGGTAGGTTTCCCTAGGTGGCCGCCGAGCCCCGGGCCAAAACGTCATGGGACCCCCTTGCAAGACCAGGTAGTTTTGTGATAGGCCATTTTGAGGTCGCCTCAATACGTTGTGAGCCCTTGCCTGTCGCGAGTACTGGGCCTCCCACCCGAGTGAGGCACCATTTTATCGGGAGACCTGGGAGAACGCTGGGTGGTAGAAGATTGTGTGAGGCCAGTGATGCCACACTTTCCCCACACAAAAATGTGTGAAAAAAGTGATTTTTCAGCTAAAATTGAGGTTTGCAGGGGATTCTGGGTAAGGAAACGTTGGGGGATCCACGCAAGCCATACCTCCCTGGAAGCCCCAGTGTCTACTTTTCAGAAATGTGGGTTTGGTAGGTTTCTCTAGATGGCTACCGAGCACGGGGCCAAAACCCAGGTGACCTCCTTGCAAAGCCAGGTCGTTTTGTGAAAGGCCATTTTGAGGTCGCCTCACTACGTGTGGGCCCTTGCCTGTCGCGGGTACTTAGGCCTCCCACACGAGTGAGGCACCATTTTATCGGGAGACCTGGGGAACGCTGGGTGGTAGGAAATTTGTGTCAGCCCCATGATTCCACAACTTTACCACACAACAATGTGCGAAAAGTGATTTTTGAGCAAAATATCAGGTTTGCAGGGGATTCTGAGTAAGAAAACCTTGGTGGATCCACGTCAAGCCATGCCTCCTGGAATCCCCGGGTGTCTACTTTTCAGAAATGTGTAGGTTTGGTAGGTTTCCCTAGGTGGCCGCCGAGCCCCGGCTAAAACGTCATGGGACCCCCTTGCAAAACCAGGTAGTTTTAATGATGAGCCATTTTGAGGTACGCCTCAATACGTTGTGAGCCCTGCCTGTCGCGGGTACTGGGCCTCCCACCCGAGTGAGGCACCATTTTTATCGGGAGACCTGGGGGAACGCTGGGTGGTAGGAAATTTGTGTGAGGCCAGTGATGCCACACTTTCCACACAAAATGTGTGAAAAAGTGATTTTTCAGCTAAAATTGAGGTTTGCAGGGGATTCTGGGTAAGGAAACGTTGGGGGATCCACGCAAGCCATACCTCCTGGAAGCCCCGGGTGTCTACTTTTCAGAAATGTGTGGGTTTGGTAGGTTTCTCTAGATGGCTACCGAGCACGGGGCCAAAACCCAGGTGACCCCCTTGCAAAGCCAGGTCGTTTTGTGAAAGGCCATTTTGAGGTCGCCTCACTACGTTGTGGGCCCTTGCCTGTCGCGGGTACTTGGGCCTCCCACACGCAGTGAGGCACCATTTTATCGGGAGACCTGGAACGCTAGGTGGTAGGAAACTTGTGTCAGCCCCATGATTCCACAACCTTACCACACAACAATGTGCGAAAAGTGATTTTTGAGCAAAATATCAGGTTTGCAGGGATTCTGGGTAAGAAAACTTTGGTGGATCCACGCAAGCCATACCTCCCTGGAATCCCCAGGTGTCTACTTTTCAGAAATGTGTAGGTTTGGTAGGTTTCCCTAGGTGGCCGCCGAGCTCCGAGCCAAAACGTCATGGGACCCCCTTGCAAAACCAGGTAGTTTTGTGATAGAGCCATTTTGAGGTCGCCTCAATACGTTGTGGGCCCTTGCCTGTCGCGGTACTTGGGCCTCCCACCGAGTGAGGCACCATTTTATCGGGAGACCTGGGGGAACGCTGGGTAGTGAGGAAATTTGTGTGAGGCCAGTGATGCCACACTTTCCCACACACAAAATGTGTGAAAAAGTGATTTTTCAGCTAAAATTGAGGTTTGCAGGGATTCTGGGTAAGGAAACGTTGGGAGATCCACGCAAGCCATACCTCCTGGAAGCCCGGGTGTCTACTTTTCAGAAATGTGTGGGTTTGGTAGGTTTCTCTAGATGGCTACCGGGCACGGGGCCAAAACCCAGGTGACCCCTTGCAAAACCAGGTCGTTTTGTGAAGGCCATTTGTGGGCGCCTCACTGCGTTGTGGGCCCTTGCCTGTCGCGGGTACTTGGGCCTCCCACACGAGTGAGGCACCATTTTTATCGGGAGACCTGGGGGAACGCTGGGTGGTAGGAAATTTGTGTCAGCCCCATGATTCCACAACTTTACCACACAACAATGTGCGAAAAAGTGATTTTTTGAGCAAAATATCAGGTTTGCAGGGATTCTGGGTAAGAAAACTTTGGTGGATCCACGCAAGCCATACCTCCCTGGAATCCCCGGGTGTCTACTTTTCAGAAATGTGTAGGTTTGGTAGGTTTCCCTAGGTGGCCGCCGAGCCCCGGGCCAAAACGTCATGGGACCCCCTTGCAAAACCAGGTAGTTTTGTGATAGGCCATTTTGAGGTCGCCTCAATACGTTGTGGGCCCTTGCCTGTCGCGGGTACTTGGGCCTCCCACCCGAGTGAGGCACCATTTTTATCGGGAGACCTGGGGAACGCTGGGTGGTAGGAAATTTGTGTGAGGCCAGTGATGCCACACTTTCCCACACAAAAATGTGTGAAAAAGTGATTTTTTCAGCTAAAATTGAGGTTTGCAGGGGATTCTGGGTAAGGAAACGTTGGGGGATCCACGCAAGCCATACCTCCCTGGAAGCCCCGGGTGTCTACTTTTCAGAAATGTGTGGGTTTGGTAGGTTTCTCTAGATGGCTACCGAGCACGGGAGCCAAAAACCCAGGTGACCCCCTTGCAAAACCAGGTCGTTTTGTGAAAGGCCATTTTGTGGGCGCCTCACTACGTTGTGGGCCCTTGCCTGTCGCGGGTACTTGGGCCTCCCACACGAGTGAGGCACCATTTTTATCGGGAGACCTGGGGGAACGCTGGGTGGTAGGAAATTTGTGTCAGCCCCATGATTCCACAACTTTACCACACAACAATGTGCGAAAAAAGTGATTTTTTGAGCAAAATATCAGGTTTGCAGGGGATTCTGGGTAAGAAAACTTTGGTGGATCCACGCAAGCCATACCTCCCTGGAATCCCCGGGTGTCTACTTTTCAGAAATGTGTAGGTTTGGTAGGTTTCCCTAGGTGGCCGCCGAGCCCCGGGCCAAAACGTCATGGGACCCCCTTGCAAAACCAGGTAGTTTTGTGATAGGCCATTTTGAGGTCGCCTCAATACGTTGTGGGCCCTTGCCTGTCGCGGGTACTTGGGCCTCCCACCCGAGTGAGGCACCATTTTTATCGGGAGACCTGGGGGAACGCTGGGTGGTAGGAAATTTGTGTGAGGCCAGTGATGCCACACTTTCCCACACACAAATGTGTGAAAAAAGTGATTTTTCAGCTAAAATTGAGGTTTGCAGGGGATTCTGGGTAAGGAAACGTTGGGGGATCCACGCAAGCCATACCTCCCTGGAAGCCCCCGGGTGTCTACTTTTCAGAAATGTGTGTGTTTGGTAGGTTTCCCTAGGTGCCGGCAGAGCTAGGGTTCACAAACTACAGCTAGGCACTTTGCCAAAAAGGGTCATTTTTCACTGCGAAATTGAGGTGAGACCACGTTGCGTTTTGCGCCGTTTCCTGTCGCGGGCACTAGGCCGACCCACACAAGTGAGGTACCATTTTTCTCAGAAGACTTTGGGGAACGCGGGGTGGGTGGAAATTTGTGAATCCACGCAGATTCCAGAACTTTCCACCACAGAAATGTGGGGAAAATGTGGTTTTTTGACAATTTTTAGGTTTGCAAGGGATTCTGGGTAACAGAACCTGGTGGGAGGCAGTCCAGTCACCCCATCCTGGATTCCCCTGGGTGTCTAGTTTTCAAAAATGTATAGGTTTGCTAGGGTTCCCTAGGTGCCGGCAGAGCTAGGGTTCAAAAACTACAGCTAGGCACTTTGCCAAAAAAGGGTCATTTTTCACTGCGAAATTGAGGTGTGACCACATTGCGTTTTGCGCCGTTTCCTGTCGCAGGCACTAGGCCGACCCACACAAGTGAGGTACCATTTTTCTCGGAAGACTTTGGGGAACGCGGGGTGGGTGGAAATTTGTGGATCCACGCAGATTCCAGAACTTTCCACCACAGAAATGTGGGGAAAATGTGTTTTTTTGACAATTTTTTATGTTTGCAAGGGATTCTGGGTAACAGAACCTGGTGGGAGGCAGTCCAGTCACCCCATCCTGGATTCCCCTGGGTGTCTAGTTTTCAAAAATGTATAGGTTTGCTAGGTTTCCCTAGGTGCCGGCAGAGCTAGGGTTCAAAAACTACAGCTAGGCACTTTGCCAAAAAAGGGTCATTTTTCACTGCGAAATTGAGGTGTGACCACGTTGCGTTTTGCGCCGTTTCCTGTCGCAGGCACTAGGCCGACCCACACAAGTGAGGTACCATTTTTCTCGTAAGACTTTGGGGAACGCGGGGTGGGTGGAAATTTGTGGATCCACGCAGATTCCAAAACTTTCCACCACAGAAATGTGGGGAAAATGTGGTTTTTTTGACAATTCTTTAGGTTTGCAAGGGATTCTGGGTAACAGAACCTGGTGGGAGGAAGTCAAGTCACCCCATCCTGGATTCCCCTGGGTGTCTAGTTTTCAAAAATGTATAGGTTTGCTAGGTTTCCCTAGGTGCCGGCAGAGCTAGGGTTCAAAAACTACAGCTAGGCACTTTGCCAAAAAAGGGTCATTTTTCACTGTGAAATTGAGGTGTGACCACGTTGCGTTTTGCGCCGTTTCCTGTCGCAGGCACTAGGCCGACCCACACAAGTGAGGTACCATTTTTCTCGGAAGACTTTGGGGAACGCGGGGTGGGTGGAAATTTGTGGATCCACGCAGATTCCAGAACTTTCCACCACAGAAATGTGGGGAAAATGTGGTTTTTTGATAATTTTTAGGTTTGCAAGGGATTCTGGGTAACAGAACCTGGTGGGAGGCAGTCCAGTCACCCCATCCTGGATTCCCCTGGGTGTCTAGTTTTCAAAAATGTATAGGTTTGCTAGGTTTCCCTAGGTGCCGGCAGAGCTAGGGTTCAAAAACTACAGCTAGGCACTTTGCCAAAAAGGGTCATTTTCACTGCGAAATTGAGGTGTGACCACGTTGCGTTTTGCACAGTTTCCTGTCGCAGGCACTAGGACGACCCACACAAGTGAGGTACCATTTTTCTCGTAAGACTTTGGGGAACGCGGGGTGGGTGGAAATTTGTGGATCCATGCAGATTCCAGAACTTTCCACCACAGAAATGTGGGGAAAATGTGTTTTTTTTGACAATTTTTATGTTTGCAAGGGATTCTGGGTAACAGAACCTGGTGGGAGGCAGTCAAGTCACCCCATCCTGGATTCCCCTGGGTGTCTAGTTTTCAAAAATGTATAGGTTTGCTAGGTTTCCCTAGGTGCCGGCAGAGCTAGGGTTCAAAAACTACACCTAGGCACTTTGCAAAAAAAGGGTAATTTTTCATTGTGAAAATGTGGTACGTCCACGTTGCATTTTGAGCCATTTCCTGTTGTGGGCACAAGGGCTACCCACACAAGTGAGGTACCATTTTTATCGGGAGACTTAGGGTAACACAGAATTGTAGAGCAACTGTTATTACCTATTGACTTTCGATGCATTTCTGCCTTCCAAATGAAAGACAATGTGTAAAAATAAGTCATTTTGAAAAATGACCTATAATTCTCATGCTAGTATGGGTACTCCCAATTTCGGAAATGTGCAAATATCTACTGTTTCTAAAATATACATTTTGTTCCCATTTCAGAAATACATAGGTGTCTTTCATAACAATTTTTCCATGTATACATTTTCCCAAAATAATTGCTATATACCCGGTACATAATAAAAAACCATTGCAAGATGCTGCTCAATTATTGGCTCTGGGTTCGTCGGGTTCTTGGTGAACCTACAAGTCCTATATATCCCCACAACCATAAAGGTCCAGCGGATATAACGGTATATTGCCTTCAAATAGCTGTCATAATTAGAAGAAGTTACAGGTGAAAACGTTGACACAAATGGCTGTTTTTTTCAACTAATTTTCAATTTTTCCTTTATTTAACTGTTAGTTTCTATAAGGAAAACTTTAAGGATCTACACAAATGACCCCTTGCTGAATTCAGAATTTTGTCTACTTTTCAGAAATGTATGGCTTTCCAGGATCCATTATTGGTTTCATACCCATTTCTACCATTAACTGGAAGGAGGTTGAAAGCACAAAAAATAGCAAAAATAGGCTATGTCCCAGAAAAATGCCAAAATTGTGTAAAAAAGTTGGTTTTCTGACAAAAGTCTGCTTGTCCCTGAAAGCTGGGAAAATGGTGATTTCATCCCCACAACCCCTTTTTGATGCCATTTGCAGGGAAAAATCAAGACGCTTTCATCTGTAGCCCTTTTTTCGCATTTTTCCCCAAAAAAACAAAATTTAGCTGTATTTTGACTAATTTCTGGGTCCCCTCCAGGGGAATCCACAAACCCTGGGTACCTTTACAATCCCCATGATGTTAGAAAAAAAGGACGCAAATTTGGCATGGATACCTTATGTGGTCAAAAAGTTACAGGGGCCTAAGCGCGCACTACCCCAAATAGCCAAAAAAAGGCTTAGCACAGGAGGGGAAAAGGCCTAGCAGCGAAGGGGTTAAAGGAAAACGGGATGCATTTCAAAAAAAAAAAAAATTAAACGTTTTCGTTTCATTTTTTAAGGGCAGGCAGTGGTCCCTGGGACCACTGCCTGGCCTTAAAAAATATTTTTAGAGACAGTTACAAAGTGGAAGGTGTCCCCTGGGGACCCCTTCCAAATTGCAACTGCATTACCACCCTCCTGAAGAGGGTGGTAATTTGTGAGTGTTTTGCGACCGCAATTGAGGTCACAAAACTTTCACACACAGCATTGCGGACGCAATTAGGAAGGGAACGCCCCTTCCTAATTGCGACTCGCAATTCCAAAATAGCGAGTCGCAAATAAATTGCGACTCGCTATTTAGGAATTGTACATGGCCAATAGTGATTTTGCATGCGTAAACAGGTTCGCAAACCCATTTGCGCATGCAAAATCACGTCGTACATCTGGCCCCTTGGTCTTGCAGTCAAAAGTCCCCTCATAATTTACAGAAAGGCAATAAACACATCACAGACTGGGAGAGTGCACTATGTTCCCCGTGCCGGCGTGGACCTTCACCTGCACAGCGAATAGTGCATTAGAGCAAGACAGATTGGGATTTTCAAGCAGCGGTCTGCCTTGCACCTTATGCAGGTCTGCATTTCAAAGGGAGGTAGGGCTCTTTCTGCTGGTGGGTGCGGGGAGGGGCTGTATTCACCTTCAAGGGGATGTCTGGAGGGTCCCCGTGATCCCCTTTTTTGCTCTTTCAATTAGAGCCCCTGGGAGGTACACTGTCTGTGCGCCAGTCGGTCCTGATGGCCTCTTTGCCTCTGCACTTGCTTCTGTAATACATCACAGATGCAAAGGCAAAGGATTCCCTCATTTGCATGAGGCCATGATGGAATGCTCCCTAGAAATTGTGCCAGAGCACATGTAGCAACAGCACAATTTCTATTACAGAAGGGGCCACACAAGTATCTGAGAAGCCATCTCTAATACCAAAGTTACCCAGGGAAGCAAACAGCATAAGCAAATGCCTGTTGCCCCACTAGGGCAATATTGGGAATATTGCTCCAGGTGCTCTGACTTTCATACCAACGTGGTGCATGGAGTAAAGGCATGTTGCATGCTGAAATTATTATTACTGGGAATACGTGGGTGACAATTCTTAACATGGTCCATGTTTCTATGTACAAAGACTGGATGTCAGGTGATATCGTACTTTCTGCAGTGTTGAGGCCTTTTGATCTGGAAGAGAAACTGGACTAGATTAAATCTGAGGTAGTATTTACACTCTATATGGGTGATGAAGAAAACACCTTCTTTTACCTTTTTCCTTCTCTGGGATAATGTACCAGAATATCGTGCACAAAATGTGTATACAAATATGATGCCTATACATCAACTACAAAAATATTGTGAAGGTAATTATATATAGGTAAGTTAACTCCATGTATATGTAATTTTACAATATATAGTTCTTCAAGGTACATGGATTTGGAGTTAGTAATAAATCTTCACAATATTTTGGTACTCGATTTTTTTTGGGTCCAGATTATTTAATAAATCACTTATTTTTCCAATTATATTCTGTCATGCAACCCTCCTGTATTACTCTTAAGTGAAGTGGTGAGGGAGCTTTTTATTGACTCACCTACATTCTTAGATAAGGGACTGGCGTATCCTATTTGACTTTTAATATGGCTTAAGTGAAGTTTTGTGAACGATCAACATTTAAATGCGCACTTGAATAGATTTAAACATACAACTGCCAATATCGGTACAATCCTGTTAGGTTTTAAGAATATGTACTCATCTTTTGACTAACATGAGGAAATTAGGTATAGAAGAGGACCTGAATGGACTCTCAAGTGGCATGCATGGTCAACTGAAGGTCAATGTCAAGTGTGGTTTCAAATGTGAGTACACAGATCAATTTAAGTCTCTGAAATGTGAGAGACAGTGACATATAAAGCCCCATTTTCTTACTACACACTATATATTAACAACCTAACACCAGGAATTAGAGCGGGGTCTAGTGATAACTTCAGAGTTGGACCAAAAATCCTACCTCTTTCTCTACAAGCTGACAATACTGTTCTGATTTAACACATGGTCAATGGCCGTCCACCTTTGGTAACACACTATGTGAATTTCATGAAGCTTTTGGAATTTAAAAAAACCCACAGTCCTTGCTAATCGGCCAAAGAGGAAAAAAAAAAGTAGACCCATTGTTCAATGGAAAGATCACATTAGCAAGTGCTAACTCTTTCTCAGACTATGGTGTGGAATTTGACTCTAATTGCAACTGGTACCCCAATTTTGGCAACCAGGAGTAATCACTGAGCAAGGATAATGGTGCAATTTAGCGCAACAATGTGGGGGACACAAAAATATGCTACGCTGTAGGCACTGAAATGCCTAAGCATATCTATTGCTACCTAAGTGGCCAGCATTTGGGATAGGCAAATCCGGCTTATACAGAAATGCGGAAAGTAGTTTTATGAGAAAGCCACAAAGTATTGCGTAGTCTGTTCCTGCCCATTCCACTCACCAGGGCACTTTATTTCGTGTTTCATGTATAGAGTGAAACTGGTACCTTTGTTTCTCTTGGTATCAGCATAACACTATGACCAGAGAAGAGACATCCTAAAGTATGTGCCGGAGTTAGACCATGTTAGGAAAATACTGTGGTTTATTTACATCTGGGGTATCTTAAAAAAATGGATGTTCAAGGAAATATACATCTCAAGATGTTTTAATTAGAAACAAAACCAAGGTGTCGAAATCATTCATTCGACACCGGGAGTGGGTTTATAAGAAAAACCGAGAGAGGAAAACCTTGATGACAATCTATATAGAAGTCAAATGCTCCACCAGTTCTGGAGAATATTTTATGTTGTTAAAAGCATGCACAACAGAAACCTGCTGTCACACTAAAAGCCGTGTCTGATGCCGAGAATGCTGAGGATCAAAATGGCTGTGCACCTGTGGATGATGTGACCCTATGTCCCTGGAGTGCACACTCACTACATTCATGAAGGCACCCGGGTAATTTCCTGGCTGCAACTGTAAGAACAGGGAACGAGATAGACTGAAACACAGGTGAGTATGAGATAGAGACCACATACAGGAATGCAGTGCTTAATTTGAGCAGATGGTTTCTGGTGCTTGGCACTGGCACTAAATTGCCAGCACCAGGGCTTAAGACAGTCTGCCACATGGTGGTGCTGTCTGCCTAATTTAGGTATGAGCACAACAACTGCTGTTTATTAATTCAATTTACATTTACAATGACTAATACCTGCCTCCCAAGCCATTATTGTAGCTTTAGGTGACTGGAATAGTATGAAGTGTCACACTAGTGAGAGCGTGATTGTTAGTTGTTGTGTCGGCACTGTCATTGGCAGGGCAGGCCAGGGCAACTGATGGTGCAAGCTGTAGTGTCCTCCTGACGCGGACCCTGGCACTAATTTCTTTTACAAATTAAGCACACAAGGAATGTGAAGAGATTACTGTGGATTGTAGTGATGTCTGATTTTTTATTTATTGTAGCGTTTAAGCAATGTAATACTTTTATCAAACACGCAAATGTAGCTAAATGTTAGGGCCAAAATGAATAACCGAGTGTGGCTGACATTACGCTTCCAAAGCTTTAAGGTAGGATGTGTGAAACCAGATTTTATGTACCTGTAATTTCACAGAGATGCGTATGAACTGAGCAGTTTATAAGATGGTTTTCATTGCTTCTATTTTTAACAAATCATTGTGGTTTGTGTGTTTACACTTTGCTCCATTTTATGGTTTTATTTTGAATCTGAAAGTAACTGAATGTGACTGACTGACACTCCATAGAAAGCCTTGGGGGACGGTTCTGCTGAATTTAACCAGCGGAACATTAAAAACCGTTCTGCCTGGTGGCAGCCGTGGGAATAACAGACCACTAACACCTGTCCCTCCCCTGTCTTCTGGTTCCAGATGCAGCACAAGGGTTTCCCACTAGACTACATGGCACAGGTGCCAATGCAAATATTACCAGCAGCCGCCTGAGAACCAATGACTGTCACAGATTCCCAGGAGTACTCATGTGCACAAACATTTCAGCATATGAACATTTAGCAGGCCTGCATTCCCGCATTCTGTATGCTGCCACACCAGAGTGTTTGCCTTTCTGCTCCATGCCCCTACAAAATCCGTGTTCAAATCCTCAGACCACCTGCCCCTATTGCTGTCAATAGTTATCTACCTGTTGCCTATTTCTGTTGCTTCATTTTACTACTGTTCTATCCTCCAACATCTGTGAACCACCCAGCTGACACTGTACCCAACATGTCTACACCTTTTGAGTGGTGAAGCAGCTACAACAACATAACTCCAGGGACTCACACTATGCCCTAGTGGAAGTCAGGCAGCCTTGAGTGTTTTAAGACAGTCCTCACCACTAGTGAAAAAACTGAAAAAATAGCTATTTTCAATAACTATGGATACGATTAAAATGAGATTACAAGTATTGCTATGGAGGTTTCGGAGAACACTGTCTTCTCCTCTTGGTTACTTCTCAGTGCTAAAAGAATAAGCTCAGAGTAAGTGGACAACATTTTGGAGTCTGATTGGAGAGATGGAAGCCTTGTCCGCCAGATGTTCTTCTGTTGCGGCCAGTTTTCTGAGATAACTTCATGCAAAAGCAAGTTAGAAGAGCTTGGGTTTCAGATGTTTCCTGATGATGAGGAAGGTTGATTCAGCTTTCAGTTTTGGGCCTTGGAACTCCCAAGTATCTACTTTAATGTTTCAGCAGTTTGAAAGTGCATTGTTGGATTAAGTGACTTGAGTGCTGAGCACGGTTCCCGCATTGGAGAACAGTGGGCCCAGTGAGCACAAATAGTGGGGAGATGTTCCTAATTACGCTTTGTCAGTGATGCAAAGAACCTTAAACTTTATTCTTGCGTCCACCGGTAGCCAGTAATATGAACACATTTGAGGAGGTTCTGGCACTGTCTAGCCACCTGATTTTGCCACCTTGAGGACCTGGAAATGTTACTTTGGGAGCGCTGTGTAAAGAATGTTGTCACAGCCAAGGCTTTTTCATGCATGCCATAACCAAGGGTCTTGTAAATTGTATGCTGAGGTCATCATCTACACTCACATGCACACGTCAAAGGAATTAGGCCTTAGTGGTTTATTTAGAGTTTTGTGGATATGGGACATCTGCTGAAAAATTGAAGGATGTACAGTCTGCTGAATAAAGGTCCAGATTGACCAAAGTGTTACCCAATGCAGCTCAACAACCAAAAAGGCTGTGCTGCATTGCGTGACATTGAGAGAGCAGGAGAGATCCATATCTACAAAGATATCTCACTCTCCTCCACTCTCGCTAGTGCCAGCGCAGATTTCGCTGCCGAGCACCACACACACACTTTGTGCCATAGTGCGAGGTCGTGTGCTTGAGTCTAGTAAAGGTTTTGTACTGGAAGGGTTCCCTTCCAGTACAAAATACTATGCCTAGACATCGTTTAAAACTTTTCCTACTTTGAATGTGTGCTGTAAAATGCAGCACACAGGCAAAGTCGGAAAAGATAGGCGAAATTAAAACATTTCTCCTTTTAATGCCTACTTTCAAGTGGCCTTAATTTTCTATGCAAACCCCGTCTACTTTTGTTAGTAGATAGGGTTTTACGTCAAACACCATGCTAGGTAATGCAAAGCAGTGTTTCTCACGAGCGTGGGTCACTTTCAGACTACTTTCCAGCACAAAACAAGTTTTGCACTGAAAACTAAATTACTAAAAAACAATGGGGCTTATTTATGAGCCCATGCATCACTTTTGCAACGCTGGTGCGTCACTTTTTGTGACGCACCAGCAGGGTAAAAAATGTGCCATGTTGCGTCATATTTACAAAGTGAGGCATCTAGGTAGATGCGTCTCTTTGTAAACTCCTGCGCCACATTATACCTGCGCCAGGTATAATGTATGCAGGGTGGGCGTTTTGAGGCAAGTAATCCTCGTGGAAGTGACGCAGTGAAATCTATGAGATTTCACTGCGTCACTTCTAGGACGCAAATGCGTCAATATCTTACGCCTGCCTCACAGCAGGCATAAGACTGATGCAGGCACATTTGAAATGGGACTTGCCCATGTGAAATTACCCATTGATGGAGTTGCGTCACTTTCGTGACACACTCCAGCAATGCGTCATTTTTGCGCCTACAGATACGTCAGAAATACTGACGTATCTGTAACTCCTTGCGACATGATGCGTCATACTGTAAATATGACGCATCCAGCATGTCGCAAGGAGGGCGCAATGAAAAGTGACGCATTGCTGTTTTCACGCCGCAATGCGTCACTTTTCATAAATGAGGCCCAATTTGTCCTTGTTTGCGTCAGTTTTGTGATGCAAACTCAGTGCAAAATGCTAGTAAAACTGGCCCTTATTGTGTATACATTAATATTCACTCAGAACAGGGTGGGCGGGATATCCATCAATTCTTGGTAGATGCCCTGCATCTGCCAAACTCTATGTAACGTTCTAAGTGGCAGATTTACAAGCCACTTGCGTCATTTTTGCGCCGCCGTTGCATCACTTTTTGTGATTCAGCGGTGGCGTAAAAATGCGGCCCATTTACAACGTGACGCTTCTAGGGAGATGCGTCACGTTGTAAAGCCCTGCGTCACATTATACCTGCGTCAGGTATAATGTATGCAGGGTGGGCGTTCCAATGCAAAAAAGCCTTGTAGAAGTGACGCAGTGAAATCTACAAGATTTCACTGCGCCACTTCTAGGACGCCACTGCGTCAAATTCTTACGCCTGCTTGAAGCAGGCGTAAGGAGTGACGCAGCACAATGAGGATAGGCCTCCCCCTGCATTGCTGGAGTTGCGTCGTGCTTGCGACACAACTCCAGCAATGCGTAACTTTTGCATCAACAGATGCGTCAGAATTTCTGATGCATCTGTCAACCCTTGCGCCATGGTGCGCCATATTGTAAATAGGGCGCATCCATAGTGGCGCAAGGGTTTCTCAGGATGGCGCAGGGAAAGTGACGCATCTTTACAGATGCGTCACTTTCTTGTAAATCTGCCCCTCTGGCTCTTAAGCCTTTAAGTGAAACAAGTTTCCCTGTCATTTCTGGAATGCGAGTCAGAATGATTCCAAATGCATTTGTGACTGATCAATAATGTCTCCTCAAGAAGATCGTTTGCTGAATGTGGGAATACAGAGTGTACATTTTTTCGATTCCTTGTAAGATTTTAGCAAGTCTAGCTTCCCTTTCACATTTTTAATGTGTAATAGACTCGGGCAGCATGGAATTCTTAAAAGAAAGCTTCAATTGGAATTGACATACCCTTTATAAGGAAAGCATTGGTGCCATATTTCAAAAGATTGAAAACCCTTCTGCGTCTCTTGACAACAGGGAACTGATTGTATGCCACAATCTATTGTTGTGTGACAATATGAAGCGCATTCAGCCAATTCAAACAGTTCAATCAACTTGCACCAAGTTCTTCAAAAAATCACTCACACGCTTAGCAGCCTGGAAGTACCTTCAGCAATTGACTGTCAAACCGGATGCAAATCTTGAGAAGGGCCCACCTGCCCTGACAAGCTGACAGCCACAGCGACCAGCCTTTTTACACCAAGCAAAACAACAACAAACAGAGAGCACTTCTGAAAATCACTGATGTGCTCCGGGAACACGCTTCCCTCCACCGACTAAAACAAAATGAAACTGTCAGTGCGGAGTGCAAGTGAGAGGGTGGCAAGAAAATATTTGATGTTCAGCTGAGGAAAAGCAGATATTTCTCTGCAGTGCAAGAGAACAACAGCTTCCCTCAACCCTTGGGGCAAGCGACTGAGAGGGGTAATCAGGTCTCACGGGGAAACAGAAATGCTTCAGAGGTTCCTCTTGCATTTTAAGGCAGAGCACGCAGAGTTTGGTCCCTGGAATCATGCATATAAAAGATTTTTATTTGGCTGCAAATTCCCCGGAAGGCACAGTTAAGAACTTACAAAAAAAACTGTCTGCGACCATGAGCCTCAGAGGACCTTTTTATGAAGGAGATACATATTAAAATATCCTGGTGGGGCAGGAGAGGAGTCAGCTGGGAAACTGCCAGAAAAAAAAAAACCACCATTTCATTTTTAGGATGACATACTATTTTATTTATAAAAAAATATCTCGGTATAATGTAACAGAAGCTGGATCATTTAAATTCAATGCAGGTAAATCTGAAGTGAATCATTGTTTTAGAAAGAGACGAGTTACTTGTTTAGAAAGTGTGGCTTCAAGCGATTTTTCGGCGTTTCTAATTTTTTTAAGCTTCTATAATAATGTTTTATTTGTATCTCGCGGTCAGGCTTATCCGCCACTTACTTCTGCTTCCAATTTGACTGTGAAATCCATAACCTCACCAGGGTTAAATATACCATATGAAGTCTACAATCCCACTGTCAAAATTACAGCTGTTAAGCTTTCCTATTTCGTCTGAGTCCTTGTTAAAAGTTTCAGAAGTAGATGAATAAAATACACTTCTGCTAATTCTTTTACAATTTATTGCACTTTTATGATCAGCTTTCTCGCATTTCATTCCAAAGACATTTTTTGATTTCATTCCTATTCATGTCTGAACCATATTGCTCTTTCCTAGCTCAAAAATAGTTTACAATAGCTGTTGGACTTTTTCGCAAGAACAAATAATTACTACAAATGTTGTTTATGTCACTGGCATGGTAGTGAATAAACATTTTATAATGCATCTAAATGACCAAATAGGCCATTTTCTAATATCTTGTGTTTTGGCCTATTTTGAACATGGAAATTACTCTAAATACGCTGAACTTCCTTCCAAAAGTAAAGATTCATATACAAAAGTCACATAAAGTTGAAAGATACAACATCTGAAACCAAATCATTTTTGGCCATTTTGAGGTTGCAATCATAACAGCAACTGAAATCCGTTTAGGACAGTTTTTAACACTGTCTGGCCATTCTAGTGATGGCATTAGAAAAATGGTGGTTTATTTTTGGGAGATCAAGAAATAAATAGACTCAAGAGCAAATGACTGGGAGGGGAAATTTTACGTTAGCCACTTCGCTGTGGAAAGCCCTAAAAAAACTCTGTAAATTGTCTGGTTTCAAAAAGTGGGACCTCGTAAGTAGAGAGATCCGCGGAGTCATCCTGCATGGTGGGTGCTGGGGGAATAGGGGGATGGGGGAGGAGGGATGGTGGTGAAAAAGCCCTAAAACAGGAATACCAGTTAGCGGCCACCAAAAGATATAAATATCTATAACTGACACGCACTCCAGATGGAGCAGGCAACCTGGATGGACCCATCCAAATATACCCTCCTGGAAAACTAGGTATTGCAGGAAGGAATGTATCAGAGACCAGTGTCACAACTTTATCGCACAATGATAAATCATGAGCCAGATTGCCTCTGACTCTTGTGAGCAAGGTGGGAGAAGGAAATCGGATAGCCTCTTATTGAGAGGTGGCCCTTATGCACCAGAGGGAAGTAGCAATTAAAGCTGGTCTGTGAATGATACAGTTAAAAATATGTCATCACATTTACTGTAATTGTAGCCAATTATTCAAAATTGGAATGGCGCTGAATCCCAACTGCCTACGATGCACCACAGAAGAGGGCACATTCCTGCATGCTGTTTGGGGATGCCCCAAGGTCAGCTTGTACTGGGGGGAAGTGATACAGGAGTTGGATGCTATCCTGGTTATCCTGGAGCACAAGATCCCAGGAATGTCCCACATGGTAATCCTTTGAATCCCAAGTGATGTGAACAGTCTGTGTAGACCCCTGGGGGTTTGCATGCTGGTTTTCATGGTTGCCAAGAGAGATGTGGCTTAGTTGTGGGGTCAGGCACAAGTTATGACTATAGCATTGTGGAAAGAGGGCATGAATATATGCATGGAAGTGCAAAGAGTGGTGTATGAAAGTAGGGGGTGCCCTAAGGAGCTTCACAGAGTTTGTGGACAATGGAGAACCTACTATAGTCTTGATGTGCTACAGGATGGTCCAGAGAACAGCGAAGCTCCTGACTGAAGCCACCACCCTCCAAGGGACAATATGGGAGGGGAGGATGCCATCGGCAGGGGTCACAACCGAGCAGTGCAGATACTGGGCAAATGGCTTCACAGAGGGTGGAGGTTGGAGGCTCTAATGTATGAATACAAATCTTTATCCTGCTGTACTGTAAACATTGTTCCATTCCTTTAAAATCAATAAAAAAAGTTATAAAAAAAGAAAGAAATATACTCAGACATCAGCCAAGAGAAAAAGTAGAGATAAAAGTGGGTGAGAAGCTGAAAGCTCAAGCCGGGCTCTTGCCTTAAGCCCGGCTCTGGTTCAGCTTGAAGTTCAGTTGGAACCTTCAGCCCTATAACGTGCAGAGCTTCCGTGTGGTTTCTGCCTGCCACCCTCACACTACCCTCATGAACAAAGAGGTGAAAGCAAAGCATAACACTTTATTCAAAAAGGAGAAACTAATAGATGCTCATTTAGTGACTGATTTGTACACAGTGAAACCAGAAAACTCAGATTAATTGTGCCTTCCCCTCTTAACCAAAATGTGTGATCTTAAGCAAATATTTCAGTTATCCATCCTCTTTTTCTTCACTACTGTATTTGAAAACACCTTCAAATACATGAGTCTAGAATACCTTCTGTACAAAAAATGTTTTGTGTTTGATTTAATAGACTACAAGGTTGCTCTATCAGGGCACAAACAGGGTTCACATGACAACTGTCTTGCCTCTTCATTCACTAATGGCACTCTCGCCATGGTGGGGACAGGGCAGAAATGGTTCCAAGTTCTAGTTTAAAAACTTTTATTAAGTACTGCAGTTCTATAATGTGACATATTAATGTCAATGTTTCCACATGTTAAAGAAATCCACTTTTTTGAATTTTGAAGAGACTTTATCATATTTTACGTAATGTTTCGGGTCTCGGCTCATGCACAGAGTCTAAGAACCAAGCCAGACCCTTGACTTGGCTCTGACTCACCCTGTTGATTTTTTGAATTACTACCTCTAGGTAGAGACAGAGAGAGAGGCAAAGGCAGTGGGATGGGAGAAAGAGTGCGAGAGTGAGAGCAAAAACAAGGAGGGAGAGAGGACAATGGAAAGAGCAAAGAATAAAAAAAGAGAAATAGAAGGAGAGGTAGAAAGAGAGTGAGAGGAAGAGAGAGGAAATGGGAGAGAGAAAGAGACAAAAAAGAGAACATTAGATTTAAAAAAGATAGCATTGCAGTGTGTGAGAGAGCGGAAGAGAACAGGAAGAGCATTAGATAGGTCCATCAGGAGAGAGAAAGAGAGAAACAGAAATTGAGTGAAAAGGAGTCAACAGGCAAGTCAGATTGAAAGCAAGAAAGGGAAACAGAGAATTAGGAGTTCAAGAGAAACCAAAAAGACAGAGTTATTGCAAGAGAGCCAGGGAAAGAGGGAGGGAGGAAGGAAAGAAAGAAGGAAAGGAGAGAGGAAAGGACAGAGAAAGGGAGGGAGAGAAGGGCTGTAATGTAAACCCAGCTGGATGTCTTGCTTTTTTGTCATCGTCAGCCTTCACTGTAGCACAGGTTGGTGGCAGCAAGGCTGGGTTAACAGTGCTCCTAGACATGTATGCCAGAATCCCTGCAGTGAGCCGCTGAGTTTCAAGCCTGTCAGCTAACACATGGACAGCGGTTCTATCAAGCAGCAGTGCATGCAGTGGACAAGTAGTTTACTAAATGCTTACAACTATTTAGGATGTTCGACAAGTTAAACCTGTTGTGCTCAATGAAAAGCACACGTTATAAGTTATGGTACAAGAACAAGATGGTGGATGGACTCTTTCTCATTTCAAGCTTAGTTCTTTCAGGTAGCCAGCTGCAGGGAAGACACATGGACTAAACATTTTTAATAAAAACCTTTGGATCCATTGTGTTTGCTGCTGAACAAAAGGCCAGCAGCAGTGCTGGTTACACGAACAGCACTTCAAATTAGGAGAATACATTTGCAGCGCCGCCTCAGGTAGGTCAATCTGTTTATGATTGGTATTGTGTGTTTTTCATTTTTTTTAAATTTTTTTTAATGTTGCGTTAGTTCAACAAAAAAGGCAGCATGATCAAACAAATGCAAGCTTTTATAACCTTTTGCATGTCTTGACATGGTTGTGAGAATTAACCAATTGTTTGTGTTAGACCTGTCAGCCTTAGGGTGGTCTTCCCCTAAATGTTTTGCCTTCCTCTTCCTATTATTGCTGACTTTGGTTTTGTTGGCCTTAGGACTCTGCACAGTTTACCATTGCTAACCAGTGCTAATGGGCTTGTGCTCTCTGCTCAAAACATGGTAACAGTGACATATACCCGATAGTCACATTTAATTTATTTGTAAGCTCCTAGCAAAGTGGTACTATGTGTACCCGGGGCTTGTAAACTAAGGGGCTTATTTACAAGCCCCTTGTGCCGATAGTGAGTCACTTTTAACACGGAAAAAAGTGGCATACTGGGGGCGTAAGGGGCCTGCAAATAAGCCCCTAAATGCTACTAGTGGGCCTGCAAACACTGATTGTGCAACCCACTTAAGTAGCCCTTTATACTTGTCTCAGAATTGCCATTGCAGCCTGTGTGTGCAGTTTCAAACTACCATTTCAACCTGGCAAAATAAACCTTTTGTCAAGCCTAAACCTTCCTTTTTAATACATATAAGTCACCCTTAGGGTAGGCCCTCATAGCCCATAGGAAGGATGCAGTGTATTTATAAAGTTGGACATGTCCTTTTAAGTTTTATATGTCCTGGTAGTGAAAAACTCTTAAATTCGTTTTTCACGACTGCAAGGCCTCCCTCTCCTATAGGACACCATTGGGTTATCTTATTACATTTAATAAGTGATATCTTTCAATAAGGAGCAGGTAGGAATGTTGAGTTTGTTCTCTAAAGAATTGTAATTTAAAATCCTTTTTAATGGGAGAGTTTTCTCAGCAGACTGAACTCAGTCCTGTATCCATTTCGTGCTTCATTGTGGTTGGCCTGAACTTGCGACTTGCACAACGGTCTACAGTGACCAGATTACCGCAGTTGGTGCTTTTAGCTTCTTAGCGCTTGATTTTTACAAAATGTTTAAAATTGCATATCTCCGTGTATACTAATTGGATTTTTGTCCTTTTGGTGTCAAATAATGTATTAAATGTTACTTTAGTTTTCTAAATTAGCATGGGATTTTGTTTTGTGTTGTGTTTTAACATTATTACTGTTTGTGTGCTGCATAAATACATTACACATTGCCTCTAAGGTAAGCCTGACTGCTTTTGTGCCAAGCTATTAGATGGTTAAGCTCGGACTAATTTGGGTTTTTCTTGTGTTTCACCCTGACAAGATTTGGTTGCTGCTTGATTAGGGTTTCACCCTACCTCAATCAGTAACCCAATTTCCTACAATTTGGATTCCACATTAATTATAAACTTACAAAGATAAAAGATTTAGATGGCAGTGGATGTGTAGAACTGAGATTAACTTTGGCCACTACAGTATGAAATGGGGTTCACAGCTTTCCAAAGTCCCTGGTAAAGAGGCACTACCAGTGTCCAGGGCCTGCAAATTAAATGCTACCAGTGGGCCTCCAGAACTGTTTGTGCAACTCACTTAAATAGTCCTTTAAACATGTCTTAGGTCTGTCCAGTTTTTAAACTGCCATGTTGACCTGGCAAAACAAACCTTTTGCCAGGCTTAAACCTTCCTTTTTAATGCATATTGGTTATCCTTAGGGTAGGCCCTGGAGAGCCCAAAGGGGAAGGTGCAATGTAATTTAAAAGTTGGACTTGACCGTTTAAGTTTTACATGTTGTGGTAGTGAAAAACACTTACATTTGTTTTTCACCACTGCAAGGCCTACCTCTCCGACAGGATAACATTGGAGTTATCTTTTACATTTAATAAGCTGTAATTTCCAAATGGGAGCAGATCACCAGTTTATGTTTAGTGTCTTTGGATTTGTAATGAAAAATCCTAACTAATGGTGAAGTCGGATTTTAGAAAGCTGGCATTTTCATGACTGCCTGCAGCCTGTCTATGGGTCTCATGACTGGGTGTAGTTGACAGTTGGGCTTTGTGTATTCTTCCCAGACAGTCAAACACAACAGGGAGCTTAGGTGTGTCTGAATGGGCCATCACTGGCAGGGTGGGTGGAAGGAGCTGGACATAGCCCCACTTACGCTTGAACAGGCTGTGTCCTGCCTCCACACAAAGTCTGCATACTCCATGTAGTTAGTCTGTAGCCAGGGCAAGAAAAGCAGTGCACCTGTGCAGTTCAAAGGCATGCCTCTAGAAGCTTCTCCCCACTTCAAAGGTGCAGCTGGGTATAAATATTGGATCCCAGACACCAACTCTTCAGTACACATCTGAACCTGTGGATACTCTGCCTGGAAGAGTGGCTGCTGTGCTGCTGAAAGGACTGCCACTCTGCTGGACTGCTGCTCTGAAGGACGTCTGCTCTGCTGTGCTGACCAGCTGCCCTCTTGCCTGGCTGAGCAGGACTGGACCTGCAACTCTGAACCCAGGACCCCAGAGTGACTTCAAGGGCTAGTTATCTGGCCGCCAGATCAGAAGCCTCAGGGACACAACATGCTTCCAACAACCTTGTACCCAGCACCTGGACTCTGCCATCTGTGAGTCCTGTCATTCCAAGTGGTACCACCACAGTCCTGGACCCTTGGAAGGGGGCCTGAAGGTGCTGTGCCAAGCCCAGCTGTGGTCCCCATTGGAATCGACGCAGAGCGATGCAAAGCCCCACAAAGCATCGCCGCATGGCTGCCAGCTCACCGCAACTGACCCAAAGTCTCACCAAGCTATGCTGCACAGCTCTTCGGAACTAACGCAAAGCCCCGCAAAGCCTCTCTGAACAGTTTTATCTGAACCAACGCCATACGATGTAAAGTCATGCAAAGCAAAGCTGTTCAAACCACACACTAGGATTTAAGGTACGGTGTTTAGCGGACCTAAGTGGACCCCTGAAGCCGACCCACCCTCCATCGTGGTCTGCCTGAACTTGTCACTTTGTCCCATTCCAGTGCGACCAGATAACCACACTTGGCACTTTGTGTTTTTTGCCACTATTTTCACTGGAACCTTTTAAATTGCATATCTCCAGTCTACTGACTAGATTTTTTGTTGTTTTGGTCTTCTTTTGGTTTGTTTATTAAAAATAGCTCTATTCTTCTAACCTGGTGTGGATCCTTTCTGGTTGGAGTTTTTCACTTTAATACTGTTTGCAGTGTTGCAGAAATACTTTACACATTGCCTCTAAGTTAAGCCTGACTGCTCTGTGCCAAGCTACCAGAGGGTTGAGCAAAGGTTAATTTAGGGTTTGCTTGTGCCTGACTCTGACAAGGATTGTGGTTCCTTCTTGAGTAGAGTTTCACCCCCCTCAACAAGTAACCCAATTTCTCACACCTGTCATCTAGAATTGTACCAGTCACTTCTCAATGTACTCATATGCTCAGTGGGGTAGTCTTGACTGCTTTTGCTTGCTTGTTGTTGGGGAATCAAATGCCAGAAAAGTATGAAATGCCATGATTAATAAAGACGCAAGAGGACACAGAGATGGAAATGGTTACTAATATATTCAGGAAGTTTGTCAGTGTTTCCTATGCTGTGCCTACCACTGAATGGATGTGTTTGAACAACCCTGACAGTTTTGTGGTCAATAAATGTGGGTAAATCCAATCAGTGGATGGTCATAATAACATTTAACACCGCCAAGGAGTAGAACTTTATTGCAAAACAATGTAAAAATATCCTGATTTCTGTTGACAGACTGGAGTAAAGTGTTTGCATAGATTTGATAAATTTGAGAACTCATCATGTAGCTCACCAAACTCCTCACCTTGGCCTACTAGCAGCTGTTCCCAAGGGTGTTAACCTCATTTGAATTTGAGACTGCTGCCCAGGCATGATGGAGAGAAAATCTCACTGCAATAGAGTGAGCCAGAAAAGCGACATAGAAAAACCACCCTTCTTATATGGTGTCAACATAAAGAAATGAAGGTCCAACTCAACTAAAATAATAATTTGAAATGTATTATGTAACCCACAGAAAAGCATCACATGTAGGATAGGTCTCTTATGAGGCAATCACAAGTTAGAAGACATAATTGTAGTCGTCACAGTGAAGAGGAAAACTAAAGACAAGAAAGATCCAAGCAGTGGAAGGTGTCCATGCAGGGCCAATTCTTGTTCTCCTTTAACTATATTGATGCTAATACTGTGACATCCTTGCAACACAAATACATCCAGAAAATATGCTCTCAAATCAGCTAATGTTCCTTAAGAGCGAGATAAGAATACCTTTAAGAACGTTTTATTTTGCATCTACAAGGTTCCTCCTACCCAGCTGTTATAATGTTATCCTAGCCATAAAGAATAATATATATGTTTTTTAATTACTTCTTTGCGCTACACTTCATCCATATGAAATATAAGCCCTGCAAATAACAAAACAAAATGTTACTATTATTCAACTTTGGAATAATAGAATGCTTAGTTTATATTGCCAAGATTCAAACTTATGACCTTCAAAGCACTGCAGTTATCAGAACTGATTTTAACTCGCTGAGCTATTTGATTCACAGAGCTTTTTTACATGAGCAGTTGTTACTTGCTCATGGAAATCCAGGAGTAAGTCACACCACTCCATGTATACAACACAACTACTCACATATAAAGCTTTATAGATAAAAGGCCCTGAGTGCTATGGCTACTCTACCCCTTTTGCTTGTAAGCTGGGTTTGTAAATAGAAGGCTTCATTCACAAAATAAAGTTATTTATGGAATTATCAAAGATTTCAGGATGTACGCCTGGAAATCTGCTGCAGTTCCATGTGTACTTCTTGGAATCTACTGAGAATTGGCTGACACTGCCTAGTCAAAGTCACCACTTCCTTTTGAAGCCCACTTCCTTCAGAATATAGAACCATTCTTGGTCATCTCTTTTTGCAAAGGTTCACCTTTCACATTTGAGTTAGTACTTTAATTGCTCAGTTTGTTCAGATATTCTGTAAATTATAAACTGCAGTTGTTAACGATTACCAAGAGGATGGTGTCTCATAACTGTTTAAATATTTTTCTAATTATATATATTTTTTTTGCCTTGGAACCATATGCTCCTAGCCTATTTGGAGCTTCATGAATCTGCTAATAAGATGAAAGAAAATAAAAGCCCTGCATTGGATGAGTGTTTGAAGTGAATGGTAGGGGTTTTAAGCAAGCAAGCAAATAAAGTGAAGGGTTGACTGTTATACGTCAGTCAACCTGTGTGCTTCTACAAACCTCCATCTTTTGTTTTGGTGAGTGTATACATGGTTGTGCTTCAACATGTGAATGCAACTTAATAGAGGAAGCTCTTTTTTCAAAACTGTTTCAGCTTCCACCTACTCCCACATTGCATATGTGTCCTTGCAATGTGCAAATTATGATAGACTGAAGAAGTGCAATGGTGCTTTCGGTAAAATATTTCATGCACACTTTCAAAACATAAAATAGGAAAAACATTAATATTTAAAATGGTGCGCACACTCACACATAAAAAAGAATCAAAATATAACCACACACACACCTGCTGTTTACATACAAATTTGAAATAAGTGGGACAGGAAGAATATAGGTTGCAAGCAATTTCCGGAAAAACTGCAGCCAGGAGCACAGCTTAGGTATTTGATGCCCAACACCAATCAAGCATTAGAAAAAAGAGACAACTAGACCACACATGAATGAATACAAGAGAAGAAAGAAGACGGAGTTGCATAATTTTGGCTTTCTTCTTTTCCGTTGGGTAGGCCACATTTATATTTGCATTTGGCCAAATGTACTCATGTGACACAATAATACTAAAGAGAAATGGTGCTCTAAAGGTATAGAAGGTGCATTTATTGTATGTTTTTGACATATATACATATGTGTGCATGTTAATGTTTTTCCTCTTCAGAGACATCTGGACTGCTGATATTAATTTTCTATAGGTTTAGATTGCAATGTGGTGTGCTGAAATGCATTTAATGCTGTGAATTCCCAAGGGATTAGTGATAATGAATCTTATGAGTGTTTAATGCTTTCTTTATGAGTTGTGACCAGTTGTTGTTTCTGTTTAACAATACATGAAATAGTTTATTGTGCCACATATAAGAGTTCAGTATCGTTTATATGTGGGTTGTAGAATTAAAATGCATTTAAAGAAAATTGTTAAGTTAGCCTGATTGTGGGCCTTAAGCTTATAGTCGAGACATTTAATACTAACATGAAAGTTGTTTTTTTGCATGTTTTTCTCCTCTGCAGGTGCAGACTAGAGTCATTCATTAGTTAATAGAAAGCACATTGTATTTCATAGATAGTAAGGCGAGGAAGAATTGGCAAGGTTGAATGATTTTAATGGAGAACGAATGGGAGTCTTACCAGTTGGTACTATCAGACGAAGGGAGGAATCCAAAGATGCTTTTTAAGCGGAGACTGGAATATGGGAGTAGTGTTCAAGGCACCAAGTTCTTTCTTGGACACTGGAAAAGTACTGTGATGTGTATGAAGTCATATTTCTCAAATGTTCTTTGTGCATTTTAATTAGTGAACCTGCCTTGGGTTAGTCAGATTCCTTTTTAGACATGGAGAGGTACAGACCTCTCTTGAAATCTCTGATTCTGTGACTTTATGCTATGCATAACTCTATACTTAGAGAACTTCTACAGAGGTTTTGATTCTGACACCTTTCTTGCTTCCTTGATTCATTAGGGCTTTCCTTATCCTTACTTTAGTGTAGGGTTTAGTAGATGTTGCAAGTCTTTTCCATGTATGGGGAGAAGGTTTGAAACCATTTGTCTAGTCATCAAATCCTTTTTCTTATATCTTGTATTGCTGCCACTGAAATTCTTATATACTCTTTCCTGTTGAGGACCAATATTGTAGGGTACTTTGGTCTCCCTTTTGTTATCTTATATTTTTATACTATGCTTTTTAGATTGATATATATCAGTCTGGCTTTGAGTTTGTAATAAACCTTTTAACTTCAACCTATTGACTCAGACTTTTATTGTGTGGTCCTCATGATCACACTGTACTTTAGGATGTTGTTAACCCATTTTCCTCTCAGGGTACTAAAAAGGTCTATTGACCAGAATCATATTAGAAGGACCGGCCCAGAGTATTCTCAAGAGGAAACCCTGGTTGGGAGGGTCATGATGTGCTACTCTGAGATGGACCCTACGCAGGCTGACTCGTTTGAAGGGCTCTACTATTTAGAACTATTACTTACAGATCCTTCTCTAGCTTCTTAACAACAAAAAAGAAGAGGATTTCTCTTATGTCATTGCTCCTTCTCTTCTTATGAGCTTTATTGCTTTGTTTGCGTTTTTTCCATATTTTTTCAATACTACTTTAGAGAGTGTTGAAGTATAGGTTTGCTTATTGGTCATCGGTGATGATTTACGATGGGTGGTCGGGGCACAGTTTCGAGGGGCATGCTCTCACAAGGGCTGTCAATCCATCGATAGCTCAGAGGGTTGGGATGATTCCTTCCCAAGAACGTGGGGGGTGGGTTTTGGGGGGAGGTGGAAGGGGTTGGGAGGGGTGGTCACATTAGATATCTGGGTGATGATGAGAATAGTGTGTTCCTTATTTGTGGTGGGTTGGGGAGTAAAATAAGTCAGAATGTTCTAAATTTTTCAAAAGTATACATACTGTCTATATTTGTATTTCAATGTGGTTTTGAGGGTTCAGGATAGCCCAGCATAATCTCTCAGACTTATTGCTAGGATTACATGTATGAACTGGAATGTTTCTGGTTTAAATTCTCGAAGTAAGCAGCAGTTGGTTAGGGAGGAAATTGGGACTTATAGACCCCATCTGCTAGCTCTAACAGAGACTCATTTGGCATATAAGGATCATCTTCTACTTAAACAGCTGGGTTATGATATAATTAGTTTTACTTTACAAACAGTTTCTATCCATGGGGTTGCTATATTACCTGCAAAGAATTTCCATTGTAAAGTTTTGAAAACTGTAGCAGACCCAAGGGGAAGATGGGTACTGGCACAACTAATATTTTATACCCAGAGGTTTGTTATATGTGTAGTTTATGGGCCAAATATTGATGACCTGGAGCTACTGGATATGCTTTTCTTAGAGCTTTTGGACTGGGTGGGAGAACTGATTCTAATGGTTGATTTTAATTGCGTAATGGATTATGGCATTGACAACACTAATCTTAAAACTACCCATCGTATGACTAGGACTAGGGCATCAATTCACAACTTGATCCAGCTACACGGGCTGTGTGATACATGGAGGACTGTATACTAGGCAAACCTTTTATTCATGTTCACATAAACACTACTCCAGGATCGACATGTTTTTTGTTGGGAGGCCTTTACTGGCAAGTGCAGAGATAGAAGTATGTCCCAAAATTATGTCTGATCATAACCCACTTTTATTTACATTTTGTTTTATCAATGCTAGAGTTAGGCGATCAAAATTTTCATTTCCTTGTCATTCTTTTGTCTAACGCTGACTATGTAAGCCACATCTCTGGCTTATTAAAGGAATTTCTCATTACTAATACAGGAACAGTGGCACCTTCAGTTGTCTGGGATACAATGAAGGCATTTATTTGTGGTATTACACTACAGTATATTATCAAACAAAACAGAGTGGCTATTGACAATGTGCATTCATTGCGTCAAGAAATTCTTCAGCTTGAAATATTGCATGCCCAAAAGTTTGTTCAAGGTGGCACTGATGAGCAGGTTATTTCTCTCCAACTAATTAAAAAAAAATCTTTGTCTGGGTGTGATTTAAAAAAACAGATAGCAGCTAGGTTTGCCAAGAATAAAGCTCTGCAATATGAATACAGGGACAGGGTCAGTCGAGTTTTAACTCATCAAATTTCTGATTGGCATTCTAAATGTACGTTCCAATCCATTAAATGTATGGATGGTATATCCCATACGAATCCTGACTCTATTATGGAGCAGTTTTCTCTGTTTTATCAGGAGTTATACTATCAGCCTCACATAGTTAGTCAATCTGAGATGACGAAATATATACATAAGTGAAGGCTGCCCCACTTAGGGGACGATCAGGCTGGTATGCTAGAGGCGGAGTTCTCTATGGGCGAGGTGGAGGCTGCCCTGGCAGCTCTCCCATCAGGCAAGGCAGCGGGGGAGGGTGCTCTACCTTTAGAGTTTTATAAAGTGTTTAAGGATATAATAGCTAGTGAATTCTTAAAGGTGACTCAGCATATCCATGATGGTGGGGAGATTCTGAACTCTTGGAATGTAACCAACATTATGGTATTTCTGAAAACAAGCAAGCCTCTGGAGGACATGGGGTCTTATCAACCTATCTCCCTGATCAACTCGGACCCAAAATGGTTTGCTAAGATCTTAGCTATGAGACTGGCCCCTCTTCTCCTGATGCTAGTCTCCCAACAACAGTATGGGTTTGTACCGGGAAGGGACACTACTAGCCATACCAACACAGCAATTGCGGCATTCGATGAAGCAGTGTAATCTAACACTAGATTAGGTATATATTATTAGATGTCAAGAAGGCCTTTGATCGCATGGCCTGGGAGTGTATGTGGGCTATGTTAGGTGCTTTCGGTGTCGGGGATACATTTATTCAACTGTTACAGGCACTATATAAGACCCCACGTGCCAGGGTGGCATAATCTGGGAGGTATTCAATTATATTTCAGATATACTGCAGAACCCGATAGGGGTGTCCGCTGCCTCCTCTAATATTCGCTTTGCATATTGAGCCATACTTACGATCCTTATGTATGAGGCAGGTATCTGGCCATTGATGCTCGGTGGTCATGAACTCAGACTTACAGCATACGCAGATGATGTGGCTGTTGTGCATTAAATCCATTGACTGCATTGGCACAGGTCGTCAAGGAGGCCATTGATTTTGGCAGGATTTCAGTGTATAAGCTTAACATTTCTATAACACAGGTTCCATTGAATTTTGAGCCAGACGCCCCAAAGTTAGGGGTAATCTCAACTGCTTTTTATCTCGGTGTCAAATTGTGCCCTGAGGTTGGGGATATAATCAGACTGAATGTTGAGCCCTTGTTATTATCTGTTATTGCCAAAATAAAATCATGGAACAAACTCCCACTTAGTATTATTGAATGATGCAACATCGTTAAGATAAATATTCTCCCAAAATTTCTTTATCTGTGCAGGGCAATTCCTTTACAGGTCTCAGATTCTTTTTTTAGACGCCCAGAAGGTGCTATTGTAAGTTTTCTCTAGGGTTATAAGCGGGCGAGATTAATAATCCAATTTATGAAGCTTCCATATAAGCAAGGGGGGGTTTCAACTTTGTGATTTTAAATTATATTTTTGGCTCCCTATGTAGGGCGTTTGCGTAGGTTAATAATCCCAGCAGATCCAGATCCAGCAGTCTTTTGTTATCTGTTAGTGTTGGGGGTACAATATAGGCTTTTTTTAATCAGTTGGGGGATCCAAATTACAGCGGAGGCTCCTCCACTAAGGCGGAGGTGCATCGCCTCACTGCCTTCTAGCAGCAAAAGAAAGGAAAAAATAAATTGATAATAACGTAATGTTATTATCATTTTATTTTTCCTCCTGCTGCAGCAGCTTGCGTGAGGGGGTGGGGCGAAGCTGAAGAGCCCCTGGCTGAGCCCCGTGGTATGGCGCTCAGACCAATCCCAACTCTTCATTGCAGCATTTTGATTTGTCAGGGGAGCCTGTGTGCCGGGTGCTTCCTGTTCCTGGAAGATGAGAGCAGGAGCAGAGACATGCAGGACCCGGCAGGAAGGTAAGTGTTTTTTTAAATTGTTGTGACCCTCACGCCCCCCTACACCACTCCGCCCACCCCGCCACCCACAAGCCGTGCCGGCCGCCACTGCCAAATTGCTTTTTTTTATTATTGGTATTTTTATTGGAGAGCAAACAACACACATGCAATTGGCAGAGCCCAACATTTCAGAATTATTTTAAGTTGTTGCGTTTAGCCAATCAATAGGTAATAATGCATATTTTGTGGGCTTCATATATACCGCTGCAATCCGCAGCTGTCTTGTAAGCTGCTGTATGTGAAGCAACATGCAATACTGAGACGACTTGAATGGCTTCTGCTCATTTGCTAGATTACAGGCAAACTATGGGCTCCCTAATCACTTTTAAAAAAAATATATCTACAAGTGAGGGACTACTTCCTGGCAGGATGTAAATATTCAATGGATCTGGAAGGTACAGAGTTAATGGTACATTTTTATAAAGTAGGCAAGAAACCATTGATAAGCCCGGTATATCAGGCCTTCTGTCAGTGATAATGTGCTACTGGCATCAAAATGAAGTGGGCTACTTACGTCTCACATTTTTGTGTCTGAGATAGAGTGGGCATTGGAGATTGTGGCAAGATTGGTACACTCTATTAATCTGAAACTACAACAATTTAAGACTATCTGTCTTTTATATTACACCCCAGAAAGAATCTCCAAATGGGGTGCCAATGTATCTGTGGTTAAAACTAGGTGCCCTAAATGTAGTCAGCTTCGCTGTATGCCCAGCCTTTCAGGATTTTTGGACTGGTGTAACTAAATTAATGTCTTCCTGCCTAGGTTTCCAGGTTTCATTATCTCCTAAAGAGATCTTGGTGGGAGTTAGGTTTCAGTATGATGAGGGTATTAAGTGCCTAATGACAAGAATGATAGTCTGTGCCCGGTTATGTGTTGCTCTGGTATAGATTTTTGACATTCTCCCTAAGGCAACGGAATGGTGGGCCCTTCTGAGACGAATTTTTGAACCAGAGCTCGCCCTGGCCAAAGCTAGAGGCCCTGTCCCTCTGATGAAGTTTGATAAAATGTGGGTGGGTCTTAGCTGGGATTTTTTGAATTATATTACTGATTGATTTTGTTCATTTAAGTTGATTTTCAGAGTGGGGCCCAAGATCGTTTGGGTGTATTGGGGATATCCTAGCTCTTGATCATATTGCTGTATGGTATGTTTTATATCTGTTGATATTGGCTTTTATGATATTTTGTACGAAAATGTGTTTATTGAGTATTACGTATTGAACATTTCTGACTTGAAATAATAGAGAAATTTAAAAAAGGAAGTGTCATGAAAAGTGAATTACTATTTGAGAGATTTGAGATTAGACAAGCATGAATCATAGGACATCAAATGTTGACAAGCCATAACCAGTGGCAAACAATTCCATTACAAGCTAAGCAGAATTATGCTTTAATTCACACACAGAGAAGGTAGGAACGACTTCCACTAGAGGGGTACACAGAAGAACAACTACAGGCTTTTTCCTATCAGGGTGGAGTATTTTCACCGGCCGATCATTGGTCAAATGGAGAACGTAAGAGGAATGTTAACAAAAAAATAAAGACTACAGAATTCCTTTGACATAATTTGTTCTAGTCTCAACTCTTGTGCCAAGGGCATGCATAGATTACCACTGGCCTTCTCTTCTATGCACGAACTAGTCAGACTGAAAGTGAGTGCAAAGCAATTGATCATTTAGGGGAAGAAAAATGTGAGTAAATGATATATGTATAGCGGAGAACAAGGAGAATGTTCTATAACAATTAGGAATGGGATCACAGGTGTCATAAAGAAATAACAATAATAACGAATATCATTGGGTTCAGTAGAAAATTTGTTGTGAAACGGGATTTATGAAGAGAGGGTTAAGGTGTCAACTGGAAAGAGAGGACTAAAGGTGGCATCTTTGGAAGGGCAAGACGGATATATTCTGACCAAGAATCAGACTAAAAGTAGGCCAGTGCAACATTTAAATAACGCTTTAAACATTTTCTTTACATAAAATCTGTGAAATTCACAAAACCTTTGCATTCTGCAATTTTTCATCATATTTTGGTTGCTGAAGCATGAAAATGTCTTGCAGAGAGGAATTTTTTACTCACACCAGTCTCTTGCCAGTATTACATTCCTTTTTTATTCAAGCTAGACCCTGGCATTAAAATTTCAAATGAGGTGATGCTAAAAGCTTTAAAGGCTGCACTCAGCTTGTGGTGTAGAGTTAAGAAGATCCTGGGTATCAGTTACTACTCAGATTTTTCACCAGTCTGGGTCTCCTTGGGTACCCCTGTGTGCATGATGGAAGCCATGAGTGATCCCCTTAAGAAGGCTGGGATAGCAACTTGGGGATAATTGATTACAGTTCAGGGGCCATTATAGTGGGAGATACTCAAGGCAAGGACTGACAGTTCCCTCTCTAGATTTAAATACCTGCAACTCTCCTCGTGATATGTAAGCGCTAAGCAGGAGATTGGTGGAGACTGGGAAACAGAGTCGCTCATGCAAGAAATTCAGCCTAATAATAAAGAAGTATCCATATGGTATTGGGAGTTTTTGGACACCGCCGATAAAGCTCTGGAGGCTTCATATTTGGTTTCGGAGGGGTTGATTCCAAAGGCGATATTCCACGTCTGTAGTCAGAATCTTTAAAATTGTTGCATTCTATGGTTAAGCCGGCGAATTTAAAAAGGAATAATTTGTTTACTCTCAATAGAATTTATTGGACTCCCCAAAGGCTGTCTAGATTTGTACAGAACCCGATCACTACATGTAGACGATGCGGCCACCCCAAAGCAAATGACGAGCATATGTTTGCCACCTGCCCCTTGAGCTGCGAATACTGGGACATTTTGTGCAATCTTACCTCTGACATTTTGGGAGGTAAAATTGAGTTGATCTCGGTGCTGGTGTTGTCGGAAGTAGACACTGTTTCTTTCTGCCATCTGGGGAGAACTCAGTGATGTTTGATGTTTTTCTTGTGCTGTTGGCCAGAAGGAAGATATGTAACCATTGGTTAGATCCGACACCTTCCCCGGAAGATTGGCTCAAGGCGGTTCATCATTCTGTGGGATGGATTTGCAGACTACCTCAGGACGGACGGAGGCTATTTGGGCTGATTTCCTGAGATGGAGTGGCGGTGTCTTGGTCCCGGAAAGTCGATCTGTCCTATGATTCCATCTAACACCAAAACAGTATGGGTGTTTTTGCCCAGTTTGGTGGGGTGGGACCACCGCAAGTGCATCAGGTGTAAGAATGGTCTTCCCCCCTTAAATGTTCACCTGAGATAGCAGTAGCTTTGGTGGTATGAGGACAAAAAAAAGAGGTTAATGCTAAAACCCATCTCACACCATTCATATAACTACAGATAATTTCCACAATTTTTTGTGTGGAAATATGACAGAAGATTTTGCACCACCTTATACTATTATAGTGAATAATGCATAGTCAGGTGTTTCAGACTACTTTTAGAGATCAATGCGATGATAATTATCCGAACACCATTGTTTCTATGCTTATTTCGAATATTCACCAATGACTGGTAACCAGATGCTCACAATTGGCTATTTTTCAAGTACTCTAATGTAAATTATAGAGATCCTTTGTGTGCCCTCATTGCACACTTAGAAATGTAGCAAAATGAGAAAGACTAGCAGGGTGCCACATGGAAAAGGCTCAAAGGAGCCCCTTTGCCAACGGTGAACCCTTTATGCTCTGTGGTCGAACTTGGGATGATCGACATCAATGCACCGGAAGACAGCAGCTCAATTGGTCATTGGCATTTTTTTATCATGATTTTAAAGCATATATGTTAAGAAGATAGAACCCACAGCAGGCCTTTTGCTTTAGAATGTGAACATTTTTATCTTGGTATCCTGTGGGAGGATGGCCTTTCACTGAAATACATCAAAGTCCCTCCATCTCCTTACAAGTTGGAAATCAATTCCAGAAGGACAATTTCCCTTCATCGGATGAATACGTACGCCACAAGAGGGAATGTGCAGCATAACCCTGGTTTATCTTTTACACCATGTAAAAAAAGCATCTTGGTCCTATGAGATTCGGATATTCCTTCTAAAGATATTGGAACCCGTCTTTGTCCGATGTATGTATTATTCATTGTGTCAGCCACACTGAAAGATCCCAGCAAGGTAGTCGCAATCAGCAGAGAACAGCAAAGAAAGCCTGCTCCTCTGTGCTTTCCAACAGAGATATTCAGAGACCCAGTCTTGATAAGTCATTTTATGACCTTGGCTCCCATGGGGTCCTTGACTCAAGATTTCTGTGCTGGATATTTACACTGTGTAAGGATCTTTTTCAAACTTTATAATGTAGATGTTTTTATGTTCTTTATTCATTGATTGACAATGTGTCTGAGTTACTTTTTATAATGTGGTTGATGGTTTCCTGTTTCTTCCGGTTTTACTTTATTAGGGCCATTCAAATAATGTAGTCGCACAAGACAAAATTGGCTATATTATGTGCAATGAAATGCAAATTAGGCTGCAATCTTGCAGAGCCTGTATCCTTTAAAAATAACTCTCTAGAACAGTAGATTTCAAATATATTCTGCATGTGTCTCCCTAGGTGGTACTTTAGCATTCAAGACATTCGACCTTACAAATTATGCCACATATGTGCCATAGGCTGAAAGTTTGAGTGCCTTGTAGAAATAAGTGCTGTTTTGAAGCTTTGATGTGCTTATTATAGTGAGCTAACGATACAAACAAAAAAATCATAAGAGGGCACCATTTTATCCACACCATAAGGATTACATTTTATTTGAAGCACAATCGCTCCCCCACTCCATCAAAAAGTGGATGTTTACACTACCTGAGATACAGCGTAACCCCATTAAATGACAGAGTATAGATGAGGGTAATCAGTTACCTTTTGTAAACTATCTCCTGTGTGTTGGAATTTTAACATGTTTTCATCTGCTCAAGCTAGAAATGTTTTTGTTAAAATCTGCAAACTATGCAGATTATTGATTATGTGACAAATGTCACAAATCCATATTTTTATGGAAAATTCTGCAGCCAGACAATTAAGCTTTTCCAATGGCCCTGCCTGTAGCAAACACCATCCAGCAACACATGTTACAGAACGAGTTTCTAATTGTTTTGTTACAGTTTACTTATGACATTACTATTCACATATTATACGTAAATGATGTAGTTACTATTGTGTAGTAACTTATTACATTGAATGTTGACGTCACTATGCCTGTAGCCAAAACTGCAGACACTGCGAAAGGCAGGTCACAAAGCAGAATTACAACTGCTGCTTAAACTATGAAAGGGAGAAGCCAGACATTCTGAACTACATTTCCCTGAAAAGAATAGTCTTCAGCAGAAAACATATAAGTCAATATATTTATTCTTAGCAGGTGACATTTCATTGCACGAACAGAATCAAGAACTACAGCAGTTTTTTTAAAGTGACTTGCATTAAAATTGTTTATAGTATGCATCCCCAACATACAGCTAGATGCAAATTGTTGCATTTATTTTTACACTACAGATTTCGAAATTTCTTTTACATTTCTACAGTCCTACTATCATTTCATATGAAACAGCAAGAGAACCAGGATTTACGTTTTTGAGGCATGGGTAATGGACTACACATTTATTATAATGAATAAGGTAACCTCAGCAGCACGCGAGAAGGCAATTGCAAGCTAGCTTGCTGTTCCATGGCCTTACAAAGGGGATCAGCATTCTGTCCCGTTCCTCTATATTGTCACAGGACTAATAAGGGACTTGCAATATCCTTATAATGTATGGCAGTGGGTATATATATTATACTTATACACACACATATATGAAGATATCTATAGCTGACTAGATACATGGATGGATAGATAGATAGATAGATAGATCTGTAATTACTTGAAAGAAGAAACAACGCTTAAAATGGAGTTACTTTGAAATTGGATATTTACAGGAGTTTTCGACCTACAACTCTAGACAAAGCTACAGAGAAGGGGTTTCGCAACATTGAATATTTACTATCAAAAGAATTGTTTTTTACTTCCACTACAATGAGGGCACTGGGAGAGTCCTTACTTCTAAAACTAACATCACAAGAGATTGGCTTTTTCCTTCCTTTCCTTTTAAAGTTCCACTAACAACCATCTTGTATAGATTCCTGTTGCATTATCTTATAAATTACAAGGATGTAGCAGCCAGTAGTCTCTATGGTGCATATTAGCAAGACCCACGTTAAAATTATCGCCGTTTTAGCGGCAGGAAACTGCCACTAAAACGGCGATAATGGGCTTGCTAATATGCGTTATAGAATTCCAATAGAAGCCCAGGTTAGATGTGCAGGACATCTAACCTGGGCTTCTATTGGAATTCCATAACGCATATTAGCAAGCCCATTATCGCCGTTTTAGCGGCAGTTTCCTGCCGCTAAAACGGTGATAATTTTAACGTGGGTCTTGCTAATATGCCCCTTTATTTCCCTAACCCTTCCCTCAAAAAGACCTTGCACTATCTTTTTTTAGACCCAATATCAACTTACTAATCTACTGCCTTTCTCGTCAATATAGGTGGTATTCTTCAATCAATCAGGGAATTGTAAGCGCGCTACTCACCCGTGAGGGTCTCAAGGCGCTGAGGGGGGGGGTCCGCAGATCTGTTTAGCCGAAGAGCCAGGTCTTGAGGGTCTTCCTGAAGGTGTTCAGGGAGGGGGCGCGTCTGATGTCTGCCGGTAGCTCGTTCCAGGTCTTGGCTGCAATGTGAGAGAAGGATCTTCCGCCTGCTCTGGCTCTGTGGATGCGCGGGGTTTCGGCCAGTGCGAGGTTGGAAGATCGGAGGTTTCTTTTGGCTACGTGGAAGTTGATTCTGTCGTTGAGGTATTTGGGTCCGTTGTTATGTAGGCATTTGTAGGCATGAGTGAGGATTTTGAAAGTGACTCTTTTCTCCACGGGGAGCCAGTGGAGACTTCGTAGGTGTTGGCTGATGTGTTCGTGTCGGGGGATGCCGAGGACTGTCTGGAGTTTGCGGAGTAGGGACTTGTTGATGCCGGCGTAGAGTGCGTTTCCATAGTCCAGTCTGCTGGTGATGAGTGCGTGGGTGACTGTCTTCCTTGACTTAGGGGGGATCCACTTGAAGGTCTTGCGGAGGATGCGGAGGGTGTTGAAGCAGCTGGAGGTGATGGCGTTGACCTGTCGGTTCATGGAGAGTGATGAGTCGAGTACGATGCCGAGGTTCTTGGCGTGGTCTGAGGGGGTTGGTGGGCTTCCGAGGGCGGTCGGCCACCAGGTGCTGTCCCATGCAGAAGGGGTGGTACCGAGGACGAGGACTTCTGTCTTCTCGGCGTTGAGCTTCAAGCAGCTGTTGGTCATCCAGACTGCGACGTCTTGCATTCCTTTCTGGAAGTTGAGTTTGGCAGTGGTGGGGTCTTTGGTGAGGGAGAGGATGAGCTGGGTGTCGTCGGTGTAGGATACGATGTTGAGGCCGTGTTGTCAGACGATGGCTGCGAGGGGGGCCATGTAAATGTTGAAGAGGGTGGGGCTCAGTGATGAACCCTGTGGGACTCCTCAGGTGATTTTCGTGGGGTCGGAGAGGAAGGGTGGGAGTCTGATCCTTTGTCTTCTTCCGGTGAGGAATGATCAGATCCAGTCCAGGGCTGTTCCTTGTATGCCTGCGTCGTGTAGTCTGACGACTAGTGTGCGATGGGAGACGGTGTCGAAGGCCGCTGATAGGTCGAGTAGGATGAGGGCTGTGGAGTGGCCTTGGTCCAGGAGGATGCGGATGTCGTCTGTGGCGGTAAGCAGGGTGGTCTCTGTGCTGTGGTTGCTTCGGAATCCGGATTAGGACGGGTCGAGGTCGGCGTTCTCTTCAATGAATCGTGTCAGTTTCCTGTTGACTGTTTTCTCTGCAACTTTGGCTGCGAAGGGGAGGAGCGAGATGGGCCGATAGTTCTTGAGGTTGGTGGGGTCAGCTGTGGGCTTCTTGAGCAGGGGTCTGACTTCTGCGCGCTTCCAGTCGTCTGGGAAGGTGCCTGTTTTGAAGGTGGTGTTGATGGTGAGTTGTAGTTTGGGTGCGATGGCGGCCACGGCTCTGTGGTAGATGTGAGGGGGGCAGGGGTCAGTGGGGGCCCCCGAGTGGATGCTTTTCATGGTCGAGGCGGTGTCTTCGGCCGTGATCGGTGTTTAGTTGGAGATGGTGGGCTGGCTGATGTTTCTGGGGGGCGGGGGGCCATCTGTGGTGCCTGGTGGATGGTCGATGAAGTTGTCGTAGAGGTTTTTGATCTTGAGGTGGAAATAGGTTCCAAGCTTGTCGCAGAGGTCTTGGGATGGGGTAATGTCTGTGGCTTCGCTGCGTCGGTTGGTGAATTCTTGAATGACACTGAAAAGTTCCTTGGAGTTGGTGGAGTTGGCCAGGATTTTGTTGTGGATAAAGTTCCTTTTGGTGGCTCTGATCTGGTTGTGGTAGTCCGTCATGGCGTCCTTGTAGGTGGTGTGGTTTTCGGTTGTCTTGGTGTTTCTCCAGTTCTTCTCCAGGCGTCTGCAGGTGCGTCTGGCTTCTTGGAGAGCGGTTGTGAACCAGGCGGCTTTCCTGGGGCATTGTCTGTCGGGGTTGCATAGCGGGGCGAGCTCATCTGCGCAGTTGGAGATCCAGGTGTGGAGTTCTCTGGCTGCATCGTTTGCGCTGTTTGCGTCGGGTGCCCAGGTGTGGTTGTCTCGGGTGAGGGTGGAGTTAAGTTGCTCGTCGGTAACCTTGCTCCAGTTCCTTCGTGGTGGGCGTGGGGCTGGTTTGGGTGCCTTGGGTTTGTTGATGGCGAAGTGTACGCAGTGGTGGTCGGTCCATGGCAGCTGCGTTGTGTGGCTGAAATGGACGCTGTTTTCTGCCGCGAAGATGGGGTCGAGGGTGTGTCCTGCTCTGTGGGTCGGTGTGTTGACGAGTTGTTTAAGTCCGATGCTGGCGAGGTTGTCACGAAGGATAGTGGAGTTGGGGTCGCTGGGGTTGTTGAGGTGGAAGTTCAGGTCTCCAATGAGTATGTAGTTTGTTGAGGCGATCGCGTGGTGTGCAATGAAGTCGGTGATGGTGGCGGCGAAGGGTGTTCGGGGGCCAGGGGGGTCTGTAGATGAGGGTTCCTCGGAGTGTGGCTTTGGGGGTGGTCTGGATCTTGAAGTGCAGGTGTTCGGCGGAGGGGAAGGTTTCGCTGGAGGTGGTGAGGCGGAGGGTGATCTTGTGGGCGATGGCGAGGCCCCCTCCTGGGTGGTTGGGGCGGTCTTTCCTCTGGATCTTGTATCTGTCTGGGATGGCGGTGCTGATGTCGGGGGCGGAGGATGCGTTGGTCAAGGTCTCTGTGAAGAAGGTGATGTCGGGCGAAAGAGAGTCGAGTAGGTTCCAGATTTCCATGGCGTGTTTGTGTACGGAGCGTACATTGAGGAGGATGCATTTTAGGGTGTCGCCGGTGCTGGCGTCTGCGGTGTTGGAGGCCGGGGTGGCGGTGAGGGTCTGTCGGCAGTGGAGGCAGGAGAACTGGCCGTGGGTCATGTTCGGCGAGGCCTGTTGGCATTCTCTAAGTCTTCCAGGGTTGAGTGCGAGGAGGGTGGTGGTGTCGTAGCGATGGGTAGTGGGAGGTCCAGGGATCCTGGCTCTGGCCGCGGTCGGGTCGCGGACGGGTGCAGATGGGCTTGCCTTTGGCGCGCCTTCGGCGCGCTGGCGGCGCCCCCGCTGCGCACGTCCGCTGCGTGACCGCGCAGCGGCTGCCATTAAGTAGGGGAGGTGGGAGGGAGGAGAGGCTGGGAGGCGGGAGCAGGGGAATTCCGGGGGAAATTCCGGGGGCAATTCCGGGGGAGGGGCCGCAGGGGCAGCAGCGGCGAAAGGCAAAAGGAACAGGCAGGCACGAGAAAATAAAAACAGTGGTGGAATTAGAGCAAGACACAGATGGGCACAATAACAGTGGCACAACAGGGAAAAAATTAATTAAGAAAAAAAACGGCTGAGAAAGGTTACAGTGCTTGGAAGCAGTCTGGTCCCAGTTGGAGCGGGCAGCAGTCGCAGGAGCGGGCAGCAGCCTCGAACCTCCCAAGGAGGAGGTCGGGGTCTGGAGGCAAGAGACGGCACAGCGGAGCAGTGGGGAGAGAGTGGACCTAGACCGAGGGTCGGAGGTCTTACCCGAGGGTCGGAGGTCTTAATGACTAATAAGCCGCCAATCAAAACTAAGCGCAATAAATTGAATAATTCTATCTCTCAAATAGGATACTATATTCACGAGGTTCAGGTTCTATTATCATGTTTAACTGATACTGCTAAGAACACTGTCAAAAATATATATACCTATCTTTATTAATTCAACACCAAAGTCCAAATTGAACATTGCTATCTAAAACATGTCTGACTGATCTATTTTTGCACTTAACAAGAACTAATAAAATATAATAAATACAAATAAAATAGTCAGATCTCTGTGGAATTCGCTTATTGTAGGAATTTACCTATTTGCTTCGGAAACTATGATGCTAGCACATTGCAACAGGCAAGGCACTCTGGGCCATTGGCCAATATTAGGATTCTAGGTGTGCTAGTCACAATGTGGTGGCCCTCTCTATTTCATCATGTACTTAGCTATTTCCTGAGTGTGCTTACTAGGAAAAGAGGATGGAGCATCCTGGACATGACAGGTACCCCAATTTGTCAATGCCATAGTTGACTGTTTGTTTATGGCAGGGGTGTCCACCACAGGTAAGGGAGGTCCATTTTAATGCCAAAATTTCAGGATATACACATTTAATAAGTTTACACCCATTGACTCTCAATGGATCTCATTAGGCACTGGTTGCCATATGTGAAATGGATATAGCACTCCTGGGGCCATATTATCAAGAACAGCGATAACATTATCGCCGCTTTAGAAGCAGGAAACTGCCGCTAAAGCGGCGATAAGGGGCTTGATAATATGCCCTATAGAAGTCCAATAGAAGCCCAGGTTCTGGTGTGAAGGACATCAAACCTGGGCTTCTATTGGAATACTATAGGGCATATTATCAAGCCCCTTATCGCCGCTTTAGCGGCAGTTTCCTGCCGCTAAAGTGGCGATAATGTTATCGCCATTCTTGATAATATGGCCCCTGGTATTTTGCTGGACACCACTACCTTGAGGACTAAGATACTATTCTCCCTATCTCTATTCCTCTTGCCACTTTTGTTCTGTGATCCATAAGACATGCTCCCTCCAGCCCACACTTCAAGCTCTCAGTGATGTTTCCTGACAGCAAGGGACTATCCAATCATATGTCACATTTTTTTCTAGGGGCTGTCAAGGAGCTCAGATTATTTTATTTACAGGTTGCACAAACTTTCTTCAGCTTTTGATGAGGGTGCTTTTCGCCTAAGGGAGCCAACAGTTCCTTCCATTAGGGCCCAAATCCCTCAGATGTCATCTGAGAAGTGAAAGGTCTTGCCAGGATCCAAAGGCGACAGAGAAGTCTAGAATATGAACCATTTTTCTGTATCTTTTTGCATAGCTTTCCATAGGTAATAAATATTCTCTCACTGTTTTTTCCAAATAGTTGTTATGGCATATACTATGTTCTCCAAGAGTCTCCATGGGGGTCATAACAACACTTGGTTTGTCCTGAGAGACTAAGAGCGGGCATAAGCCTGTGAGTTTATGAGCTTTTACAAACTCCTCCCAACCCTTTCCTACTGAGGAAATAGTTAGAGATTTGCTTCAGCAAAGAAGTGGTGTCAATGCTTTTCCAGAGTGGGAAAAACAAGTGGGGGTGTAAAAACAAACAGAAAAAATTTGAAATTGCTCAATGAGGTTACCTTTTACTAATGTGTAATTATACACTGTGTAAAATTGTGCATTGTAATAATAGAAGCTTGTAAAAATGTAAACTGACTGCATTATGTCTGAAAACCTTTGTCCTGCACAGCTTTCGAGATATACCATTGCAAATGTATGTGAATTCCAAAAATAAATAGATCTGCACACATGCATAACTCTTTAATGATTTTACATTATGTAATCCTGATGTGCCCTGATCAACCAGTAACCAGTTTACAAAGGATCCTGAGACATCCTAGTATGCCATTTGGCCCGCAGAAGAGGCACATTTCAGCAAAGGTTAAAAAAATGTAAAATGAAGAACAAATTCAAACAGTAATGGTTGTTGTATCATCTTCTAACAGGTCATGGTATTGAAGTATATTCTATTTTAATCACTTAAACAGAGATAACAGTTGGTGATCTAGCAGGGTCTTTATCTTCACTGATAATACTTTACCCATTATTAGGCTATGGTAGTGTAACTCTGAAATCTGCTAGAAACCATCCAAACATAACCAGTAAGTGAAAACCCAGCATATTTATTATTCTGAACTAGTCAGCACAACATTTCAGCAAAGGTAGTAGGTGTGTGCAGGCATTAAGAATATGGTCTCCCATCAATTTAAAGTGGTTAAAGCAGTCCCTTTTATCCACACCCATTTGTAGGAGTACTTATATATATGCAGATGTACTACTTTGTTCTGAATGATGCCCTAGATTTTTTCCTAACCGCCTTTAAATTCACCTATCAAATCTATGTGTGCCTTCTTTGTCTGGGATTTGACATTCTACTATAGTAAAAAACCTGGTTCCTTGACAGAATTCTCTCTAAAAAAAACAATTCACAGATTCAACTAACCTTAATTGGCCACTGGGCCTGACTGTGCACACATCTGCATTTTTTGGGAAAGTTCATAGTATCTTGGGATTGCTGGCCAATAGTAGCACTGTTTGCAACCTATCAGAAATGATCTCTCACAAGTGAAATAAAAATGCTTCAAAGATGCACAAATCACTGCATGACTTCTGCCTCCAAGTTCCCTAAGAGTAAATAGGCGTCACAAAGAGCATTGCCTAAAATGCTGCCTAAGGCTCTGCAATGTCCCCTGTGACAGTGATTTCAGTCCATCTTTCTTTGTGATGTGTTCGGATGTTCCCTACTGATTTCAAGCAGCACGCTTTTTGTACAAAGGGAGGCTTTGGCATTGGTATCTCCATTTACTACATGGTTCTAATGGACTTCTGTGAAGCCCTCAAATGAAATGTACTCTTCACAACTGTTCCCTCATCTCCACCCCAAACCCCCAATAGGCTTTACAGTTACACCATATGAATAGCAACACATATCTGTACAGCTACCTTTGACATGCAATCTTCTACATTGGTCTGTGATTTCCCATATCATGCAATAACTGTTATAGAGGTGAAAAAAGGTGGTCAAGGAAGAATGCAATCCTGAATTGTTGTGAACCTACATAACAGACATATGTAAGGGGTGACCAATACAATGCTTCACCTCTGAAATAATTACAATGGGCTGTGGCAAAGCAGATGTTGTGTAGGAGTAAGTCAGCCTTTCTTGTGTGACTGGACACCTGCGTCTGCAAGATCAGTCTTCATGAATACATACACTTCATTCACCTCATTCAGACCTAGATGTAAAGCCCTTACTTAAAAGGTCAACACCCAGCAAGGCAGACTTCTAAATACCAAGAACAGTGAAGAACTACTAGTCCACGTCTGGCCCAATAACATGACCCTGGCTAGAGTCAAATCCCACCTTTCACCCAGTGTCAAGTCACTTGGCTTCTCCATGAACACAGACCTAACCCTTAAGGAACATATTACTAAGAAAAGATGGCCTTGTACCAGGACTCTCTAGTGGTATAAGTGAAACAATGCATCCAGGAAAGCCACTTCTGAACAATCGTCCAAGGCAATGTCCTCTTATAGCTGGATGATGGCAACACACTCCACCATGGACTCTCAGTCCCAACACTGGAACCCCACTAAAGGATGTCCTAAGTGTTGCAGCACACCTCATTAGGAGCCTTTCCCACATTTTCCTCATCGGCATCTCAAAGCCCCTACAAATAGCTGCATACATCTGTATGGCTAACTCTGACATGCAACCCTCTACATTGGTCTGTGATTTTTCAAATCATCTAATAACATCACCAAGAAAATCAAGACAGCCTGGTACCAGACCAGCTCTCTCTGGTTGAAAAGGGAAACTATTCATCCCAGAAAGACACTTCTGAACCACAATCCAAGCCATTGTCACCTCTCAATGGTGCCAATGCCTTGATCGAAGGACTCTCAGACTCCACTCTAGACCCTCCCGTAATGGGCATTCTAGATACAAATCACGTTTTTTCAACTGTCCTAAATTGTAAACATGAAAATAACAAATCGGCTGGACATGGTCCCAGTGATGTTTGTAATCCTCCCTATCAATAGTCTAATATCTCAACCAGGACCCTTCTTGTCCTACTGTTCTATGTACATGATTTTCCTACTACATTGAAATGTTTTCTGTTAAATGTTTTGCAGCTCTTGGATGAAGAGTGTGCTGTATCAAAAACTTTAAAACTGTGATTGATGAAGTTACTGCTAGAAAATTGTAAGAAGGCCGCACCTGGATGTATGGGGCGTGTGCTGTTTCAAGTGTTAATTTGTAAAAAAATAAAATAATAATAAGCACACAGGTTCAAAGCTTTTTGTGACCCCCATGCGAGTGCTGCTAAATGCAGAGATTGTCGTATACCAAGGCTCCAGAGTATTTCTTTAACCACCCTACGCTTCCTGTCTCCATAGTTCAATCTTACAGGTTCTTTTCCATCTCTTTTTTCTCAATTTGTCACTATTTTCCTATCTATTTTCTTCCTTACTTCTCTCTTTTCTATTTTTTTTTTTTGCTCTGAGTCTAAGTCTGAAGATGAAACCATTTGGCAGTCCCCATAAATAAGTGTCAGTGCCCACCATGTGCAACCACTGGCACAAATTAAGCACTGGCTGTTGCCAGTTACATCTCCTGAGCAGTCACCTCAACTATCCTGTTCTTGGTGGAGGGGGGGGGTGAAAATAAAAAAATTGCATTACTATATACAAAGTAAACCTCTTTACAGCTGTTTATGTAGTTCTTCTCGCAGTTCCACTTGGTCTCGGACGGCCAGGGGAGGCAGTTGATACAAGAAAGAACCCAGCTAACCTTCCCAGCATTCAATGTAAAAAGACGTGACCTGTGATAGAGCCTTGCCTTAAAACATTTTTGAACCATTTTTGCATTTGTTTGCCTCACTATTTCTCTTAACATATGACAAATTCACGTGATGAGAGAGATATGATGAAGAGCTTCAATTCTATATACCGTTTAAACAAGCATTAGCATTACCATATTCTAAGGATAAGGTGTCAAGGTATAAACAAGATGATACACTTTATTTTCTAATCAGCCTAAAAAACACATTTACTTAATTATGTTTCAAGCTTCATTAAAGGTGCTTTCGAAGTCCTATAAAGTTAGCCACATACCGTGGATGTCTCAAAGGCATGCTTTCTAACACTGAATCCGACATCCTACTGACTGTACAGATGTAATTAGATTTACCTCTTCATCATTCATTGTTGTAAAATACTCCTGTCCATTAGGGCAGTCCTTACGTTACTCTGCCTTATTCACCCCTAAACTGATACTGTGGCGGTGAAATTGAGCGTTCTGAATGATCAGAGCTGACCTGCACAATAGAAATCTTCTATTTTGTGGTCTTTTATTACATTTTCTAAACGTCCACCCACGAGCCCGACCAGGCACTTCCTGTGCCCGCCAAGGCTTCTTCACTTAGTCATCACATCAGTACATTTTCTTGACATTTCATAGAAAGAAATATTAATATTTGAGTGAAGTGCTTTTTCCGTATACACGATAAATAGAATTTGTATTGTAAGTTTAGTATACTTGTGCCCCCTTTAACACTGGGGTGGTCTTTGAAATGTAACTATGGCAACTCTTCCTCAAGCTTCAAAAATATAAACTGAATGTCAACATGGCTATCTGTGTATTGAAGTTTGAAGATAAATGCATAAAAATATTTTTCCCCTATGTTTTTAGGGGCATATTTACAAGCCCCTTGCGCCACTTTTGCGCCGCCGTTGCGTCACGCATGTGATGCAGTGGCGACGCAAACCATGCGCCGCGTTGCGCTATATTTACAATGTGACGCATCTAGGGAGATGCGTCACGTAGTAAACCCCTGCGCCACATGAAACCTGCGTCAGGTTTCATGTGGGCGTACCGGCGCAGGGGGGGGCGTTCCGGCGCAGGAACGCCTCGGAAAAGTGACGTAGTGAAATCTACAAGATTTCACGCAGTCACTTAACCGACGCTGGTGCGTCAAATCCTTACGCCTGCTTCAAGCAGGCATAAGGATTGACGCACCATGTTAGGGATAGGGAAGGTTGGAACAGTGCTGGAGTTGCGTCGCGCTTGCGACACAACTTCAGCACTGCGCCAACCTTCCGCCGGCAGATGCGTCACGCATCTGCTTATCCTTGCGCCACGATGCGCCGCATTGTAAATGCGGCGCATCGGACGTGATGCAAGGGAAAACTTGCGTGACGCATTTTCCCTGGCGCATCCCTGCTGATATGCAGGGATGCGATAGGGAACGTAAATATGCCCCTTAATGTTTTCCTTGCAGAATCTTCATGTGTTCCCAGCTTAGAAAGTAAATGCAAAAGATGCTCCTCAAATGTTTTTGTCCTCTTTTCAACTATGATAAGTCGTTAAGGCACTGAAGGCATATGAACAAATTTTAGTAATTGAAAAGGTTTCTTTTTCTGACTCTTTCAAGACCCAGGTGTGTTTTTTGTGTGATAGACGTGGGAATGTGTCAGAAGTGCAACGAGGAGAAATATCTTTATTTCTCCTTATTGTTTCCTCTATCTAAAGACAGCAGCGGCCGGGGCAGGTAAGCGTGGTGGTGCGGGGGGAGGGGGGGAATGTCGACAGATGACAGAATAGGATTTATTTATTTATTTAATTTTCTCTATTCCGCTATCTGTAGACATCCACCCCGCCCCACCCCGCCACGCTTACCTGCACCGGCCGCTGCTGTCTAAAGAGGAATATGTCTCTAAGGATTGTTTTTGTGCTGGCAGGTTACCCTTCCTGCACAAAAACAACCCTGCCTGTAATGCAGGAACCCTTGCTCCATGGCAGAAGGGTGCCTGCTCTGGCGCTAGGCTGCTAATTGTGCGCCAGCGCCCTTTCACGCAGTGCAGCTCAACAGGTTGTCTTGCTGTGATTTCCGCTGCACCAAAGAATGATACATATGGCCCAGAGTCCTTTGTGAATTGGCGTCATCCTTTACACTGTATGTGAATGTACTGTGGTGTGGTAGACTGCAGACACATTTTTTTATATAAAAGAAAACACCTCATTTTGTTGAGGTAATGGCCTTATCTAGAATTTGAAAATAATTGTTTACCGGTATTACCTTTTGAGCAACCGGTGGTGAAAGAAATTGAACCTTGCACTATTTAATGTGACACTGGACGCGGAAGCCCACAATTACATGGTCAGTCAATGCCTGCTTCAATCCCAGCATTCAAGGTTCCACATTACATCCAGCTAATTGGAAAGCAGAAAGAAGTCACCTGCAGTCAACTGTTAATGGCAGGAGCCATTGACAAGTAAACGCAACAGGCATGTGAATTAAATGCCTGTGAAAATATGTCAGACAACATGCTTGCTTATCAAACGATCCCATAACCCTTCTTGTGTACAACTTAAAATTCACCTGAAAAATAAATTAATAAATCAAGCGCGATACTTGTCCTTTTGCGACAAAACAAACAGAATAACCATTTTGTTTTCATAAAAATGTAGATGTTTTGCAGCAAGGACTGAAAAATACACACATTCCAAACTGGGGGACTGCTCTGCGATCCATTTAACTGGTCGTTACTCCTGAAAATCAATTTTGTATTTAAAACAATAACTTACTTTTTTGAGACCCCAGGCAGTCTTGACTCCTCCTCGTTCTTTTTTGATTCGGCAGAGGTTTCCACAGCCGAAAATACTATGGAAGAACATGACACGATCGACTGAAAAGAGTCTTCGCGGCATACTGAAAGAAAAAAAGGCAAGGACAAAATGGCTCAGGTGCTAAAAATAAAAACACTCAAAAAAACAAAACAGTGCATTAACTTAAACAATGCTGTATTATAGAATATTTAATCAGACTTAGTTAGACACGGACTAAAGGCCTGTACTGATTTCTCTGACGTATTTTCAACCAGCCACAATACCCTTGACATAAAAGACATATGGCCCACATTTACAAAAAATTCACGTGTTGCATGAAAGGGAGAGAGCAAGACAACGCCATATCTGCGAAGATATGGTGCTGTTTTCCTTTCTGTCTGCGGTGGCATACTTTCGGCTGCCATGCGCGAACTCAGACACCCTAGCGCCATAGTGCAAGAGTGTGTGCTTTCAGTAAGAATAGTTTTTGCACTGGAAGGGAGAACATCCAGGACAAAACCTATCTTTTAACACTTTTCCTGCTGTGTGCGTGCTGCACAATGCAACATGCATGCAAAATAGGAAAAACAAGGAGAAATCGAAACCTTTCTCCTCGTTACCCCTTGAGGAGGCATAAGATTTTGGCACAAATCCTTTCTACAATTGTTTGTAGATAGGAATTTGCGTCAAACCCCGAGTGGTTGCACAGGAACGCCCATGTACCACCTATGGAACTCTTCCTTAACACAAAGTAACACAAGCAGCACACATTTTGGGGCCGATTCCGATCTCGGTCGGAGGCGCACCCAATACTATTCGGTCGGGAAAAAAGCCATGCGAAAGCCAGTTTCCTGACCGATCCGTACAGCACACCGAACGAGCAAGTACGATGCGCACAACAGCAAAAATTCCGGCCGAGCCGTACTCACCCAAACCAGGTCCTGTTCTCCGACCGAGGCGAATCCGGAAACGCCGAATCGAGTCGCACGGAAGGGAAAATGCAGCCCCGTCCGGCCGGACAAGTACGATGCGCTTTCCGTACGCGCCGAACCCGTCGCTACGCACGGCATGTCAAAGCATCCGGGAGAGGCGCACATAAGCTCCGAATCGCGCCACAACACGATCCACGGCTACGAGACGAACACAGCACAGACGAGGACGACGCGAAGCGACGAGGACGAAGCGAAGCGACGAGGACGAAGCCAAGCGACGAGGACGACGCGAAGCAACGAGAAGGACGAACGACACGAACCGACCATGAATCCCTTCGTCCCGATCATACCAATATTCTACATCTACTACCGGAACAGGCACGGACGCGTACGGCGCAGAAGGTAAGTCAGACACCAACCACAAAACACATACAACACGTACACGACACATCACACACATACACTGGGAATCTGAATATACTTGCAACAGCAGCACCATAGGGGCGGGATGCCCATCACCAATGCCACATATGCACACAGGGGCCTGAATGCGCGCCACCACCCCAACCCAGGGGGGCTGGATGCCTACCACTACTACCACCCTTAGCCAGGGGGCAGGATGCCTACCACTACTACCACCCTTAGCCAGGGGGCAGGATGCCCACCACTACTACCACCCTCACCCAGGGGGGCAGGATGCCCACCACTACTACCACCCTTAGCCAGGGGGCTGGATGCCTACCACTACTACCACCCTTAGCCAGGGGGCAGGATGCCTACCACTACTACCACCCTTAGCCAGGGGGCAGGATGCCCACCACTACTACCACCCTCACCCACGGGGGCAGGATGCCCACCACTACTACCACCCTTAGCCAGGGGGCTGGATGCCTACCACTACTACCACCCTTAGCCAGGGGGCAGGATGCCCACCACTACTACCACCCTCACCCAGGGGGGCAGGATGCCCACCACTACTACCACCCTCACCCAGGGGGGCAGGATGCCCACCACTACTACCACCCTTAGCCAGGGGGCAGGATGCCCACCACTACTACCACCCTCACCCAGGGGGGCAGGATGCCCACCACTACTACCACCCTTAGCCAGGGGGCAGGATGCCCACCACTACTACCACCCTCACCCAGGGGGGCAGGATGCCCACCACTACTACCACCCTTAGCCAGGGGGCAGGATGCCCACCACTACTACCACCCTCACCCAGGGGGGCAGGATGCCCACCACTACTACCACCCTCACCCAGGGGGGCAGGATGCCCACCACTACTACCACCCTTAGCCAGGGGGCAGGATGCCTACCACTACTACCACCCTTAGCCAGGGAAGCAGGATGCCTACCACTACTACCACCCTTAGCCAGGGGGCAGGATGCCCACCACTACTACCACCCTCACCCAGGGGGCAGGATGCCCACCACTACTACCACCCTTAGCCAGGGGGCTGGATGCCTACCACTACTACCACCCTTAGCCAGGGGGCAGGATGCCCACCACTACTACCACCCTCACCCAGGGGGGCAGGATGCCCACCACTACTACCACCCTCACCCAGGGGGGCAGGATGCCCACCACTACTACCACCCTTAGCCAGGGGGCAGGATGCCCACCACTACTACCACCCTCACCCAGGGGGGCAGGATGCCCACCACTACTACCACCCTCACCCAGGGGGGCAGGATGCCCACCACTACTACCACCCTTAGCCAGGGGGCAGGATGCCCACCACTACTACCACCCTCACCCAGGGGGGCAGGATGCCCACCACTACTACCACCCTTAGCCAGGGGGCAGGATGCCCACCACTACTACCACCCTCACCCAGGGGGGCAGGATGCCCACCACTACTACCACCCTTAGCCAGGGGGCAGGATGCCCACCACTACTACCACCCTCACCCAGGGGGGCAGGATGCCCACCACTACTACCACCCTCACCCAGGGGGGCAGGATGCCCACCACTACTACCACCCTTAGCCAGGGGGCAGGATGCCTACCACTACTACCACCCTTAGCCAGGGAAGCAGGATGCCTACCACTACTACCACCCTTAGCCAGGGGGCAGGATGCCCACCACTACTACCACCCTCACCCAGGGGGGCAGGATGCCCACCACTACTACCACCCTTAGCCAGGGGGGCTGGATGCCTACCACTACTACCACCCTTAGCCAGGGGGCAGGATGCCCACCACTACTACCACCCTCACCCAGGGGGGCAGGATGCCCACCACTACTACCACCCTCACCCAGGGGGGCAGGATGCCCACCACTACTACCACCCTTAGCCAGGGGGGCAGGATGCCCACCACTACTACCACCCTCACCCAGGGGGGCAGGATGCCCACCACTACTACCACCCTTAACCAGGGGGCAGGATGCCCACCACTACTACCACCCTCACCCAGGGGGGCAGGATGCCCACCACTACTACCACCCTTAGCCAGGGGGCAGGATGCCCACCACTACTACCACCCTCACCCAGGGGGGCAGGATGCCTACCACTACTACCACCCTCACCCAGGGGGGCAGGATGCCCACCACTACTACCACCCTTAGCCAGGGGGCAGGATGCCCACCACTACTACCACCCTCACCCAGGGGGGCAGGATGCCCACCACTACTACCACCCTTAGCCAGGGGGCAGGATGCCCACCACTACTACCACCCTCACCCAGGGGGGCAGGATGCCTACCACTACTACCACCCTCACCCAGGGGGGCAGGATGCCCACCACTACTACCACCCTTAGCCAGGGGGCAGGATGCCCACCACTACTACCACCCTCACCCAGGGGGGCAGGATGCCCACCACTACTACCACCCTTAGCCAGGGGGCTGGATGCCTACCACTACTACCACCCTTAGCCAGGGGGGCAGGATGCCTACCACTACTACCACCCTTAGCCAGGGGGCAGGATGCCTACCACTACTACCACCCCCACTCATAGGATGGACAATGCATGACACAACAAGCACACCACAACCTAGGGAATGCAAGATTAAGACATCCCCCCACCACCATGACAAGCGTGTGAGCAGGCTGTGTCAAATGCCTACAACACCGAACATGACATTGAACATACAATGTGACCCCCTAGCACATGTGCCACACATATATGTGTGTGGCACCCACAATGCAAGCAGCCCATGACCATTGTGGCAATGGGGCCTAAACCCCCATCATCACAGTGACCAAAAGGCAAGTGTGGGGTCCATAGCTGAAGCACATTTTGACCATTGTGGCAATGGGGTCTAAACCCCCATCATCACAGTGACCAAAAGGCAAGTGTGGGGTCCATAGCTGAAGCACATTTTGAACCATTGTGGCAATGGGGCCTAAACCCCCATCATCACAGTGACCAAAAGGCAAGTGTGGGGTCCATAGCTGAAGCACATTTTGACCATTGTGGCAATGGGGTCTAAACCCCCATCATCACAGTGACCAAAAGGCAAGTGTGGGGTCCATAGCTGAAGCACATTTTGACCATTGTGGCAATGGGGTCTAAACCCCCATCATCACAGTGACCAAAAGGCAAGTGTGGGGTCCATAGCTGAAGCACATTTTGAACCATTGTGGCAATGGGGCCTAAACCCCCATCATCACAGTGACCAAAAGGCAAGTGTGGGGTCCATAGCTGAAGCACATTTTGACCATTGTGGCAATGGGGTCTAAACCCCCATCATCACAGTGACCAAAAGGCAAGTGTGGGGTCCATAGCTGAAGCACATTTTGACCATTGTGGCAATGGGGTCTAAACCCCCATCATCACAGTGACCAAAAGGCAAGTGTGGGGTCCATAGCTGAAGCACATTTTGACCATTGTGGCAATGGGGTCTAAACCCCCATCATCACAGTGACCAAAAGGCAAGTGTGGGGTCCATAGCTGAAGCACATTTTGAACCATTGTGGCAATGGGGCCTAAACCCCCATCATCACAGTGACCAAAAGGCAAGTGTGGGGTCCATAGCTGAAGCACATTTTGACCATTGTGGCAATGGGGTCTAAACCCCCATCATCACAGTGACCAAAAGGTAAGTGTGGGGTCCATAGCTGAAGCACATTTTGACCATTGTGGCAATGGGGTCTACACCCTCATCATCACAGTGACCAAAAGGTAATTGTTGACAAAGAAAGAGCTGCAACTGCCAAACTGCATGGATCATTCCTGGTCACAGAACCAAAAACTCATCTGTGGCAAAGTAGTGTATGTGTCCCATTGCAACATAAATTGGGGGAGCCAAATACTGCAGTGCAAATGAAACATTCCTTTGGCCATGTGCAGACAAACAACACCCATGGGGGCTGAGACCGTCAACAGTCATCAATGACACAATGACAGAAGTGACCATCAGAATGCAGAACCACATATTTGCACCAATGGGCACACAAATGCAGATACCCTGTGGAGACAGCAGATGTGAGGTGAACAGATACCATACCATGGCAGCAATGGGACACACAAACCATGATCACTGTGCTGACCGATGACCTAGGAGTCCCAGGGACAGCAGCGGAAACACACCAAACAACATACAGCCAATGGCACACCCAAGATATGCCAATGCAGTGGTGCAGATGCACAAACACAAACAGGCAGACCAACACTGTCATCATACACAGCAGGTGAGGGGTGGGGGTGCCAGTGTCCCCAGGCAACAACACAACACATGAGGAGAGCTGAATACCAATCATACAGATGTGCATACACTGCCACACTAAGGTAACTCATGGATCCAAATCCCCTATGTGGGCAAGCAGGCATTGACAGGTGAGAGGGAGCACAAAACACACATGTCACACAGGCACGTAGGAACAACAACTGACACAGCAAGTCACAGACACACCACAGCACCACCCCCAGGGCCCCCACAATGTGGTGACCCTGGGCTGAATAAAAATACCACTGTGATGACAAAGCTAAATGTCGTTCACACTGTGAACCACAGTCAGGTGTCCTGAGCAACTAACTACCATCACACCTACACAAGCACAAATCAATCAGCATGGCCAGTAAGCCAAGGCCAACATGGAGGCAGGGGACTAGCCGGGCAACAACTCTCATCTGCACACACTCAAGACCACACCCTCGACCTCCAACAATGTGCAGCAGTGAAGTACACATGCACTGGTGACATTGCACATGCACCCATGACTATTCCAGGGTGGTGGGTGGGAACCAAGGTGTAGAAACACATCACACATGGACACTCAACAAGACTCCTGAATGTCTGACACACTGCACACTACGCTGTACATGGACATGACGGCAATACCACACCGACCAATGGGATCCCAGCCACAGTCACACACCAATGAAGAAGCCAAGGTCACCCACAAAGAACACACATAGACAACAACCAACATTGCAGCCCGGACCCTAAGGAGTGCCAGCAGTCACACACACAACGTGTCACAATCACTGAAAGATAACACAAACTGGAAATCACATGACAGGGGCAAACAACAAGTGCCAAAGGGAAACCTGACTGTGACCCATCTGCGTCAGCACACAAACTCTGCCCTGACAGCAAACACACCTATGGGTGACACCCTGATGACCAGTAATGTGCCATGCACCCACATCACAGAGAACACAGGGAGAAGACTTTGGGGGAACATAGCTCAAGTCAGCAAGCATCACAAACAGGTACAACACTAGGGATCACAGCATGCGCAGATGAATGAAAGTGAACACACAGACATGCACATACAACACACACCTTGGGCGCAGGCAATGTCACACGTGTACACACTGCCATGAGGGGACTCCACTCCTGTGTGAGGAAAGCTGTGCCATATGTTGCCTCAGTAGGGCCCCATCATGTCAGCTGAGCACTTGGTCACACAATCAACAATTAGCACCAAATGAGGGCTCTCATCACATCAGCCTGGTCATGGATGTGCCAACGGAATCATCAGCACAGATCCAACACACTTGTATAGCAATGTTGCACTGACTACACGGATGAGTCCCTCCCCATTGATGCCCAAACCTGCATGTCCACTGGAGATGGCAACACGGTCAGGGAAGTAGACAAATGCAACGATGGCAGGCACAACAGATGTGCAGGGGTGGAAGCCACAGATATGAAATTGCCAATGTAAGTAGGAAACCCATTGCAAAATACTGAACACATGACACCCTCAGATGCTGCTATTGATGACATGGATACACCACATGATAGGACACATTCCCCCTGGACCACATGGGTTCCTGCACAGTAACACTTCATAATCATGAGACCAGATATCACCATCACTGCAGCAAGGGCATGGTTAGCTGCACCAACAACATGTACATCTGAAGCATGAGCACTAGAGAAAAGAAAGTTGCTTTATTCAGCATATGTGTTGTTTGATAACGACGTCCAGAAGAAATTAGAGCAAAGGCCAATGGCCAGTCCATTGTCAAAGTTCAAACAGGGTGACACTGGCAGATGTCACCCTACGCATGCCTGCACAATACCAGGGACAATCCACTAGGAGGGGCAACCGGGGGCAGGCCAGGCACCGCAGGGACAGGATCAGGGCTCACCAGGGGAGTCAGGGAAGGGGTGGTGGGTGCTGGAGAGCCACTGACAACTGCAGTGGAGGTGTCTGACATGGTGTGTGCCGGCACAACTGGGGGCATGACTCAGATGTCGTGGGTGCCGGCACAACTGCAGTGGACCCTGCAGATGGGGTGGACAGGTCCGCCACTGCAGTGCCCAAGTCAGACAGGGCGGTAGTGGACTCCACTGCAGTGCCTACCTCCAGGGGAGGAGAATGGGGAACAGGCAAGGTGGGTTGGACAGAGGGGGAGGACACCCTCACCACATCAGTGGCACAGACAAGCGCAGCGGGGGGTGTGGTGCTGGGAGAGCAAGTGGCAGGGGGAGAAGGCCGGAGCATCTTGGGGATGGTATATCTGTGGGTGGGGGAACCTGGGGCAGGGTGTGGTGGGGGCACCTGTGCAGTGGGGGCCTGAGGGATGGAGGACGGAGACCTTGTGCCTGAGCTGCAGGGCGGTGGCGGGGTCTTGCTCTTAGCACTCCGGGGGACTTGCGGGTGGGGGCCTCAGTCCGTCTGCGCCTGGGGGAGGGTGTCCGGGGGCGAGGGGCACTCTGCTCCGTGTGGGTGGGCTTCCTCTTCCCCCGGGATGCTGGAGCAGCTTCATCGGTGGGGAAGAGGCCGAGGTCACAGAGGAAGAGCTGCTGTGACTTTGGGGTTGCAGGTGAGGCAAGGGAGGGTGCTTTGGAGGGAGAGGGAACTGAGGACTGCGCAGTGCATGTGGATGCGTGTGTGTGTTCCAGGGCCCCATCCCCTGTGAGTCTGGCTTCAGTTCCCTGAATGTGCGTGCGTGTGCGTTTTGTCATTGGCGTGTGTGTCAGTGTGCTGGATGTGTGTGTGCTGGTGTGTGCCTGTGCCAGTGTGTGTGTGCCTGGGATGGGTAAGGTGCTGGGGAGTGTGGATGGAGCAGAGGCAGGAGGGGTGAGGGACCGTTTGAGGAGGGACACTGCTGCCGTCAGGGAGGAGTCCATGGACCTATTGCCCCTCTGTAGGTCAGACATGCCCGATGAGATGCCCTCCATGAACGACACCAGCTGAGTCAACAGCGCGGTGTGCGCATGGAGGACACTCAGCATGGCTGTCTGCCCTACATGGAGCTGGCGAAGGAGGTACACAGACTCCTCACTCAGGGCAGCAGGGGACACAGGGGCAGGGGGTGCGGTGCCTGGCCCAAAGGAGACACGCTCCCGGACATGGGAGCCTCCACGGACCTGGGGAATGGGAGCCGATGGGAGGGCGGTGGTGGTGCTGGTGGTGGCGGGGACAGCAACACTAGCTGGGGTGTGGTGGCTGCTGACACCCGCCTCCACAAGGGAGTCATCCTCCGAGTTGCTCTGGTCCTCAGCTGAGGTGGATGCTGCTGAGGACTCCTCGGTGTGGCTCCCCTCGCCCTCCGTGCCACTGGGTCCCTCCAACCACTCCTCGGCTGCTGACCCAGTCTGGCTCTCCGGCTCCTCCTGGTCCGTGGAGCTGTCCCCTTCCGTGGCCGTGGATGTATCTGCAAACAATGGGGAAACAGACAGACATCAGTCACCTGCACATAACGCACACACCACTGTGAGCACAGCACATCACAGAGCAAGCCCTGGCATCATTAGTTGTACATTGCTAAAAGTGCACTAATTGAACAGGAGAAGTCAATTGTCAGTCTGATGCCAAGCATGGCACTCACATCCCACATGGCCTTGCACCCATCTGTCTGGTGTCTGTTGGATTGCAACACCCCAGTGTTGACACATGCACCAAGTACACAGTAGTTGGACAGTGCAGAGGACACGGTGTGGACACATCACAGCTCTTGCCACTGAGTCAGTACAGGTTTACGGATGTAAGGGATGCCCAGAGTCAAATAGGAAATGCATGTGATGCATACCAGCGACAGACACCATGATGCACCCATGTCCTGATAGCCAGCGCCACTATGGTGTGCATGTAGCACATGTCACTCCCCTGCAGGATCACCAATCAGTAGACACATGCCATGGCGGAGGCATGACTGCAAAGTCATACATCACTGTCTCAGTGATGTATGACTTTGCAGCCAGACAACAACACTCTGCACTGTGTCACAATAGTAGGTCATGGGGAATGCAAGTCCTGGAGCTGCACAAGTGCACATGTACATCCCCCCACAACACATCCTCTTAACCCTCATCTGTCCAGGTCATACCTATTGGACATATGGGAGACCTGTGACACTACCCTCTGAACCTGAGCCCCTCACACTCTGCTGTGCATGGGGAACAGCTGCCTGAACTTCACATTTACATGCCCCAGTCTGCATGGGCAGCTGATCAGACACCTATGTGTCACACAAGTATCGTCTCCTATGGTCACATCTCCAGTGGCATGCTGAGCCCCTACCAAGAAACTCCACAGCAGTCCTGGCGACTAATCCACAGCACACTGACACAGAGGCAGACACCTGAGGGGTCAAATCACTGTGCACAATGTGTCCTCTGATACACGGGAGTGGGAGTACAGAGTGTATTGTATGGCCTGGAGTAGGCATGACTGTCCAGCCCCACATGAATGAGGGATGAGCCCTGGACTGTAGGCAGCTGGCTAAGTATGTGTGACACACGTCATATACATACTCCTGGGGCCCAAACATTGTTCCCACCCGCAGCATGGGTGTGTGCCAGGTACCCCAGCCACATGTGGTGGATCAGCTCAGCAATTGGACCACAGATCAAAGTAACACGCTGAATACATGTCAGAATACAGGCATCGTGTAAGCAATGGACCCACCCATGATGCCCACCACAGAGTCAGGGAAACAGATGCTGTCTCCCACCTTGAGTCAAGCAAACTGCAAGGACACAGTCCTAAGTGACAGAATTCCCTGCATGTAAGGGCCACACCTGGGTATCAGATGAGGAGTGGGCAGTGCACAATAGAGGGACATGGCTCCTGGACAACATGACTGCTGTACTGTGGCAGTTCAACCTGGCCCGAGGAGGGCACATAGCATGTTAGACAGAGTACACAGTGCAGTCTTTGACTCACCCCCTCCTTGCTGCTCTCTGGCCTTCAGCTGCCCATCCAGGTCTGGAAAGACCACCGCCAGGATCCTGAGCATGTGGGGGTCAGGGTCCGTGTTCCGCCCCTCCTGCGAGGAGGCGACAGCTTCAGCTGGACCCGTGCAATCCTCCGGGTCCAGCCCCGAAGGTCCTGCCACCTCTTTTGGCAGTTGCGGATCCGGCGCTTGTAGACCCCCACGGACCGGACAGCCCGGACGATGTCCTTCCAGATCTCATGCTTCCGATGGGCAGAAGCCTGTCAGGATGACAAAGTGATAAGGCCATTACTACACATGCAACATATCCGTGCATGACACAGTTGCATATACATGTCGCAATCACAGGGGCACATGGTGTACCCAGGCAGTGCACGGCTGCCCATGGACAGTTTTCCAGAAGTCACTACATGGTATCATTGCATGGGGAGTAAAACCCTGTTCAGAAGCACTGTCACTGCACCATACCTGTCCAGTGCAAGTCACTACACACTATGGGGGGTGACAACTACTCAGTGAGCCTGCTAGCCAGTGGTGTGCTGACTCTCAGCCTTGCTAGTCAGACAAAATGCACATTCAGAAAGGCAGTGCACAGAACACTCACCTGCTCCCCTGGTGTCCCATACAGCTTGCTGTACTGTGGAAGTAGGCTGTCCAGCAGGGCCTGGTTCTCTTCAAGGCTGAAGGCTGGGGCTCTCTCCACAGTACGTGCCATTGCAGGGTCCAGAGGGGCAGAGACAGCAGCAGTGCAGTGGCAGATGTCGTCCTGGAGCATGTAGTGCAGGCAAGTGGGCTCTCAGGGGAACATGCAGCAATATATATGTGCTGGAGAGGCAGATACTGTCCCTTGTGTCCAAAGTGATAGGTCCAAGTCGTTTGCATCTTCTGAATCTGGCCAATCCATGGAATAGCAGCACCAAAACACGCCCACAGCATCCTTCAAAATTTCAACTTCATGACATACATGATTTTGCAACATTGTTGTGGGTGACCAACTGATTTTCCAGCAACCGACTCGTTCGAATATTCGAAAACGCGTCCGTTGCCAGGCAAGCCCATTGTCAATGGGTGCGCACCGATCGGTCCATTGAGGTACAACGCGCACAGGGGTACAACGCGTACCCGCACACATTGAATGCAATGGGCCGGCCGGAGGCACCGATCGGTCCATTGCTGTTCAACGCGCACAGGGGTACAACGCGTACCCGCACACATTGAATGCAATGGGCCGGCCGGAGGCACCGATCGGTTCATTGCAGTACAACGCGCACAGGGGTACAACGCGTACCCGCACACATTGAATGCAATGGGCCGGCCGGAGGCACCGATCGGTCCATTGCTGTTCAACGCGCACAGGGGTACAACGCGTACCCGCACACATTGAATGCAATGGGCCGGCCGGAGGCACCGATCGGTCCATTGCAGTACAACGCGCACAGGGGTACAACGCGTACCCGCACACATTGAATGCAATGGGCCGGCCGGAGGCACCGATCGGTCCATTGCAGTACAACGCGCACAGGGGTACAACGCGTACCCGCACATTGAATGCAATGGGCCGGCCGGAGGCACCGATCGGTCCATTGCAGTACAACGCGCACAGGGGTACAACGCGTACCCGCACACATTGAAAGCAATGGGCCGGCCGGAGGCACCGATCGGTCCATTGCTGTTCAACGCATCACTGTACATGTGACTGGCATATGTCAGCATGCCTGTCTCAGATGGACATATGCCAGCCACAGATAGCTCCCAGGGAGTGAGGGGCACACCTACATCACGACAGCCTGTCCAAACCTTATCATAAGGCATGTAAGGCTGCATTTCCTATTGTGTGTATGTTGGTGTACATGTTGTCCTGTGGGTGTCACCTGTGGGCAGCCACCCCCAGGCTGTGCACGTGTTAATGGGGACAGGATCCTGGGTGTTACGTGTACGTGACCACTGTGATGTGCAACTGTTCATATCTGTGCATGTGCCATGGTCACATTTCACAGTGGTGTTTGTGTATGTCATGTCACATACCCCGTGAGTCCCATGTGGGACGGTATGTTTGAGCCAGGGTGTCCCAGTGGCACAATAGTGATGGCCCTCCACAGTCTTTGTGCATGTAGTGTTTACAATGTCTCTGATTTCATGTGCACAATGGGAGACAGTCTCCACATCCACGTTGTGTGTGCATGGACTCTGATGTTGTGCGTGTGTGTCACAGACGTCCATGGCTCTCCTGCCATGGCAAGTGTGGCCACTACCTGTGGGGGTCATGTTTGTTTTGTTGTGGTGTACACATGATACTCCAGGTGATGCCAGTGTCCATGTGGCATTACAGGGTCCCTGGGAATGTGCCTGTCGTTGAGCTGTGGTGCCTGGGGCACATCTGTCCTCACATGTCACTGGGGGGTGACTGTGACACAGCATCATGATATCCAATGGGCCAACCTGGGACAAATTGATGCCACCTTTAGGACCGTGTTGACAGATGTTGGCCATGTATGTACCATACATGTCGTTCCGGTACTGCACACTTCATGTAGTTGTGCCTCATGATGATGTATGTTGGGATCTTGAGTGTGTTCAATGCCGCATATGTGGGGTGACTGACGATCTTGCTTACTTCTCCTCTGCACTGCAGGGCTCCTGCTGTCCATCGGCCATTCCCAGACCTGGCAACGATGGTGGAACGGGACAGCATCCGACGGTACCGCTTCACCAGGCAGCTGATTGAGGATTTGGCAGTGCAGTTGTCCCCACATTTGCAGCCTGGCCGGCCGTATCCTACAGCGCTGACCCCCAAGGTGAAGGTGATGGCAGCCCTACACTTCTTTGCCACCGGTACCTTCCAACATACTGTGGCGTCTGCTGGTGGGATGTCACAGACCATGTTCAGCCGTGTGCTCCGCGATGTTTTGGCGGCAATGTTGCTCTTCCTGAACCGGTACATCTATTTCCCTAGACTGCGACGACTCACTGACGTGAAGAGTGACTTTTATGCCCTGGGGAGGATGCCGCATGTCATTGGCTCCATTGATGGGACACATGTGGCTTTGGTACCACCACAGGCCCAGGAGCAGGCCTACAGGAACCGCAAGCACTACCACTCGGTCAATGCACTGGTGGTGTGTCTTGCAGACATGACCATCACACACGTGTGTGCCCGTTTCCCTGGTTCAGCACACGATGCCTTTGTGATGAGGAGTAGTCGCATCCCCAGGTTGATGGCACAGATGCAGAACCAGCGTGCCTGGCTTGTCGGTGTGTACTGACTTTGTGCCATTGTGTGTGATCTGATCTGTAGTATTCCGCCCACTTTTCCAAGTCAGCTGATGTGCACTTGTCTGTCCGTAGGTGACTCGGGATACCCCAACATGCCGTGGTTGCTGACACCCCTCAGGAACCCTGTGACACCTGCCCAGATGCGCTACAATGAGGCACATGGTCGGACCAGGAGAGTGATTGAGCGGACCTTTGGTCTCCTGAAGAGCCGCTTCCGCTGCCTGGACAAGACCGGAGGGTCCCTCCCATATGCCCCTGCGAAAGTGTGCAAGATTATCATCGTCTGCTGCATGCTCCACAACCTGGCAGTGCGGAAGGAGTTGCCTCTCATCCAGGATGACGATGACCAACATCCGCCACCTGTGGAGGATCCTGGCCTGGACCACGATGCCAGTGACGATGATGATGATGATGGTGATGGTGATGTCCGCACACAGCTCATCACCAACTTCTTTAGCTGAATGTGAGTATCCTGAGGTGTCATGTGAATGATGTGAGTTGGCATGATGTGTGGGTGGTGCTCTGGTGCTGTTGGAGTGTGTCCATGGGCTACTTGACAGGATGTGTGTTGCGATGTGTGGTGACAGGTGGGCTGTACTCCCCAACAGTGTTGACATGCTAACTTGGTTCTGGGTGGGTATCTTGTAACATGTATTGTGCATGAGTTTTGCTGTTCTGTCCTGTACTGCATTGCTTTTGACTGTGTGTCATTTCTGTCCTTCACAGGGTACTTTCAGATTCGTTTGGTCAACTGTGTCCACCGACGACGTGATTGCACATCCAGGCTGGTAGCTGTTGTGTCCCTACAGGTGATGTGCGCCACACCCATGGACTTCCTTCTGTCTACAGTTGTTGACTGTGTGCCCGCTACCAGGTGGGGTTACCTTGCATCTGTAGTGGTTACGGCATGTTGCTACTGTGTAATAAACCTGTGCTTCACTTAGTGATGTGCGTTGTCTGTGGTCACACATTTGACTGCCATTTGCTTACTGCACCTGTGGGCTACTTGACTACAACTGGGAATGGGTGTGGTGTCTGTGCATTGCACCGTCTTCCCTGGCAACATCAGTGTAGGCAATGAGTCAGATGGCCTAGGTGTGTATGTGTTGTGTAGCCCTGGTGGTGTGTCTCCCTCATATGTGTCACGTTGCCTGTACTCACATGCCTGTGTTGTCCTTGCTGTTGCAGTTCGCATACACAGTGTAATTTTGTTGTTCATCATCCCCATAACAGCACCCACGTTGGAATCACGACAGAGGCAAGTATGGTGTATTATTGTGTTTATTGTGATACATCTGTGATAATAGTGCATAGGATGGATTGTGCTGTACATGAATCTTGCAATCCCAAGTTCCTAGATGAATAGAAAGTCCAGGTAGACAGGATCCCCAGTATCGGGGCCACAGTTGTCTGACACATTGTTCCAACTTGTACTCCCCATGCAATGTGTGGGAGTAGTGTTGCCATCAACAGGGTGAACAGTCTGTGCACAAAGGCGAAAATCCAGAACAGGTTCAGGCTTCCTGGGAGTTGCGCTTGGCCATCAGCCTCTCACTTTCCCCTCCTCGGACGACCCCTCTTCTTGGGGGGGGCCCTCAAGTGCAGGCTGCTGCGGTGCAGGGGACTCTCCGCCAGAGTCCTCCTCCCTCCCTGTGGCAGTTGCAGTTTGTTCGGTGCCAGATGTTGTTGGCACACAGGGAGGTGTGGACTGGTTGCTGTTCATCTGGCGGAGGCATTGTAAAATGTCCCTGTGCACCGCCGTCATCTCATGTAGTACATCCCACTTGGACTCCACGCGGGTCATGTGGGAGTCCACACGTGACATGTGTGACTCCACGTGGGACATGTGGGAGTCCAAGCGGGCATGATGGGCAGCCTGCTGCTGTTTGATGTCTCTGAGGAGCCCCACTACCTGGCTGAGCTCTCCGGTGCTGGACTGGTACGCATCAGCTATGCGTACCAGTTGTGGGTCTTCATGCACACCAGCAACGTCTGCAAGCAGCGACCTCTGTCTCCCACCCCTCCCACCACCCCTGCTGACATGTGCAGTGTGTGCAGTTGCACGCACAGATAACCCTGGTCCACCTTGGGGGTTGGTGGTGGTGGTGGTGTCCATGGCCCCAGGTTGGTCCAGGGTCACTGCGCTGGTGTTGTTCCTTATTCTGTCCATGTCGGCAGGGATGGTATTCGTGGTGACAGTCGTTGGAGGGGTGGGTGCAGGGGTGCAGCTGGTGGACCTGCTGGTGCTGCAGCTGGTGGTCCTGCTGGTGCAGCATGTTGACTTGCACCGGATGTGCCAGGTTGTTCTTCATCGTCCGAGGAGGACAGAGGCTGTACGACGCCAGTGAGCTCGGCATCCTCTTGAGCCTGGGACTGGGACTCCTCAGCGTCTGCTGCTGTGTCCCTATCATCACCTGTTTTTGGGAGACACAAACAATGTATGTCATGTTTCTGCAGGCATCAGTGGTTGACACACCTGACAGTTGTGACTGTGCCTCGGGGTGCGGGCCTGTACATTGTATTGTCCTAAGTCGTCACAGTCAGGGGTTGATATTGGTGTGGCACATTGTCCTGCATTATTTGGGCATTTCTATGTATTCTCTGGGGTGTGAACATGGTCTGCATTGATTGTGTTTGGTTGACAGCCAGACCTCCTTCCCACCCACCCACCCACCCAGTCAGTTATCCCACCATGGAACGTGCTTGCATTGCAGGGAGTGTAAGTTGTCTCTCAGGATGTCAGTCAGTGGTGTCCTGCTGTTTGTTGGTGCACAGTTGCCAGCAGGGCCTTGTGCTCCCCACAGCAGTAGCCAGTGTCAGCCATCTTGTGAGTCCTTCTCCACTCCCTGTGATGTGAGCATGGTTCAGGGTGGTGTTGATGGGCCAGTTGTGAGGCTGAGCAATGTCTGTGACTACGACTCCCATCATGCTATTGCCTCCACCCCCTTCCCAGCATGCCCATGCTTCCTTCCTTTTGACTCTGCTTCCCTGTGGGGTGGGGTGGCTGTGCTGACAGGATGGCTGGGAGTGTTGTCCTGGCAGTTGTTTGGCTAAGAGTCCCAAGAGTGTCCCTGTGCTTCACACAACATAACCCAGGGTGGTGGTGCTTTGTGGGATCTTGTGTTAGGATGGAGGGCATTGCATTCTACCAGGTGGGTACTGTGGAGTTTGTGTTGGGGGGGGTGTGAGGGGAGGTGCTGGTGACTATGGTCAGTGCTGCAAGTCCCCCTTCCCACCCACCCAGCCAGCCAGATATCCCACCATGGAACGTGCTTGCATTGCAGGGAGTGTAAGTTGTCTCTCAGGATGTCAGTCAGTGGTGTCCTGCTGTTTGTTGGTGCACAGTTGCCAGCAGGGCCTTGTGCTCCCCACAGCAGTAGCCAGTGTCAGCCATCTTGTGAGTCCTTCTCCACTCCCTGTGATGTGAGCATGGTTCAGGGTGGTGTTGATGGGCCAGTTGTGAGGCTGAGCAATGTCTGTGACTACGACTCCCATCATGCTATTGCCTCCACCCCCTTCCCAGCATGCCCATGCTTCCTTCCTTTTGACTCTGCTTCCCTGTGGGGTGGGCTGGCTGTGCTGACAGGATGGCTGGGAGTGTTGTCCTGGCAGTTGTTTGGCTAAGAGTCCCAAGAGTGTCCCTGTGCTTCACACAACATAACCCAGGGTGGTGGTGCTTTGTGGGATCTTGTGTTAGGATGGAGGGCATTGCATTCTACCAGGTGGGTACTGTGGAGTTTGTGTTGGGGGGTGTGAGGGGAGGTGCTGGTGACTATGGTCAGTGCTGCAAGTCCCCCTTCCCACCCAGCCAGCCAGATATCCCACCATGGAACGTGCTTGCATTGCAGGGAGTGTAAGTTGTCTCTCAGGATGTCAGTCAGTGGTGTCCTGCTGTTTGTTGGTGCACAGTTGCCAGCAGGGCCTTGTGCTCCCCACAGCAGTAGCCAGTGTCAGCCATCTTGTGAGTCCTTCTCCACTCCCTGTGATGTGAGCATGGTTCAGGGTGGTGTTGATGGGCCAGTTGTGAGGCTGAGCAATGTCTGTGACTACGACTCCCATCATGCTATTGCCTCCACCCCCTTCCCAGCATGCCCATGCTTCCTTCCTTTTGACTCTGCTTCCCTGTGGGGTGGGCTGGCTGTGCTGACAGGATGGCTGGGAGTGTTGTCCTGGCAGTTGTTTGGCTAAGAGTCCCAAGAGTGTCCCTGTGCTTCACACAACATAACCCAGGGTGGTGGTGCTTTGTGGGATCTTGTGTTAGGATGGAGGGCATTGCATTCTACCAGGTGGGTACTGTGGAGTTTGTGTTGGGGGGGTGTGAGGGGAGGTGCTGGTGACTATGGTCAGTGCTGCAAGTCCCCCTTCCCACCCAGCCAGCCAGATATCCCACCATGGAACGTGCTTGCATTGCAGGGAGTGTAAGTTGTCTCTCAGGATGTCAGTCAGTGGTGTCCTGCTGTTTGTTGGTGCACAGTTGCCAGCAGGGCCTTGTGCTCCCCACAGCAGTAGCCAGTGTCAGCCATCTTGTGAGTCCTTCTCCACTCCCTGTGATGTGAGCATGGTTCATGGTGGTGTTGATGGGACAGTTGTGAGGCTGAGCAATGTCTGTGACTACGACTCCCATCATGCTATTGCCTCCACCCCCTTCCCAGCATGCCCATGCTTCCTTCCTTTGACTCTGCTTCCCTGTGGGGTGGGCTGGCTGTGCTGACAGGATGGCTGGGAGTGTTGTCCTGGCAGTTGTTTGGCTAAGAGTCCCAAGAGTGTCCCTGTGCTTCACACAACATAACCCAGGGTGGTGGTGCTTTGTGGGATCTTGTGTTAGGATGGAGGGCATTGCATTCTACCAGGTGGGTACTGTGGAGTTTGTGTTGGGGGGGTGTGAGGGGAGGTGCTGGTGACTATGGTCAGTGCTGCAAGTCCCCCTTCCCACCCAGCCAGCCGGATATCCCACCATGGAACGTGCTTGCATTGCAGGGAGTGTAAGTTGTCTCTCAGGATGTCAGTCAGTGGTGTCCTGCTGTTTGTTGGTGCACAGTTGGCAGCAGGGCCTTGTGCTCCCCACAGCAGTAGCCAGTGTCAGCCATCTTGTGAGTCCTTCTCCACTCCCTGTGATGTGAGCATGGTTCAGGGTGGTGTTGATGGGCCAGTTGTGAGGCTGAGCAATGTCTGTGACTACGACTCCCATCATGCTATTGCCTCCACCCCCTTCCCAGCATGCCCATGCTTCCTTCCTTTTGACTCTGCTTCCCTGTGGGGTGGGCTGGCTGTGCTGACAGGATGGCTGGGAGTGTTGTCCTGGCAGTTGTTTGGCTAAGAGTCCCAAGAGTGTCCCTGTGCTTCACACAACATAACCCAGGGTGGTGGTGCTTTGTGGGATCTTGTGTTAGGATGGAGGGCATTGCATTCTACCAGGTGGGTACTGTGGAGTTTGTGTTGGGGGGGTGTGAGGGGAGGTGCTGGTGACTATGGTCAGTGCTGCAAGTCCCCCTTCCCACCCAGCCAGCCGGATATCCCACCATGGAACGTGCTTGCATTGCAGGGAGTGTAAGTTGTCTCTCAGGATGTCAGTCAGTGGTGTCCTGCTGTTTGTTGGTGCACAGTTGGCAGCAGGGCCTTGTGCTCCCCACAGCAGTAGCCAGTGTCAGCCATCTTGTGAGTCCTTCTCCACTCCCTGTGATGTGAGCATGGTTCAGGGTGGTGTTGATGGGCCAGTTGTGAGGCTGAGCAATGTCTGTGACTACGACTCCCATCATGCTATTGCCTCCACCCCCTTCCCAGCATGCCCATGCTTCCTTCCTTTTGACTCTGCTTCCCTGTGGGGTGGGCTGGCTGTGCTGACAGGATGGCTGGGAGTGTTGTCCTGGCAGTTGTTTGGCTAAGAGTCCCAAGAGTGTCCCTGTGCTTCACACAACATAACCCAGGGTGGTGGTGCTTTGTGGGATCTTGTGTTAGGATGGAGGGCATTGCATTCTACCAGGTGGGTACTGTGGAGTTTGTGTTGGGGGGGTGTGAGGGGAGGTGCTGGTGACTATGGTCAGTGCTGCAAGTCCCCCTTCCCACCCAGCCAGCCGGATATCCCACCATGGAACGTGCTTGCATTGCAGGGAGTGTAAGTTGTCTCTCAGGATGTCAGTCAGTGGTGTCCTGCTGTTTGTTGGTGCACAGTTGGCAGCAGGGCCTTGTGCTCCCCACAGCAGTAGCCAGTGTCAGCCATCTTGTGAGTCCTTCTCCACTCCCTGTGATGTGAGCATGGTTCAGGGTGGTGTTGATGGGCCAGTTGTGAGGCTGAGCAATGTCTGTGACTACGACTCCCATCATGCTATTGCCTCCACCCCCCTTCCCAGCATGCCCATGCTTCCTTCCTTTTGACTCTGCTTCCCTGTGGGGTGGGCTGGCTGTGCTGACAGGATGGCTGGGAGTGTTGTCCTGGCAGTTGTTTGGCTAAGAGTCCCAAGAGTGTCCCTGTGCTTCACACAACATAACCCAGGGTGGTGGTGCTTTGTGGGATCTTGTGTTAGGATGGAGGGCATTGCATTCTACCAGGTGGGTACTGTGGAGTTTGTGTTGGGGGGTGTGAGGGGAGGTGCTGGTGACTATGGTCAGTGCTGCAAGTCCCCCTTCCCACCCAGCCAGCCAGCCAGATATCCCACCATGGAACGTGCTTGCATTGCAGGGAGTGTAAGTTGTCTCTCAGGATGTCAGTCAGTGGTGTCCTGCTGTTTGTTGGTGCACAGTTGGCAGCAGAGCCTTGTGCTCCCCACAGCAGTAGCCAGTGTCAGCCATCTTGTGAGTCCTTCTCCACTCCCTGTGATGTGAGCATGGTTCAGGGTGGTGTTGATGGGACAGTTGTGGGGGGGCAATATGTGTGAGTGCGACTCCCATGATGCTATTGGCTACACTGACTTGGCCAGCATACACAGAATTCCTTCCTTTGAGTGGTCTTCACTGTGTGTTGGTGTTGTTGTGGTGGCTACATGTGTGGATGTGTGTGTTAGTTCTATTTGTGCCACTGCCTAGCTGTAGTTGTGGTTGTGTTTGTACATGTGTTGGCACAGTTGGATGTGACTTTTTGATGGCATGTGTTGTGTTTATCTGACTGACATACACATTTTGGGATGATTCTGTTCTAGTTGCTGTGTAATTGCTATGAGTGCATGGTTTGACTCTCCCCTTGACAGTGATGTGTGTGTTTTGTGGCAGTTTATTGTGTACATTTGTTGTGTACTCACCAGGCTCTGGGATGTCCTCTAGTCCATATACGCTCACTGGCGGAAGGATGGCCCGCACCTTCTCCTCCCAGGGCCTGAGGTATACTGGCTTGGCAGGAGGGCCACTGCCGGTGTATTGGCTCAGGTGGTAGTCTTTCTTGAGCAGCTCCCGGACCCTCCTGCGCACGTCCATACCACCTGTTCTGGATGTCGGTCTTTGTGCGCCGACATGGTGATTGGGCGTTCACCCTGTTGATGATCCTCTCCCACATCTTGGTTTTCTGCGACATGGGGGTCTGTTGGACCAGAGTGCCAAACAGCTGTGGCTCCACCCTGAGGATCTCGTCTACCATGACTTCCAATTCACTATCTAGGAACTTGGGATTCTTCTTGGGGGCATGGTGATGGGTGGTGATAGTGGGTGCTGTGTGTGTTGGTGTGCAGGTGAGGGTGTGTGGGTGTGTGTTGTGCTGGGTGTATGTGAGGTAGGTATTTGTTGGTGTGCTGCTGGTGTGTGGCTTGTGTGAGGGATGAGCTGTGGGTGTGTGGTTGCTTTCTCTTGGGTGCTGGCAGTGGAATGGCATTTGCAAAGGCTCATGGTAGTGATTTGTGTCCTTTATATAGGTGGAGTTGTTGGTGTGTCTTTGTTCTCTGTCCCCACCCCCCAGTATTTATTGGCTTGGTAATTGCTTGTTTGGCCTTTTTTGGTTGATTTTCCTTTGTGCTGTTTGTGTATGTTGGAAACGTTCTTGTGACCGGAGTCGGACCCTGCATTGGTCTCGTACGGTGTTTTCCGTTTCGTTCACGCTGTGTTTGTGCAGTTTTGTATGCTGCGTACGCGTCGGTCGCGGTGTATTGTGTTGCTTCGGCTCGGTTTTGTATGCGTGTCGGTCGTACGGCTTGTCCTCCGTCCGACTCGGTCGTGTTTTCGCGCCTTGCATCGTACTTTGCAGGTTGGAGTTGGCGGGTACGATTCGGTCGGATTTGTTCCGGGTGCGTGTCGGTCGGTTGGATTCGCGTGTTTTCCGGCCGGATTGCTATTTTCCGAGCGGGTCGGTCGGTCGGCTTGGTTTCCTGACGTGTCGGTCGGATTTATCGCGGCTTGCATCGTACTTGGCGTGTCGGGCGCCACTGGTACGTGTCGGTCGGTATTTTTTCCGGATCCGAGTCGGTCGGTGCTTTTTCCGGCCCGAATCGGAATCGACCCCTTTATAAGGAGTTATATTTGTGTTCCTGCATTCATTCACATATTGATTTACTCTAAGAATTCAAATTACAATATGCACAGCACTGATCTACAGTACACTTGCTTTTATTGTATACACACTTTTCATGGTGTACTCAAACCTGTGTTTTTATTACCACAAATGGTTTACTGCACAGCTAGTTAGATTACTGTACACACAGCTGTATTTCTTTTCACAGTTTCACAATGTGCAAATATATTCAGTGGGGCCTATTCACAAATGCATTTGCATGTAAAGTAATACTCATGTAGTATTGATTTACACACTTCAACATGCCTTTGAATCTAAGTCTAAAATTAGATTTTTTGGGAGTATTTATAAACAGTTCATACAAATAGTAAAAACTGCGCCTTCTTTGTACTTTTACTAAAAAGGAGTTGGATGTTTCGGCATTGAGTCACAAAGGCATGTAAGAGTCCTTAAATAGTACTCATGTAGTACTATTTTGATACCCATAAATGATTTTGTGCATCAGCCCTATTGTGTTCATATTATCATGTTTTGGACAGTGCGACGTGTGTCATGCTTAACTTCATCAGTGCACGCTAAAACACTTATATGTGCAATACAATATGTTAATATGGTAAAAGTCAATGCCAATATGGAGAATGATACATTAATTTATTAGAAAGAAATTGCTTCTTTATTAACGACATCGCCCATTGTGAGCTCCACATCAATCCTAACCCGCATATAGGTAGTTAGGCAAGCTCTAAGACCTAGGCCCGAGGTCACTGATTGATAGGTCACAGGTGGGGTGTCACGTAGCTGGCAGACAAGTGCATGAACAGGAAACCATGGATCAATACCACACATAGGCACAGCAACATTACAGCGGTCTAGGGAGAGTGGCCCCGATAGAGCACACATGGCCGGGGGGGGGTATGCACGCTCCTAAAACACCATAAAGGCAGATGCTGCATGAGTTAGGAACATATAGCCAATCAGGACACAGCACACACAGTGATCACGTGCATGGACATCTGGACACGTTACCCACTGGCCACATTGTGTCCATGCAAGGTCAAGTCTCACCTGTATTTTCCATTAGACAATTAATTTATGACTCCAAAGGCAGCAACTTACATTCCTTACCATATATGGATCACCGGAACCCTTGTATTACCTATGATAAACTGTAGAAAAGAGGGCCACAGACCGATTGTAAATTGAGACAGTCCTCAGACCCTGTGTCTCTAACTGTTCTCCCGACCGCTATGTTTAATTAAACAAACTGTTCCTGTTTTGCCAAATGTCTCTTGTTTCTTGTTTTTCAAGGTATTTCTTGTTCAAGTAACAAGTGTATTTGTGGTCAGTAAAACAGGAGTGTGTAGGGTGCCATAAAATGAATCCCGGTTGCTAAGCCCAATATCAGTGAAAATATGATGCATTTTTAATACTTCCATGTTTTTGACCCCATCAGTGTTAGGAAATCATGGCATTACAAGAGAATAACTGGCAGATAAATTTAAACACTACCCTCATTAAACTGCAAACTAATTACATTTTTAAAAGCAAACCAAACAATTATACAAAAAACATGTTCATTACTAAAACACAGTACAGAAAGAAAAAAAAACATGGCACCAAAACCTATCTGATTAGAAACAAAAGGAATGGCATAGCCCTTAGGCTTGGCCTTGGAAAGCGTGGTATGTTTGTTCAATTTTTTAAGGTCTGGCTTGACAGTACAGCTGTCACCAGACAATTATATGAGCAACACTAGAGAAAGGCTTTGCCCCCGCCCACATTTTGGATGCCTAGAGTACATGTTTTGATTGGGCAGAAACTGTGTGCTTCCATAAAAAAGTGCTTACCCTCCACGCAGCTGTTATCATTTTGTTTATTTATCGAGCTGCCCGAGCTCAAACTTTCAGGGGCACACACATGACAATGGAATGATATTAAAGTGTCTTAGCTAACAAGATAATTTATGTTGTTTTTCTCTGGCAGCAGCAGAGATGACAGGAGGGCAGTCATTAACCTTCATGGATTTTTTGTTCTGGCTTGACAGTGCAACTGTTACCTGACCTCTTAACCTACACCAACATTATTATACAGTTCTTTGCTTCCACACAAACACATATTTATTCCCATGCTATTTACTTGCATTGCTTCACATTACCATTCAAATTGCCTTTAAAGTCAGACCCATTGGCATTGTCAATGCTAGTTTTTCTTTAGTATGCATATTCAGTTAAATTGGGAAAAAACAGAGATACTTCGGTTTGGCAAAGCTCAGCTCCTCTGGAATGATGATTGGTGGGCTGCTAAGCTTGGCCCTGCTCCTTCTCCTAGAGACACAGCCAGAAACCAGGATAGATTGCTAGATAATAAGTTATCACTGAAAGACCAGGTGATGTCCACCTGTGGCATGTGCTTCGGGACAATCCGCCTTCTCAAAGGCTTCCGCTGAGCTCTCGAAAAACACTTATCCAAGCCTTGATACTCAGCTGCCTTGATTATGGAAATGCTCTTGTTGTAGCATCCAACGAGTCCCTTCTTTCCAAAATGCAGGTGGTTCAAAACACTGAATCTCGTTTAGTCAATAAACTGCCACCTGGCACACCTTCAGTCCCATTGCTAAGAGCCCTTCACTGGCTCCCCATAAGGAAAAGAGCATTGTTCAAACTACTTTGCCTGACTCATAAAGCCTTGTCAGGCAAGGGACCCAAGTACTTGCAGGATAAACTCACCCTTTATCTCCTCAAAAGAAATCAAAGAATCAACCAACTTCTTCTATGCCCTCGGCGTATTTGAACATCCAGGTATGGTGGCGAGCCTGCTCTTATCTCACTCCCTACCGCTGGAACAGGCTCCCCTTGTTCATCCAGGCATGTACTGACTTCCCTGGTTTTAAAAAACATCTCAAAACCTGGCTGTTCTAAAGGCTGCTTCTACCTGTCTGTCACCTCAGCGCCGAGATGCCCCTCTGGGGGCGAGGCATTGCGCTATATCAAGAATTCTTTAACATAACATAACATATGTTATATAATTCAAAAGCTTAGAAGAAAAAAAAAGTATATACTATGGCATTAAAAGGTGGCAGGCACATGCTTGCAAACAAAGTAAAAAAGGGCATTCCTTTTCAGGTAGCTGTGCACGTCATTGGGCAGAATGCTGTTATTCACAGTGCATATTAGCTGCAATAGAAGGAGACTACAAAGAACTCCTTTTAACCAACGTGGCATACGTACACGCAGGCAGGTCATAATTGCCTGTCTCGGACCCCACTCTAAATAGTAAGTTCACTAAATCTTTAACGCTGGTGGCAGTAAAACTAAGGGGCATATTCTCAAGAACGTGTGATAACTACAGCAAAAGTTGCTTAACGCAACCCTTCACATCGCAGTCTATCGCGGGAAAATAACACCGTGTTAACGTGGCATTCCCAACCCGGAGGCACCATGCAATAGTAGCCCGATAACGCGCCAAATGACCGCCCAAAAACCAACGCGACGCAGAAAAAATGCGAAACACGAACGCGAAAAAACCTGCGATGTTCCAAATCGTGATACAAAAACCAGCGACAACCAGCCACAGGCCTGCAATTCCCACGCCCCATGCGGAAAAATGCACTATAAAAGCAACCAAAAAAACACACCAAAACCAAATCAAACTGCGTAGCACCATGGATGCACCTGGACCGAGTGCAGAGGACAAACCGAACCCCACAAGCCCCACGGACGACCAGCCAGGAACCCCGTGTTTGGGGAAGGGCAAGGAGAAGAGGAAGAGGAAGATGGGGCACAGTCCGCAGGAAGACCGGATCACCGTCACGGAGGTGATAGAACACTACCAACAACTGTACGGCACCTCCACTGCGTCATTGGCAACACAAACGGAAATATGGCAGTCCATCGTCACCAAAGTGCATGCAGTCGGAGTGTCAAGGAGGTCAATGGAGGAGGTCAAGAGGCGCTGGCATGAAGTGCACAGCCAAACCAAACAGAAACTCGCTGCCAACATGAAGGCAGCAAAGGCGACTGGAGGAGGAGCTGGATGAGCTGGAGGAAATGGTGGCCACAGTCATCAGTGTGGAGACGGTGCAAGGAGTAGGGGGTCTGGACAAAGCCCGATATGACCTGACCCAACAGCAACAGGGTGAGTAACGACCAGGGACTGGGGGAATAGGGGGGACGGGGGCAGATGGGCACAATGGCACACATGGACAATCATGTGCAGCACACTGCACACCCACAATGAGTGTGGAACATGTCCCTGATACCCTTGGCACACTGCAGCACAGATAGAAACACCAAGAAGGCCCCGTCCACAATGTGCACAAATGGGCCCCCCTCCATATCACCAATGCCACAACCTACCCATGCACATGTGCCGAATCCAGAAAAGCAGCAGCTCTGTGAGCCACACTGACAATGCAAGTGACACTGCATGACAGATAGCATGGCTGAAGTCACAATACATGACTTGGTGCACGGGACAACACTGAGGTGGCTGAGTGTGGACCACATCCGTAAAGGAGCAGGTCACACTCTGACACTTCCACGTGCACCTACGACCCATGACATCAAAAACACATCTGCAGACAAACAATGCACAGGAGTACCAAATATCTCCAGTAGCACAAATAACCCAAGTCGCAAACATCCCAGCACCCGAAAAGCACATAAGTCAAATGCACACCAACTCAAAGGGATAAGGGTCCGCCAATGCAGAGCTGCAGGGGTGAATTGCCAACAATGCAGCACACACACATAGTAATCACAGTACACCAACATTGAAAACAATGTGGGACAGAGTGCAACCCCTACACCACAGGACAGAGGACACAACTGGTGCCGCTCGTGCGTAGAAACTGGCCAATCACATCTGGCAATGCATGACACTGTGAGATGATGATGTACAAGCACAACCACACATCCGTCATGTAGTCGAAATGTCCACTGACTCCCATCAAATAGCCAGCTCCACCAAAACAGTCACAATGTACATCATCATGCAGTCTGAATGTGAACATCTACAATGCGTCAACATACATGGAACACACTGTTAACCTGCATCTCCCCTTTACATTGCAGAGGGACAATCAACACCTCCTGCAGAGCAGACCACATATCTGTTCAGTGATGATGAAGAGGACACCCTGCCCATTTGCCCAGACACACTCCAACGGCTTGTGGACAGCCTCCGCACCCCACCTCCAGGAGCAGGGCAGCCCAGCTGCATCGCGTGAGCCCACACCCTGCACAGACCACACAGCAGGAAGCACACACCACCACGGCTGCCTCCCAGGACCCCCACGACCAACACATGGATTTCAAACGCCGTGTGTTAGGGTGCCAGGAGAAGATGGCAGATCAGCTGCGGCTGGGTTTCGAACTCATGGCAGCCAAACACGATGCCATACGCGGGTGCCTGAGTCCCATCAGGGAGCACCTACTGTCCCTAACGGATACCCACTGTCCGCACCATGCTCACCAACAATCCTTGGCTGACATCGCTGGGTCCATTACTCGGATACAAGAACTGTCTAGGCACACAGGCTCCAGCGATGACAGCACAGAGTTGGCACAGATGCGGAGGGCAATGGAGACCATGGAGCCGATGCAGGCTGGAAGTATGGCTGCCACTGCTGAACACCAGTGAGATGTAGCTGCGATCTTCCATGCCTTGCAGATCCTCGTCTTGCCATTGCTGCCACTGAGCCTGTTCCAGATGACTGCTGCAGGAACCTCGACACACACATCTCCGCCCCCTGACGTGTCAGTGGCACACAGTGAGGCAGCCCTATCCCCTTTGCACCCTGATGTGTCAGTGGCACACAGTGACGCAGCCATAACACCACCACACACACCTGACACACCAGACACAGAAGACGTCTCAGAGGAGTAAGATGTGGAGGAAGGAGGTAGTAGCATCCGTCCCCGCCATATGGCCTGTCCCTGCCTGGTTGTGCTCTCTGCATCATGCCCTGGAACAACACCTCCCACTGTCCCCCAAAACACTCTGCGACCTTCACATGGACCCCGACATGGACTGCCATATATGCTCTGGTACCAATGACACAGCAATCCGGCGGCGGACTGAACTCTTCCTCTTCAGATTAACTTTGTCTTGCCACAAGGACTCTAGTTGGCCCACCACTGGGCAACCATGTCATGTGGGCTTGAAGTGGCCATGTACTGCTCCAGCTCCGACACACCCCAGAATGTGAATAAAACATTCCAAATCACACAGATGTGTCATGTCTATGTTCACTCACGTATAAATGTTTGGATGAATGTAGGGACATTGATTGCACTAAAAGGTACACTCTCGTAAATGTCATCAACGCGCATGTTTGACCCTGACCCACATGGCCACTTAGATGACTGTGAAGGTGTGAACTAGCTGTGGCCTCATTGCACAGTAACAACGATCTCGTTGCCCCCCAACGTAGCCCCACGTCCATGTATTAAATAGGGCTGTGTGTGGAAATGTCAAATTCGGTAGCAGGCCTGAAGTGGTGTCCCCCATCACATGTGACAACAGAACGTCTCTTCGCATGCCTACTCACATACATCTGTGTGTACACAGTCTGTTTTGATGAATGACCTTGATCTACATGTCAAGAAGTTGGACACCATACGCACATTGCTGGGGACACGTAAGAGCACAGGTCTGTCAGCAACTATCCGAGCCACAATGTCTGGCTCACAGAGGTGGAGCTGTCAATAGGGACTTACCCCCAATTCACAAGCGGCAGTCAATCCCTCCCTGTGTACGGACAATGCACATGTAGGCACAGGATCTGTCATTATAATCAACACTCATCACAGTTGTACACAGATGAAGTTGCGTAGACTTTTTTAGCATGTGCGTGTCAGCACGTGCAAGGCAAGGACCAATGTTTAAGACACTTACAGTCAGCTTAGGAACATGTCGAGGTGCAAGTAATGGGGTGGCAGAAATGTACACCAATCATCACGGATGTCGACGGTCTCAACCCACCTTGCCTTGCTGGCCGAGTCATGTGATGTTTTGCGTCTGCTCATTGGCCCGTGTCAGGGGACACGACTCACAGCCCATGGGATCTGCATAGTGCTGTGGCACCGGACTGCGCTGACTGTGTGCTCTGCTGACAGTGAGCAGGTGAAAGGATCCTACAAGGTCACATGTCATATTACATTGCTATGTGTGTACTCTCACCCCAGCAGTTTCTCCGATTTTGGAACGTTGCCAGGCGACGCTCTGCAGCTCCGTCCATGGGACTGCATCACCTTGTACAGGTGTGTGTACACACGTGTAGGTCCACGCACATGCATTCTGAGTCCAGGCAAAGGCAGACATGTCCACTGTTGTGGTGGGATATGTGATCATTCCTCCAAGATGCTACAAGGTGTGGGGATCTGTGCTGTGGGTGACAATCAGTTGTGGCTGCAGGAACGTAGTTACTCGTCCATGTATGCGAGCGCTGCTTCATGGGCAACCTGTTCCAAGAGTACATCGTTGTCGAGGTCAAGGTACATGAGGGCGAGCCAATCCATTACCTGCTCCGGGCAGCTGTGCTCCGTCCACGCCGTTTCACCAATCTGCAACACAGCCCAATAGGGGAGCGCCTCGATGTGGTCACTGCACACGAGGAGTTGTGCAATCTCCCATGCCCAACTGCCTGCACATACGCCAAATATCAAGGCATCCCATTCACGGGTATCACGGTTACACTCCTGTTCGTGGGCCAATGTGTTTTTACTTCACATGTTTTATGTGTTTTTATCACGATTAAATTGTAATAACTATTAATAAGTTGATATGCCCTTTAACTGACTTAAATGTTTAAATAAAGTATTTTTTCATTCAGTCAGTGCATAATAGTCAATAGATGAAGTGTGCTGTTCAATGTTATATACTTTGTTTTGTGGAAGCCAAATGGGAGTGACCCTAGAACAGACCAATGGATGAGGATGGCTGACTGAATTCGCGGCCCACCCCACAGGTATCTATCTATATATGTATATTTTTTTATTATGGATTTTTTTAAAACATGAGGCGGGTGAAATAGCTAAAGCTGTTTCTAGGTTGCCGTAACACTCTATCAATATGATTTTGCACATCACCAGTTACCATTTAAATATATTTGTTCTGGAAAGTAATGATTTTCCACTATATTTGGGAAAAATGATAGTGTCTGCATAATAGAACTACATGTAACGCATAGCTACATAGGGGCACATGCATCAAGCATTTTACCGGTCGCAAACGGGCCGATTCACAGAATTGGCCGGTTTGCGACTGGTAAAATGCATTTTCTGATGCATCAAAGGCATTGCATTCGAAAAATAGGTAATCGCAATTTTTGCGATTACCTAATTTGCAAATGCATTTAGGGAATCGCAATTTGCGATTCCCTAAATGCAATGCATGTAGCATTTCCAAAATGCGACTTTGCATTTAGGAATCGCAAATTACCATTAATTTCAAGTTGATGGTAATTTGTGAATCCTTTGAAAAATGCACAAAAGTGCATTTTTCAAAGTGGCATGTGGCGCATGTGTGTAGGGCATGTGTGTGCGCCACATGTGCACACTTACCTTTTTTGGGGGTGCATCACCCTTGCAATTGCATTTGCAATTTGTGATTACCAATTTGGTAATCGCAAATTGTGAATGCATTACCATTCATTCTAAGGGAATGAATGGGAATGCATTCCCTAATAGCGAATTCCAATTTGAGATTCGCTATTAGGGAATGTTAAGGATTCGCAAAAATGTTTGCAAATCCTTCATGCATAGGCATTTGCGATTACCAAATAGCGAATCCTTAAAATTCGTTAATCGCAAAGGATTACCTTGATGCATGTGCCCCATAGACACTAGCATTGAATGCAAAAGCGTCCATGTGACAGACAGCTACAAAAGATAGTTTTGGCTTTCTGCTACCATGTCACTGAGATCAAATTTCAGATGTTGAAGGCTCCCTCGCCTTACCTCAGGCAAAGCTGATTTACTTAGAAAGTTTGTGAGAGTTACAGATTATGACATGCACAGAGCATGACTGAGTCCCTGCTAATGCCAAAAGTTTCCCAGAAGGATAAATCTCGTTTCCTGCTTTTCTTCACGAAATTGAAGTTTTAAACAAGTCATATTCTGTGGTTTGGACAGTATTTATATCAGCGTTTGTTTCCTGGCACAGAGTCCATGCTATATTAACTGAAAGTTTCTCCGTTTACAGACGTTTTCGTGAGCCCGTGTTGTCGCAATGCGTGATGAACATTTCGGTAAATGCTGTATTCAGAATGTCTAGAACATACTGCCCTCCTATTCAAATCCTTAAACAACCTGGAAATATATGTGTATTGCAAAAGAACCCAGAACTTTTATAGGAGTGAAATGGAATGCTGTCCCTGCATATGTACTGTCGGAACTTCCTGCCACCAAACTGGAGCTTGGGTAATTCTGGTCATTCAAAGAACATTTAAAAATGTAAAACTTGATCATATGCGAAATAAGAAATACGGACTGGTCTGTTACAGATTGCTTGTGAATCATAATCATTTTCTATCTCTTTCTAATCCCATATATGTCTTTCTTGATTCGATTGTAAATGCACAATAAACAAGCATTGAAAATGCAATAGGTCTCGCCTTTGATTAAGTTAAAGCCATTTGCTTTGCTAATGGTATTGTATAGCAAAGCAAATGGCTTTAACTTAATGAAAGGCGAGACCTATTGCATTTTTAATGCTTGTTATTTACGCTGTTAGCGTAGAGCTCACGCGACAGTCGGGTCATTATTATTTACGCTTTCCGCGTAGAACTCCTGTCTCAAAAAGCAGCATGCTGCTGGGGTGTTATTAATATTTACGCTTTCAGCGTAGAGCTCACGCCCCAAGAAGCAGCAGGCAGCCAGGCTGTTATTATTATTTACGCTTTCAGCATAGATCGCAGGTCTCAGAAAGCAGAAGACGGCCGGTTTGTTATTAAAAGTGGATATTTTGCGCGTTGCTTTTAGTGAGACAGATTAGCAGAGCCGCACTGTTCAAGCTTTCCTGATCATCTGTAATTAAATGCGGAGTCGGGGGAGATTCTCAGAAGGCGTTTAGAGAAGCTGCAGTGAGCCAAAGTCATGCTGCTGTGTCAGAGTGGCATTTTTATGAATGAGAATACAAAAAGCTGGCATATTCTTAGCCTGGCTTTCGTTTAGTTACCAGGCAACCAGCGTATAGTAATTCATCCGCGAAATTTAAATCTTTGCGAGGGGAGAAGGCGTTGTGCAGAATGGTTGCAACCACGAGGAAAACAACCTGTGGGACCTGCTGAGGCGACTGCCGGGCTGGGTGGGTCGGATGGGTAACCCGGGGGAGAGAGGAGGTAAAGAGAGGGAGAGACAGGCTGCAGAGAGCGCTGGAGACAGAGAGAGACGGGCTGCATGAGAAAGTGAGAGCGAGAGAGAAATGGCAGACACAGGAATATAGGAGGAAGAGTGAGGAGGTGAGAGGAGAGTGAGAGACAGGATATCCCAGGGAGAGAGGGAGACAGAGGAAGAGAGAGGTGAGAGAGAGGCTGAATAGGGCAAATAAGAGGAGAGAGAGAGGTGGTGTTAAGTGAGGAACCACGGGGAGAAAAGATAGCTAAAGCCATAGAGTAATAGAGAGAGGGAGAGAGATTAAGAGGGGGATGGAGCCAGAGAGAAAGACGGTGAGATGGGAGAGAGGATGTAAAAGTAAGAAGAGAGCGAGCAGATAACAAGAAAACGATAAAGAGTTAAAGAGTATGAATGCGAAAAAGAGAAAGGGAGAGAGGGTAAGAGTGAGAGAGAGAAGGATGGAGAGAAAAAGCAAGTGAGAGCAGTAGAAGACAGAGCGGAGATTAAAAAAGCAAAAATAGAATAGGGAGCAAGAGGGGGTGACAGAGAGATCTAGGAGAGAGAGACAGGAGGTGAGAGAGGCTGATAGTGTGAGAGCGAGGAGAAGCGAGGAAAAAGAAAAGGGAGCGAGGAAGGTTGGGAGACAGAAAGAAACGTAATGGGGGTTATAAAACAGCAAGATGGAAACAGAGAGCGCGCACTTGAAGACGAGATGAGAGGTGAGACATATAAGGGAGGAAGGAGAGACATTGTGCAAGAGAAAGAGAGGGACATTGAGAGAGGTGGATTTGAGGAGAGCGGAAACCAGGGAGAGAGAATGTAAGAAACGTAGACAGGAATCAATGAAGCAAGGGGAAGAGAGACAGTGTTGATGAAAGAGATGCAGAACGAGAGAGAAAGAGGTCGTGAATGAAAATTAAATGAGAAGTAATGCAGGAAAGAAAGAGAACAGCCCAAAGAGTGAGAGGGCGTGTAATCGATCACAGGCAACCAGTCACAAACATTGTTTATTTGTAAGGAGACACATTTGAGCCAACAAACACCCGTGAAAGCACACTTATACCTACTTTCAGGAAATGTGAAGACCTTAACATTCACTAACAGTACTTAATCCCCAAGAAACGCAGAAACTTCGTGCGGATGAGGGAGCGAGTCGCGAAAGGCGCGCACGCTGATGTGGAGCGAGTCACGAAAGGCACGCACGCTGAATATATGTAAAAGAACAAGCATGCAAACACTCGCTCCAATGAGCACAATCAAAGATTGCCGACTCTTTTTTTTCAATATTTGATGCTTTTAGTAAGCAGCGCAGCATGCCGCGCTGCTTATTAAAAGCATAAAATATTGAAAAATACAGTTTGCTGAGCCAAAAAAAAAAGTCCCCAGAGTGTCACGCTGTCAGTGAAGCATCCAGTCCTACGCGTGCACATCTTCTGTCCGTCCGCGTGCACATCTAGCTTGGAATCCGTATTGATTCCAAAAGGCCCTCGCATGGCGAGTGCAGCGCATGCGCGCTGCTAACGCCAGGCGAGACCTAAAAAGGTAAACTAGAGGAATTTCAGAAAGGGTTTGCCACATATGAATTTATAACACTGCCAAATCCAATGTGGGGCAAATAATTTACACATTTTGATGGAAAGAGTTCTTATCTAGTATAAATGCTCTATTGTTGCAAAATCTCTATACATTGTGCTATAATTTGGTGCAATAGTGACTTCTTTTATTATTATTGTTATTGAAATGTTTAACCAGTTGTAGTGCATAATCTATTCATAGTCACTTCTACTCACACCTTACTAGTAAGACTCTCTTTAATTCACTTACTCAAGTCAAGGCACACTATTCCATATTCCATAAGAGTCAAAACTAAAAGAGGTTAAGAGAGTGCAGTGTGGCCCGCCAGCCCTCCAGGTCAGCAGAGCCTATGGTCTTTGCACCTGTGGTAGAGGGCAGTCTGCAGGATTTAGCTGTCCCTGCCTGCCTGGCATCAAGCAACTGCAGAAGTTGCTCTGAAGGCTAAATAATTTTCAAGCAGGAGCCTTGTTTGTTGTGCCGAATAGCAAAGATGTTTGCTTTCAAGAATAAACTCCAAAAGTGGGAGTTGGTCCTTGAAAACAAAAACATCAAAGGCACGAATGTTCAGGGTGTTTTCTCCCTGCACATGGGGTGTGGGGAAGCATTGGGCTGTGTAAGACCCTCACATGAAAGTCTTAATAGGGAGGTCTGGTAGGGTCCCCCCAGAAATATAGAGAGCAGAGTGACTCTCACTATATATAACCTACAGTCCAAGTAGCAGATTGGTAGCTAGGTCAAGGGTTTCCACTGGTGAAGCAGCTGTAGAAGCAAAGTAGTCCCCCTCCATTTAAATGGGGTGGGGAACTGCAAGTTGAAAGGAAAGGGTGGATGGTGGTTCACTCACTTAGCTAATCTGTAAATGACACTCATAATTAGATTACTATTCCTGAGGTCCAAATTTAGAATGTCTTTTTATGTATCCTACTGAGACATGGATCCCCCAGCATAGTTGTAAGGGCTTAGTGCAACTTTATAAGTTATTTGATTTATGAGAGGCAACAAATTAACCTTGAATTATGGCAACATACTTTCTATTCTGCAGTTTCCATTACTGACTCAGAGGAGACTAGTCTGCCTTGTGCATATACTGTTACATTTCAATAAAACTAAGAAACCTAAATAGGGAAGGTACAGTCACACACAGTCCTTAACAAAACAAATTAATCTTCAAAGATGCACAGCAACTGATATGAGGGACCATATTAGAACATATGGGATCACTCACTCAGAATCAATCAATCAATCAATCACGGCATTTATAGAGCGCGCTACTCACCCGGGAGGGTCTCAAGGCGCTGGGGGAGGGGGTAAGTTACTGCTCGAACAGCCAGGTCTTGAGCTGCTTCCTGAAGGCGAGATGGTCCTGGGTTCGCCGAAGGTGAGTGGGGAGGGAGTTCCAGGTCTTGGCCGCCAGGTAGGAGAAGGATCTTCCTCCGGCGGTGGTTCTGCGGATGCGTGGTACAGTGGCGAGGGCGTGGCTGGTTGATCGTAGCTGGCGTGTGGGCGTGTAGAAGGACATGCGGTCGTTGAGGTACTTTGGGCCCAGGTCGTGGAGGGCCTTGTGTGCGTGGGTGAGAGTCTGAACGTGATTCTCTTGCTGACGGGGAGCCAGTGCAGGTCTTTCAGGTGTACGGTGATGTGGCTGTGTCGGGGGATGTCCAGGATGAGTCGTGCGGAGGCGTTCTGGATGCGCTGGAGTCTCTTTTGAAGTTTGGCTGTGGTTCCGGCGTAGAGGGTGTTCCCATAGTCCAGTCGGCTGGTGACGAGTGCCTGGGTGACGGTCTTCCTGGTTTCAGTGGGGATCCATCTGAAGATCTTGCGGAGCATGCGCAGGGTGTTGAAGCATGAAGATGAGACGGCGTTGACTTGTCTGGTCATCGACAGGGAGGAGTCCAGGATGAAGCCCAGGTTGCGTGCGTGGTCCGTTGGCTTGGGTGCGGTGCCCAGGGCCGGGGGCCACCAGGAGTCGTCCCAGGCGGAGGGTGATGAGCCCAGGATGAGGACTTCCGTCTTGTCTGAGTTCAGTTTAAGGCGGCTGTTCCTCATCCAGTCGGCGACGTCTCTCATCCCGTCGTGCAGGTTGGCTCTGGCGGTGGTGGGGTCGTTGGTGAGGGAGAGGATCAGCTGGGTGTCGTCGGCGTAGGAGATGATGTTGAGGTTGTGTCGGCGTGCGATGGCTGCGAGGGGGCTCATGTAGACGTTGAAGAGGGTCGGGCTGAGTGAGGATCCTTGTGGAACGCCGCAGATGACTTCGGTGGCTTCGGATCTGAACGGGGAGAGGCGGACTCTCTGGGTTCTTCCGGCGAGGAACGAGATGATCCATTCCAGTGCTTTCTCTCGGATTCCGATGTTGCTGAGGCGCTTCACTAGGGTGCGGTGGCAGACGGTGTTGAACGCCGCGGAGAGGTCCAGGAGGATGAGGGCAGCTGTTTCCCCGTTGTCGGTTAGGGTTCTGATGTCGTCGGTGGCTGCGATAAGGGCGGTCTCGGTGCTGTGGTTGGCCCGAAACCCGGACTGCGAGGGGTCGAGGATCCATTCGTCTCGAGGAAGGCGGCAAGCTGTCTGTTGACGGTCTTCTCGATGACTTTGGCCGGAAACGGAAGGAGCGAGATGGGGCGGTAGTTCTTGAGGTCGGTGGGGTCCGCCGTTGGTTTCTTCAGGAGGGCGGTAAGCTCGGCGTGCTTCCAGCTCTCCGGGAAGGTGGCGGTGTGGAAGGAGGAGTTGATGATGTCCCGGAGATGGGGTGCGATGGTGGCGTCGGCTTTGTTGAAGACGTGGTGTGGGCAGGGGTCGGTTGGTGATCCGGAGTGGATGGAGTTCATCGTGCGGGTGGTGTCTTCGGTGTTGATCGGGGTCCAGTTGCAGAGGGTGGTGGTGGCGGGCATTGGTTCGGCGGTAGGGTGCGTTGTTTGTGCGTCGAAGCTGTTGTGTATGTCGGTGATCTTGCGGTGGAAGAACGCGGAGAGTGAGTTGCAGAGGTCTTGCGAGGGGGTGATGTCGTTGTTTCCGGCGCTGGGGTTGGAGAACTCTTTGACGATGCTGAAAAGTTCCTTGCTGTCATGGGCGTTGTTGTCCAGTCGTTCTTTGAGTGCCGACTTCTTGGTGGCACGGATCAGCTGGTGGTGTTTGCGGGTGGCGTGCTTGAGGGCGGTCCTGTTGTCTGTGGTCTGGACGAGTCGCCAGGTTTTCTCGAGAGTGCGGCAGTTCTTCTTGGATTCCTTGAGTTCGTTGGTGAACCAAGGGGTTTTCTTGCTTCCGGGTCTGCTGGGAGGGTTTTTAGTGGTGCGAGGTCGTCGGCGCAGGCGGTCAGCCACTTGGCGAGGTTGCTGGCTGCTTCGTTTGGGTCCGTTGTGTCGGTGGGTGTGTTCTGGCTGAGGGAGGCGGTGAGCTGCTCGGCGGTGATCTTGCTCCAGCTCCGGCGGGGAGCCTGTTGCGGGTGGTGGTGGGTCGCAGTCTTTCTGAAGCTGAAGTGGACGCAGCTGTGGTCGGTCCAGTGGAGTCCGGTGGCGTGGCTGAAGGAGATGTGCTTGCTGGACGAGAAGACGGGGTCAAGCGTGTGGCCGGCGTAGTGGGTGGGCGTGTTCACCAGTTGTTTGAGTCCGAGGTTGGCGAGGTTGTCCAGCAGGGCGGTGGTGTTTCTGTCGTTGTTGTTCTCCAGGTGGAAGTTGAGGTCCCCTAGGAGGATGTAGTCGGCGGAGGGCATGGCGTGCGGGCTGATGAAGTCTGCGATGTCTTCGCTGAATAGTGTGCGTGGTCCCGGGGGTCTGTAGATGAGGGTGCCTCGGAGGGTGGTCTTGGGGTCCGTGTGTATCTGGAAGTGTAGGTGTTCGGCGGCGGTGAAGGTCTCGTCGGAGTTAGTCGAGATGCGGATGGTGTTCTTGTGTACGATGGCGATGCCTCCTCCCGTCTGGTTGACGCGGTCCCTCCGGGTGATCTTGTATCCATCCGGGATGGATATCTAGAATGAAACAGGAGATGAGTCCTCAGAAGGTCTTGTGAACTGAACACAAACCTTTCAGCTGAATAAACCTGCAAAAGTCATAGGCAAATCTAATGGATCGATCAACCCCCTGCTACAGAAACTCCAGACCATCCAAAACACCGCAGCCAGACTCATCCTCAGCCCCCCACGACATGAGGACATGACCCAACACCTGCGAGACCTCCACTAGGTCCCCGTCGAGAAGAGAGTAACCTTCAAGCTACTCACCCACGCCTACAAATCCCTCCACAACATCAGACCCAAATACCTCAACGAAAGAATCTCTTTCCACGCACCCAAAAGACACCTCCACTCCACTGACCTCACCCTAGCAACGACCTCTCGCATCCACAGAACCAGAGCTGGGGTAAGAGCCTTCTCCTACGTCGCAGCCAAAGCCTGGAACAAACTCCCAGTCAACATCAGACGCTCCCCCACCCTGCACACCTTCAGGAAGAGCCTCAAGACCTGGCTTTTCGGCTGACCTAGAGCTGCACCCCCGTGCCTTGAGACCCTCACGGGTGAGTAGCGCGCTTTACAAACCCCTGATTGATTGATTGATTGATTGAATGGCAATATTTTGTAGTTAATAAAGCTTGCAAATCAAGGTGCAAGGAAGTCCAAGGTAGAGAGCAAACCAATAGTCTAAGCAGGCAAGAATACTGCACTGTGTCTTGATGCAGGAGGAAATATTACGAGAACAATAACTCAATATAGGCAGAATATAAATCTATGCATTCATTTTGTGATTACAAAATTAGAAGCTCCACTGACAGATGTTCCACTTGCAATTGCCAAAAATGGAGCTCCCTGAGACTGGAGTGTTCTAAAAGTATCCACTGCCTACTTAGCGTACCTAAGAAAGAAAAGGTTTCAGTTAGAGAAATATATCATAGAAAGTGTTGCTCTACCAGAGGCAGTGTTGCTGTTAGTGATGGCCTTCAAAACATATCTATTCCTTTCTCACAACCTTCTGTTCGCAAGCTAAGCATGTTATCTGTTAGCCTGCTTATATGAGAGAAGTTCAGTCCTTTATCTCTTTTGCCCACAAACACATTCGCTGAATCCATGATAGACCTAATTATTTCCTTTTACAAGGAAACATTTTATGCAGCATGTGTAGCAGCAAACAAACAGGCTGGTCAAATCTTTTAAACATAAGCCTCAAATGCTAGCTATTGATCAAAGAGAAAGCCTGTATTCATAGTAGATTATAGGGTTGCAGAGCACACCTAGTCAATCTGACCATCAGTTACTATTTCTCCATGAGTGTATTATTTGCTAATTTAATTATAAAGGCGATTAAAAAAGCATTTTTGATATGGACTGGATGCCTCAAATTTGAGGAAGAACATCATCACCCATTATATAAAGGAATCACTATTTACTGTTGCTGTTAATGACAGTGTGAAGGACAATAAATGTTCATTGGACAATGTAGTCTAAGTTGGGCCTTGGAAACATACATTTTTCCAAATTGTTTGATAGCATCTTGCATCACTTGTGCAGCAATCTTTATTTCCACAATAGATCAGCCATTAATTGACACTTGAGACTTAGGTAAATTTTCCGCAACAACCTTTCTGATCTATTTTGATCCAACATAGTATTTGGCGTTGGAATTCATTAATTTGAGGTTAGCTGTGTACTTATTAGAGAAATATGTTTCACAGTGTGTTGGTTTTAAATGTTTTATCTTTCTGGGTCGCCATGATCCCATTGGCGGCCCCTCAGAGGAGGACTGTTGAATGGAATGAAGTCAGAGGGGCTGTTCTGAGGGGCAGTTCCTTAACTAGTGCGTTGGAGCGTAGCCTCACCCTAGTGTGAGGCATTTTTCCAGTGCATAGTGCAAAAGTGAAGCATGACTCACTTCAGAGTCTCATCCTGTTCAAGGAATGTGCCCTGACTCTTGGCTGCTTGCTCCTTTCTTAGTGGTGCAGTGGGATGGCCAATCCAAGTGATTGGCAATGCTGACAGGCAGCATGAGCTGAAGTTTAGCGCACATGTTGGGTTGGACTGGTCTCTAGCAGTGGCCAACCCGACATACGCACTTCAGGTTTTGACCCAACGTTCTGTTAGGATGAAAGGGGGAACACAGCACAGCACCCCTGGTCTCCTTTGGAGTGCTGTCTTCACCTGTCCCAGCAACACCCAGCGTAGTCTCACCTAATCTCAATCCCCGGCCCCGTCTGCATTAACACTGTACTAATCGGGTATGCTTTTTTTCTTTGTCCTTCGCCATTTACCTAATCTCCCCGCTTTATAATACCACCAGTAACAGCGCAATGTATTGCTTTTCTCAATATATAAGTCATAAGACTTTAACAGAGTTTCAGTAACTTATATTGCACAACTACTCACCAAGCTGCAACTTACAACAAAAAACAGCGTATTATTAATCACAGAGGTGAAATCGCTGCTAGGCTGCTCCTGTCTTGGGAGCAAGCCTAGTCAGACAGGCTGCCTTCTGCCTTCTGCCCTAGGTTCCAGGCCCCAGGGCAGCTACCCTAGATGCCATTTTTACCTACCTCCCACCACCCACTTCCCGCCACTCGCTTCCCGCCGCCTGCCTACCCAGAACCCCTCTCCCTCCCAGAACCTACTTAGCAGCATGGCCCCATTAAGCAGGTCCACACCAGCTCTCCCTTGCTGGTACTGCTGCCAGTCTGCCATTCTGTGCGCTGCCTGCATCACGCTGACTGCTGCTAGGCTGCTCCTGCCTTGGGTGCAAGCCTAGTCAGACAGTCAGTCTCTGCCATTTACTCTGCCCTAGGTTCCAAGCCCCAGGCAGCTATCCTAGACACTGTTTTTCTGCCTACTGTCACCCACTTCCCACCATTCGCTTCCCTCTGCCCGCCTCTCCAGCACCCCTTGCAGGACCTACTTAATGGAGGCTGCAGTGTGGCCGCGCAGTGGATGCATGCAGCGGGCGTGCTGCCAGCACACCAAAGGCAAGCCAATGCCCAGGGCCAGGAACCCTGGCCCTTCGACCATTCTCCGATATTCTGCCACCGAGCTCTGGGCACTCGGTACCTGACGCCACAACAACAACTGCTGCAACATCTCGTCCCGATCTACAGAAGGACCCTTCGCCTGCTGCTGCTGCTGCTTCACCTGTTACGCCGGACCACAAGTCAAGACAAAAACTCTCGCTACACCCATTCAGAAGTCCAAGAACACCCCGGAACTGCTCTAGTGCATTCTGCTCAACACCCTGTCCCTCTACAAACACACCACAGAATTCTTGGACTCCATCACCACCATCACCCTCATGTTATTTTCATAGCCGAGACTTGGCTCAACACCTCTCCAGCCCCTGACATCACCACTGCAGTGCACAGACAGAATATCGAGTTTTTAATTTCGACCTACCATAATATTGAGTTTTAAAGATCGTAGGTCAAGAATATCGACTGCAAGAATATCGTGATACAGAATATCGACAGTAAGGTGAGAAATATCGTTTGTTTTAATATCGAAGACAGTAATATCGTTTGTAAAAATATCGTTGTTAATAATATCGATGTTTATATTAGTGTTCTGTATTTTAGTATGTGTGTTAAAAGTATCTGATGTAATTTTTTGGTATAAGTGTAGTTTTTTTTTTAATGTATGTGTTAAATTTTTAGCAGAAAATACTTTTATGTAAATTAATTTTTGCGTATTTTAGTTCTGTAGCGGGTTGTGGGTTTATAGGGGAATAGGGTGGGAAGTAATTTAATTATAAAAAAGTAATTATTAATATTTATTTATTAGTATGTATAATTAATTTATTATTAATTAATTATTAATTGTCTATTAATTAATATTAATTAATTAATAGATAATTGTGTTAATTGTGTTATTTTTTTAGGAGCGGGTTGTGGGTTTATAGGGGAATAGGGTGGGAAGTAATTTAATTATAATAAAGTAATTATTAATATTTATTTATTAGTATTTATAAATAATTTATTATTATTTAATTATTAATTGGTTATTTAATTTTAATAATTATTTAATTGATAAGTATGTTAATTTTAACCCTCTGCTATCCAACACTTTCCCTACTGTTGCACTCTTTGGAGTGGGAAATAGTAATTTTTACCCCTACGCTATCCAACACTTTCCCTACTGTTGCACTCACTGGAGTGGGAATAGTAATTTTTACCCCTTTGCTATCCAACACTTTCTCTACTGTTTCACTCTCTGGAGTGGGAATAGTAATTTTTACCCCTCCGCTATCCAACACTTTCCCTACTGTTGCACTCAGTGGAGTGGGAATAGTAATTTTTACCCCAACGCTATCCAAAACTTTCCCTACTGTTGCACTCTGTGGAGTGGGAATAGTAATTTTTTCCCCTACGCTAACCAACTCTTTCCCTACTCTTGCACTCTCTGGAGTGGGATTAGTAATTTGTACATCTCCGCTATCCAATACTTTCCCTACTGTTGCACTCACTGGAGTGGGAATAGTAATTTTTACCTCTCTGCTATCCAAAACTTTCCCTACTGTTGCACTCACTGGTGTGGAAATAGTAATTTTTACGCCTACGCTATCCAACACTTTCCTAACTGTTGCACTGTCTGGAGTGGGAATAGTAATTTTTACTTCTCCGCTATCCAACACTTTCCCTACTGTTGCACTCACTGGAGTGGGAATAGTAATTTTTACCCCTACGCTATCCAACACTTTCCCTACTGTTGCACTCTCTGGAGTGGGAATAGTAATTTTTACCCCGACGCTATCCAACACTTTCCCTACTCTTGCACTCACTGGAGTGGGAATAGTAATTTTTACCCCTTCGCTATCCAACACTTTCCTAACTGTTGCACTCTCTGGAGTGGGAATAGTAATTTTTACCCCTACTCTATCCAACACTTTCCCTACTGTTGCACTCTCTGTAGTGGGAATAGTAATTTTTACCCCGACGCTATCCAACACTTTCCCTACTCTTGCACTCACTGGAGTGGGAATAGTAATTTTTACCCCTTCGCTATCCAACACTTTCCTAACTGTTGCACTCTCTGGAGTGGGAATAGTAATTTTTTATTTATATTATTGGTGTATGTGTATATATATGTATTTATAATTTTTTATATGTTTTTTAACAATTTATGTTATTAAAATAATTATTTATAAATATTATTAAGTAAGTATATAGATTATATTTTATACATATATATGTTTAATTGATTTTTACATTATATGTATTACTTATAATTTTAAACATGTTTTAATAATTTAAACTATTTTTTTTTTAATTATATGTATTATTTACTTTATTTTACACTATTCTTTATACATTAAAAAAAAACGATATTTTTAACAACTATGGTGTCCATTACGATGTCGGGCGGATAAAAATCCGCCATCAACCACAGTGGCGAAAATCCGCCCGCCTACACCGTCTGAATACCGACCGAGCAATTACGATGCCGCGAACCGAAAACCGCCAGAGGCGGAAAAAAAACTGAAAATACCGCCCGCCCATGTCCGAGTCTAAGTCCATCCGCCCGCCACAGACGGAAAGACGCACGACAAGCCAAAACCGCCCGCCCTGACGACCGAGACACCGCCCGTTAAATTAGGATCGTACCGACATGAGCGCGGAAAATCCACAAATACACCGCCCGCCAGCGCAAACAACAGTGACGAAAATGGACACGGCGGAAGCCCTGGCGGCCACGTCCATGCACAGAAACCATCCGCTGACGAAAACAAACACACACAACATGGCTAACAAGTCCACACAGCAACCCACGCACAAAAACCCAAACACAGTACACATCCCTGAAACACCCCCCTTGGACAAACAAATCAACTACAAATCCCAGAACACCAGCCACAACACACCTGAAAACAACAGACCATCATGACACACCCACATAGGTAAGTACAAAACCAGCCCCTTCACAGACCACAACCCCCTGCAACATTACAAACTGAGGACGAAAGCACACAACACAGCGAGACAGAAAGGACAGCAGCACACCACAGACACGCACCTATCACACCCATCACCACCACCACCAAACACCTGACCCACAAACCCCCTGCACATCACACACCACTCACCGCACCAGCACCACAAACACCAAAACACACACCATGGCATCACACAGAATGCCCAAGTTCACTCCCACCGAGCTGACGGTCATGGTCGACGAGATCGTCAAGGTGCACCCCCAAATCTATGGCAACCAGGTCCAACAGACACCACTATCCAACAGAAACCGGTTGTGGAGCAGGATCGTAGACCAGGTCAATGCAGTCGGGAATGTTCCACGCAACAGAGGAGAAATTAACAAAAGGTGGAACGACCTCAAAAGCGTGGTCAAGAAGAAGGAGAGCAAAAATCGAGAGCTGGCTACCAGGACTGGCGGAGGGAATCCCGCGCCATTCAAGACCTTCAAGGCGTGGGAGGAGAAGGTGCGAGTCATCATACATCCGGAGATCCTCACCGGATTACCAGGGGGAGTGGAGGCTGGTAAGTACAAACAAACGTATACCAGCACACCGCTATGTAATCACATGCACTACCACCATGGCATAGCTCCTAGGGACAAACACCCCCATGTCCAGTACACAATACACAAGACATCACCCACACATGCAACAGACACTCACACACACTCAGCCCAAAGCTACCAACTAACAAAACCATGGGGGCATGTGTACAGTCAGCCAGCACCGCAACTCCCACCAGGTCCCCTTGTACTCCAGATGCGCCAGAATGAGCAATCCCCACACCCACATCCATGTGTCCGCCATAGCTGCATTGACCGACAAGTAACAGGTAAGTAGCTGGAACACAAAGACAGTGGTTCGGAGGGGGGACAGCTGAAGTAAAACACCCACCAGGCCCCCACTACCACAGACCAGCAAGGTGGAGCACACCCCACATCCATGTGTCCGCCATAGCTGCACTGACCGACAAGTAACAGGTAAGTAGCCGGAACACAAAGACAGTGGTTCGGAGGGGGACAGCTGAAGTAAAACACCCACCAGGCCCCCACTACCACAGCCCAGCAAGGTGGAGCACACCCCACATCCATGTGTCCGCCATAGCTGCACTGACCGACAAGTAACAGGTAAGTAGCCGGAACACAAAGACAGTGGGTCGGAGGGGGACAGCTGAAGTAAAACACCCACCAGGCCCCCACTCCCACAGACCAGCAAGGTGGAGCACACCTCCCTCCCAGTACCATGTGGCATCCATTGCATTGCGCACTCAGAAACAACCTGTAGGCGGGAAAATGTACAGGGCGGGGCGTCTATAGGCATGAGGACTGTACTACGACTGACACATGGGACATGTCACGTAGCAGAGGAACACGCAGCACTGCTCCCAGTCACAATCATGAGACCAATGTGCACACGGACATGTTCAACAGAGTCAAACCCCACATGACCCATCACAGATACAGCAACACCTAAGGAGCCACGTCTGCATGCACAAGTCCCACTGGAGCACAGACCCACACGGCAGGCACTGTGCCACCCATCACACACATCAGCAACACCATCGAAGTCCTGTCCATGTAGTCCTCACTGCCTGTCACCCACACATCGTACAACAACGCCCACGTAAGACAGACCGTACTAGAAGTAACAGCTTGGAACCACAATATTGCACACAAAGACAACTGGACCCATGAAACACACAGGCACACAATGAACATTCAACATATCATCCATCTCATCTCACAGCCACAGTGTCATGAAAGGTATGTCATCCGAACAGCTGGCCCTCATACAGTAGTCATGCTAAGATACCTGCCCATGACAAATCAAGTGCCTGCAGTGACTGAAGCGCACGTCACACTGCGAGTAACAACACACATAATATAGTCAACACCCCAAGAGCACAGCACTGATGCACATGTACCAGGGCAGCACGCACACAAAGGAATTGGCCCATCTGCAATACGTCGTGTGGCACACAACAAGCACGAACTCACAACATTGCTACCAATGTGATGTCCATGAATGATAACAGTCAGCAGATATTCCGGCCATGTGAGACAGACACACACCTTTGTCTATGCACTGTCACGTTGCCAGAACACATGTCACGTTCTGCACCCATTACCCACAGTATGTACCCCAAAAGCATATTTGAACCCAAGAGCGTTTAGGGGCTGTACCCCCTTTGGCATCAGCGTACCTAAGCGTTCCATCCTTCCCCCTAAACCATCGTTCAACCCAACATCGTCGATGGTCCTGGAGCACGCATACACACGAGCCACAAAATGTAGGAGCATAGCAACACACACCCATCGGCATTGCTAATCCGTCCCATGCCACATGTCCACATCACACAGACCCATTGCCTAGCCCACGCATACACACATCGTACATCCACACACACGCCACTGGGAAACCTGTGCACGACAGTGCACGAACTGTGAATGTCAGACAACCAATACATACTTTGCTAGGTGCAACACAATGACCCATCTCATTCTCCCCACAGGTGCCGAACTGCTGGATGCTGGAGAGGGTGACAGCAGCCAGCACAGCCAGTCCGCAAGCCCCCGACCCGGACTCACGGATGTAGAGGAGCTGGACACCTCTCCGGACACGGACCACCCAGCAGGCCCATCTGGAGTGGCAGGGCACAACCGCTCCCCAGGGCCCCTCCTGCCCACCAACCCATCACCCAGGGCTGCTGACCAGTCACAGACCCCTGCTGCCACAGCCGTTGCGGCCACCACCACCGCCGCAACCACCACAACCGCCGCAACCACCACCACCACGCCATCCCTCGCCACAGCCCCTGCGCAAGGGTCGGCACGGCCGTCGGGCTCCACCCTGGGAGCCAGAGCGAGGACCGTGGTGAGCAATGTGGCTAGTGGGCAGGTCGGTGGCAGCAGTACTGGTAGGAGGAGCAGGGCCAGGCCAACACCAACTGTGCCTGGGAGCCATGCCCTGCCGCCAATCGACAGAGTCCTTGGGGCCTATCAAGAGGCCCAAGGAGAATGGGCCAGGTCGGCTAGCGACACGCGGGAGGTCCTTGCGGTGTTGAGGTCCATTGACGCCCATATGGGTCAAATCGCGGCCCTCATGGGCCAGCTGGTGGTGGGGGGGAGGGCACAAGCAAGGCCAGCAACACCACCTCCGCCACCACCTGCTGTGGCGCAGGCTCGTGCAGCATCGCGTTCCCCTGCGTCCACAGCGAGTGAGCACTCCTCAACCACCACCAGCGGAACATCAACACCCCCCTACCAAACGTGGAAGGGGCCGTCCGAAGAGGAAACAGGTGTCCAGAGAGGACTTCGCACGCACCAAACGCCAGTGAGTCAGCCAGCCACCTTGACCACCTACTGCATTGACTTGTACTACGATCCTACCCCACACTGCCATGTGAATGGCATGTGTCTGTTGGACTGTGGACATGGAACTTCATGGGTACACCCTGACCATCACGCAGCCATGACCGTCAACTAATTGTCACAGCATGCACCACGTTTGTCATCACCTTGCACACAATCACATGTCACCGCTGTAAATAAATACACCTTGAACACAATCTGCTTCATGTGTCTTGGGTTTATTCAACGATGTGCAATCGCCACCATGAGCAGAAATGCATCTGCTGGGTGGTATGTCGATGGGACAGGAGAGGCTGTAGGGACCTAGGGGTGAAAAACAAAACAAGAGTACATTCAATGAGTGTGTCACACACTCATCACACAGTACTTGTCACCAACTACAAGCAATGTACTCACACCACACAGAGCAACAGGGCACACTGCTACAGCCGCTGCCAGTGGCATACCAACCTGGACATGGACCATTGACACACAGCACTCAGTGAACAAAAGGCCCCCGTGACAGAGCACACATACACCTGCACAACTACAGCTACATCAGCCGTCGTACATGGACACTCACCGTCAAGTGAAGTCACAGACCCCTGCTGCGTCAAGTGAAGTAGCGGGCGATGAGCTGCTGACGCACATTCACAGCTTCCTCCTCTCCACTGTCCTCTTCACTCGAGCTGTCCTGGTCTGCAGGCTGGGGCCCTGGCTGATCTCCGTCATCCACAATTAGGGGGATCTGCTTGCGAATAGCCAGATTGTGCAGCATGCAGCAAGCCACTATTATCTGGCACACCTTCTGTGGGGAGTATGCCAGTGCACCCCCGGTGCGGTCCAGGCATCTGAACCTGGACTTGAGGAGGCCAAAGGTCCGCTCAACCACTTGTCTGGTCCTCCCATGTGCCTCATTGTAGCGGACATCAGCTGGGCTCCCAGGACGTCGCAATGGGCTGAGCAGCCAGGGCCCATTCGGGTAAGCAGAGTCACCTGGGTGTGAGGGACACAGAGAACCGTTGCAATTCCAACTGTACACAAGACAGCATCGCACAGCCAGCACGCTACACTACTCCACATACTCACCAACAATCCAGCCACGGTCCGGTTGCAGATCGGTCATCAGACGTGGTAGGATGCTGTTGCGCATGATGTGCGCGTCATGGGCCGATCCTGGGAATTTCGCACACACGTGTGAAATCACCATGTCCGCAAGGCACACCACTTGCACATTCAGGGAGTGCGTGTGCTTCCGGTTGCGGTAGAGGTGCTCAGTGGCCTGTGGTGCAACAAGGCCAACATGGGTGCAGTCTATTGCACCAACGACGTGGGGGATTCTTCCAAGAGCATAGAATGCACCCTTCACTGCCGCCAATTCACGAGCCCTGGGGAAGCGGATGTATCTGTTCCTGTACAGCATCATGGCTGACAGTACATCCCTGAGCACCATGCTGAACATGGGTTGGGACATCCCACCTCCACTGCCCACTGTGTGCTGGAATGACCCAGTGGCGAAGAAATGCAGTGCAGCCATCACCTTAGCCGTGGGGGTGAATGCTGTTGGATACACCCTGCGAGGACGGAGGTGGGGTTCCAACAAGGCACATAGATGATGCAGGGTGGGTCGGTCCAGACGATATTTGCGGATGACCTCCACATCCACCATGTCTGACAGCAATTGGTAGGGGCGATGAATGTGTGGTCTCCGCCTAGGAAAGATGGAAGTGGACACATGTCAAAGCAACACGCCACATGGCATATTCACATACACAAAACATAAATGACTGAGCAGGCAATTGAATGACAGAACGGCTGACAAGTAGGGACAGCACAGCCACAATACACTTACACAGGTCCCCTACCAATAGCAATGGGCAGTGACACACCCCATTGCCATGAGCATGCACATGGGGATCTAGGCCTCAATAACTTGTAAGGCATGCTGATGTTAACAGACTGCATATTCGGCAAGCGGCAATACCACGGCAACATGACTAGCTGCTGTGCATCACACTGCTTCGAGGCTGGGTGTGTAGGGCACACACCAATAACGCTATAGACACAGGCTGAGCGGCCAAAACAAGTGGGACCTGTGGCACGAGGGGATATGAGACAGTCATTGATGTCCCTACTGCACCCTATGTACAGCACTGTACGGATCACACCTCCAGAAACATTGACAGGTGTACACATTGACAGCCCCATGCCAACACGGCTGTGTGCTTGCAACTACACATCACAAGTGACACGTAACATTGCACGTGCCAAGTGGCAGATGTAGATAGTGAAAGATGGCATGTGTGTGCACATGCATGTCCCATGCTCCCATGCCAATGTGTACATGATGATGTGCCAACAGACATGTGGAGGCTGAGCACTGGCCGTCCCTGCCTATGCACACAGCATGTTGTGGCCCTGTCCATTGTGGACCTGCACCCACACGCAAATCATGGCCACACCTGCAGATGCATTGCGCACATTATACTGTGTGGTGCACATGGCATCAGCGGACTGTACCCGCCATGGGCCAGGCCCTTACGGCCAACTCCAATGACCCTCGCGGTTGCACCCTGCGTGTTCCACTGTGGAGGTAGGCGTCCATGGCCAGCCGGGAGCAGGCCAACGTCTGCAATTGAAGCTGCCAGACATGGTACACGAATTGCAGCAGCTTGTACCCACTGAAACTGCCCCAGGGGGTTATATGTGTGTGTCAGTGGGACAGGCATAACCACAGCTACCTGGCACTGCAGCCTGGCACCCCTCGACAACACCTGCTGCTGCCACCACTCCACCTACACGTGGATGACGCTGAGGACATGTCCAGGTCCACTCACCAGCGAGGAGCTGGAGAACCTGGATTCCGTGCTCCACGCACACTGCACATGGCTATTCCTTGCGAAAGTTGTGTGTGTGAGACAACTGCAGTGTGTGTGGGTGTGCATGTGGGGGACACACATGTCGTTGCTCCGCAGCACTATGAGTCAGGGCCTGTGGTGTACAAACATGCACTGCTCACCATGCTGACTGCAGGTGGCATGGGTTTGTGAGCTCTCGGGCGCTTTGACCTGTCTGTCCCTCCCGAGTGGTGGTACATGGCAACTTCATGTCAGACATCCAGTGACACAGACAATTGGCAATGCAGGTCTCAGTGCACTTGTTGGTCGTGTGGAAGTCAGGCTGGGGCCATGCTGCCCTTCTCAGTCCCAGCAGGCCTGGCCTGCACATTGACTGCACAATGCCAGTAGGTGCCGACACAGACTGCCTAGTGGGTTACATGTGTCTCCTGTTCAGGACCCCCCGGATGAGCGCTTACTCTGCACTGTCGATTGGACACACCATGCCTCGTGATAGGGATGTGTGTGAGAGATAGAGACACTGAATGTGACCTTCGTTGCGGGGTGGGCCATGCACAGGGCGAGTACGCTGATGGTTGCGCAGTGTTGGTCACAGTGGGTACACCCACACAGATGTGTTGCCTTGTGATCTTTTTCTGGGTCCGCCTGACAATGGACAGTAGATGTGGGCAGGCTACACATTGCTCGATGTGCTGTCTAGTTGCATGTGCCTTCACCAGGCACAACTGCCCCTGCACAGGTGACCCCTGCTGCACTCAGTGCTGGGTCTGTTGAGCTGATGCACCATCTGTGCGTGGTGCAGACAGCTCTGCTCACTTCCGTCATTGCCCATGACATCACTTTGCCGCAGGTGACATGGATCTTGGAGGGCCCACATGTACGCGTGGGTGGACTACACAAGACTGTCCAATGGTTGTCACCCCCAGTCAGTGCTTTGAATGGGTAGTATGTGGTGCTGGTACTCATTTTAATGTGTCGAGTGGGCGGGGCTGGGTGCGGGGCTACATGCAAGACATGGGTAGTTCATCGGCTGATCTACTAGTTGCAATACACACGAGACACGTCTTTTTCCAACCACATCAGGGCCATTCCTTAAACTGGCTGTAAATCATACAGTCAACTTTTGCACTGTCCTCATGGCCTCCCCTCGCTCGCCCCAATATGCGTTTGCACCTGAGCAGCTAGCGCATGCACAAGCATCTCCAAGCTCGCCCCATGAGAGGCCAAGGAGTGTATGTGTGGGTCCAGTTGAACAAGTGGTCTGTCTCACGGTATGATGAGTGGCAGGACGCCGTCCACATGCGTGGTGCCACGACTCGAGTCCCGGGCAACATTGACAATGCATGACAGGCTCCGCAGTCCGGATACACCACCTGCAACACACAGAGGCTGTAGCTGCCCTGGCGGGCCAGGCCGCGTCCAACTGGAGCTCATGGCCCCACACATTCACTCTTTGGCCTCTCTGGTGCGAGCTTGGAGATGCTTGTGCACACGCTGGCTTCTCTGTTGCAATGGCATGTAACGTGTGTGGGTGTATTGTCAATGGGTGGGATGGTGCGAGCCACCTTCCGTGACGTCACTCCTGCTTGTGATGTGTGCGTCCCCCCACTACTTCCATTTGACTTGTGCCATACTACACATTGTGGATGTGTTGCCTGCGTGATCTGACCAGGATGGGCGCGCCATGACCTCTCACCCACCATGCCCTACTGCCATCCCGTGCCCTGGATTGGCTGTGCAAGTGGACAATGTTGGGGATACACCAGGTCGACAGGGGATGTGAGTGCCTTGGCAAGGGCCTGGCGGACGCGCAGCAGTATCCGGCATGTCCACGGAGGGTGGGCTGACGTCTACACTTGATGCAGCATTGATCGTGTGCCCGCCTGTTGTGCACACACGAGTTCCCATTCATCACCAGACAGGTGGTCTTTACAGATTCCCAGGGGAGCGCCAATGTACTGTTCCTGAGTCCTCCCAACACAGCGTGTTTCAACATTGCATGTGCGCACTTACCCGTCACACCCACCCACCTGAGCCATGCGTAACTCCCGCTTCACATGACACATGTGTGTCTCCCACAGTTGTGTTACTCATTTGCGTTGACATCCAATGACAGTGGACTACATGGTCATCTCACGACTGCCGTGTACTTCACACACTCTCATCCTCACTCATTCGTACTTGTGAAATGAATCAGCAGAGACACATTTTTGCTTCAAGCCATGTATTGGGACTTATGTCCTCTGTGATGCAGTATAGTGGACACTACTGGCAGTGAAATGCATGTGGAGGATATACTCAGCATGTTTACACATAGCATAGGGTGTAGGGGTACATGTGATTAGTTGTTGGATGTGGGCTTCTGAGTTACAACTGCTTAGCCGTTGGTGTGCTAATGTACATTTGCTCATTACTGTGGTGCTGCTGACTTTGACACAGACAGTATACATTTAGCCTACCAGTCCGCTTGTCATCATGGGCACAGTGCATCTCAGTTCCATTTTACAGGTTTACTGCTATAGTTACTCATACACACGTGCGTGGAGGTGACATCAGGGCATGGGCTTACGTGCATGCAACGGTGTCCCACTTGTTGTTGCGATGTGGTGGGTACTGGCCATGTCACAGTCACTGGGCTCATGTTGTTGGTGGATGCACTTGGTGTCCATGCGAAGCTCCTGGCACGGACGTTCAGAGGGAGGTGAGGTGACAGCTCTCACATACTACAGCAGGACGATTACTGTCCACTGACCGGTGCATATGTTCATGGGCGCAGGATCCATATCATGGCATGGTTGTACGTGCAGTTCTGTCCATGTGGGTGACATACACAAATCACATGCCTCTGCCTCCCCATGTTCATGCAGAGTTACTGGATGTGATGACGAACAGGGTGCTTGTCCCGAAAAGTATCAGATGTCATGGCAGTGTAGTTGTTGATGTGGTGTCAGTTGCAGGTTGCATGGTATAGTTGTTGTGCTGGTAACTGCCTAGTCCGTGCGGAAGCCAAGCATGGGTACGGTGTGGGACATCATTGCTCAATTGGGGGTATGGCGGCGGGGCCCGACGAATTGACAGGTTGTCAGGAATGCAATGCCTTCCAGCAGGGCTTCCATGGCATTGGTGGTGGACATGGTTGCCATCCAATGTAGCGGATGGTGGCTGTCAAGGTGTTGGTCATGGGTTGTCCCTTGTAGGAGCATGATGGGACATGTTGGATGGCATTCGATGTAACTGTAATCCATTATCCGTCGTGTGGAGGCACAGTGGTCCCATTGCAGTGTGGGTCCGATAGTCGCCACATACGCCATGCCCCCATAGGCTGAACAGACCCTGTCGTGGGCGTCCAGGGGTTGAATAGTTGTAGCAGGTCCGCCCTTGGACATGCCGGGTTGGAGAGACATAACTCCACAGGATAGTAGAAGGGACACCTCCGATAGTAGAAAACGGGGAAGACGCAGCTGAACAATGCGATGCGGTAAGTTAGTCGGTAACTTACGTTCAGCAAGGCCAGATTGTCACATCCCAATATCTGTATCAGGTTCTGTTTGTACAGCTTGATCTGTCCGTCGTAGTTGGGTAGGTGTGGTGCAAGTGCCATTTTGCTGCAGGGCGCTGTGGTAGGCGTGCTCCGGCTGTCTGTGCAGTCTGCAGTGTGCAACCTCCGACGTTGCTGGGAATTCTGTAATGGTCGTGGGGAGGCAGGACTTGTGTTATGTTGGCTTGTGCGGAGGACACGGGCCCTCATCCCACATGCTTCTCTGAATGGTCAAGGTCAGTGGTGTCTGACTCCTTCCAGATAACTTGCATGTGAACCACATGGGGAGTGTTATCATTTCTTCTTTCCGTTGTGAATGTTCTTTGGTGTTATGCGCTATCTGCCCTGTGGCCGCTTCCCTCTGCATGCCTGTGTTGGGCTTTTGTTTGGTGCAATGACTGTTGTCTCCAGCTTGTTTAGTCGGGATGTGGTTTCACGGTGGGAATGGAAGGTCATTCAGTGCTGTCTCCTCTCCCGTGTGTGGGCAGCAGGCTGCGTTTCCGCTATACGTTGGGCCTTGTGTTATAATTGGTCCCACCTGTTGTCTGTCCCCGGGATCTTACGTATTGCATGTTTTGTTATTGGGTGCAGGGTGGCATCGGTGTTTCTGTGTGGTACTGGCGTACCTTTTCACGACGGGGTCCATATTCTGCTGGGTGATGTTGCCTCCGCTGTGTGCTTCGCCGTGTTTTGCACACAGGGGTGTGTCCTAATGTGGCGTGACGTCACTGACATGTTCGGGTCACTTGTGTGACGTCAGGTTGGCAACAGTGAATTGCCGGTTGGGGACATGACTGTGGCAGGGCTGTCACGTGACATGTGCGTACTGGGTGGTGCTGGTGTGTGTGGTGTTTGGTTGTGACCCTGTGTTGTTTGTGTGCGGCGCATGCATTGTGCTGCCGTTGGCCTCTGCGTTGTGCGCATGTGTGGGTGCAGTGGTGGATGTGTCGTGTCCACGCAGGGATGTCGGGGGGGGCCATATACAGTTTTCCCGCCCTTGCACTGTGTGCGCTGTTTGCGTGCCCCTGTTGTGTGTCTGCCTACCTGCGTCGCCGCGGTGCGTTGACTCCTGGGTGCTGCATCAGGTAGAGCATGGGGAGGGCCTGCAGTGCTGGATTCATGCTCGGGGGGTCCGCCTCTTTGATATCCGTACTGTGCGTTCGGTTCTCCGCCTTGCTTTCACGTGCGGTGTCTCTTAGCCGGGGGAACTGTTTGGTTCTGGCATCGTAATTTGTACGCCGGGCGGTACGTGATTTCGTCGGGCGTTATGTCTCCATTAGGCCGCGCCGCTCCGTGGACAGGCGCACTTTGATGGCGGAGGGCGTAGCTGGCTTACGGGCGGTGTTTGGCTGACTTTTCGCATCATAATTGGGCGGGCGTGTGGGCTGCGGCGGGCGGACGGTAACTGGTGGTTTTTCCATCCGCCAGCACGGTGGTGGTGCATCCGCCCGCCATCCTAATGGGCCCCTATATTTTTAACAACGATATTTTTTTATCGATATTTTTGTACTTACCATTATGTAGATAGGACTTCGATATTCTGGACATCGATATTCTTGTGTCGATATTTTTGTAGCTCGATATTCTGACTGTTGATATTCTGTCAGTGATCCCACCACTGCAACGCCCGATGGCTATAAGGTGATCCATCATGACCGCACCAACATACACAGAGGAGGCATTGCCATAATCCACAAGGAAACAATCCGATGCATTGCAACTGAAGACTACACCACACAATTCATGGAACATCTGAACTTCCAACTTCGAACCAACTCCAAAACCGCCATCAGAGGCACCCTCACCTATAGACCCACTGGGCCACGACCAGCATTCTGCAACACCATCTCCAAATTCATTGCCCCGCTAGCCATCGACCCCGTACAATACTTACTACTCAGTGACCGCAACTTCCAATGTGACGACCCCAATGACACCAACTCCATTAATCTCCTAGAAAACATGAGCAATATCACCCTCACCCAACTGGTCACTGACCCCACGCACAGCGCAGGACACACACTCAATTTGATCTTCACATCCAGCGACAGAATCAAATACAGCCACGTCTCCGAACTCACCTGGACTGGCCACTCAATTGTCCATTTCACCATCACAGACTCAGGGACACCTTCACCAAGTCACCCAGCTCCTCACACTACAGATGGAACAAAGTAACGGAGACCCAATGGACGCCAACCCTGATCACCTCCCAGCCCGATGCTGCATCAAACCTGGAACAGGCTTTCCAGAACGTCTCCAACTGGATCACCAAATGTGCCAACAGTGTCGCCCCAATGAAACCATCCAAAGGCTGCAGAGCCCCCAGAAGAGCCAGCTGGTACACACCAGAAATCAGAACCATCAAGTCCAACTGCAAACAACTAGAGAAACAATGGCACACCACCAAAGATCCCACTGACTGAACCACCTTCAAATCAGCCCTCAACAGGTACCACCAATGAATCAATGACACCAAAAGAGACGCCTTCACAGACCGCACGGAAACAAGCACCAACAGCATGAAGGAACTCTTCAACATGGTCAGGGAGTTCTCCAACCCGTCAACCACTGTGAACACGGTCCACCCCTCACAAGAACTCTGCGACACCCTCTTGGAGTGCTTCACGGCATGATAGCCACCATCTACAACAACTTCGACCCCTGACCCACCAACATCGATCTCAACAACCTCAGCCCATCCCCTGAAACCACCTCCTTGATCACTGCATGGAGTCCAATTGCCACACAGACCAACAGCCCTTATGTCCTCAATCTACTCCGGAGCACCCACAGTCCTGTGCCCTCAACATTTCTTCAACCTCGGAACTTAAGAAATCAGCATGAAACTCTCCAACATCCTCAATGCCTCCATCACCACAGCAACCTTCCCCGACAGATGGAAACATGTGGAGGTAAGACCGCTCCTGAAGAAACCCTCCCTCAACCCCATGAAGCACAAGAACTAGCGCCCCATCTCACTGCTTGCATACCGCACCAAAGTCCTCGAGAAGGCCATGAACAACCAGCTCACCAGATACCTAGAAGAAAACAACCTGCTCAACGCCTCCCAATCCGGCTTATGCACAAACCACAGCCCTAATCTCCACCATCGATGACATCAGATTGCTTCTCGACTGCTGTGAAACAGCAGCTCTGATCCTCCTCGACCTCTCAGCTGCATTCAACACTGTATCCCATCACACCCTCATCAACAGACTCAACCACATCGGCATCCTAGGAAACTCTCTCAAATGGATCTCATCCTTCCTCACAGAACGAACTCAGAGAATCTACCTGCCTCCCTTCACATCCGAACCTAAGACCATCACCTGTGGCATCCCCAAGGATCGCCCCTCGGCCCCATCTTGTTCAACACCTACATGACACCCCTCACAGACATTGTCAGATCTCACAGGCTCAACATCATATCCTATGTGGACGACACAAAACTCATCCTCTCTCTCACAGATGACCCCTCCACCACCAAAACTAACTTCCACAACGCCATGACCAGCATCACTGACTGGATGAAGACCATATGCCTGAAGCTCAACACGTAAAAGACGGAAGTGCTGATCTGCAGGAAGAACACCTCCCCCTGGGACAGTAGCTGGTGGCCCTCCAAGCTCGGACCCACCCCCCACATCCACAGACCACGCCCGCAACTTCAGCATAATCCTCACCACTGAACTCACCATGAAGCGCCAAATCAATGCAGTCACCTCCTCGTGCTTCCACACCCTTCACATGCTCCTGAGAATCTTCAAATGGATCTCCATCAACACCAGTTAAACCGTCACCAAAACCCTCATCACCAGCTGAATCGACTCTGTGAATGCTCTCTACACCAGAATCACTAACCAACTCCTCAAAAGACTCCAGACCATACAGAACACAGCAGCTAGACTCATCCTCAACCTCCCCAAAGACTCCAGACCATACAGAACACAGCAGCTAGACTCATCCTCAACCTCCCAAGATGCCAGTTCAAGCTCCTAACACACAACTACCAAGCTCTGCACAACCAGCCTACATCAACCACCATGTGAACTTCCACCAACCCGCCAGACACCTGCCCTTCACCTCCCGGGCCCTCATGCACACACCCCCTGCAACTGCCACAGCAGAAGCCGCGCATTCTCCTACCTTGCTGCGAAAGCCTGGAATCACCTACCCTTCCACCTACGAGCATCTCTCTCACTGGAGGAATTCAGACGAGAACTCAAGACCTGGCTTTTTGAATGAGACCACCTATACCTCAGGTCCCGGATACCCTCAGGGGTCAGGAGCAGTGCTCTACAAGACTTATTGATTGTTTGATTACATTTACCAATGCTTGTTTTGAACTGCGATGAAAAGTGAAGCATAGGATTCTGCAGAAGACCATCGTGAGAGCTGTGTGTTTATATCAATTACTGTTCTGGCATAGGAGTTACAAACTTTAACCAGAGAGTTGCAATTACTGCATTAACGTTTCCATTCCCGAAGTTATTTAAACATTCGGCACTTGACGTTTGCAACAGCATTCCTACTTCCAGCGTGAGTACTGGCTAAGATCCTTATCGTACGAAGTGACTAACTTTTACGGTTTTCTAAAATCAGTGTTTCTTCAGGCCTACCAAATTATTTTGTTCACCAACATTCTTTATCGGTACTCCCTCCCCCTTATTTACTTTGTTTCCTTTTCCCAGCTGCTGTATGAAAAGGAGTGATGTATGTGCAGTTGGTTGTGTAAACGTTGCATTACTCCACCTGGAAAGCTAGCCCCTCCCATTCAGTGAACTGTATACACAAAACTGTTTAGTTACCCACAAACACACACTTGAGCAGGTTGAGAATGGCCTTTATGAGTCAATGTGACACGGTATGCCTGAAAATCCATCAAAAACGCTTCACAACATCAATGGTCAATACTTTTGGGCCTTCTGTTTGTTTTCAACCACAGACCGAAGACAGCATTGCACAATGAGCTGAACAGGTTAATGAAAACACCCCAGATTACATTCAGCAAGGCAGGTGATGTTTGTTGCCTATTACCTGTCATCTCTACTTTAAAGTCCCTTGTTCCTTGTCTTGAAGACTCTGAATAGTAATTGAGACAGCTCCAATCTCATGTTACAGGGTTTTTCAGATTGTGTCATGGCAGAGGTTTTTGGGAAGTTTAGTGCAATCTACTGGCAGCTGCTAAAAACAAAACCAACCATTAAACCAGTCATAAAACACTGGTCCAGCAACAGTATTCTGGACGACATAGTCACATTGTTTTCGATCTAATTGTGTTTCCAAACTCCCTCACAGGAAACTAGTGTTGGGAGGGAAAAGTCCCTTGCATGGTGGTGGACGTACACCTCTGCCCTCAGTGTCCCAGCTGTAATGATGTCTGGATTACTAAAGCTGATTTTGTTGTCATGGGTGAACATGGATCCTGTGTGTGCATTATGACGTAGGCCTGTCTCACAGATTGCGGTCTTTTTGGACCACATGGGGCACCGAAAGTGCTACCCTCATAGTGGTAAAAGGCTCCTGCCTTTACCAGGAGATAAGTAGTACAAGCGTGGTGGTGACCACATATCCTTTTAGTGATCAGTAGGAGTGAACAGGTCCTTTTACCTGTGTCACTGGAGTGAGGCCTACAGAATCACTCATTCAAAGTTCCACTGCTGTGGGCTTAAATCACCTTTGACCTACATCTGGTTGGTGTGTAGTGCTGTGTAGTGTGTGTGTGGTGCACATGTGCTGGGTGTGTGCCTGAGAGCGGTAAAATACAGGGATAATGCAGTTCTGTATTGTACTTGTATATTACATGCATGTGCTGGGTGTATGTGTGCGTGCAAATGGTACAGTACATGGAATACTCTGGGTTCCATTTTGAAAGACCCAGGGCTGACTGGAGGAACATGAGGAGAGGCAGTAGAGGAATCCCCCAGACAGATTTGTGGATTGCTGCATTACTGTAAGCTGGGTGGGACACATTGGAGGAAGCGAGTACACTTCAAAGGGTGCTCTTTGATTCGGCGAGAGGTCACTGAGAAGGGGCCTGGGCACACTTGAAGAAGGAGATGGGCTGATAAGAGAATCATAAAGAGTAGGGCTGGGGTCCTGGGGTGATCTTTTGATAAGCATATCACTGTGACTAACATCCAGGAGTAAACCTCTAGTCACTCCCATGGCCTGTGTTGTGAGTCTATCATAATGGGAGTCGGTCCTGCTGTGACATACTGCTTTCTGGAGGAAGGGTAAGGAAGAGCAGAGGGCACTTCAAAAGGGAGCAGACCCTCAGCAAGAATTCTGTGACCAAGACTGGGGCCAATGCCTACCAGTCTCCCAGTTGGGAGAGGGGACATCAACCAGGGACTTCAAGAACACCTCCTCCTGGAGCCTGGAGCACAAGCGCCTGCCATTTTACCATGACCCGTGTGCCCTGTGAGGGAGAGGAGTGTGTTGGAGGGAGTGAGGTCTAGTGGGAGATCTTGCCGATGGGTCCCTTTAGTGAGGTGTGAGGAGATGGCTGCTCCATGGATTGGGTTTTTGCCTGCGTGCCAGAGGAAGGCCACCATGAAGTGAACCACGAATGTTGCTGCACCGAATGGGTCATCACCCGTGTGCTGGTTGTAAGTCACTGACCTCGCATGCCAGGTGGGGCTACCGTAAAGAGTGATGCTGTGCTGATCGGGCAATAGCCCATGTGTGTAGCTAAGGCAGCGATACCGTATGTCAGGTGAGTCCATCATGAAGATTGCTGTTGTGCCAATCGGGTTATAGCCCTTCTAGAGAGGAAGAGCGATGACCCTGTATACCCTGTATACAGGGGGCAACCAGAACAAGGAAGGAGGCTTCCTTGGTGACCTGAGCAGGCCCAAGCCTCTAATGAGTACCAGCTCCAGGAGCTACCACTACCAGTGGGGAGGACCCCAAAGAAATTCCCAGCATTGGAAGGGCATCAAGAACGCCCTAGCCAGGGCAGGTCAGCATGTGAGGAACTTGAGGATACCCAAATGCAGCCCTTCTGGGCTGCAGGGGGAAAGAATTACCTGAGCCAACCTCTGCAGCTTCACCGCCTGCAAAGGGGGCAGGCTCAGAGACTCCAGTCTCTCAGATCGTGCTGGTGTGGATAAGACTGATTACAGGCCAGAGGGCCGCTTGGGAACTTGCATGCCAGATAGCGCTTTGGTGCTGAAAATTTTACTAAAGATTCGGAGTGGGACTCCTGAGACTCGGACTACTAGTGGGCCTTAATCTGAATGCCTCTGAAAGAATCTGTTCCGGGACCGCCCGGTTCCATTTCCGGGCCATGGAAGGAAGCCACACATTCACAGCGTGAGTAGCAGCATCGAGGTAACTGGGAGATCACGGTAACCAGTAAACAAGGTAACGCGACTCGCTCGACCTCACCCTTGCATGTTCTGTTCCACAGGGCCCTTCTAGCACCCACGGGAGATTTTACAGACTCCTAATAAGGTATGCTGCGATAAAGTTGTATCCACATATTAGGTCGCTTTTTTATTGCATGCATGCAACTCTCTATAAGAAAACCCGTTGATCTACCTGCCGCTAGACTGCTGCTAGGTCGCTTTTTCATTCCATCCATGCAACCTTCTATAAGAAAACCGGCTGATCTACATGCGGCAAAACTGCCCACACTACCCCACCTATATGCATAATTATTATTTTGTTTAACTACGCGCTGACAATGACACCAATTCATGCCATCCTTACGCTGTCCATCTCAAATTAACTATAACCTGTATTTGTATATATACAATGGGAGTCTACAAAGATCGAGATCACCCCAAATGTTACAGTGATTACGATATAGAATGTACTTCGAGATACACATGTAGTCCATTTGATGAAATCACGTCCAAAACAATACTGCATACTATTGAATATGAAAGATTGTACATAGATGATAATTATGTCTGTGGATACTAACAAACATAATATAACAATAAATCTGAATGGTCAAAGTACCATGCCAGCATGAGACTTGATGTAATTAATGTTGAGCTATACCATGTCTGTCCCCTTTCCCCTTTTCTTTTCCTTTCTCTTAAGTTATAAGTATCATCCTAACCTATAACAACGTCACAACCTAAGTCATTGCACTCTGTGACGAAGATGGGTAAGTGACTTAACTTACCTACAAAAGAGCGGTCAATATTTACACTGCTCCCTCTCGGTCCTGATGAAAGCCCAACGATCCTTAGTGACAACAAGGGGCTGAAACATGTCGACCACCGATATCAGCATTATATAGGTGCAGTGGATCACTTGCACATCCACCTGAGCACCGACCACTGTTTTTAACCATGCCCCTCCCTGATTAATAAAACACTTTTTACAGGAAAGGAGGTATTTTTAACCTCATTCATTTCCGCAATGTTTCACGTACTAATCACGACGATCATAGAACCAGTTGGTCTCCCTCCAGGTGGAGGAAAGTTGACTGCCTGGAGAACGGGAAACTCAGGCGGAAAAGACCCAATGATGAAACCACTCACCTAACTACCCCAAGCGGAGAATCAAGATATACCGCTAATAATCAGTTAGAGTGTATGAGGGCCTTTGAACAACATTCATAGACTCTGGCATCACATGATCCGTGATTCATTCCCTTTTTGATTCAAGACCACACAAAAAAGGCAGATTTCCTACAGCAAATACATCATTTTTGTAGGCACAGCTTGACTTTAGCAAGATAAGAGAATATAGATCTTCAAATACGGCCCTTCAATATAATTTTGAAAACACTTATCATTGTTTCTGGTTATGCAAACCAAGCATTTTAATGATAAAACAAGCATTGGCAAAGTCACTACCTGTGTACCCATTTGCTAGCTCATTAAAGCCAGCACTGTCGGCTTTGGCAGTGATGAAGTTGGTGGTGATAATGGTGCTAGGGGTATTGGTGGTCATTCTGGTGGCAGTAATGGCTGTGGTGGGAATGGTGCTGAAGCTACTGATAGTAATTGTAGTTATGTGCCAAACAGTCAGTAGCATGGTTTGTAGAGAGGAATGCAAGTAAGAGGAGAACAAGCAGTTTCTACCTGCGAGAGTACTCAAGCGTAAACATCCTGCTCTCGAGGCTATTGTTATTTGTGGCTCCAATAAGCAGCCCTGCTACATTTGAGCAAGAAGGTTTTCACTGAGTATATTTGCAATGAAACTCAAAATAACTGCCTTTATGCGAGTATCAAAATGTCTTATTAGTAAACAATTTTAGACCACAAAAGATGTACATGCCTAAGAGCATTGAAGAGAATGCAGGGCTTGACTCCTAATGGACGCCAGGACACGGGAGAGGGCTAGCAATCCTTACACCCGATTAACCACTTTACAGTAATAATCTACCAAAAGTTCCTTCAATGTATTTTGCTTTTCTTTTTTTACTTTGTCGTTACCTGAAAATGACATTTTTTTCATATATCCATTTGTGGATATCTCCAATGGAGCTGTCCTTGTTCAGATCCAAGTAAAAGGAAAATAGGATTGCATTCCTAAAGACACATGTAAACATTTAAAATACAGCAACAAATTCAGTAAGATTCCCCTTTATGTGCAGATCTGAGTCAACTTTTATTGTAGGCTTGTTAGTTCCTAGAGACCAATAAATAATGTCAAAAGAGAAGGCTTCCTTTGGCGTACTCCACCCAGCTAGGTCAATTGAAGTCACGAAAAACTGGAAACCGAGACAGTGGCTATCACAAAATGTGTTTTTAAACTATATATCATTATAGAAAAGCTGATTTTGGATCTGTTTAAAACAGAAGTTAGGAAGAAAAAAAGTCTCGAAATGGAGGCTGTCTTTTTCGAAGACGGACTGCAACTGGAACCAGCATCCAGCCAAGGGCCGGGTCAGAAGTAATAGAATCCTGGCACCCTTTGCTAGTTTATCTTCTGCACAATGAACTCCCGCCAAGCAATATTCACAGTGTAGTGCAGCAGGCAGAAGTGTCTGATGCATCTCCAGAGTATTTACGAGGGCTTCTGTTTTGCAGATAGTTTCTGAGGTAACAGAATAATAACACAATGGGAGGATTTTTCCTTTAGCAAGGTTTTGACTAAAGGCAAGAATTAAAGTTTAAACCTCGGCATATTTCACTTGGTAATCTATGGTACATACTTTTCAAGGTGGTAGGAAGAGAAAAACATGTTATTGAAGAGAAAGAGGTCGAGTATATCATTCATTTTCTTCAGTCACTCTTGAATAATGTATTAATTCCACAGCATACTCATGCTGAAGATATAGGAGAGCTGCGTTGTAGGGTTGCTCCTTTCCATGACTCAGTGCACATTAAAGTTCCTGTCAGCCTGTGTTGATCCAGTAATATTTCACCCCCACTAGCATATTATCACTGAATAGTGAACTCTAGGGTGTTTATTACTGCAAGTATTTTCGAAAGGAGTAAGTCTGGGTCTTCAGTGGTTTGAGGTGAGGGCGTTGGTGCCATTACACTGCCTTTCTTCACACACCTACTCAGAGGCAGCTGTCTTTTTACACTTGTTTCTCTGTCTTTGATGAAAGACACATAAAAGTTACAATGCAAGTATTTTTTCAGGTTTAAGTTATATTCCCATTTACCATTTTAGTATTTGTAAAGGTTCACAAACTTAAGGAACCAGTACTCATCATACTGCCCACAAACACCATCTGCACATTATCTGCATTTCCATGGTGAACCAGACATGTCACCATCCCCAACCTGCTGATTGTACTGATCTTGCTAATTTAACCCTGGACATGGCCCATACATCTCCTATCAATGGAGATGTACCAAAAGCAGAAAAGAGTATGAATAGATGTTTTAAAAAGGTCCCAACGAATATGCACACCTTCATAATAGGAGGAGTTGCAAAAAGAGCTTTTTAACAAACAACAAGAGAAAACTTGGAAGAAAATCCAGATAAAAGAAGACTCAATGGGGCATATTAGCAAGACCGGCGATACAATTATCGCCGTTTTAGCGGCAGGAAACTGCCGCTAAAACGAGCGATAATGGGCTTGCTAATATGCGTTATGGAATTCCAATAGAAGCCCAGGTTAGATGTCCTGCACATCTAACCTGGGCTTCTATTGGAATTCTATAACGCATATATTAGCAGCGGCAGTTTCCTGCCGCTAAAACGGCGATAATTTTATCGCCGGTCTTGCTAATATGCCCCAATGTTCCTAAAAACAATTTTTGCACACCCTTAAGGCAGTTTATCACAGACGAAAAGGCTGCCCACCTCAGGACCAAAAGGTTTCCAATGGAAGCAGTGTGCTCTTGGATCCACCACATTTAACCTCAAAGAACAAGGGCACAGCAATTAACTACCTCTCCAAGAGCAAAAATGAAACATTTCAAGTGTGCATCAACAACACACCCAGACCTGTCTTCACTATGACTATGTGAGCCCACGGTACACTCAAATGGATTACCCTTAACACCCTCTCCACTTCTCCAATCAGTGGTGCTGGAACAATTTTTAGAGTGGGGGTGCTGCCATTAATGTTATATCACTGAAGTCATAGGGATTGTATAAGATCCAAGCGTCATGCAAAGGAACAAGTGTAGCAACTGTGCCACACCCATTCAGCAAGAGAGTGGTAAGTGTGTCACTTGTAGCTGGTGGTGCTTTTTTGGAGCAGTAGTGAGGTAGCGCACTGTCATGTGCAGACAGTAAATTTACTCTTGAAATGGCCACTAAATTTGCATAGAGTATTACTGGTTAAAATATGAAAGTTTTACTGGTGATAATCTATAGCGCAAAAATGAATAACAGTGGAAATCGGGTTTCAGTGAATATTTAGCACTTGGGCCTCACAAAGTGAAGTGTTTTGCTTTCTTTTGATCCTATTAAAATCTATGTTTCTATCACACGTCTGAATTACAAAAAAGTGCTTAATTTGGGCTTTCCTAATTGCTGACATAATTAGAAATATGTGCATAGTTAATTTCCCGATATTTAAATGTCCCGTCTTAGGGGCTGATTCCGATCTGGGCCGGAAAACTCTCCGACCGAGCCGGATCCGGAACGTCCGACCGAGCGAGTACGATGCGGCCGCATGCTGCCGGACTCGATTCGGTCGGACTCCCATTGAAGTCAATGGGAGCCGGTCGTACGACGCGTACATGGGCTCCCATTGACTCAATGGGTACGTCGCGAACAAGTGCGTCCCCTACAGTGGGTACGTGTCGGTGCAACTCGCACCGTACATGCATGTTTAGGGGGGACCCTTGGGTCCCCTCTGTGTACGACTCGTACGGCTACAAGTGCAGGGGGTCCGACGCGGACCCCCGAAGTCCGACTCTGGGAGCTTTTGCGAGCCGGACGCTCCGACTCGATCCGGCTGTCCGAACCGAGCAACGTACTAGCTCGGTCGTGAAACGTCTCCATCGCGCGCCTCGGTTTGCTTGCGACCGAGTCGTACAGAGCGGTTCGGAGCCGGAAACGATTCGGACGGTGAATTTGCGCTTGTTCGCATCGTACTTCGCCGTCCGGACCCGTGTACGAATCGGACGGAAAATCAGCCTCCGAATCGGATCCGCCAATGCCGAACCCGATTCGGTGCCCTACCGACCGAGATCGGAATCGGCCCCTTAGAAAGAAATGACATATCCAGCCTTTCCTTTTCTGTACCCCAGGTGCATTGTCACCTAGATAACATTTACAAAATCCTCTCACTTTGCAGTCAGAGATATAAAAGTCCACTCCAGTTTCCAAATAAGGAGCAATTTGTCAGAAGATATAGCCTGATATTTGACCTTTGTCTGTTAAAATGCAGCAAATGTGACAAGACACATACAACATTTAAAGGTATCTTTATTGCTCATTAACCTTCTTAGCTCCAGGAGTAACTTTCCGGGGTGCTGCAGCACCCCTACTTCCAGCACCTCTGAGTCCAATACCTAAAGGTCATATCATTTAAAAATACATCAATCCCATCTACACTCATGTAGGAGGCATCGGGAAAAGCAGCATCAATTACTCTCTCATTTAAGGAACCTGTCGAAATATTCTCATGACAAGATGCATCCAGCCCCCCTTGAAGATGATGAACCTGGCACCTGACAACCTCAGTAACAACTGCCTGATCTTTAGAATGCCAATCCAAACAAGCATTTGCAATGCAATAGGTCTCGCATTTGCGCAAGTTTGAGCTATTGGCATTGTAAATGACAATGCCTTTATTTATATGTTTTGAAAACCTGCAAGCGTTGCATAAACACGCACTTTGTACTTCTAGTCCTTGCTTACGAGAAGCAAGGCTGGCAGTAAAAGAGGCGCTGTTACTGACTGCCTTCCTTTTCGTAAGCAACGACTATAAGTACAAAGTGCGTGTTTACACACTGCTTGCATGTTTTGAAAACATAAATAAAAGACATTGTCATTTACAATGCCAATAGCTCAAACTCTCGCAAATACAAGACCTATTGCATTGCAAATGCTTGTTTGAACTGCTATCATACTGGTATAAGTGACCAGTTACTAATCACAAGTATATAGTTACAGTATAAGAGTACACATAAATTTCCCTGCTAAAGTTGCCACTGTACATTGTAACCCTCCTCTGCAAAGACAAATTTTCCAGGTAAATCAGGAGTCTGCATAAGGCCCAGACTGCATCTTACTACCCTCCCTGCTCTATAATCACAGGAGATATCTTGCATGTTTCTTGCATATGTGTGCCTTCGGCCAAATGCTTTTTTGCTCTTTAGTTATGGCAATATGTATTTTAGTTTCAACGATAATAACACTGCTATTAAGAAGCTGTAAAAATGATATGAGTGATATCAGGGTGGTAGTTATTTACTCTTTTGGCAAAGAAATACAAGACCACATTATAATACTGCTACTAGCACAAAACATGCGTTGCATTCTTCCAGCACATACCATTCACCCAAGTGCACGCTATTGTGCCTTTACAATGTGAAAAAAAAGCAAATGGACTGACAACTAGATGGTGATGTTTCGGAATCCATTCTGGTAGTTTTCTGTTATAATACTATAAAAACACAATCGGGTATTGACCATAGTATGCCCTTAGGCAATTGGTGGAACTGAAGCAATTGATGACAGAAGTATTTTGATGAATAAACTAGTGATATACTCGGTAAACTCTAGTTGATTTATATAACATTAACAACCCTGGAAAAGCAAGTATTTGTTAGTGATTATTTCAAATAAAAGTGAATCAACTTCAAAATACAATGCCATACATGGAAACCTTGAATTGTACTAAATTGTACATCATTGACAGAGCATTTATCAAAAATCTGCATGTCGTAGATTTCTATTATAGTAGGCACACCTAGCATTTTATCCTCCTGAGTTCAATATAATTTCTTCTATTGAGTTGGCTGGGGATAATTCTGTTTGCATTTTGTTCTGCACATGTAGTCGTATTAATCGCTAACAAATAATAAATGTATGATGATGGAGTAAATGCAAGGTATTACCCAGCAACAAAACAGTTATTTGCCGAAGGAAATGCCTATCACAACAAGTATTTTTCATCAAATGCCACAAACATCTATTGGCGACAATGCATGTCATGATAACTATCATTCATAAGCTAGCTGGGATGTGGTAAGCTACTACTGACATGTTTGACAGCTGTTTTTTTTTTTTAAGAATAGGTGTATCGACTCTACTACCAAAGTAGTGGCTCACCTACAACGTTACTCTGGGTTTTTCACACGTCAATCGGCAAGCTCAGTGTTTTCTCATTGTTCTATAGATCAAACTGTGTATGTAACAAGCCCTATTCATTTTGAATAAAACGCTGAAACAGGCAGTCTCTCGTGAGGACAATGATGGGTGAATAATAATGGCAAAGAAAGTGTTCCGCTGATGCACACAGCTGAACAGCTCTTTTGTAATTGTATTTAAATAGCGTTAACTACACCGACGAGTGCTTTGCAGCACTTCACGGCGAGTAGCTATCTGAAACCTTTAAAAGCGGGCACCACGTAAAGTCGACGCCTGGTGCACGAAGCGCGCCTGCCCCCTACCCCTCTCACTGTGTGCCCGTGCCTGTTACACTCGCACTCCAGGGAGGCAACGATTAAAAGTGGGCATCACTGAAAGTGCACAGGAATCAACCCTGTTTTTCATTTTGAATAAAAGGGCCGAAACAGGCAGTCTCCCACATGAGGACGATGATGGGTGAATAATAATGGCAAAGATGGACTTCTGCTGCTGCACAAAGCTGAACAGCTTTTGTAGTGGTATTTATATAACGATAACTACACCGACAAGTGCTTTGCAGTGCTTTACGGTGAGTAGCACGCGCTATCTTGAACATTTAAATGAGGGCAACACATAAAGTCAACACCCGGTGCGCGAAGCGCGCCTGCCCCTACCCCTCTCACTGCGTGCTCATGGCTGTTACACTCGCACTCCAGGGAGGCAACGATTCTGACGTGCAGGCCGCTGGAGTCATGAATGTCAAGGATGCCAAGGAATACCTGGCGAGGAGAGAGATTCCCCAGCTGTTTAAATTAAGCGTGGATGTAGTTTTGTGCCACAAGTAGCAAAGGGCAGGAAGCACCACAGAGGAGCGGGGGGGGAAAGGGAGCGTGGCAGCGAGGCGAACGCGCGCTTCTGCGCGTGCTAGACACCGGTGGGAATGGGCGCGGCAAAGGCGGGACATGCGCCCGCCTTTGCCCAATTGCGTGCTGTCTTTCTTATAAAGACGCACGCAAAGCCCAATAGCCGGGGGAAAAACGAAAAACACACGCACGAGCATGTGCGATTCCTAGGTCAGCTTCTAAACCCCCTACATGAGGTCTCTCCTCATGTAGGGACTGCACTGCAACTCTAGGCGCGAGACCTAAAAATGACTATTGAGAACATGGTTGCTAACCCAATCCACAAGAATGTCAAGAGAATTTCACTCCTGCAAGGCAATTAGTCATGCAAAGAGGGAGCTGCAAATTAAGTGATTTGACAACACTCTGGAAACCTCCAACAAGATGGCTATTGTCTTCCATCCTACTTAACCTCTCTGCTGCCTTGTATGACATTCAACACCCTCGCTCTTGAATTGGTATTCGACTAAATTGTCCTGGAGTATTTCACATCATTCTTTAGGGCAATGATAAGCTTGTCGAGACAAGTTTGGACTAACTGTGCTTCTCAAAATTTGTGCTCATTACCAGTGGTCTCAACAACAACGTGTCAAGAATGCTCCACCATACAACATTCTAACAGTGCAAAGTTCTAAGGCTTTCACATAGTCACCTGACCGTTAGGACTAATATTACATGCAAGTAGGAAGCTGCCTGACTATGGTAATGCTGTTGCTATCAGAAGTAGAATGATATCTGGGCATTAATCATGTCCTATTTAGGTGAAAGTAATGCTTCTTAATACCTGAAGGACATAGTAGAAGAACAGGAGAGCTTCAGGTATGGTGCAACCCATTGAATCTGAGATGCTTTAATGTGCAGTTGAGTTTCATCAGCCCAGGAAGAACTCCACTGATTCTCTTTGTGCATCACAATCAAAATCTGATGTAATGTAACAAGGTAGTCAATGTCTCCCCTCTCCATACTTGGTGACTGTGAGAAAGTAGGTTATTTGTTGGGGTGGATTGACCTCCACCACAAATAATAATGTCACTTGTTAGGGTCAGTAAAGATTTCAGTAATTTAAACCTGAATCCACAATGTAATAAAAATCCTACTTCTATTTATAAAAACAGAGAATATAACACCAAAATGACAAAAATACAATGAGTGGAACTAGAGAAATTAATTTTTAAAGTTTCAGATGTAAGTAGTACCAAAAAGCATTAAGTGCAAACCACTGATATCTGGTTGTGCTTCATTGGTACTTAGATGTGATTTAAAGCTGACTGTGATAGAGCGTGGGTCGGATGCAGAAACCAGGTTCGCCACGGTCAAAGGTTTTACTTCTGACTTAGTTTCTGAAATGGAAATCAACAATGTCCCAAGACCTCAGGAACATCACTTGGAGTCAATACTTACACCAGCAGAAGACACCAACCTAGTTTCTGAAATGGAAGTCAACAATGTTCCCAGGACCTCTGGAATAGCACTAGGGGTCAATTCTTACACCAGCAGAAGACACCAGCAGGGTCCAAGGAAGGTCTGGATGGAACTGGTCAACTCAGCCTCTCAGGAAAAGGGTCCCTGTAGCTTAACAGGTGGTCAGACAACTGACCCTTGGATTTCACATATTTATCATGGGTGGTCCAGCCTTTCAGGTGTCCTCACAAGGCCGAACAGTAGGTGCAGACTTCTGTTTTTCACAGGCCCGCTAGTGTTCCGTAGAAGGTGCTCAGGGGTGCTACATTTATGCCTGGCACTAGGCTGTGGGTAGGGTGACTCCTGGCCCATCCATAACCAATAGGGAGAAAGTTCCCAGGGGTATCCAACCCACAATTACAGCAGTTCCTTTGTGCACTAATGCAAGCAACCCCACAATGATCCTCTCTATGTAATCCAACATGGTAGAACCTTCCTTCCTCTGTGCAGAGCTCCTGTGCTCACCCGAGAGGTGTGGCCAGGCAAATGAGCAATCTCTCCTCTGTGGTCACTCCAAAACGGTTCTGGGGTCAAAGGAGTGGTAGGCCTACATGTTAGCTACATCTACCTGTGACAGGATAGGCCTCTGGCATGGCCCAGATGGTCACCCTCCCCCAGGAACAGAACATCTCCCCACATCCCAGGCCTCTGTCTCAGCTCTGGGAACAAGTTTACACTTCATCATGTTGCCTATTCAGCTCTTGGGTGACAGTTGGAAGCTCATGCAAATGGACTTCTAGAGGCATTAGGCAGAAAAAAGGCTACCACTTGCAAAATATTTGCTACAAATCCGACTTTAACAGCAAGTTGGGCTTGTAATAAAAAGTCCAAGAATGAACTTTGTAGCTGTTTCCTAGCTGAAGATAACTTTATTAAATTAGCTTTTGGTGTCTTGTCTCTGTAAGGATGTTTAACATTAAACATTTACATGCCCTTCCTTTAAATGCCATACACTCTACCTTATGGGCAATATGTCCTACTTAGAGGTGACTTAATAATATTTAAAAAAAGGGTTTGGGCCTTTGGTGTTATTTTTCCTATTAAATTGTTCCCATTGTTAAGATGCTGATTGTTGGACTTTTATTGTGCAGTAGTTTGACTTTTTGACTGTTTTAGTGTTGGTAAATATTTTACAGATTTTCCTAAATTAACCCTGTCTGTTCTGTGCCATAGCTACCAGGGGTTGAGCCCAAGTTTAAATCATTGAACTGTGTGTTTGGCCTTAGAGGATTGTGTGACTTATTACTTCATCATCATCAAACCACTTTATTTCGGTTACTAAAAACCATAAAAGTACACCACATAGTACAATATATTAAAACACTTAAAAAAAACACAGATCCAATTCATCAAAATAAAAACAATCTAATAAAAAAGGGAGATTCACATAAAATCAAACTTCAACCAATTACATATAAATCAGGGCTACCATACACAAGCAAATCAAAAAATCGACACAGGAAAAACACAATAATTCCAGGTAATAAAAACTAAGTAATAACACTGTAGGGTATCGGGTTGAATACAACTTGCATCGTCCCAGACTAATATCCATTTTTTACAAATACATTATATAAAACCCTAACACTGGCATTCCTGAGATTCATAAGCAGGTTCTCACACAGACAAACCTCACCTGCTCTTAAATGGAGATTTTTACCTACAATATCTGGTGCAATCCCTCCCCTACCCTTACCTGACACATGTCCTCAAACATTTTCCAACCTACTTGGCGTATGTGAAGAATTTGTGAATGTCCATTCACTCAAGTCTCTCCCTTCGAAGTCTGGTTAAGAAAGTCACCAATGGTGCATTCTATAGCCTCATGAGTACATTATGTTGTACCTTTCCTTATCTGTGGTTTTCCCAGGACACAGGCAATGACTGCACCTATTTATGAAGCCAATGGCCTCTACATTGGGTGCCCTCATTACCTACTCTACTGGCTACAGCAAATCAAGAACTACACTGTCAAACAAGTCTTACACATGCGCAGATGCAGCAAAATGGTTGCAGCCTTCCAAGCTTGCATTGGCTATGCATCTCAAAACGTTTCTTTGAAGACTCTCTGCATCACTCACTCAGCAATCCATGGCGAAGGAGCAATATTTCTTCAATCAAAGGTCAGACTCTACAACCTAAGTAAGAACCACAGTTCTAAAATGGCCTCACTCTTTATCATCCCCTCCTTCTTTCTCTGTATAGACAGCTGTGATCTGAATCACCTTTCCTCAAGAATAAGGATAATCAGCGACCATCCCAAATTCGGAGAACAATAAATGAATGCCTGTTCCTTAACAAAGGACACATCAGGCTGAGGTTATAAGATCTAATGGTATTTTTCTGAAATCTGCAATTCTATGTCTCTCCTGAAAGGAAGTATATAATACAAAGACATTGAAGCATAATACATTATAAAATAGAATTTTGACCATTAACCATCAGGGAGCCATGGAGCTGAAATATTCATCCAATGCCCATTTGAAAGGATGCTGTTAAATGTTTTGACCCCAATTACAAGTTACATGGCATTGTCCTGATGGGAACTCCACCACATAAACACCAGTATCCTGCAGTAACACTCCACCAATACTGTGCATTTAAGAGTTAATCCCCTCACAGCAGGGAATACCTGTGCAGACCCAGTTTTAACAGAATTAAATCCTCATAGTATTCCCTTTCCCTTTGGAATTAATGCTCATATTTGTCACTTGTTCTTAGCAGATGGTAAGTGTGAGTGGGGCTTGTGCAGGGAGAGGGTAAGGGATGGGGGAGTCGAGGGTGCGAGAGGGAAGAAGAGGACATTGTCTATCAGGGAATTGCCAGGAAACTGCCGCTGGATTGCATTGCAGCCCAATCCCAAAGAGATTTTACCAGACTGATTTTCTGGTTGTTATCATCACGATTGTCGGTCTTGCACTGATGATTGAGTAGAAAAACACAAGAGAATTCTACTCTGCTTAACTTGTAATTGGGGCCTTTGTACCGTATTTAGTTTAATATGAGCATGTTTTATGATGTACTTAAATTGCGCTGTGGCATAACGTCCATCTCACCTTCTTTCTGAAATTGTATTATTTTGTTTAAATTCCAAACATAGCAATTTTCCATTGAGATCCTTCCACACAATTTGAACGTCAGTAAGAGAATCCTAATGAGCTTTCATATTTGTTACATAGAAAAGAATATTTTGTTGCTTGGGCCAAATGACACAACAAACCAATGTTTGAGGACAGTGAGTACTCTGATGAACAATTAGTGCCTTATTAACAAGGAATTAATGCAGCGAGGTTCCGCAAGCCATTTGCAGCACGCATAGAAAGAGAAACAGAATGAGAAGAAATTAAAAATTTCCCCTTGTTGTGCCTCCCTACGTTTCCCCTGGGGAGGCGTAGCATTCGCACGCATTTCCAGGTTTCCGATTTCTCGTAAATCTGGAAATGCGGCAGAAGCCATGGGTGTTGCGTGGGAACACCCACAGCAACACCCATGGCACGCCCCTTTCACACAAAGTGTTGCATGTAAAGGGGCCATATTTACAAGGACACAAAAAGCCACACAGGGTGGCTCTTTGTGTCCTTGTGAATATGGGGCAGCAGGTTGCGCCGCCGTTGCATCACAAAAAGTGATGCACCGGCGGCGCAAGGGGCTTGTAAATAAGCCCCTGAGTGTCTCTGCATGTTCACTATTGGCCTTCTTTTGCGGGGACCCTCGAATAGCCCCATGTGAGGCTAACTGGGCCCTTTCCACCAGTCTACTGTAGCAGGTCTTTAGCATTCACTTTGTTTTGTACAGTGCATGGTTAATATGTTTTGAGGATCATTTTGACTTAGTTCAGCATCTGTGAAATGACATGAGACAGTCAGTAAGTGTGCTCCCTAATTTGTCTAGGCCCAAATCCCAAGTAAAATAGGGCCTGTACTAAGTTCTGTAGCCCCCATCTGTAATACTAATGTGTCACCATTGCTAAAAACCAAAAATATGCTCCACCATACAACATTCTAACAGTGCAAAGTTCTAAGGCTTTCACATAGTCACCTGACCGTTAGGACTAATATTACATGCAAGTAGGAAGCTGCCTGACTATGGTAATGCTGTTGCTATCAGAAGTAGAATGATATCTGGGCATTAATCATGTCCTATTTAGGTGAAAGTAATGCTTCTTAATACCTGAAGGACATAGTAGAAGAACAGGAGAGCTTCAGGTATGGTGCAACCCATTGAATCTGAGATGCTTTAATGTGCAGTTGAGTTTCATCAGCCCAGGAAGAACTCCACTGATTCTCTTTGTGCATCACAATCAAAATCTGATGTAATGTAACAAGGTAGTCAATGTCTCCCCCTCTCCATACTTGGTGACTGTGAGAAAGTAGGTTATTTGTTGGGGTGGATTGACCTCCACCACAAATAATAATGTCACTTGTTAGGGTCAGTAAAGATTTCAGTAATTTAAACCTGAATCCACTTTGTAATAAAAATCCTACTTCTATTTATAAAAACAGAGAATATAACACCAAAATGACAAAAATACAATGAGTGGAACTAGAGAAATTAATTTTTAAAGTTTCAGATGTAAGTAGTACCAAAAAGCATTAAGTGCAAACCACTGATATCTGGTTGTGCTTCATTGGTACTTAGATGTGATTTAAAGCTGACTGTGATAGAGCGTGGGTCGGATGCAGAAACCAGGTTCGCCACGGTCAAAGGTTTTACTTCTGACTTAGTTTCTGAAATGGAAATCAACAATGTCCCAAGACCTCAGGAACATCACTTGGAGTCAATACTTACAGCAGCAGAAGACACCAACCTAGTTTCTGAAATGGAAGTCAACAATGTTCCCAGGACCTCTGGAATAGCACTAGGGGTCAATTCTTACACCAGCAGAAGACACCCGCAGGGTCCAAGGAAGGTCTGGATGGAACTGGTCAACTCAGCCTCTCAGCAAAAGGGTCCCTGTAGCTTAACAGGTGGTCAGACAACTGACCCTTGGATTTCACATATTTATCATGGGTGGTCCAGCCTTTCAGGTGTCCTCACAAGGCCGAACAGTAGGTGCAGACTTCTGTTTTTCACAGGCCCGCTAGTGTTCCGTAGAAGGTGCTCAGGGGTGCTACATTTATGCCTGGCACTAGGCTGTGGGTAGGGTGACTCCTGGCCCAACCATAACCAATAGGGAGAAAGTTCCCAGGGGTATCCAACCCACAATTACAGCAGTTCCTTTGTGCACTAATGCAAGCAACCCCACAATGATCCTCTCTATGTAATCCAACATGGTAGAACCTTCCTTCCTCTGTGCAGAGCTCCTGTGCTCACCTGAGAGGTGTGGCCAGGCAAATGAGCAATCTCTCCTCTGTGGTCACTCCAAAACGGTTCTGGGGTCAAAGGAGTGGTAGGCCTACATGTTAGCTACATCTACCTGTGACAGGATAGGCCTCTGGCATGGCCCAGATGGTCACCCTCCCCCAGGAACAGAACATCTCCCCACATCCCAGGCCTCTGTCTCAGCTCTGGGAACAAGTTTGCACTTCATCATGTTGCCTATTCAGCTCTTGGGTGACAGTTGGAAGCTCATGCAAATGGACTTCTAGAGGCATTAGGCAGAAAAAAGGCTACCACTTGCAAAATATTTGCTACAAATCCGACTTTAACAGCAAGTTGGGCTTGTAATAAAAAGTCCAAGAATGAACTTTGTAGCTGTTTCCTAGCTGAAGATAACTTTATTAAATTAGCTTTTGGTGTCTTGTCTCTGTAAGTATGTTTAACATTAAACATTTACATGTCCTTCCTTTAAATGCCATACACTCTACCTTATGGGCAATATGTCCTACTTAGAGGTGACTTAATAATATTTAAAAAAGGGTTTGGGCCTTTGGTGTTATTTTTCCTATTAAATTGTTCCCATTGTTAAGATGCTGATTGTTGGACTTTTATTGTGCAGTAGTTTGACTTTTTGACTGTTTTAGTGTTGGTAAATATTTTACAAATTTTCCTAAATTAACCCTGTCTGTTCTGTGCCATAGCTACCAGGGGTTGAGCCCAAGTTTAAATCATTGAACTGTGTGTTTGGCCTTAGAGGATTGTGTGACTTATTACTTCATCATCATCAAACCACTTTATTTCGGTTACTAAAAACCATAAAAGTACACCACATAGTACAATATATTAAAACACTTAAAAAAACACAGATCCAATTCATCAAAATAAAAACAATCTAATAAAAAAGGGAGATTCACATAAAATCAAACTTCAACCAATTACATATAAATCAGGGCTACCATACACAAGCAAATCAAAAATCGACACAGGAAAAACACAATAATTCCAGGTAATAAAAACTAAGTAATAACACTGTAGGGTATCGGGTTGAATACAACTTGCATCGTCCCAGACTAATATCCATTTTTTTACAAATACATTATATAAAACCCTAACACTGGCATTCCTGAGATTCATAAGCAGGTTCTCACACAGACAAACCTCACCTGCTCTTAAATGGAGATTTTTACCTACAATATCTGGTGCAATCCCTCCCCTACCCTTACCTGACACATGTCCTCAAACATTTTCCAACCTACTTGGCGTATGTGAAGAATTTGTGAATGTCCATTCACTCAAGTCTCTCCCTTCGAAGTCTGGTTAAGAAAGTCACCAATGGTGCATTCTATAGCCTCATGAGTACATTATGTTGTACCTTTCCTTATCTGTGGTTTTCCCAGGACACAGGCAATGACTGCACCTATTTATGAAGCCAATGGCCTCTACATTGGGTGCCCTCATTACCTACTCTACTGGCTACAGCAAATCAAGAACTACACTGTCAAACAAGTCTTACACATGCGCAGATGCAGCAAAATGGTTGCAGCCTTCCAAGCTTGCATTGGCTATGCATCTCAAAATGTTTCTTTGAAGACTCTCTGCATCACTCACTCAGCAATCCATGGCGAAGGAGCAATATTTCTTCAATCAAAGGTCAGACTCTACAACCTAAGTAAGAACCACAGTTCTAAAATGGCCTCACTCTTTATCATCCCCTCCTTCTTTCTCTGTACAGACAGCTGTGATCTGAATCACCTTTCCTCAAGAATAAGGATAATCAGCGACCATCCCAAATTCCGGAGAACAATAAATGAATGCCTGTTCCTTAACAAAGGACACATCAGGCTGAGGTTATAAGATCTAATGGTATTTTTCTGAAATCTGCAATTCTATGTCTCTCCTGAAAGGAAGTATATAATACAAAGACATTGAAGCATAATACATTATAAAATAGAATTTTGACCATTAACCATCAGGGAGCCATGGAGCTGAAATATTCATCCAATGCCCATTTGAAAGGATGCTATTAAATGTTTTGACCCCAATTACAAGTTACATGGCATTGTCCTGATGGGAACTCCACCACATAAACACCAGTATCCTGCAGTAACACTCCACCAATACTGTGCATTTAAGAGTTAATCCCCTCACAGCAGGGAATACCTGTGCAGACCCAGTTTTAACAGAATTAAATCCTCATAGTATTCCCTTTCCCTTTGGAATTAATGCTCATATTTGTCACTTGTTCTTAGCAGATGGTAAGTGTGAGTGGGGCTTGTGGAGGGAGAGGGTAAGGGATGGGGAGTCGAGGGTGCGAGAGGGAAGAAGAGGACATTGTCTATCAGGGAATTGCCAGGAAACTGCCGCTGGATTGCATTGCAGCCCAATCCCAAAGAGATTTTACCAGACTGATTTTCTGGTTGTTATCATCACGATTGTCGGTCTTGCACTGATGATTGAGTAGAAAAACACAAGAGAATTCTACTCTGCTTAACTTGTAATTGGGGCCTTTGTACCGTATTTAGTTTAATATGAGCATGTTTTATGATGTACTTAAATTGCGCTGTGGCATAACGTCCATCTCACCTTCTTTCTGAAATTGTATTATTTTGTTTAAATTCCAAACATAGCAATTTTCCATTGAGATCCTTCCACACAATTTGAACGTCAGTAAGAGAATCCTAATGAGCTTTCATATTTGTTACATAGAAAAGAATATTTTGTTGCTTGGGCCAAATGACACAACAAACCAATGTTTGAGGACAGTGAGTACTGTGATGAACAATTAGTGCCTTATTAACAAGGAATTAATGCAGCGAGGTTCCGCAAGCCATTTGCAGCATGCATAGAAAGAGAAACACAATGAGAAGAAATTAAACATTTCCCCTTGTTGGGCCTCCCTACGTTTCCCCTGGGGAGGCGTAGCATTCGCACGCATTTCCAGGTTTCCGATTTCTCGTAAATCTGGAAATGCGGCAGAAGCCATGGGTGTTGCGTGGGAACACCCACAGCAACACCCATGGCACGCCCCTTTCACACAAAGTGTTGCATGTAAAGGGGCCATATTTACAAGGACACAAAAAGCCACACAGGGTGGCTCTTTGTGTCCTTGTGAATATGGGGCAGCAGGTTGCGCCGCCGTTGCATCACAAAAGTGATGCACCGGCGGCGCAAGGGGCTTGTAAATAAGCCCCTGAGTGTCTCTGCATGTTCACTATTGGCCTTCTTTTGCGGGGACCCTCGAATAGCCCCATGTGAGGCTAACTGGGCCCTTTCCACCAGTCTACTGTAGCAGGTCTTTAGCATTCACTTTGTTTTGTACAGTGCATGGTTAATATGTTTTGAGGATCATTTTGACTTAGTTCAGCATCTGTGAAATGACATGAGACAGTCAGCAAGTGTGCTCCCTAATTTGTCTAGGCCCAAATCCCAAGTAAAATAGGGCCTGTACTAAGTTCTGTAGCCCCCATCTGTAATACTAATGTGTCACCATTGCTAAAAACCAAAAATATGGTGTATACATGTTTACTATGCATTCACACCAACACATTACCAATACAATGAGGTTTCTACAATCCATTGACTACAAGGTCATGTGTAACAAGGTCAGTGACAACACATTACATTTACAACATATATTTAGGGGTTAAGTGATCAGTAGTTCTTAGGGGTAGTAAATAGTTTTTAGAGCTCAGACGAGGGTGAAGCAAAGGGGTGGTAAGGAGTTTATTTAATTTAGGTATGGGTAGCTTTTAGGGGTGGTCAGGAGTGTTTAGTGTTCAGGAAAGGGTCTAAAGATGCTAGTGGTAATGAGTTTTTATCAATGAGTGAAGGTAGTTTTCAGGGGTGGTAAGAAGGTTTTAGGGTTCAGAGATGAGTATTTTTTAAGGGGGATAAGAATAGTTAAGAATTCAGGGATGAGCATCTTTAAGGGTTTTGGTGTATATACATATAATGCCCCTCCCCTCCCTCAACAATGGCAATAAATAGCATAATATAAACTGCACTTCTGCATTTGATCTGTGCCTTGGCATTTTTTCATGGTGAATTGTTTTAACAAAATGTATTTAAGTAAGACCAGAATGCCAGCCCTTAAATTTGTGCAGAATGGTAAAATAACTTTGAAGAAACCGTGTAACTATTAAGAGATTGTTTCTCTATTCAAAGCAATTCTTACAAGCAATCAGTAAAAAAGCATTTTTTCTCATGACAATTTTTCTGTGCTATAGTAATAAACTCAAATTTGACCTTTACACTGTGGGCCCAATTCACAAAAGTAATCTGAGACAAAATCCTAACTTTACGAATTTCGGTATTCACAGAAGGCATTTAGGAGTACTAAATTTAGGATTTTGTCTCAGTTAAACTTAAGTTTTGGTCTTAAGTTAAACTTAAGACAAACTTAAGTTTAACTGAGACAAAATCCTAGTTGTAAAGTTAGGATTTTGACTCAGTTAAACTTAAGTTTGTCTTAAGTTTAACTTAAGACCAAAACTTAAGATTGACTGAGACAAAATCCTAACTTTAGTACTCCTAAATGCCTTCTGTGAATACCGAAAGTTGTAAAGTTAGGATTTTGTCTCAGATTACTTTTGTGAATCAGGCCCTGTGTGTTTATTTGTACAGTTGCTCTCAATGAGAAGTTTCATTGGGCCATATTCACTTTCACCTCAATGCGGTATATATATATATATATATATATATTGCATTGAGGTGAAAATATTATCTACTGGCGGTCGCCAGTAGATAGTTATAGTTAGGACCTTTTATCCATAGGAAATTCGTAACATTCTATTCCCAATAACTTTGAGCGTCGTTTGACGAATCATCGCAAAATTTTCAAAACTAGTGGGGCGCTCCGGTCAGCTCCTGTCTTGAAAGTTTCGGGGTGATTCGTCAAGCGGGGGCCGAGAAAAAAGGGGGGTCCCAAAACGTGTTTTCTCCATGTTAATTCCCATAGGAAATTTTAGACACAGCTACAGCCCGAACTGCTGAACGGAATTACACCAAATTTGGCAAAAAGGTAGCGCTTGGTTCAGAAAGTGACCTTTTTTTTAAATGGTGTAAATCCGTTAAGTAGTTGCGGAGAAATTAAAAAAATAAGAGTCAAAAAATTGATTTCCCATAGGAAACTTTATGCAAGGCTACAGCCAAAACTGCTGAACAGAATTACACCAAATTTGGCAAAAAGGTAGTGCTTGGTTCAGAAAGCAACCTCTTTAAAAATGGTGTAAATCCGTTAAGCAGTTTTGGAGAAAATCAAAAATAAAGTTTTGATATTTATGGCAGCGGTGGATCCGCGCACCCTCCCGATCACGAGCTTCATGCTAATTGGCTCTCAACACTCCAAACCAGGAAGTGTTGGCAGCCATCTTGTGCATCGGTAGAACCGAGGCACAAGAAATGAGAGAAACAAGTGCGCAAAAAGGGGGCAGGGTAGAAACACCCTGACCCCCTAGGCCTGCTTAGGGGGTCCCCCGCGCTTTGTTGTTATTTGGCCCCCGGGTGGGCCAAGTCCCGGGGGCATGCGGGGGTTAATAAAAGAATGGTGTGGGGGGCCTCTAGGGCCCCCCAAGCCTTGGGGACCACCACCCCCGGGGCTTTGAATTAAAAATTGTGCGGGAGGGCACTGGGCCCTCCCGCAGCCCCGAGGACCGCCACCCCCGGGGCTTCTTTTTTTAAAATTAAATTACCTGTGTGGGGGGGCTCGAGCCCCCCCACATGCCCCAGGGACCGCCACCTCCCTGGGGCACTAAGAATTTTTATGTGGGGGTCCGTTTCGGACCCCCGAGCCCCGGGGACCACCACCTCCCCGGGGCTTTGCACATGTTGGGAGGGGGGCTGCACGGCCCCCCTCCTGGAGCCCGTGGTGGCCCGGGAGGGGGGCCACGCGGCCCCCCTCCCCCAAATTATCAAACAAAATTAAAAATTTTAAAAAAAGGCCGGCCCCGGGGGATGGGGTCCCCGGGGCCTAAGGAGGCCTGAGGAGGGGGGCAACGCAGCCCCCCTCCATGAAAATTAAAAAAAAAACATGTGGCAATGACCCGGAAGATGGGGTCCCCGGGCCGAAATTGGCCACGGGAGGGGGGCCCACGCGGATCCCTTCCCGTTCCGTTTTTAAAAAAATAAATAAAAGGGGGTCAGGCCCTGGGGGATGGGGTCCCCAGGGCCCAAAATAATTAAAATGAAGGGGGGCCACACAGCCCCCCTCATAAAAAAATAAAATAAAAAAAAGAGCGGCATCGCGCCGGAGGCCCCGCCCCCTCCCTGCAGCACTCTGCAAACGCGCCCCCTGGCGCGCTGTAAGATGGGGAAGTAATTTCCCTTGAATACTGGGGTTCCCTGAGGGCCAACTAGCCCACCAGAAACCTCCAGAATGCGCCAGGGAGCTGCATTGCAGAGAGGTGTTCAGAGGCCACGCCCCTTTTTACACCTCTCTGCAACGCAGCTCTGTGGCGCTTACTGGAAGTACCTGGTGGGCTAGTTGGGCCCCAGGAACCCTCAGGATTCAAGGTGACCTAATACCCCAACTTAAATCGCGCCACAGGGCGCGTTTGCACAGTGGTGAAGGGAGGGGGCGGGGCCTCAGGTGACATGTGTGCAAACACGCCCAGGGCTGCGTTGCAGAGAGGTGGTCCAGGCCACGCCCCTTTTTACACCTCTGTGCAACGCAGCTCTGTGGCGCTAACTGGAGGTACCTAGTGGGCTAGTTGGACCCCAGGGACCCTCAGGATTCAAGGGGACTTAATCTCCCAACTTAAAACGGCCACAGGGCTTGTTTGCACACATGTCACCTCAGGCCCCCTCCTCCCTTCACTACTGTGCAAACACGCCCCGGGGCGCGTTTTAAGAGGAAGTTTTAATCCCCCTGCCCTATTATGTACTAGGGCCTTACAGAAGAGGTCATGCTAATAACAGGGGTACCCCAACGCATAGTGTTCCCTAGAGTATGTAGGTGTTTTCACTGTATTCTAAGTGTCTTTTAGCATAGCACTGGCTTTAGGCCTGGTTAGTCCGAGTCAGTTACCACCAGTACCCGTCTGAAAAAGTTGTGGGCACAGGATGATTTTGCAACAAGGCCTCTTTCTGCTCCTCTGTTGGTTCTTTCTGCACATGTCTTGCTTCTTCCTGCTCTTTTCTTCGTCTTTGTGGACTTCTGTTGCTTCTTTCTGCATTTCTTTTGCTTCTTTCTGTGCGTTTTTTCTTCTTTCTTCACATGTCCTACCTCTGTAGGCATAGTTAGAAACTAGCATTTAAAAAACCTTTGAAATTCACTGAAAAAACCATAGGTTTCAGGCACGTTATAGTTAGAAATTAGCATTTAAAAAACCTTACAAATTCACTGAAAAAACCACAGGTTTGAAGCACGTTATAGTTAGAAATTAGCATTTAAAAAACCTTAGAAATTCACTGAAAAAACCATAGGTTTCAGGCACTTTATAATTAGAAATTAGCATTTAAAAAACCTTAGAAATTCACTGAAAAAACCATAGGTTTTAGGGAAAGTTATAGTTAGTTGGACATTGCACTCGTACAAAACCCGTGAAATTCCCCGTTATAGTTAGTTCAGCTAACTATAACTCGCGCCCGCAATGCACTGCTGATGACGTCACATATTACATCACTCATGACATGGTCAGTGACATCACTGATGACATCACTGATGACATCTCAAATGACATCACTGATGACATCATCCAGTGACTGTGTGTTTCTGTAAAGTTTATTTATGTTTAATATATACAGGGAAAGGCGTATTGAAGAATGAGTGGGTGTATAAGTGTCTAAATGGATGATTTAGTAGGTGCGTGACTGACTCTATAAGTGGGTGATTAAACGTATCTTACTGAGTGCATGGGTTAGTGACTAAACTGTGTGAATGTCTGTATCTGTCTGTCTGTTGGTGTGTAAGCGGCTGCATGGGTTTGCGAATAGCTACATGAGTGTCTACATGGGTTATTGATTGGTTGTCTGAGTATCTGTATGGGTGTCTGAGTGTTTGTGTGGGTGGGGTGTGTGTGACTCTATGCATAGATGTGTGAGTGGGTGATTCACTGGGTGCATGGTTTCAAGAGTGCATCTGTGAAGGGCTGTATGGGTGAGTGAGTGTGTGTATGGGTGTGTTAGTGAGTGAATGTATATCTCAGTGGTACATGTGTGAGTAACTACATATGTGAAAGGCAGTATATATGTGTGTTGGAGTATATAAATGGCTATAAGTGAGAGTGTGTGATTGTGAGAGTGGTTGTATGGATGAGTGTGTACTTGTATCAGTCATTGTATAAGAGCGTAAGAATGTGGTAGTATTTGTATGAGTAAGTGAGCTGGTGTGTGTATAACTGTATAGGTGAGTAAATGGGAGTGTGATTAATTATTAGCATGACTGACTAGGTGTGTGAGTACCTCTATGGATGAGTGGCAGTGTGTGAGTGTCTATATAGGTGTATGAGTGCATATGATAGTCCTGTACTGAGTGACCGTAAGTATGAGTGACTGTACGGGTGAGTGAGTGGATGTGTGTGTAGACCTAAGAATTAGTGAGTGTGTATGTAGTTATTGGTGTTGGAGTGTCTATGGTTTTGAGAATGGCAGTCTGGAATTTAGAGTGGGTGTATCAAAAGTTATATTAGGGTGTGAGCAGATGACTGAAATTATCACATGGATGATGTCATCAGTGATGTCATCAGTGATGTCATCAGTGATGTCATTTGAGATGTAATCAGTGATGTCATGAGTGATGTCACTGACCATGTCATGAGTGATGTAATATGTGACATCATCAGCAGTGCATTGCGGGCGCGAGTTATAGTTAGCTGAACTAACTATAACGGGGAATTTCACGGGTTTTGTACGAGTGCAATGTCCAACTAACTATAACTTTCCCTAAAACCTATGGTTTTTCAGTGAATATATATATATATATTACATACTCGCAGTCGCCAGTAGGTAGCTATAGTTAGGATGCAGTTTCCATAGGAAGAGCATTTATTCATTTGCCAATAATTTTAGTGTAGTTTGAGGCATCCTCATGAAATTTTCAAAATTAATATGCCACTCACTTCAGCTGCTGTGTTGAAAATTTTGAGGTGATCCATTAAGGGGGGCCAAGAAAAAGGGGGGTCCCAAAATGCGTTTTCACCATGTTAATTTCCATAGGAAACTTTAGGCACAGCTACAGCCCGAACTGCTGAACGGAACTACGCCAAATTTAGCAGAAAAGTAGCTGTTGGTCCAGAAAGCACCTTTTTGTCAAATGGTGTAAATCCTTTCAGTAGTTTTGGAGTTATTTAAAGAAATTTCCAGTTGTATATATAAGGACGGGGTGGATCCGCTACCGCTCCCGTGCTGAGATCTGATTGGCTGCCATAATTTTAAACCAGGATGTGTTGGCAGCCATCTTGTGACTTGGTTGAACCAAGTCACAGAAAAAAACATGAAAAAAAGAAAAGGGGGCCGGGTAGAAACCCCCTGACCCCCTAGGCCTCTTGGGGGGGGGGTCCCACAGAGGCACCGCCGGGGCAAAAAAGCATTTTTTAAAGATACATTTCAGCGGAAATCGCGATGGATCCATGAATCCCACAGAATTATTATTTTTTTAAATGAAGAGCAGGCTCCCGCACTTCATTTTGAATCGGCCCCTGGGTGAGCTAGGTCCCGGGGGCATGTCTATATTATGTAGGGGAGGGCAGCGCATGGGGCCCCCCTCCTAGAAGCCTTAAAGCCCCAAGGACTGCCACCTCCCTGGGGCATACTAATTAATGTATGTGGGGGTTGCTCTTGGGGACCGCCCCCTCCCTGGGGCTGAATGAAATATTAATGTAGGGGGGCTTTGGTCCCCCACATGTAGCCCCGGAAACCACCACCTCCCCGGGGCAGTATGCTGTAATAGAGGGGGGCTGTGAGGCCCCCCTCCTGGAGCCAACATGGCCCTGGGGACTGCCACCCCCAGGGCCGGCTCAGGCAATGTACCGGGGTGCCCCCGGGACATTGCAGTTTGCTGAGGATTGCTCCCGCCAAGCCATAGCAAATGCTGCTCCGCTTCTAGTGAGCGAGAGCAGAAAATGCTCTCGCTTACTAGAAGGGGAGTAGAATTGCTTTTGGACAGAGGGAGCTGAATGTTCAGCAGCCCCCTCTGTCCAATAGAAATGCCAGATCCCGAAGGAGGCAGGGAGCTGGCAGGGGCCACGGGGGCCTTCAGTCTCCCCCTGCGGTCCCCAACATGAAAAAAACAAGTGCCCTGGGTGGGACCAGGGCACCCAGTACTGTGGGCAGACCCCAGGGGATGGGGTCCCCGGGGCAAAACATAAGCCCGGGAGGTAGACCACAATGCCCCCCTCCAATGTTTAAAAAGATAAATAAAATAAAGGGCAGGGATGGGGTCCCCAGGGGCAAAATTGGCCCAGGGAAGGGGGGCCGCCCTTCCTTTATTTAAAAAAAAAAAAAAAGGAAGAAAGGTCAGGCCTGGGGGTTGGGGTCCCGGCCCGGGGAGGGGGGATGTGCGGCCCCCCTCCCCATTCTTAAAATGCCTGTCCCCGGAGGATGGGGTCCCCGGGGACAAAATCACCCCTGGGAAGGAGGGCTATGGAGCCCCCCTTCCCTTAGAAAAGAAAATACAAAATTTTAAAAAAGCCCGGCAACTCACCAGAGACCCCACCCCCTTTCCCCACTGCTCTGCAAACGTGCCTCCTGGCACGCTGCTGGTTGGGGGATGAAGTCCCCTTGGCTTCTGAGGGTCCTTAGGGGACAACAAGACCTCCTGTTACCTCCAGTAAGCACCACACGGTGGGACTGCTGAGAGGTGGTCGGAGGCCACGCCCCCTTTCTCCACCACTCTGAAAATGCACCTCGTGGCTCACTACTGGTTGGGGGATGAAGTCCACTTCACTCTTGAGGGACTTTGTGGGCCAAGAAGTCCTCCTGGTACCTCCTGTAAATCCTGCACAGCAGGATTCCTGAGAGCTGGTCAGAGGCTCAGCCCCTTTTCTCCACCACTCTGCAAACGCCACTACTACTTAAAAAAACATAGACATTCTAAAAAAAAAACAAGGTTACTGGGACATTATAGTTAGGAATTAGCATTTGAAAAACCTTATAAATTCACATACAAAAACTAAGGTTACAGGGACATTATAGTTAGGAATTATCATTTAAAAAACATTAGAAAATCACTGAAAAAAACAAAGGTTACAGGGACGATATAGTTAGGCTCAGATTTCACTTATACAAAACCAGTGAAATTCAGCAATTATAGTTAGCTGAGCTAACTATAACTTATGCCCCGCAGTGCACTGCTTATGACCTCACATATTACATCACTCATGACATGGTCAGTGACATCACTGATAACATCTCAAATGACATCACTAATGGCATCATCCACAGAATCACTGACGTACCCACTCACACCCCCATAGAACCTTTCATACACCCACTCCCACACAACCATTCTCAAACCCATTCACAGACCCATACCAGTACTTACACAGCCACTAACTGATTCATAGATCTATATACACATCCACTCACTCACCCATAGAGCCACTCATACACCAACTCAGTCCCTAATACAGCCACTGACATATCTACTCATACACCCCTACAGCCACTCACACACTGAGTCAGTCACCCATAGAGCTGCTCACATACCGTCACACACCCATACAGTCAATCGCACAGCCACTTACTCACTCATACAGATAAACACACACTCACTTACTCATATAGATACCAACACGTACTCACCTATACAGTCACTGACACAAGCATGCAATCACCCATACAGCCACTCTCACATTCACTCACTCCCCATACAGTTACTCATATACCCCATCACTCACCTATACTGCCTTTCACATACCCAGTTACTCACCCATATACCACATCCACTTACTCATCCACACAGCCATACACACACTCACCCATACAACCCCCTCATACACACACTCACTAACCCATACAGCCACTGACTCTCCCACTCACTCATCCATACAGACAGTCACACACCCTCTCATCCACCCACACAGGCACTCAGACAACTATAAAGGTACTCAGAAAACCAATGACTCACCAATACAGCCACTCACGTACCCACTCACACACACATACAGTCAGTTAGACACCAACAGACAGACTGATACAGACATTCAACAACTAGTCACTCACCCATACAATCACTGAGACACCTAATCACTCACGTATACAGTCAGTCACACACCCATTGAATCATCCATACAGGCACTCATACACCCACTGTTTCATCGATCCACCTTGGTGTATATATTTAACACATAAACTTTTTAAAAACACTCAGCCACTGAATGATGTCATCAGTGATGTAATTTGGGATGTCATCAGTGATGCCACTGACCATGTCATGAGTGATGTTATATGTGAGATCATAAGCAGTGCATTGTGGGGGCGTGAGGTATAGTTAGCTCAGCTAACTATAACTGCTGAATTTGTCTGGTTTTATACAAGTGAAATCTGAGCCTAATTATAACCTCACTGTAACCTTTGTTTTTTTCAGTGAATATATATATATATCTCGCCACCAGTAGAAAGTTATATTTAGGACTATGTTTCCAGAGGAAAAGCGTTTCTTGGCTTGCCCATATCTTTGGCACCATGTGACGAATCTTCACGAACGTTTCCCAAAAAAGTGAGTTGTGATTCCTGTTGCACACGGAAAATTTCGGGATGATCTGTCAAGCAGGGGCTGAGAAAAAGAGGGGGTCAAGAAAAATGTGTCTCTCATGTTAATTCCTATAGGAGCTTTAGATACGACTGCAGCCCGAACTGCTGGATGGAATTACACCAAATGTTGGAGGAAGGTAGATTTTGTTTTGCAGATTGTGCTTTTTGTTATTTGGTGTAAATCCATTTAGTAGATTTCGAAAAATGAAAAGAAATCCAAATTTGTACATCTATGATCGCAGCTAATTCTCAAATAATGATGAGCTTGTACAGAGATCTGCAGAGTTCTGATTGGCTGCCAACACTTCAGCCAGGAAGTGTTGGCAGCAGTCTTGGAGGCCCCTCCAAAAACATTTAAAAAAAGAAAAGGGTGCAGGGTAGGAATACCTGACCCCCATGCCTTGGTTTTAGGGTTTCAGAGGAACCCTAGCAGGGCAAAAAAAAGCATTACAAAAAAACATTAACAACAAAAAAATAACACGTCTGTTTTTAATTAAACCCCTGGTGGGCTGGGCCCCGGGGACATGCAGTGTTTATTCAGTTAAAGGAGGGGAGCTCTAATGGCCCCCTTCCAGGGGCATTTTTATGCCCCAGGGACCACCACCTCCCTGGAGCTTATGTTTAATTTAATGTGGGGCGGCCGTGTGGACCCCCTGGCACCCATAGACCAACACCTACCCAGGGCTTTGAATGAAATGTATAAGGGGGGCCAAGTAGTCCACCCAAGCCCCGGGGACCACCACCTCCCTAGGGCCAAATACAAGAAAGGAAGGGGACCACTACTGCTATGTCCTGGGGTGCCCACCCCTGGGAAATAGCTGTTTGCTTTTGCTTAGCAGGAGCTGAAAGCTCCCACGAAGCAAAAGCAAACACTCCGGTCCAGCGGGCGGGAGCTGTCAAAGTGCTGGAAGAGGAGCTTTCATCTCTTTCCCTGCCCGCAGACAGGCAGGCAGGGAAAGAGATGAAAATATTGCCCCTACACGCAGGGAGAAGCATTTGCAGCAGGAGGCGGGGAGCCGGCTGGGACCATGGGGACCTTGAAGCTACCCACGCATTCCCGGGTGAATGGACAGAAGGGAGCAGGAAAAGGCAGAATTGAGGTCAGAAACAAGCAGAAAGAAGCAGAATAAAGATGAGAAACGAGCAGAAAGAGGAAGAATAAAGGTCAGAAATGAGTAGAAAGAAGAAAAATAAAGGTAAGAAACTAGCAGAAAAAGGCAAAATAAAGGTCAGCAATGAACAGAAAGAGGCAAAATAGAGGTCAGAAATGAACAGCAAGACGCAAAATAAAGGTCACAAACTAGCAGAAAGAGGCAGAATAAAGATCAGAAACAAACATTAAGAGGCAAAATAAAGTGAGAAATGAGCAGAAAGAGGTAGAATAAAGGTGAGAAAGGAGCAAAAAGAGGCAAAATAAAGGTCAGAAGGAGCAGAAAGAAGCAAAATAAAGGTGAAAAACGAGCAGGAAGGGGCTAAATAAAGGTCAGCAACTAGCAGAAAGAGGCAAAATAAAGGTGAGAATGGAGCAGAAAGAGGCAGAATTAAGGTCAGAAATCAGCAGACAGAGGCAAAATAACAGGCAGAAGGAGCAGAAAAAGGAAAAATAGAGGTGAGAATCAAGCAGCAAGAGGCAAAATAGAGGTGAGGAGCAATCAGAAAGAAGCAAAATAACAGGCAGAACAAGCAGAAGGAGGCAACATAGAGGGCAGGAGCAAGCAGAGAAGAGGCAGAAAAATGAGTAGAAAATGAGCAGAGGAGGCACAAAACTGAAGGCAGCAGAGAGTAGCGGACTGCAGGCAAGCTGGACAAGAGGACCATCACAGGAGGAGCTGGCATGAGGACATGCTCCCATGTGCCTCCCTACTTTTTTACCACACCTACTGACAGACCTACTCATACACTCACGCACCCACTCACAGATCCATTCACACACCCACTCAGAGACTCACGCACTCACTCACAGACATGCTCAGACACTCATGTACTCACTCACAGATCCATTCATGCACTCACTCACCCACTCATGGACCCACTGTGAGACTCACACCCACTCTCACACACCCATTCAGAGAGTCACACACATACTCACATACTCATGGACCCACTCACAGACCCACACAGAGACTCACAGATCCACTCAGATACTCTTGCACCCACACACAGATCCACTCAAACACTCACATACCCACTCACAGACCCACTTAGAGACTCTGACATGCTCTTACAGACCCACTCAGATACTCATGTTCCAATTCATTGACCCACTCAGAGGCTCATGTACCCACTCCCAGATCTATTCAGAGACTCATGCACCCACTCCCAGACCCACTCATAGACTCACACACTCACTCACAGACCAGCTTAGGCACTCACACTCCCACTCACAGATTCACTCACAGACTCATGCACCTAGTCACAGACCCACTCAGAGACTCATGTACCCACTCACAGACCCACTTAGAGAGTCACACACCAACTTACAGACACATACAGACACTCAAACAGCCACTCACCAACCCCACTCAAACACTCATACATCCAGTCACAGTCTCACTCAGTGAGTCATGCACCCACTCACAGTCCCACTCAGAGACTCATGCACCCACTCATACACCTACTCTGACATGCAGGCACCCACTCACAGACCCACTCACAACTAATGCATCAGCCACAGACCCACTCATAGACTCATGCACCCACTTACATATCTACTCAGAGACTCATGCACCCACTGACTGACCCACTCAGATACTCACTCAAAGACTCAGTCAGACACTTAAGCACCCACTCACTCACCCTCTCGGAGGCTCATTCATCCACTCACAGACATTCAAAGACACTCATGCACATACTCACAGTCCCACTCAGAGACTCATGCACCCACTCACACACCCACTCTGACACTCGCGCACCCGCTCACAGACCCACTCACAACTAATGTACCCAGTCACAGACCCACTGATAGACCTACTCAGAGACTCACACACTCACTGACTGACCCACTCAGACACTCACTCACCCACTCACAGACCCACTCAGACACTCAAGCACCCACTCACTCACCCACTCAGAGGCTCATCCATCTACTCACAGACTTTCAAAGACACTCATACATCCACTCACAGACCCAGTCAGAGACTCGCACACCAACTCACAGACCCACTCAGACAATCATGCACCCACTCACAGACCCACTGAGAGACTCATGCATCAAGTCACAGGTCCACTCAGACACTCAAGCACCCACTCACAGACCCACTCAGACACTCACGCACCCACTCACAGATCCAGAAAAGGTACTCGTACACCCACTTATGCAGCCATGTATACACCTATACAGTCACTCACACACCCACTCACAGACCCATACAGCCATTCACACACCCACAAACCCACTCACACACCCACTCAGAGACCCATACACCCACTCACACACACACTCACCTACCTATACAGCTACTCACACACCCACTCTCAAAGGTTACAGGTTACAGTTAGGAAATACAATTTAAAAAACCATTGAAATTCACTTAAAAAAACAAAGGTTATAGGGATATTATAGTTAAGAAATAGAATGTAAAAATACATAGAAATTCACTAAAGAAACCAAAGGTTACAGGTAGCTTATAGTTAGGAAATAGAATTTAAAAACCTTAGAAATTCACTGAAAAAAACAAAGGTTACAGGGACGTTATAGTTAGGCTCAGATTTCACTTGTACAAAACCAGTGAAATTCAGCAGTTATAGTTACCTGAGCTAACTATAACTTACGCCCCCGCAATGCACTGCTTATGACTTCACATAATACATCACTCATGACATGGTCAGTGACATCACTCATGACATCATTGATGACATTATCCGATTATTGTAAGTGTTTTCTAAAAGTTTCTGAGTGTTAAAAATATATAGTAAGATAGTACAAATGTTAAATTAGTAAACTGTCTGTATTACTAATGAGTGATACTATTTGTAACACATAATATGTGAGTGGCTGTGTGACTGTGTGTATCCATGTGTGAGTAGGTGTGTGAGTAGCTCTATGGGTGTGAGAGTGGTTGTATCATGTATGGGTGAATGAGTGGCTGTATTGGTGTGTGAGTGGCTGAATGGATGAGTGATTGACTGTGTGGGTGAGTGAGTGGGTGTGTCAGTGGTATATGGGTGAGTGAGTGGGTATCTAAGAGGCTGTATAGGTGAGTGATGGGGTGTGTGAGTGGCTGTTTGGGTGAGTGAGTGGGTACATACGTGTAATATGGGTGAGTGAGTGGGTGTGTAAGTGACTGTATGGGTGAGTGTGTGCTTCTGTTAATGACTGTATAGGTGAGTGAGTACATGTGTAAGTATATGTATGAGTAAGTGAGTGGGTAAGTGAATAACTGTATGGGTGAGTGAGTGGCTATGTGAGTGACTGTAAGGTTCAGTGAGTAGATGTGTGAGTAGCTGTATGAGTGACTATGTGTGAGTGGCTGTATGGGTGAGTGAGTGGGTGCATGAGTGGCTATATGGATGAGTTAGTGGGTGTGTGTGCTTGCATGGGTCTGTGCATGGGTATATGAGTGGTTGTGTGGGAGTGGGTGTGTGAGTGACTGTATGGGTGAGTGAGTGGGTGTGTGAGTGACTATGGGTGAGTAAGTAAATGTGTGAGTAACTGCACAGGTGAGTGAGTGGCTGCGTGAGTGACTGTATGGTTTAATGAGTAGATGTGTGATTAGCTGTATGGGTGACTGACCCAGCATGTGAGTAGCTGTATTGGTGAGTAAGTGGGTGCATGAGTGGCTTTATGGATGAGTTAGTGGTTGTATGAGTGGCTGTATGAGTGAGTGGATGTGGGTCTGTGTATGGATATGTGAGTGGTTGTATGGGAGTGGATGTATGAGACATTCTATAGGAGAGTGAGTGGGTGTGTGAGTGCTTCTGGGGATGATGTCATCAGCGATGTCATTTGAGATGTCATCAGTGATTTTACTGACCATGTCGTGAGTGATGAAATATGTGAAGTCCTAAGCAGTGTATTGCAGGGGAGTAAGTTATAGCTAGCTCAGGTAACTATAACTGCTGAATTTCACTGGTTTTGTACAAGTGAAATCTGAGCCTAACTATAACATCCCTGTAATCTTTGTTTTTCCAGTGAACATGCAATAAATATATATACATCCCACCTAGTGGCAACTCTTTTTGTATTTTGTACAGCGGCCTGCCTGGTCGCGGGATTGCACCACCGCGAAACACTTGCGGGTCCGCGGCTGCTTTATTGGGGCAGCTGACTGTAGAACAGGAGGTGCCTGTTATATGTGGGGGTGCCGGAGCGAACATCGGCAATCCTTTTTAAGACATTTTTTGTGAGTGCCGGCGGTGACCCACTTGGGTTTTACTGAACCACCAGTCCCAGGAAGCATTGCTTCAGGTGATTCACCTGAGCATTATTATTATGGGGATTACTGGTGGTTGCCGCATGCCGGCACGTCACATGGTCTGCCACTGAAGAGGGCATTGGCCCGAAACGCGTCTGGCAGGTAAACCAGAGAAGGACTTTGTTCATGGCGTGTGCCCTTGCTTTGGCGTAATTTCCACCTGGGAGTGCATCCCACCTAGTGGCAACTCTTTTTGTATTTTGTACAGCGGCCTGCCTGGTCGCGGATTGCACCACCGCGAAACACTTGCGGGTCCGCGGCTGCTTTATTGGGGCAGCTGACTGTGGAACAGGAGGTGCCTGTTATATGCGGGGGTGCCGGAGCGAACATCGGCAATCCTTTTTAAGACATTTTTTGTGAGTGCCGGCAGTGACCCACTTGGGTTTTACTGAACCACCAGTCCCAGGAAGCATTGCTTCAGGTGATTCACCTGAGCGTTATTATTATGGGGATTACTGGTGGTTGCCGCATGCCGGCACGTCACATGGTCTGCCACTGAAGAGGGCATTGGCCCGAAACGCGTCTGGCAGGTAAACCAGAGAAGGACTTTGTTCATGGCGTGTGCCCTTGCTTTGGCGTAATTTCCACCTGGGAGTGCATCCCACCTAGTGGCAACTCTTTTTGTATTTTGTACAGCGGCCTGCCTGGTCGCGGGATTGCACCACCGCGAAACACTTGCGGGTCCGCGGCTGCTTTATTGGGGCAGCTGACTGTGGAACAGGAGGTGCCTGTTATATGCGGGGGTGCCGGAGCGAACATCGGCAATCCTTTTAAGACATTTTTGTGAGTGCTGGCGGTGACCCACTTGGGTTTTACTGAACCACCAGTCCCAGGAAGCATTGCTTCAGGTGATTCACCTGAGCGTTATTATTATGGGGATTACTGGTGGTTGCCGCATGCCGGCACGTCACATGGTCTGCCACTGAAGAGGGCATTGGCCCGAAACGCGTCTGGCAGGTAAACCAGAGAAGGACTTTGTTCATGGCGTGTGCCCTTGCTTTGGCGTAATTTCCACCTGGGAGTGCATCCCACCTAGTGGCAACTCTTTTTGTATTTTGTACAGCGGCCTGCCTGGTCGCGGGATTGCACCACCGCGAAACACTTGCGGGTCCGCGGCTGCTTTATTGGGGCAGCTGACTGTGGAACAGGAGTTGCCTGTTATATGCGGGGGTGCCGGAGCGAACATCGGCAATCCTTTTTAAGACATTTTTTGTGAGTGCCGGCGGTGACCCACTTGGGTTTTACTGAACCACCAGTCCCAGGAAGCATTGCTTCAGGTGATTCACCTGAGCGTTATTATTATGGGGATTACTGGTGGTTGCCGCATGCCGGCACGTCACATGGTCTGCCACTGAAGAGGGCATTGGCCCGAAACGCGTCTGGCAGGTAAACCAGAGAAGGACTTTGTTCATGGCGTGTGCCCTTGCTTTGGCGTAATTTCCACCTGGGAGTGCATACCACCTAGTGGCAACTCTTTTTGTATTTTGTACAGCGGTCTGCCTGGTCGCGGGATTGCACCACCGCGAAACACTTGCGGGTCCGCGGCTGCTTTATTGGGGCAGCTGACTGTGGAACAGGAGGTGCCTGTTATATGCGGGGGTGCCGGAGCGAACATCGGCAATCCTTTTAAGACATTTTTTGTGAGTGCCGGCGGTGACCCACTTGGGTTTTACTGAACCACCAGTCCCAGGAAGCATTGCTTCAGGTGATTCACCTGAGCGTTATTATTATGGGGATTACTGGTGGTTGCCGCATGCCGGCACGTCACATGGTCTGCCACTGAAGAGGGCATTGGCCCGAAACGCGTCTGGCAGGTAAACCAGAGAAGGACTTTGTTCATGGCGTGTGCCCTTGCTTTGGCGTAATTTCCACCTGGGAGTGCATCCCACCTAGTGGCAACTCTTTTTGTATTTTGTACAGCGGCCTGCCTGGTCGCGGATTGCACCACCGCGAAACACTTGCGGGTCCGCGGCTGCTTTATTGGGGCAGCTGACTGTGGAACAGGAGGTGCCTGTTATATGCGGGGTGCCGGAGCGAACATCGGCAATCCTTTTAAGACATTTTTTGTGAGTGCCGGCGGTGACCCACTTGGGTTTTACTGAACCACCAGTCCCAGGAAGCATTGCTTCAGGTGATTCACCTGAGCGTTATTATTATGGGGATTACTGGTGGTTGCCGCATGCCGGCACGTCACATGGTCTGCCACTGAAGAGGGCATTGGCCCGAAACGCGTCTGGCAGGTAAACCAGAGAAGGACTTTGTTCATGGCGTGTGCCCTTGCTTTGGCGTAATTTCCACCTGGGAGTGCATCCCACCTAGTGGCAACTCTTTTTGTATTTTGTACAGCGGCCTGCCTGGTCGCGGGATTGCACCACCGCGAAACACTTGCGGGTCCGCGGTTGCTTTATTGGGGCAGCTGACTGTGGAACAGGAGGTGCCTGTTATATGCGGGGGTGCCGGAGCGGACATCGGCAATCCTTTTTAAGACATTTTTTGTGAGTGCCGGCGGTGACCCACTTGGGTTTTACTGAACCACCAGTCCCAGGAAGCATTGCATCAGGTGATTCACCTGAGCGTTATTATTATGGGGATTACTGGTGGTTGCCGCATGCCGGCACGTCACATGGTCTGCCACTGAAGAGGGCATTGGCCCGAAACGCGTCTGGCAGGTAAACCAGAGAAGGACTTTGTTCATGGCGTGTGCCCTTGCTTTGGCGTAATTTCCACCTGGGAGTGCATCCCACCTAGTGGCAACTCTTTTTGTATTTTGTACAGCGGCCTGCCTGGTCGCGGGATTGCACCACCGCGAAACACTTGCGGGTCCGCGGCTGCTTTATTGGGGCAGCTGACTGTGGAACAGGAGGTGCCTGTTATATGCGGGGGTGCCGGAGCGAACATCGGCAATCCTTTTTAAGACATTTTTTGTGAGTGCCGGCGGTGACCCACTTGGGTTTTACTGAACCACCAGTCCCAGGAAGCATTGCTTCAGGTGATTCACCTGAGCGTTATTATTATGGGGATTACTGGTGGTTGCCGCATGCCGGCACGTCACATGGTCTGCCACTGAAGAGGGCATTGGCCCGAAACGCGTCTGGCAGGTAAACCAGAGAAGGACTTTGTTCATTGCGTGTGCCCTTGCTTTGGCGTAATTTCCACCTGGGAGTGCATCCCACCTAGTGGCAACTCTTTTTGTATTTTGTACAGCGGCCTGCCTGGTCGCGGGATTGCACCACCGCGAAACACTTGCGGGTCCGCGGCTGCTTTATTGGGGCAGCTGACTGTGGAACAGGAGTTGCCTGTTATATGCGGGGGTGCCGGAGCGAACATCGGCAATCCTTTTAAGACATTTTTTGTGAGTGCCGGCGGTGACCCACTTGGGTTTTACTGAACCACCAGTCCCAGGAAGCATTGCTTCAGGTGATTCACCTGAGCGTTATTATTATGGGGATTACTGGTGGTTGCCGCATGCCGGCACGTCACATGGTCTGCCACTGAAGAGGGCATTGGCCCGAAACGCGTCTGGCAGGTAAACCAGAGAAGGACTTTGTTCATGGCGTGTGCCCTTGCTTTGGCGTAATTTCCACCTGGGAGTGCATCCCACCTAGTGGCAACTCTTTTTGTATTTTGTACAGCGGCCTGCCTGGTCGCGGGATTGCACCACCGCGAAACACTTGCGGGTCCGCGGCTGCTTTATTGGGGCAGCTGACTGTGGAACAGGAGGTGCCTGTTATATGCGGGGGTGCCGGAGCGAACATCGGCAATCCTTTTAAGACATTTTTTGTGAGTGCCGGCGGTGACCCACTTGGGTTTTACTGAACCACCAGTCCCAGGAAGCATTGCTTCAGGTGATTCACCTGAGCGTTATTATTATGGGGATTACTGGTGGTTGCCGCATGCCGGCACGTCACATGGTCTGCCACTGAAGAGGGCATTGGCCCGAAACGCGTCTGGCAGGTAAACCAGAGAAGGACTTTGTTCATGGCGTGTGCCCTTGCTTTGGCGTAATTTCCACCTGGGAGTGCATCCCACCTAGTGGCAACTCTTTTTGTATTTTGTACAGCGGCCTGCCTGGTCGCGGGATTGCACCACCGCGAAACACTTGCGGGTCCGCGGCTGCTTTATTGGGGCAGCTGACTGTGGAACAGGAGGTGCCTGTTATATGCGGGGGTGCCGGAGCGAACATCGGCAATCCTTTTAAGACATTTTTTGTGAGTGCCGGCGGTGACCCACTTGGGTTTTACTGAACCACCAGTCCCAGGAAGCATTGCTTCAGGTGATTCACCTGAGCGTTATTATTATGGGGATTACTGGTGGTTGCCGCATGCCGGCACGTCACATGGTCTGCCACTGAAGAGGGCATTGGCCCGAAACGCGTCTGGCAGGTAAACCAGAGAAGGACTTTGTTCATGGCGTGTGCCCTTGCTTTGGTGTAATTTCCACCTGGGAGTGCATCCCACCTAGTGGCAACTCTTTTTGTATTTTGTACAGCGGCCTGCCTGGTCGCGGGATTGCACCACTGCGAATCACTTGCGGGTCCGCGGCTGCTTTATTGGGGCAGCTGACTGTGGAACAGGAGGTGCCTGTTATATGCGGGGGTGCCGGAGCGAACATCGGCAATCCTTTTAAGACATTTTTGTGAGTGCCGGCGGTGACCCACTTGGGTTTTACTGAACCACCAGTCCCAGGAAGCATTGCTTCAGGTGATTCACCTGAGCGTTATTATTATGGGGATTACTGGTGGTTGCCGCATGCCGGCACGTCACATGGTCTGCCACTGAAGAGGGCATTGGCCCGAAACGCGTCTGGCAGGTAAACCAGAGAAGGACTTTGTTCATGGCGTGTGCCCTTGCTTTGGCGTAATTTCCACCTGGGAGTGCATCCCACCTAGTGGCAACTCTTTTTGTATTTTGTACAGCGGCCTGCCTGGTCGCGGGATTGCACCACCGCGAAACACTTGCGGGTCCGCGGCTGCTTTATTGGGGCAGCTGACTGTGGAATAGGAGGTGCCTGTTATATGCGGGGGTGCCGGAGCGAACATCGGCAATGCTTTTTAAGACATTTTTTGTGAGTGCCGGCGGTGACCCACTTGGGTTTTACTGAACCACCAGTCCCAGGAAGCATTGCTTCAGGTGATTCACCTGAGCGTTATTATTATGGGGATTACTGGTGGTTGCCGCATGCCGGCACGTCACATGGTCTGCCACTGAAGAGGGCATTGGCCCGAAACGCGTCTGGCAGGTAAACCAGAGAAGGACTTTGTTCATGACGTGTGCCCTTGCTTTGGCGTAATTTCCACCTGGGAGTGCATCCCACCTAGTGGCAACTCTTTTTGTATTTTGTACAGCGGCCTGCCTGGTCGCGGGATTGCACCACCGCGAAACACTTGCGGGTCCGCGGCTGCTTTATTGGGGCAGCTGACTGTGGAACAGGAAGTGCCTGTTATATGCGGGGTGCCGGAGCGAACATCGGCAATCCTTTTAAGACATTTTTTGTGAGTGCCGGCGGTGACCCACTTGGGTTTTACTGAACCACCAGTCCCAGGAAGCATTGCTTCAGGTGATTCACCTGAGCGTTATTATTATGGGGATTACTGGTGGTTGCCGCATGCCGGCACGTCACATGGTCTGCCACTGAAGAGGGCATTGGCCCGAAACGCGTCTGGCAGGTAAACCAGAGAAGGACTTTGTTCATGGCGTGTGCCCTTGCTTTGGCGTAATTTCCACCTGGGAGTGCATCCCACCTAGTGGCAACTCTTTTTGTATTATATATATATATATATATATTATCTACTGGTGTTTTTTCCTATTGTTTTTCATATGTTTATTTATACAGCTTGTGGTGCAAGAACAAAGGGGGCCCTACAGGGCCCCTATGCCCTCACGCCATGTGGGTACATTCAGGGGGGCACAACATGTGTCCCCCTGTCTGTATTTCCCCCAGTTCCAGCATGGCATGGACGTCACCGTCCATGCTGTGTTGGAACTTTTTGTCCGTTTCCATTGCGGTGCCTGTTTTCAACGCACCACCATGGGAAAGGCCAATGGACCGCCGACCATATTACGAGTTGCACATTTGCAACTGGTAATACGGTTTGCGGTCTTTGGGCTGCTTTGGCTCAATGGAGGAGGCATTGCGCCACTGCATCAAAGTCGTAATAAAAAGCAAGCATTCCAGCATACTGATAGAAGCTGTCTGCCTTTTTCATGGGAAGAGATCTTATCTTACACAACGTAAAAGTACGATGGCAGTGATATACAGAACCGTGTAGTCAGTATCCGAAAATTATTGGCTCTGGCACATATGCAGACTTTGCAGGACTAAAACCTTAGATTCCTGTCTTCAGAAAAGTCATCCTTAATGGAAGAGGAAATCTCACACACTTGTTAATGTCATGCTTCATCATAGGAGTCCTCGCCCCACCCCGGTAGGACAATGCCACCAGGGTGGACTCGACCTCCTCGAAGACTGACTAGATAGGAGGGAGTTCTTGCATAAATCTTACTGGACTTCACCACATAACAAGGGATCCAGATGAATATTTTAAAAATACCTTAGTGTCCCTGGGAACATTATACCTTTATTAGTGGAACACTAGGTAAGGATAAAAAAGGGAATGGGTTGGGTTACAGAGTTTAATGACTCACACCCAAGAACTTGCCAACATGTTTCTGCCCACTGTTGATAGCCTATAAGGTCTGGGGCATTCATCAGGGCGTGTGGATCCCTATGGGTGAAAAGTTCCTAAACGCTTTTCTATTTGAATTGATATGGTTGGTTCCCGTAGGATTCCTTACTTAGGTCCGACCATACTTCCCTTCCTGTTAGTAAGTAAGTTGTCTTTGCAACCTATATTAGAAAAATACAAAAAATAGAAAGAGAACAAAACAGGGTACAGGGGATACCAGGGTTACCTGATTATACATACAGACAATAGTATGGTCATTAAATGACTAAGGACATCTAAGCTTGTGGTAGTACAGGCGCTCTATTTTAAAAAAGAAAACTTTTGTTTAAAAAACAAAGGAAAATCCTATGTGATCTATGGTGCTATGGCATTTAGCCCGTGTTGATCTACAACATTAAATGTTAGCATCGTGGACCATACATAATATTATTAATGTATACGTCCCTTACCCTAAAGTATAGGGGATACCAGCATCATGGTCACAGAGAAGGCGGGGTCCTTTTTAGTCACACACTGACAGAAGGAAAACCACAACAAAAAAACAGATATAAGTCATGAAGGCGGAGGGGAGGGTAGTCATCCCTCTCATTAAAATGTATGAGACTGGTGTCATGACTCCGAATAATAGATTTGATTTTGTGACATTGTTCATTTCTTAAAAAGACATGCTATGAATTGCCAATCCGTTTCCGACCATGTCGGTTCGCCTAGAGACAGCCGCCCACATGTTGTTTTTTACCCACTTACTTCATCAAAAGGAGAGCCTGTCCTTATTACCTACACCGTGTCCCCCTCTGTGCCATGGTACAACTGGCTGCAGGCTGAATACTGTGTTTTATAGGTGCTGTTGTGTACGCACTTTTTTTTGGGCGCGCAGCCGGAAGTGCCATTTTGAGCGACCCGGAAGCAGTCCCGGGTCCCGAAGGCTCATGGGAAAAGTAGTCTCACCATAGGGATTCTATCTATAGGTCGGCTCGCGATGTGAGCAAGTGAGAGACTCAAAACCAAAAAACTTTAAAAACCTTTGTTTATATATTCAGAAATGAAAAGCGTGTTGTCCCTTTCATGTGTAATATACTCATACGTAATCAGAGTTACATTGCCATAGGCAAATGTGCGGTGGTATTATCGATGGGAGCAAGTGAGGTTGTTCAAAAGTCAAATCTTTATTGAATATTCAGAAATACAAGCAGAGCGTGTAGTCCCTTCGTAATGTAATCATGTCTAGTAAGATTTACATTGTTGCAGGCAAAAGCGATGTATTCCTTCACCCTTAGTTACTCCCAATGTTTTTATAGTTACCCTAACTATTGTGTCATTTTGCTGGTAATTCCTGAGGGTACTGCCTTATGTGTAGTATATACATTGGTTACATCATCTTAGCCTGCCCCAAGAGATTTCATTGCTGGTAATTTCTGAGGGTACTGCCTTATGTGTGGTATATACATAGGTTACATCATCTTAGATTGTCCCAAGAGATTTCATCATTTAGCCCGTGTAAGTCCGTGCGTAGTCTATAGATCCATCTTTGTTCAAATAAGAGTAGGGGTCCACTCATATGAGGGCGTGTCTGTGTGAGTTTTTCCAACACATACCATTCCATATCTTCATCACTATGGCCTTTTTCTATGTAATGTTGTGTTAGTCTAGTGGCTTCTCTTTTGCACCGAATGGTGCTGCGGTGTTCTGTTATTCTAGTACGGACTTGTCTCGTTGTCACACCCCCATTAAAAAGATTGCATCGACATTTGATTATATATGGCACACAATTATCCACGGGTCTGCCGGGCTTCAAAGGAAGCACCAGAAACGTAAAACAAAAGGCACAAGCAGAGGCTCTTAGTGATACATAGAAGGAGTCCTTTAATAAGGACAGAATCCCATCACCCACCGAAGTGGCATGCTTCATCATCTGGAATTTCTCCTCTTGGCTGAAACACCTAGTGCAGCCAGGCTTGCTTGAATCCAGTGGCAAAGTGAGCAAGGGACCCACGTCTGGGCATACCCCCGCCAACTCAGGGCGAACAAAGCGATACAAAAGGGGATGATGGACGGAACGTTTGAGCCAATCCGGTCCAGGGAAGACATGGCTTGGCAGTTCGGGCTGGACTGTTCCCATGAGGCACAGGGTCAGACTGATTTGCATATGGCCATGTCTGAACTGGGGTGGTGGAGTGAGCTAAAGAATGATGATGGATTAAACCCAGATCAGTTGACTGGGGGTGAGTGTTTGATTGGCTCAAGCGTTCCGTCCATCATCCCCTTTTGTATCGCTTTGTTCGCCCTAAGTTGGCGGGGGTATGCCCAGACTTGGGTCCCTTGCTCACTTTGCCACTGGATTCAAGCAAGCTTGGCTGATGATGGCTGGAATGCCAGAAACCAGTCCTAGGATGCTTGTTTCCGGTCCAGGGAAGACATGGCTTGGCAGTTCGAGCTGGACTGTTCCCATGAGGCACAGGGTCAGACTGATTTGCATATGGCCATGTCTGAACTGGGGTGGTGGAGTGAGCTAAAGAATGATGATGGATTAAACCCAGATCAGTTGACTTGGGGTGAGTGTTTGATTGGCTCAAGCGTTCCGTCCATCATCGCCTTTTGTATCGCTTTGTTCGCCCTAAGTTGGCGGGGGTATGCCCAGACGTGGGTCCCTTGCTCACTTTGCCACTGGATTCAAGCAAGCCTGGCTGATGACGGCTGGAATGCCAGAAACCGGTCCTAGGATGCTTGTTTCCGGTCCAGGGAAGACATGGCTTGGCAGTTCGGGCTGGACTGTTCCCATGAGGCACAGGGTCAGACTGATTTGCATATGGCCATGTCTGAACTGGGGTGGTGGAGTGAGCTAAAGAATGATGATGGATTAAACCCAGATCAGTTGACTGGGGGTGAGTGTTTGATTGGCTCAAACGTTCCGTCCATCATCCCCTTTTGTATCGCTTTGTTCGCCCTGAGTTGGCGGGGGTATGCCCAGACGTGGGTACCTTGCTCACTTTGCCACTGGATTCAAGCAAGCCTGGCTGATGATGGCTGGAATGCCAGAAACCGGTCCTAGGATGCTTGTTTCCGGTCCAGGGAAGACATGGCTTGGCAGTTCGGGCTGGACTGTTCCCATGAGGCACAGGGTCAGACTGATTTGCATATGGCCATGTCTGAACTGGGGTGGTGGAGTGAGCTAAAGAATGATGATGGATTAAACCCAGATCAGTTGACTGGGGGTGAGTGTTTGATTGGCTCAAACGTTCCGTCCATCATCCCCTTTTGTATTTCTGAATAGTCAATAAAGATTTTACTTTTGAACAACCTCACTTGCTCCCATCAATAATAACACCCCACATTTGCCTATGGCAATGTAACTCTGATTACGTATGAATATATTACACATGAAAGGGACAGGGATGTGGAATTCCTATAGCCCGTCGCCTGGGACATATTGTTTGGGGTCAAAGGCTACAAGTTTTCATGTGTATTGTGTCCTTGGGACAAGTAGGCCCAACACCCTGCAGCACAAACCCTTTGGCTGCCAGTTTGCAGTACCACATTATGGATGGGAGGGGCACTGTCTGCAGTTAAGGTAATATATGTGTCCATATGTTAATGCTGTTCAAACTTGTATTTATGGTTCATTAATTGAAAGCCTTTATTATTAAGGTGAGCGCTCTAAGTAAATGTTGTAAGCTGTGACTGCACTACTGACAGTGGTTCTAGTATAAAAATGTGTACACAAGTTTTCAAAGGTTAGCAATATGAGGCTATGTAAAATGCTCCTAGAATGCTCTCTGGTTAGATGCAAATATTCGCAGAAACTTGAATGCAAGTTTGATGATTCTTTGCTTTCAAAATAAAATGCTCATAAAAAAATGAAAGTAGGAAAAAACTTTTAGCTAAACTACTATATAATTTCAGGTACCATTTCTTTGAGGATCATTTAGTAAAATGTGTTGATGCATGCTAGTATTTCCCAAAAATATTCATAATGGAAAATCAGTGTAACCAGTTTCAATAAGATTATGGGAAACATAAAATAAACAAGAATTGGCAAAGCCAGTGGGTCTGAAATTGGTGGTCAGCTTTTTAGTTTTTTAGCAATGTGTGACTTGTTTTGGCATGGATTTTGTAAAACCTTATTGGTGTGGGAGCTGTCAGACCCTCACCATTATAACAAACATTGGCAAAAGCAAAAATTGTTTTGGTCTCAAAAAGCACACACTGCCACAGTAGTTACTGGCACTGAACAAAACTACTTTGTGTGCCGATATGCTCCTTGTGAAAGAGCAGAATGCTGTCACTTACAGTGAAGCCAGCCGATACAGAGAAAGAGACAGAATTTTAATAAACACAAAAGGTCAAGGTTAACGCCAGACCAAATTAGGGGCCCAATTATTAAAGAAAGTCTCAAAAGTGCACCCATGGTATATGTCCTTGCATGAAGTGCAGCTATACGGCTTTCATGAATTCACAAGAATTTACAGAAGTAGGGCAAGAAATATTACTCCTAGAAAATATTTGGGAACTGCATTTTAGCATGAGCAAATGTGCATGTGTAGATTTGCTCATGCGAAAATCTGAGTGTTTGCAAGATCACTTTCCCTCTAATCACTTTTTTCCCCAACTCTGGAAGAAGGTTTACGTCTGCCATTCTCAGGAGTACATTTCCAACATTTCTCAGTATGGGAAAAGATTAGAGTTGTTGAAAACCCTTAAAACATGCATGTTTACACGCTCAAAAGGGCATTTCAACCCTAGAACTATTGCTTACCACTACTTTCATCCCCAGTATGTAGATGTGTGGAAGCATGGCAACATAAGGTTATGCAAACACTACTATGGTATGATCCCTGGCATAATCAGAGAGGCTATATCAGAGATCTTATGTAACAAGATTGCTGCCATAATTTGTCACCGCACTACATGGCACCAAAGGGACAAGTGGATTTTGTCACAGGACAAGTAGATTTATGAAGCAACCTGCCCCATTGACAAGTGGATATTTTATTAAATTCCACACCCCTGAATGGACAACACGCTTTTCATTTCTGAATATATAAACAAAGGTTTTTAAAGTTTTTTGGTTTTCAATCTCTCACTTGCTCACATTGCGAGCCGACTTATAGATAGAATCCCTGTGGCGAGACTACTTTTCCCATGAGCCTTCGGGACCTGGGACTGCTTCCGGGTCACTCAAATGTAGCACTTCCAGCCAGGCGCCGAAAAAAAAGTGCGTACACAACAGCACCTATAAAACACAGTATCCAGCCTGCAGCCACTTGTACCACGGCACAGAGCGGGACACGGTGTAGGTAATAAGGACGGGCGCTCCTTTTGATGAAGTAAGTGGGTAAAAAACAACATGTGGGCGGCTGTCTCTAGGCGAACCAACATGGTCGGAAACGGATTGGCAATCATTCCTGATATCTGAGAACTATAGCGTTTGGTTGCAGTGTGTATGTGGATGTCTGCCTCTTATTAAGATAAAATAACAATATAGCAGCACACTAATACGTTATTCTGAACTGTATTTGCTCCTACCAGAAGGCAGATGCTCAGCCCCTCGTTTAGCGTTAAACACGCAGTTGTTTGCAGTCTCTTGATGCACTGTTGGTTTCCCGTATCGGAGACCCTTGACATGGCCTAATCATCTGCAACAGCGAGTTAAGAGAGACCCAAGTGAGTTAAGAACTGGCATAGAAAAAACAAACTGATAAACAAGTAGTGTACTTGTAATCATCCTAACAATATGCCTGCTAGAACGAATTACATATCCAGTGTGAATAAAAGGGATCATATCAAGTACTAGTGAACAATGATGGCAATTCATAGCATGTCTTTTTAAGAAATGAACAATGTCACAAAATCAAATCTATTATTCGGAGACATGACACGAGTCTCATACATTTTAATGAGAGGGATGACTACCCTCCCCTCCGCCTTAATGACTTATATCTGTTTTTTTGTTGTGGTTTTCCTTCTGTCAGTGTGTGACTAAAAAGGACCCCGCCTTCTCTGTGACCATGATGCTGGTATCCCCTATACTTTAGGGTAAGGGACGTATACATTAATAATATTATGTATGGTCCACGATGCTAACATTTAATGTTGTAGATCAACACAGGCTAAATGCCATAGCACCATAGATCACATAGGATTTTCCTTTGTTTTTTAAACAAAAGTTTTCTTTTAAAATAGAGCGCCTGACTACCACGACCTTAGATGTCCTTAGTCATATAATGACCATACTATTGTCTATATGTATAATCAGGTAACCCTGGTATCCCCTGTACCCTGTTTTGTTCTCTTTCTACTTTTTGTATTTTTCTAATATAGGTTGCAAAGACAACTTACTTACTAACAGGAAGGGAAGTATGGTCGGACCTAAGTAAGGAATCCTCCGTGAACCAACCATATCAATTCAAATAGAAAAGCGTTTAGGAACTTTTCAACCATAGGGATCCACACGCCCTGATGTATGCCCCAGACCTTATAGGCTATCAACAGTGGGCAGAAACATGTTGGCAAGTTCTTGGGTGTGAGTCATTAAACTCTATAACCCAACCCATTTCATTTTTTAACCTTACCTAGTGTTCCACTAATAAAGGTATAATTTCCCCAGGGACACTAAGGTATTTTTAAAATAGTCATCTGGATCCCCTGTTATATGGTGTTGTCCAGTAAGATTTATGCAAGAACTCCCTCCTATCTAGTCAGTCTTCGAGGAGGTTGAGTCCACCCTGGTGGCATTGTCCTACCGGGGTGGGGAGAGGACTCCTATGATGAAGCATGACACTAACAAGTTTGTGAGGTTTCTTCTTCCATTAAGGATGACTTCTCTGAAGACAGGAATCTAAGGTTTTAGTCCTGCAAAGTCTGCATATGTGCCAGAGCCAATAATTTTGGGATACTGAGTACACGGTTCTGTATATCACTGTCACCGTACATTTACATTGTGTTAGATGTTATATGAAGGGACGTACGGTGCTATACTCGTCTCTTCTCTTTTATTGTGTTTCCAAAGAGATCTGATCTTGACAGTGAATGGGGCTTAAACAGTGTGAACAGCTTTAGTAGAAGTATCGCAAATGCATGCAGCCAGGGCAAGTTAACAAAAAGAAAAGCGAATGAAAACAGTAATTTGTCAATGAGAACTGATAAGAGCCTCCTTTTAAGATATTAGTAATATCTATAGAAGAGATTTCACAAGCATGCGCAGGTGCTGTGCAAGCAAAACCTAAAAAGCACTCTTTCTACCAAATTGGTGCATTTCCATTCAGCGGTTCGGGCTCTAGTCGTGTCTAAATTCCTATGGTAAATTGTTTGGGGAAAATATGTTTTGGGAGCCCCCTTTTTCTTGGCCCATGCTTGACGGATCACCCCGAAACTATCCATACTGCAGCTGCAGTGGCTGGCAAACTTGTTTTGAAACTTTCGTAAAGATTCGTCAAACAGCGCCAAAGTTATTAGCAAAACAAAAACCGCTTCTTTGATGGAAACTAGGACCTAGCTATAACTACCTAGTGGTGACTAGTAGATCATATATATATATATTATATGTAATTCATCCAAATAGCTTCCAAGTGACAGCGCACTCATTGAAGGGTGTCGGCGATCAGGACGGAACCCTGTCCGGTTAATATATATATGTGACCTTAAAAAGTATTGAAGTGCTGTGGTATGCAGGGCAACGGTAAAAATGATATGTTTAAAAGGACATCTGTTCTAAATGTAATTGTTGTACTTGTGTGCGATAGTGGTATGAGCCAGTGTTATCTATATTCAAAAAATGTCCTTTTGCTTTTAGAATGTTTAGTAATGTTCTCCATGGGGCTACATTGTCATCTTACTATAAACTAACACAAAGTAAAACAATGTGTCAGTCAGTCAGTCAAAATCTTTATTTCAGCACTAGGGCCATAAAAGCACATAAAAACGGATAAACCAGTAAAAATATAAAATCGTCGCTCTATAATGCTTACAATCAATATTAGTAGATGCAGCCACTCATAAAAAAGTAAATTACAATCTATAAATATAAGTGTTTTTAAAAACAAAGGCACAAAAGCTCATTTCATGCAGCTTGCTACTTAAAAAGATTTAAAACAGTTATACAAGAGCAGGAACAGACTGGGAACGCAAACCAGCCCTGGCAATTGAGTCGGGCAGGCCACGGGGGATGAGGGGGCGCATGGAAAGCACTTCAGCTACTTTTGTTATAGGGGGCTGATATTGCAGCTATGCTGCAAAACCAGCCTCCGGTAACAAAAACAGCCCCCCAGGGGTCCAAAACCAGCCCCCACCCTTGCGACCCACCGGGGAAACGCCCGGTGCCCGCTACAGCCAGTCCAGCCCTGTACAAGAGTAGCACATCATTATGTCAATTATTATCAGGAAACATTTGAAACAGTCAATGGCTATGTCACCGCCAGCCTCGCTGCCGGGGCAACACACACCTTTGCCTCATTCTCCACATTCCCAACAGGTACTGGGTCGGTGCAAAAACTAACAATTTATTAGTGTCTGATTTCAGCAACCTAAGGGCCTCTTTGTATTCCCTAACTCCCAGTTTCTGAAAAAGCGGAAATATCTAACGCCTCCTACAGTTCATATAAACAGGGCAAAAGAACAATAGGTGCTAGATGGTTTCATTGGCAGTGTCACAACATGGGCACTGCCTACCTGATGCCCTTTGTGTAGGAGAGTAGGATCTGCCTCTTATGGTTACCCCCACTTTTTTGCTGATGTCTCACTGTTTTTCGACTTTAGTCTGGCTGGGGCCCTGCTATCCAGGACCCCAACCTAGCTGCTTCCTCTCTAAATTGATTCCATGTACCTTAAATACACTTCAGATTGGGTTCTGGGGTGCCCTTATAAGTCCCTAGTATATGGTATACTATGTACCAAGGGCATAGGTACCCCAGAGGCCTACCAGGGGCTGAAGCATGTATTGTGCCACCCCTGGAAGGCCATCCAAAATGACACCACAGGACTGCTACTGCAGCCTGAGTGAGGTGGTGCATGCACCCCTTGCAGAGATATAGGTTCACTATATCTCACCTATCACTGCACATAGAAACCTATCAGTCACCCCTATGGCAGGCCTTATCAATCCTGAAGGCAGGGTGCTTGGTTATATGTGAGAGGGTGCCCCTGCATGAGCAGAGCCCCTCTGCAGCCCTCGGAATCTCCTCCCCGGGGTTGTCTGTGGTGCAGCCTGACCATATACTCTTAAGTGCATTATATCCTCGCGGTAAATGCTAACTTTGGGATGGCTGCACGGAAACATGTCGTGTTTGGTGTCAAACACCTTGGAATCATACCCCCACACCAGTAACTGGTGTGGGAGTATGATCCCACCCTTCTAGAGGAGAGACATGACAGCACCGGTATACCCGGTACCAACTAAACAGAGCCTGGCATCACAAAATGGATGCTGCAGCAACAGACACGAGTCTGGCCTCCTGCTGCTGACCGAAACTCCAGCAGGGGAGGCCTGGACAATAGGTTTCCTGTCTCAGGGAGGTGTTAACACCTCCCAGACAGGCCTTAGTGGATCGGGGCTGGGTGGGTGCACTCCAAGAGTGCTTTGAAGTCCTGCACTGGGGGCACATTTGGTGTCCTCGTGCATACCCCAGTTCAAACCGGTTGCAAGGGCTGCCAGCCCCTGCTCTGGCGCGAAACTGGACAAAGGAAATGGGTGTAACCACCCCTCTTTCCAAACCCTCCCATAGGTGGGTCCACAGAGTTATTCCAACCCCTTTCTTAGGTATAAGTAAGGAACCCCTGGCAACAGGACTTTAGATATCCCTGGACGAAACTCTGCAACTGAATCCTGGAACTTCGACGCTCTACTAAAGACTAGAGGACTGAAGAAATCTCCCTTGGGGTCAAGGAGTGACTCCCCTGCTTGGCAGGCACCAACAAAGCATTTGCCGGTCTGCATCTCCGAAGCTCCTGCCGGACTCCGAAGTACTTGCAGCCCAGGAAGAGGATTTCCAAATTTCTCAGAGGCCGACCCGAGTCCCCAGCAAAGCTGAGACCCGCAGCCCTCACGAGTGATGTGGAACCGGAACCCCTGGACACCGTGCCCATTTGCTAGTGCATCAACTTCTCAACATGTCTTGGAGTCCTGCTTTTGGATACTTGTAGCCCACGCCCGAGCACTATTTGCACTGAAGATTGTGAGCCTACACTCCATGAGTGTTCCGTGGGCCCGCTTCTTGCATTTCCGCTTGAGGCTCCTTTGCGATCCCTGGTCCGTCAACTGGTGGGTCCCTGTGAAGGCAACTCTGATTTTCTTTGGGCTTCCCTGATTGTTCCAGATGTGCCCTGACTCCCCACCAAGTGGTGAGTCCCTCAGACCTTGCTGGTCTGCACAGAAGCATCTTTCTTCTTTCTGCATGGGTTGCTGTTGCCAAGGCTTAGTGTGTTCAATCTGGACACCAATGCTGCAGCACTCGACATCCTTTGTGGGACAGCTCGAATCCAGCTCCTGGTCATCGTCGACGTCTCCTGGTCCTCGTGGCTGAAGAGTCAAGCTTCACCTCTTTCACCTGAAGCACCCGACATCGGTGGGCATTCGACTATCGTGCCCCTGGTCACTGGCAAGTGACCCAGACTCTGTCCCCTCTGCTTTCAGGTTCTTCTCATCTCCGATCCAGGCTTGGATCTCTTCGGACACTTCGCATCTTCCCGGCAGCAGCACTTCGTTGCAGGCTGCCATTGAAATCGACGCCGCGACCCGACACCATTCGACACCTATGCACCCGGCTTCCCTGGGTGAGGTAACTCGAGTACTCCGGTGCTCCCATGGGTGTTAACCCTAGAACTGTCTAAGTCCAAGAGGGTTTGGTCCTAGTCCATTTCTAAGTGTCCTTAAACTCAAACTCTTAATGCGACTTTCCCATAGACTTTAACGGAGCTCGCGGCTGTGTTCACACACTGCACACAGCCCCCGTGGGTCCCCTGTGTCACTACCTTGGGTGGTTACTTGGGGTCCCAGCGATTCTACAGGCTCTGGGCCTAGTGTCTACTTAAGTCGTGGTTCTTATACCACTTTCTTAATATATGGTTTGGTACGCCCCTAGGGCTAATCGTATATTGTGCTAATTTTGTGTGCTATTTGACTTGTAACTTGTGTACTTTGACCTCTAGCCTCATAAAGAGACTATTGGGTAGTGTTTAGTAATAAATACATATATTTTATATATATACCTGGTGTGGTTCTCCTTTCATTTGGTCATTCACAAGATTATAACTGGTAAAACAACAGCTTAACACTCCTTCAAGACTTAGCCTGAAGGCTGCTCTCCATAGCTACCACTAGGTTAGCTTTCAATAAAGGTTGTCTTTAAACCTATCATCAATAAAGGTCGTTTGGACTGGTGCAAGGTGCCCACTATAACTAGTGGACAGCATATGCCAGGCCAACTTCTCACATTGGTGTGCAGCGGTTGGATTCAAGCTTGCCCTGTTTTACCAGATAATCTCAAGTGTGTGACTAACTGAAAACCACTAAAGGTACCTCAGGTACATATAAATTCAAGCTTAGAAATACAGTAAGTTCTACTGAACTTAGAGTTGTGTGTCAAGGGCTTAGCACACCCTTTCTACAACTCAAGAGAGTTTAGTAGGCCACACTAGAGTAGGTAGTGCATACACCACACCTCACTAGTGATGTCTTCAAGGCCAGGAACCAGTGGGTCCCTGCCAGAAGCCAGTGGGCTTCTACCATCCAAGTATGACAACCTCCCATTCTTGGAATTGAGAGCATTGTGCAAGACTAGGAAGCTGAAGACAGGCAAAAGTGCCAACACCCAACGTCTCATGGAGATGCTTCTGCTGGATGATCTCAGAAGACCTCTAGGGTCTGAAGGGGTAGGCAGAGAGGGTGGGGCAGGACCTGACCTCTGAAACTGGCCAGGAAGATGACAATGATCTTGACCTGGAAAATCCAGCTCCTCCTGCAGATGAGGAGGAGGACCAGAATGGCCTCCCCTTTGTCCCACCAGGAAGAGTTGTGAGTGTGCCTAGAAGGTCCAGATCTCCTTCTCAGGAGTCTAACCATTCTGACACCTCAGTAGGGACCTCTGTTTCCTCTCATAGGAGGGAATCCTCTCATGAGAGGAAAGAGAGACTGCTCAAGTATGGAGAAGCTCAGCTTAGGATCAGAAGAGAGCAGTTGGCTATAGACAGGGAGTCCCTAGAGCTTCATAGACAAAGAAGAAAGTTGGGACTAGAGTCCCATGGTGGCAGCAACTTCCCTAGTTGTTGGGAAAGGTCTTATGACCATAGAAACCTGGGCAAGAATGTCTCTCCCTACCAGAGTGGGGATGACATCCACAAATGGATTACTGCACTGGAGAAGGCCTGTAAAGTTCAGAGGGTCCCCCAGGAGCAGTGGGCAGCAATCTTGTGGCTCTCCTTTGCAGACAAAGGTAGAGACAAGCTCCTCACTGTAAGAGAAGAGGATGCTGATGATTACCAAGTCCTGAAGAGTGCCCTGATAGATAGGTTTGGCCTAACCACTGAGCAATACAGGTCAAAGTTCAGAGATACCCAAAAGGCACAGACACAGGACTGGGTGGACTTTGTAGATTGTGCTACTAAGGCTCTGGAAGGCTGGTTACTTGGCAGTAAGGTGTGTGACTTCAAAGGATTGTATAATTTAATCATGAGGGAGCAGATTCTTAATAACTGTCAGAATCAGTTGCTACATCAGTACCTGGTGGACTCTGATCTGACCTCTCCCCAAGAATTGGGAAAGAAGGCAGACAAATGGGTCAGAACCAGGGTGAAGCAGAAAACTCAGAAACAAGGTGGTGACCAAAAGAAGGAAGATTCCAAAAACTCTGACAAGGGTGGGGAGAAGGGTAAAGACCAGAAGTCTTCTCAAGGTCCCCAAAAATCTGCATCTGGTGGGGAATCCCAGTCTACTAAGGGAAAAGGCCAAAAGAAACCATGGTGCAAAATCTGTAAGCAGAAGACTCACTGGACAAGTGATTGCACCAAGTCCAAAGACTCTAATCCAGCCACCATTGCCCCTAAGGCAACTGTTCCCCCTAGTCCAGCTACAAATGGTGGTGGAAACACTCAGAATAAGGGTTTAGTAGGGTTGACCCTGGGTACTGAGATGGGCTCTGGCCTAGTCAGAGTGCCAACTCAGGCTGTCCTAGTCTGTGATGGGGGCATGGATATGTCCCCCTTAGTGAGTCCCAATAATTTGGGCAAATACAGACAGCAGCCTTTAATTAATGGAAGAGAGGCTTTGGCATTCAGGGACACAGGAGCAAGTGTCACCATGGTGACAAAAGATCTTGTGGATCCTGGGCAGATTATACTTGGTGAAATGTACCAAGTGACCAATGCTAGCAATGTCAGAACAGACCATTCTCTGGCAGTTGTTAACTTCTTCTGGGGAGGGGTAACTGGCCTTAAGAAGGTTGTGGTGAGTGCAGACCTACCAGTTCAATGCTTGCTTGGCAATGATCTTGAAACCTCAGCTTGGGCAGAGGTGGAGCTCAGGAAACATGCAGAAATGCTAGGGATCCCTGCACATGTGTTTGCTGTGACTAGGTCACAGGCAAAAATGTCAAAAGCTGAACAGGCCCTGGATTCTGGAATAATGGACCAGGTGCCTCCCAAGAGGAGGAGCAGTAGGGTTAAGGCAGTGCCTTCCCCCTTGGCTCAGGAAGCAGATCAGTCTTTTGAGGAAGATGATCTCAGGCCTGAAGAAGGAACTGTCCCAGAGGAGCTTGAACCTGATCAGGTTGAGTTCTTGGGGACAGGGGGCTCTTCCAGGGCAGATCTGAGCCAGGAGCAGCTGAACTGCCCCTCTCTTGAACCCCTCAGACAGCAAGCTGCTGCTGAGGCTGCTGGGAATGCTAGTGGCACCCATAAGATGTATTGGGATGATGGACTCCTGTACTCAGAGAGTAGAGACCCCAAGCCTGGAACAACCAGGAGGTTGGTTATACTTCTGAAGTTCAGGGGCTTCCTATTGACACTAGCCTATGATATTCCTTTAGCAGGTCACCTGGGCCAGAACAAGACTTGGGACAGGATTGTCCCTCACTTTCACTGGCCCCACATGTCTGAAGACACCAAGGAGTTTTGTCGCTCCTGTGTAACCTGCCAAGCCAGTGGGAAGGCAGGTGGCACCACAAAGGCCTCCCTGATACCACTACCTGTGGTGGGGGTTCCCTTTGAGAGGGTGGGGATTGACATAGTTGGTCCCATGGATCCCCAAACAGCATCTGGGCACAGGTTTATCCTGGTGGTGGTGGACCATGCCACCAGGTACCCAGAAGCCATTCCCCTTAGGACCACTACAGCACCTGTGGTGGCAAGGGCCCTCCTGGGAATTTTCTCAAGAGTGGGCTTTCCTAAGGAGGTAGTATCTAACAGAGGTACAAACTTTATGTCCAGTTACTTGACTGCAATGTGGAAGGAGTGTGGAGTGATTTATAAGTTCACCACACCCTATCACCCACAATGCAATGGTTTAGTTGAGAGATTCAACAAAACCTTGAAGGGCATGATTAAAGGGCTCCCAGAGAAGCTTAGGCGAAGATGGGACATACTCTTGCCCTGCCTTTTATTTGCATACAGGGAGGTGCCTCAAAAGGGGGTTGGCTACAGCCCTTTTGAACTTTTGTTTGGCCATCCTGTCAGGGGTCCATTGTGTCTGGTGAAGGAAGGTTGAGAGTTACCTCTCAAACCCCCTAAACAGGACATAGTGGACTATGTACTTGGTCTCCGCTCCAGGATGGCTGAGTACATGAAAAAGGCAACCAAAAACCTTGAGGCTAGCCAGGAATTACAGAAAGCCTGACATGACCAAAAGGCTGTGCTGACTGTTTACCAGCCAGGGCAGAAGGTGTGGGTGTTGGAGCCAGTGGCCCCAGCAGCCCTCCAAGACAAGTGGAGTGGCCCCCATACAATTGTTGAGCAGAAGGGAGAGGTTACCTATCCGGTAGACTTGGGAACTCCCAGGAGCCCCCACAGGGTGCTCCATGTCAACAGGCTGAAGCCATATGTGGACAGGGCTGACATGGGCTTGCTCATGGCAACTGATGAGGGACAGGAGGAGGAGAGTGACCCTCTCCCTGACATGCTCTCACAGAACCCTGATGATGGGTCAGTAGATGGTGTAGCCTTGGCAGGCAGCCTCACTGCCCAGCAGCAAACTGATTGTAGACAGGTGCTCAATCAGTTCAGACACATGTTTTCTCTGACTCCAAGTCAGACCACCTGGTGCACTCATGAAGTGGACACTGGGGACAGTCTGCCTGTTAAAAGTAAGATTTACAGGCAACCTGACCAAGTCAGGGACTGTATCAGGACAGAAGTCCAGAAAATGTTGGAACTGGGTGTCATTAAGCCTTCAGATAGCCCTTGGGCTAGTCCAGTGGTCCTGGTGCCAAAACCTCACACCAAAGATGGTAAGAGAGAGATGAGGTTTTGTGTGGACTACAGAGGCCTCAATGCAGTCAGTAGGACTGATGCCCATCCAATCCCCAGGGCAGATGAGCTAATAGACACTTTGGCCTCAGCCAAGTATCTAAGCACATTTGACCTAACAGCTGGCTACTGGCAGATCAGACTAGCTGATGATGCAAAGCCAAAAACTGCATTTTCTACCCCTCGTGGGGTTTACCAATTTGTGGTGATGCCCTTTGGTTTGAAGAATGCACCTGCCACTTTTCAGAGGTTGGTGAACACAGTCCTTACAGGTCTGGAAGCCTATAGTGCAGCATATCTAGATGATATTGCTGTCTTTAGCTCCACCTGGGAGGATCACCTGGTCCACCTCAGAAATGTTTTGGAGGCCCTGCAGAAGGCAGGCCTCACTATCAATGCCACAAAGTGCCAGATAGGGCAGAGTCAGTTTGTGTACCTGGGCCACCTTGTGGGTGGAGGCCAGGTTCAACCATTGCACAGCAAAATCCAGACCATCATGGACTGGGTTGCTCCAACTACCCAGACTCAGGTGAGAGCCTTCTTAGGCCTGACTGGGTACTACAGAAGATTTGTCAAGGGGTATGGATTAATAGTGACACCCCTGAATGACTTAACCTCTAAGAAAATGCCCAAAAAGGTTCAGTGGACAGTTAGCTTTCAAAAGGCATTTGATGACCTGAAGCAGGCCATGTGCACTGCTCCCATTCTGCAGAGTCCTGATTACTCCAAAAAGTTCATTGTGCAAACAGATGCATCTGAGTTGGGAGTAGGGGCTGTACTATCACAGTTGAATAATGAAGGTCAGGATCAGCCAGTAGCTTTTATTAGCAGAAGACTGACCCCCAGAGAGAAACGTTGGTCAGCCATTGAGAGGGAGGCCTTTGCTGTGGTTTGGGCTCTGAAGAAGCTGAGGCCATACTTGTTTGGCACTCACTTCCTTGTTCAGACAGACCATAAGCCCCTCTTATGGCTAAAACAGATGAAGGGTGAAAACCCCAAACTTTTGAGGTGGTCCATTTCCCTACAGGGGATGGACTATACAGTGGAACATAGACCTGGGAGTACCCATGCCAATGCAGATGGACTCTCCAGATATTTCCACTTAGAACATGAAGACTTAACTGGTCAAGGTTAGTTTAATGTCCCTGCGTTTGGGGGGGGTGTAGGAGAGTAGGATCTGCCTCTTATGGTTACCCCCACTTTTTGCTGATGTCTCACTGTTTTTCGACTTTAGTCTGGCTGGGGCCCTGCTATCCAGGACCCCAGCCTAGCTGCTTCCTCTCTAAATTGATTCCATGTACCTTAAGTACACTTCAGATTGGATTCTGGGGTGCCCTTATAAGTCCCTAGTATATGGTATACTATGTACCAAGGGCATAGGTACCCCAGAGGCCTACCAGGGGCTGAAGCATGTATTGTGCCACCCCTGGAAGGCCATCCAAAATGACACCACAGGACTGCTACTGCAGCCTGAGTGAGGTGGTGCATGCACCCCTTGCAGAGATATAGGTTCACTATATCTCACCTATCACTGCACATAGAAACCTATCAGTCACCCCTATGGCAGGCCTTATCAATCCTGAAAGCAGGGTGCTTGGTTATATGTGAGAGGGTGCCCCTGCATGAGCAGAGCCCCTCTGCAGCCCTCGGAATCTCCTCTCCGGGTTTGTCTGTGGTGCAGCCTGAGCATATACTCTTAAGTGCATTATATCCTCGCGGTAAATGCTAACTTTGGGATGGCTGCACGGAAACATGTCGTGTTTGGTGTCAAACACCTTGGAATCATACCCCCACACCAGTAACTGGTGTGGGAGTATGATCCTACCCTTCTAGAGGGAGAGACATGACAGCACCGGTATACCCGGTACCAACTAAACAGAGCCTGGCATCACAAAATGGATGCTGTGGCCACAGACACGAGTCTGGCCTCCTGCTGCTGACCGAAACTCCAGCAGGGGAGGCCTGGACAATAGGTTTCCTGTCTCAGGGAGGTGTTAACACCTCCCAGACAGGCCTTAGTGGATTGGGGCTGGGTGGGTGCACTCCAAGAGTGCTTTGAAGTCCTGCACTGGGGGCACATTTGGTGTCCTCGTGCATACCCCAGTTCAAACCGGTTGCAGGGGCTACCAGCCCCTGCTCTGGCGTGAAACTGGACAAAGGAAATGGGTGTAGCCACCCCTCTTTCCAAACCCTCCCATAGGTGGGTCCACAGAGTTAGTCCAACCCCTTTCTTAGGTATAAGTAAGGGACCCCTGGCAACAGGACTTTAGATATCCCTGGACGAAACTCTGCAACTGAATCCTGGAACTTCGACGCTCTACTAAAGACTAGAGGACTGAAGAAATCTCCCTTGGGGTCAAGGAGTGACTCCCCTGCTTGCAGGCACCAACAAAGCATTTGCCGGTCTGCATCTCCGAAGCTCCTGCCGGACTCTGAAGTACTTGCAGCCCAGGAAGAGGATTTCCAGACTTCTCAGAGGCCGACCCGAGTCCCCAGCAAAGCTGAGACCCACAGCCCTCAAGAGTGATGTGGAACCGGAACCCCTGGACACCGTGCCCATTTGCTAGTGCATCGACTTCTCGACTTCTCTTGAAGTCCTGCTTTGGGTTACTTGTAGCCCAGGCCCGAGCACCATTTGCACCGAAGATTGTGAGCCTATACTCCACGAGTGTTTCGTGGGCCCGCTTCTTGCATTTCCGCTCGAGGCTCCTTCGCGATCCCTGGGCCGTCCACTGGTGGGTCCCTGTGAAGGCAACTCTGATTTTCTTTGGGCTTCCCTAGTTGCTCCAGACGTGCCCTGACTCCCCACCGAGTGGTGAGTCCCTCAGACCTTGCTGGTCTGCACAGAAGCATCTTTCTCCTTTCTGCGTGGGTTGCTGTTGCCAAGGCTTAGTGTGCTCAATCCGGACACCAATGCTGCAGCACTCGACATCCTTTGTGGGACAGCTCGAATCCAGCTCCTGGTTGTCGTCGACACCTCCTGGTCCTCGTGGCTGAAGAGTCAAGCTTCACCTCTTTCACCTGAAGCACCCGACATCGGTGGGCATTCGACTATCGTGCCCCTGGTCACTGGCAAGTGACCCAGACTCTGTCCCCTCTGCTTTCAGGTTCTTCTCATCTCCGATCCAGGCTTGGATCTCTTCGGACACTTCGCATCTTCCCGGCAGCAGCACTTCGTTGCAGGCTGACATTGAAATCGACGCCGCGACCCGACACCATTCGACACCTATGCACCCGGCTTCCCTGGGTGAGGTAACTCGAGTACTCCGGTGCTCCCATGGGTGTTAACCCTAGAACTGTCTAAGTCCAAGAGGGTTTGGTCCTAGTCCATTTTTAAGTGTCCATAAACTCTAAAACTCTTTCCGCGACTTTCCCATAGACTTTAACGAGCTCGCAGCTGTGTTCACACACTGCACACAGCCCCCGTGGGTCCCCTGTGTCACTACCTTGGGTGGTTCCTTGGGGTCCCAGCGATTCTACAGGCTCTAGGCCTTTTGTCTACTTAAGTCGTGGTTCTTATACCACTTTCTTAATATATGGTTTGGTAAGCCCCTAGGGCTAATCGTATATTGTGCTAATTTTGTGTGCTATTTGACTTGTAACTTGTGTACTTTGACCTCTAGCCTCATAAAGAGACTATTGGGTAGTGTTTAGTAATAAATACATATATTTTATATATGTACCTGGTGTGGTTCTCCCTTCATTTGGTCATGCACGAGATTATAACTGGTAAAACAACAGCTTAACACTCCTTCAAGACTTAGCCTGAAGGCTGCTCTCCATAGCTACCACTAGGATAGCTTTCAATAAAGGTTGTCTTTAAACCTATCATCAATAAAGGTCGTTTGGACTGGTGCAAGGTGCCCACTATAACTAGTGGACAGCATATGCCAGGCCAACTTCTCACACCTGGAACACTTAACCACTTGACAGTAAAGGTGCTAAGGGGCAGGGTTCCATAGCGAAACTGCACATAGAGTTGCCTGGCTGGGAGGGGTAGGATCAATCTCATCTAGAAAATCTTCCTTCAAATTGGTATCCTTGATTGAGAGGAAGGCATCGGTCAAGGTACCATGGCTCCCCTGCAAATGAAGGAGGGAGTCCTTGTACTCCCTTGTGAGCTGTTTGAATATGGGCCTTGGAAACGGCCCCTACCTCTCCAGGTGCACACTCTGAGCTGATTATCCCAAAGGTTGGGCATTTACTTCTGTCAAGGACAGCTGTAATCCTCCTCCCGGAGTGGGAAGGGAGTGAGGAAACTTCCAAAACTTATAGGGGTGTAGGGCAAGGAGGTTGTCCAAATGGAAAAAGTTGTCCCCCACCTGGAGAGAAAAATAAAGTTAGCAAGTGCATTTGCAGCGGCACTGCGGATTTCGTCAATAGCATCTTTGCAATCCGAGGACTGTTGAACTTTCCATGCATAACCTTAAGAACTTTTGTGAATTCTAAAAAGTTTGAAATCGATACCTAAATGTGTATAAAATTATAAACCTGTTCAATTAAAAATGCCAATGCAGAACGCATTTCTCTCCCATGGTTCTGTTTTTAATAGTGGCTTATACAAGTCAATTCATACCCTGAGGATAGGATAAGCATGTTGTAGCCCACCACAGACGTCACCTTCTTGAGTGACTCAAACACACGTTACGAGAACAGCTCTATGAATCACAGGCAAGTGGGATATTTGAAAAAAATCGGTGTCTAAACTTCTTCCAAAAGGGACCTGGCTTAGAAAAGAAGCTGCTTTCTTTGACCTCGTTCTGACCCGCAATATCTCAAAATGCGGTTGAAGCAGTAAAAGGAAAAGATAACGAAATCAACTTAAGACAGTGACATATGGCTGCTGGCTTGTAGACTCTCTGCTAATTACCCGGACCGTTCTTTCATTTTGCTTTTCTTGGCACGTGATCACAATTAAACTGAAGCACAATGCCATTCTCTTTGAAACCCACGGTAACATCACAGCAAGAAAAAGAAGGGTGGAATGACTTGTATTTGAGAGATCTCTGAGATGAACACTCCAGGAATGCTATAGAAAAACAACTTTTTGTTTTTGATAAATGTGTGCTGTACAGGAAAACCATGCATAGGGAAACTTGTTAAGTTTGTCCATGGTAAGACTTTCATATTTAATATTTGCACACATGAACGGCAATAAAACATGATATTATTACGATCACAAACATTCAGGGCATCATTTATGAAAACTGTTTCATCGCTGCGTAAAAACAGCAATGCAACAGTTTTCACTGCGCTCTCCTTGCGACACGATGGATGCTCCATATTTAATGTTGCAGGGATTTACAGATACATCAGTAATTCTGACGTATCTGTAGGCGCAGTAATGACGCATAGCTGGAGTTTGTCGCAAAAGTGACGCAACTCCAGCAATGTGTCATTACACATGGGCAAGTCCCTTGTTAAATTTGCCGGCATCAGTCTCACGCTTGCTGTGAGGCAGGCATAAGATTTTGACGCAGTGGCGTCCTAGAAGTGGCGCAGTGAAATCTGATAGATTTCACTGCGCCACTTCTATGAAGTTTTTTGTGGGGGAACGCCCACCCTGCATACATTATACCTGACGCAGGTATAATGTAGCTCAGGAGTTTACAAAGTGACGCATCTGCCTAGATAAATAGGGCGCAACATGGCGCATTTTTTATGCTGCCGGTGCGACGCAAAAAGTGATGCACCGGCGGTCTAAAAGTGACACAAGGCCTTCTAAATAAGGCCCTCAATATCATATTTGCTGAGAGAGAAGGATGCAAAGTAAGTTAAATGAAGAAACAGAGGTATGGTATGGTTTCCTAATAACGGCATATGAGCAGACAGTCATATTTTTAAACAAATGAAAGGAATGCCAGTGTTTTGTAACTTTTCGGGTAACCAAGAAATAACAGCACCAGATCTTCCCCAGAGGAGGTTGTCATTGATAAACCTAATTGTGTATGAACAGAATTCCCCTGCACACTCTGCAGCTGAGCGATCCTGACGTTTTGAAGCCTGGATTGACAGTGTACTTTTCCACTATAAAATATACATTAGAGTGGGTTTAACCAGGTAATCGGAAATTGCAAAGGTTAAGAGAAAACTAGCTATCCCTCTCCAGTTGGTAGGCAACCGTATCAACCACAATTATTCAGAAATTGAAAATTGAAGTCTACGGTCCCTTATTGAACCTTGGAGCCTCAAAACATTTACAATTGCATAGATGTTTATTTGAAAAAAAACTTTTTGGGCATGAAAACATCTTTACAGTTCAAAAAGCACAATCCACAAACAACTATATACATTGGACGCTATTCACAGTGACATTTTTTTATGTGTAAGTTTACTCATGTGTAAATTTACTTTTACATTTTAACTTTAATGCTTTTGACTATTCACCATTTCCGAATGTAGAGTTACTACAAGGTGTGGACTCAAATGTCCTCACTTCCTGAAACCAGAGAGTGGAGCCAAATAAATGAGTGTAACGTTTCTATTAGTAACTTTTCACATGTAGGCAGAGGTCACTGCAACTGGAGCGGAGATCTCCCTTTGGTAAAGTATAAGGAAAAGTAAAAAGGTTTATTACATTTTTTTAAATGTTGCAAAAACAGTTTAAAGTTAAACACTAATTTAATTAATTTTATATAATTTTGTAAACCTGGAACAAATAGAAAACAATCACAGCACCATCCTATTAAAAGTATATTACAAAATAATGTATTTAAATATATTTAATTAACATATAATTGTTTTTTAAATATATATTTTAAAAAATCCCACCTACATTAAATTGTTTATTCGTATTTAATATGTTTTAAAAAGTACTAAAACTTATGTATAGAATGAATTTTGCTTGAGTTTTGTAATTGATTATTTTGTTTACAAAAAAATAAGTTACATTTATTTTTGCATTTTAAACTTGTTATTAAAATATAAAAAAATATTTATTTTTTACTGTTATTTAATTATTAAACCTTAAATTAAATGTATACATTTTTTACAACGAAAAAAAGTTAATTTATTTTAACATTATTTCCTATTTGGTTTTATTTTAAGTCCCTGCCTCCAGTTCCAGTGGTTAGCCATGTGTGGGATGGGCTTAATCCAGGTCTGAGCTGGAGTACATTTACAACTGACTTGGGACATTGTTGGCTTTAGTAGTTTTAGAAGTGCAGTTTATGAATAGCAATGAGCTTACTCTTCTCTGGGTTGGTGTTTGTCCCTCTCTAAACCCCTCCCTACTCCTCACTACACCCCTCCCATTTAGTAGTAAGTAGTCCTCATTTTCCAGCCACTCTCCCCTGCCTCTCCCACATTCACTAATAAAATGTAGGCTCATGTGTGAAGATCTCGCCGATTGGGCTAAGATATCGACATAGGTTTTTGAATACCATTTTGTAGAAAGCGAGTAGTACTATTGTAGGACTATTACATGTACTGCAAAGTGCAATTTGTGAATGGGACCCATTGGCTTAAGAAACAACATTACATATAAAATCATAGCACATATTACATTTGAATTACTACATCTATTTGTTTATTTGCTGTCATCAAAAAGGCCTGCACTGTAGGATGACTATTCAAAACAGTTTAAACATTGCTTATTTTTCTCTAACAGCCTTCCAGAGAACACCCAATGTGTGCTTCACGGTTTCAACATTCTGCTTCTTTAGTTTTGTTTGGACAAATTGATGACAAATGTCTGTGTCAAATAGTGCTCAATTGTAAGGCACTACAGTAAACGTTAAAATGCATAGGATACAGATTTTCAAGTCTGAAGTAATATTTATACAGTATGAACACATATATATATACTGTTTTAACACTGTTTGCCTAATACATGACTTTCTTAATCTATAAAAAAAAAACTATGAGAGTACTCTGAGAATGAAAGAAGTATGAATTTGTTAATTGAAACCAATTGCCTGACTGGCTTGAAGTATCATTAATCGCTGATTAAAAAATGGCTTAAGTGTGGTAAACATTGGACACATCCCTAAAACTACAATATGATTTTAACTGTATAATTGTAAATAAATACCCCTCTTATACTAGATGATCTCTTCTATTCCATGGCTTGAATTCTCATTCATCAACAATTAAAAAGATAGCTAGTGTCTTAAATATTTCTAGCTATGATGTATTTTAGACAATTTCCTTGAACTAATATTCAATTTCATCTGCATAATTATGATGAAATATCTCTCTGGTCTATGCTATTTCTCAAAATATCATAAGTATCACAACTGTAAATGATTTAGTCCTGGTTGTTATATTAAAACCACTAAGAATCAAGGGTAACCCCAAGTAACCTGATCTAACATTCTATAACATTTTTATCTTTGAGGATATATTAAAATACCTCTCAACTTCAAGGACAGTTACAGGTTCCTTGTCTACCACTACACATAATTATAGCTAAATAATAAGCATGCACTATTCGGAACAACAAATTTAAAGTGCACTCTGCCTTCTTATAAAATCAGGAGGCAGAACTAAAACACTCTTCAGTTACACTGACAAAGAGCATTCAAAGCCTAAATGGTAAACCTTCCTTAAAAAGCTCTTAAATATTGACTCAGAAGAAAAACAACATCTTTAGTTCAGCACCCTAGAGATCCATGTTTTCATTCATAACATTTAGCTAGCATCATTAAAAAACACAGTAGACCACGAACTGCGCGAAACATGTCAACCTTCAACATGCCCAATATGGGTATGATACTTGTCTAGCTACCGAGGGCCATTACCACCCTCAAGCAGCACAACCTTTTGGTTTTTTATTGATGACAGAGGGGCTATTCCCTATTACATTTACTAGTCACCCCTCCAGCCATCTTTTAACTTCACACTAGGACACCACTGCCACTCAGACCCGCACACACCCTTACGGCTTTATTACTCAAAAGATCTCCGATGAAGTGACCCTTCTGGGGACCCGTAGGGCATTGCAGCACCGGCCCGAAGAGGAGCATTGCCCAATGATGAAGCATGACATCCTTCGGGGTGTTTGAGGGCACCAAGATAAGGACACACTGTCCCCAGGCACTATAATTTGAGAACGACTTTACCTTCCCACCTCCTTGTCTACTTCTCTCAGAGGAACTGTGACTCCCATGAGCTACAATTCTAGTTTTCAGGAGCACGAGGCACTGGACCTAGATCCAGTTCCTTGTCCCCCCTCCCCCATTTTTTGTGTTTTTTTAATTAAGACATGTAATAATTTAACATCAAACATGTCCTTCAGTGAAAACACCCCAAAGGCTACTTTCACTGTAACAAGGCTGGCTGTTACTTAGGAAACACTGGGTTACATTATTACATTTAATATTGCTTATTTTGATTAGCAAATAGCTAGAAAAACAAGCATTTGCAATGCAATCGGTCTCGCCTTTGGGACCTTATATGTATTTAGCTATGCAGCACATTAGCCTGGGTGCTGAAACATCTACTATTCTTTAACATGGAGGGAAAGTTATCACCAAACTGCGTGACATGCTAGGTATGGGAACACATGGAGAGAAATATTGCCTTTCAGTGGGAAATGGTATAGTCTAAAGCTATGTTTTTAATATAAAATCAGGGCCTTCGGTGGTCATCTCACTGAAGATATTAGATTTGAAAAAAATATTATTGTCTACGGGTGCTCGTGGAAGACAATTTCTATGGACTGGAATCTAGAGAATGCTAAAGTGATCCTGGTATTTTACTGACCTCTGCTGGTAATTTTCTATCAAGAAAGTTAAATCAGTAGGCGAGAGCACTCCCTTTTGGAGGCTGCAGTCTTGTAAACACTGATGGATTCCGCAGAAAGTTAAATGAAAAATGTGGGCATTAATTAACATTGATAAAAAGGGATTTTACTAGTTCATGAACTTGTTGCTGTTGTGCAAACTGTACCCAGGCCCAAGGAGATGGGCGTTACAGCGCTTTAAGCAGATGTGAGTCCTAGAATGCAGATTGTGGCATTACAATAATAGCAGCATTCACATATAAAAGTAACTATGGATTTACTATTCTTAACTCCACAGCTACATACGTTGAAGATACTCGCCTCTTCATTGAAAAGTGTGTTGTTGCGGATCAATAATAAAAAGTCGATACTGTGATGAACCAGGTAGACATTTGCAAGACGAGAAAAGTGACCGGTGAAGTGTTACTGACGCGGTTGAGTTAATTAAATAGGATTGTTTGGAGATGAATGTTAAATACCTCTCGAGGAACATCTTGCTCATCACTACCCACCCCACACAAACGCCGAAGATCCGTGTCAGGCGCTACCTGCTGACTTTTCAAAACCTGTTGGCCCGCCTGCGCGCGGAACAAGAATCCTTGACACTGAGTCAACACGGACGAGAAAACTCACAGACTAAACTCAATGCAAAGAAAGATTTCCTGCTGGAAACAAAAATATTAGCGCGAACACCTTGAAAATGGTCGACTTTCAAACGTGCATCTCTTTTACACGTGAGGAAAAGTGTTCTTCTGATCGGCATCATTTGTACCAGGACTCCATTTTTTTTTCATTGCCATTTCGTGTCAAACACTTCCACACGACCCACCTGGTCGTTTCTGCTGATGCCTGAGGAAATTCTAACTAACACGACAAAAACCATCTTGCAGCCTGCATTTCTGCCCAGGAACTGTCGCACACCCAACCCCCTGTTCTTTGCAGTTCGACAGAAAACCATGAGACACTCACGCCCTGTGTAAATGATTTGTTTCCCATCTCCTGCTCCCTGCCTGGTAAACATCCTTGACACCGTGATCAGGTTATCTGGACAATGGTCTGACTGCTGGGCCTTGATCAGGGTGATTGGACAATGGTTTGAATGACCGAGGCTTTGATCAAGCTGATTGAACAATGACCTGAATGACCGTGCTTTGATCAAGCTGATTGAACAATGACCTGAATGACCATGCTTTGATCAAGCTGAGTGAACAATAATTTGAGTACCAAGCCTTGATCAGGTCACCAACTACAAACACCGTCTGGACCTGGTTATCAACTGCAAACACTGCCCTGATTGAACAATGGACTAACAGCCAAAAGACTGGAATGAAAAAGTATAAAAGGCTTGTAAGCTGCGGAGTAAAGCAGCAGCCTCCTCTGTCTTGTTTCTAACGTGCTTGGGACTCTGTTCCATAGCCCGGGCTATTTGAATAAATCTGGGTTCCTCCTGCAGACGAAGGCTCCTGTGTCTCCTTTTACTACGTATGAAGGGTATGGAAGACTTCGGCAATTCCCCCGCCGCCGAGACCCAGTGAGTGGGTTATTCCGGTTCTTCAAATGGCGCCCGAACAGGGACTCCACGAGTACGAAGGTCAGGCCCGGTGGATGTGAGGAGGTACACGGAGAGACTCCGACGGAGGCGCCCTACCCGAGGGATTCTTGCAATCCGGTAAGCCGAGACGACTCGCCCGCTGTTCCTCCCCACCCGGTCTGGGCCACATGACCACGTCCTCGCTGGAGTCCCCTAGCAAATAATTTCTGGAGCAGGACACAGCCCTACGTCTGCAGAAGAGAACTACCCCTGTAAGGTAAGGGTGGACTGATCACCCACCAAGTCTGTATGATTCTGCTGTTATTGACCTTTGCAAAAGCCAAGCAGGCGAGGTGAATTTTAAAACCCGCCGGTGTCTGTTACCTATTTACAAGCATGCCAGTCAGTAGTAAGTTCAAGAAATTATGTTGTTGTATGTGTACGCAGGACTCCCAGCTGGAGGCGGCTTGTCCGCTTCCTCCAGAAGGGACCCCTGGCCACACGATGTATGTTAAACATGGCCCTTCTGCCATAATGTTTTCCTCATTCTGGGTAAAATATACGAAACAAAGTAACGCGGAATTACAGTGGCCACTTTTCGGCTCCTTTAATTCCCAAGTTCTCGCCAACTTAGAGGAACAATTAATGAAAAGAAAACGCGCCCGTCTATGTTTGAATCTGTCCGATTTTGGAGGAAAGAGATAGAGCAGAGAGCTAGAAAGCAGAAGGCTCAAGAAAGAAAACAGGAATGCATGTCAATGGCCGACCACGCCAGAGTAAATTTACAAAATCAAATGACAAAATCGGTAGAAATAGCCAACAGGGAGCATGGGGCCCGGGTACAAAAATGCTATCCAGCTCGTGAGGAGAAAAGAAAGGGCCATATGGAAGGGGAGAAGAAGGTGATTCCTTGCTTGATACCATGCTAGAAAGCCCTCCTGCATATGCCCCAATGTACCCTGCCCTGACGCCTCACCACCCCACATGTCCCCCGCCACCGCCCACTCCTGCCCCCACTGCCCCTCCTACTGTTCTTCCTGTCACACCAACCCTCCCGATTTTTCCTATGACACCGACCACGCCCGCTAACCCTGTCCTCACTGCGGGAATGACAACAAGTCTCCATCCGCCCAACCCCTGCGGCTTTACCCCTACCCGCCCTTTTCCTACTTCCGAGTGGTCTACAGTTAAGCAGGATTTATATAAAATGTTCAATTGCCCCCGACTGGCCTCCTTGCGCTCTGCAGTCAGCTTTTCGTCCCTTCGAGAAAATGACCTACAGAAGCAACAGTGTGAATGTTGGATAAAGAACGGGAATATTTATGCCTTTAAAGACATATGGTCCACCTTTTCCCAGTGGACGATTATGGAACAGACCACCTGGGCTGAATACATGTGTACGCTGGTCATGCAAAAATTTGAGAATGTGCTTATGCAGATACCCACTGGATTAATGGACCTTAGGTCACAAATTAGAAGAGGCGATGTTCAGGGAGAGGGGATGTTTGGTGCTGTGTCTGCTTTAATGGCTTACCGTGATATGACCGTTTTTTCCAACACCCCTCTAGAAACAGCTATGCCAATGAGAGAGGCGGCCCCTGTCTTTGTTAAAGCACTTACCGATGCCCAAAATAATGGCCGAGGGGCTGTTGAGAGCACACTGGCGCAGGCTTTGGGTTCATGTTCCTTGGAAAAGGTCAGAAGTAATGCAGTTAAAAGAACAATTACCAGATCCCCGGAAGAATCCGGCTGCCTTTTACAGAGAATTAGGTCAGATTATATCTGCAGGTACTCTCGTTCTTGAGGATATAGATTTACTTTTTGGTACGGTTGTCCCCACTGAAATTTGGGACAAGATTCGACATACTGATCATGAAGTGGCGTTGGGAGGTAAATGGGCTGACCTAGAGGCTATGGAAGACGCAAGGGTAGGAGGGACTAAACCAGAAGCTGCCATCCTGACTTTGCCCGGTAAAATAATAACGTTTATGAAAACACTTTTGCCGGAAACTGTCATTAACTGGGATAAAATAAACGCCTGTAGGCAGCGAAAAGATGAGAATGTGGCTGACTTCTTTACCCGTTTTGAGACAGAATACAAGGGACATAGTGGTTTGGATCCCCGGACCCCAGGTTCTGGCCCAGTGTTTGTCGATAAGTTTGTCAGCAACTTGCTTCCTGAGATTTCCACCAGGCTTAAGAAAGTTGAAAGTACGTGGTCTGCCCAAACTATGACTGGTATCTTGGCTATGGCACAATATCATGAGAATAGGGAGAATGAAGATAGAGACAAGGAAAGTAAGAAGGTTAGGGATCTTAAGACTAAGGCACTTCTGCAGCAGGCTTACCCTCCCCGAGGTCCCGATGCCCGCGGGAATTTCAGACCTCAACCCCAACACCCTCCGAGGGCTCGCCAGTCTACCCCCTCCAGCCCTCAACATACGGGAGCCCTCCAAACAGATCAGTGTGCTTATTGTAAGGGGTACGGCCATTGGATAGACGAGTGTCCCGTGTTGGCTGAAAACATCCGAACAGGGAAGAATCGGCCTCGCGCTCCCAGGGAGGGAAGGCCGACTAGGGACCATGGCCCGCCCCACCCACAGGATAAAGAACGTAGGCCCAGGGATCACGTTCCCGTCCGGCCGCGCCCGGCCAATAGGTTTGATGGGTGCGAAGCAACACGCACTTATTACAATGATGATTATGACGAAGTTGATGAGATAGGGTCCTACCAAGCATAGGACAGCCAGGAAAGGGGTATTACCAGAGTGCAAATTCCAGTGGATCAAAGGGGCCCGTATGTTCAAATGTCAGTTGTGGAGAACGATCAGAATTTTCTTTTGGATACTGGGGCCACCAGGTCTTCTATTGCACGTCTGTCAGTCCCGGAGGCACCCCTTTCTGGCAAAATAAATGTCTCCGTGGGTTTTGCAGGAACACCTGTGGCGAGCCCTGTCTCTGAACCCCTCCCTCTCGATATTGGCCCTGCACATGTTGACGCTCCCTTGGTCCTTACTACAGGTTGCAGTGAAAACTTGTTAGGCATGGATTTACTGAAAGCTCTGTATGCGACCATATCATGTAGTCCCCAAGGTGTATCCCTAACAATTTCTCCCACCGCAGCTTCCTATATGTATCTGTCTGGTCCCCTCCCACCAGAATTGCAGTTTTTACCTTCCTCCCTCTGGGCATCATCAGACACTGATGTAGGGTGTCTCAACATATCCCCTCATGTGGTACGCATCGAGCCAGGTGCACTTCTCCCCCGCCTCCGGCAGTATCGACTACCCGCGGAAGGAGAAATGGCCCTTTTAACAATAATATCTGAATTAATGGACAAGGGCGTAGTGGAGGAAACACGTGGCAATATCTGTAACAGTCCCATTATTCCCGTTCTTAAAAAGACCAATGGAGATGCTCTCTCCCCTAAAATATACAGATTACGTGATTGACCTGAGAGCCCTTAACAAAATAACAATCTCCCAATATCCTGTTGTCCCCGACATTACAGCCCTCTTAACGATGGTCCCTTCTGACGCAACGCACTTTTCTGTCATAGACCTGAAGAATGCTTTTTCAGCATTCCTATACATCCTGACAGCAGACATTTTTGGGTTTCTCCCTTGGTGGGCGAAGCTTTAGATTCTGCCGCGCCCCTCAGAGTTTCACCGAGAGCCCCAGTATCTATAGTCAAGCCCTCAAAAGTCAACTAGATTCCTTGGAACTCCCTGATAACTCCACACTATTACAATATGTAGATGACCTCCTCATTGCTGCAAATTCTGCCCCATCATGTAAAGAAGCTACTCTCTGTTTGTTACGCCACCTTGCCCTCCATAATCACAAAGTCTCTTTAAAAAGCTTCAGTTTTGTCAAGAGAAGGTGACCTATTTAGGTCATCTCCTCTCGAAGGAGGAAGACAGCTCACCGCTGATCGTGTAGCCATTATCAATGCTATGACGGCCCCACGAACACAAAAGCAGGTGCGAGCCTTCATAGGCCTAACCTCATACTGTAGACAGTGGATTTCCAACTTTTCGGCCATGGTCAAACCTCTTCTTGCCCTCACCACTAAAGACATATCAGACAGTTCCTTTCCATGGACTAGAGAGCATGCGCAGGCCTTCCAAGATTTAAAGAGGGCTCTGTGTACTGCTCCAGTCCTCGGTACTCCTGATTATAGCAAGCAATTTTTTCTTTTTGTACATGAGACAGACGGCTGTGCATGCGCTGTCTTGACCCAGATGTTCGGAGGTCACCATCGGCCATGTGCCTATTTTTCAGCCACCTTAGATCCTGTTGCAAGGGCTCTCCCAGGATGCCTACGGGCGACCGCTGCGGCCGCCCTCATGGTCCGTCAGAGTGCGGGGATCGTCATGAACTCCCCCCTGACTCTGATGGTCCCCCATTCTGTAGATACCCTCCTTAATAACACCAAGACACAGTACCTCACTAGCGCACGACTCACAGGATATGAACTGACACTCTTTTCCAGCCACATTGACATCAAGAGATGCACTGTACTGAACCCCGCCACATTACTCCCACTGGATACTCAGGATGCCCACTTAGACCCACATGACTGCATATTAAGGACAGAGGAGGAGACGAAGGGACGGGTTGACTTACAGGATACCCCGATAGCAGAACCAGAAGGTACACTATATGTGGACGGATCATGTCTCAGAGGGCCAGATGGTAACACCTCAGCCGCCTATGCCCTCACGACATTAGGGCAAGTAGTAGAAACAGCTCAGATTCCGCAGTGCTCTGCTCAAGCAGCAGAATTAGTGGCCCTCACTAGAGCCTGTGAGTTAAGCAAAGGGATGACGGTAAATATTTATACTGACAGCCAATATTCCTTCGGGGTGGCCCACAACTTTGGGAGGTTATGGAAAGAAAGGAATTTCCTTACTTCCCATGGGACCAAGATTCAACATGGCCCCCTAATTCACTGATTGTTAGACTCCCTGACACTCCCCAGAAAGGTGGCCATTATAAAATGTAAGGCCCATAAGAAAGTGACAGATGATGTTGGGAAAGGCAATGCCTGGCTGACCAGACGGCCAGACAAACAGCTCTTAGAAAAAGGGAAGGAATGTATGTAGGAGGTCCCGCTAGGTGGGTGGCAGACGAGGGCATGGTTGAAAACACAGTACAGAGTGTGATCGATATTCAGTCCCATACTACTCCTGAGGAACTACGGGTGTGGAAGGAGCAATTAGCAAAGGAGGGAATTGATGGTTGCTGGGTCCGCACGACTATGGAAAGACAATGGATGTTACCTGACAGTCATGTGCTACCAGTAGTTACGATGGCCCATGGTCCTGCTCACATTAGTGCAAAAGGGATATGTAAACTGTTGGAACCTACATGGTACAACTCTAAGATACCAACATATGCTGAAAAGCTGGTTAAAACATGCATGATTTGCCTAATGTATAACCCAGGAAAAGGCACAGTTACTCCTAAGGGAGGATTCTCTCCTCCTACCTTCCCTTTTGAAGTCCTCCAAATAGATTACATCCAGATGGACCGATGTAACAATTTAAAATATGTCCTAGTGGTGGTCTGTACCTTCAGCCGATGGGTGGAGGCCTACCCGTCCAAAGACTGCACCGCTATCACTACCGCCAAAATGCTATTAAAGAGTACCTCCCACGATTCGGTTTGCCCCGCTTGGTCTGGAGTGACAACGGGACACACTTTACGGCTCAAATTATGGAATATATCTGTACAGCATTGGGTATAAAACAAAAATTTCATGCAGCTAACCACCCCCAGTCAGCAGGTCTAGTGGAGGTGTACAATGGCATCCTAAAAACTAAAATGGCCAAAATAGTAGCCGAGACAGGTGTCACTTGGGTTGTTGCTCTGCCCTTGGCCCTATTGTCTACAAGAACAACAGCCCACACCAGGATGGGGCTATCCCCCATGAGATTGTGTTCGGGAGGCCTGCCAATGTATGGGGTGTCCACGCGGCCTAAGAAACTGTCTGATGTTGAATACCCTGTATTAACTGATTACCTGTACAGTCTAACTAATACCTTTCGTACTCTTTATCACCAGGTGCATGAGGCCATACCTGACAAAGCGAGGGCCCAGGACACGTTATCCAACCTGGAGATTGGGTCTTAGTGAGGAATTTTCAACGGACTAAGAGCCTCGAACCCCGCTGGACACAGCCCTGTCAGGTGTTGCTGGCCACCCGCACCGCCGTGAAAGTAGAAGGTCGGAAGAATTGGGTGCATTCGTCCCACTGTAGGCGTGTGCCTCTGCCCCTCCCCTATGATCAGTGGGTGAGGGAAGGACAAGGAGACTCAGAAACAGAAACAGTCCCGACGTTTGTCCCATTCAGCGATGCCAGACTGCATTTTACATCTACGGAAGCAGAGAGTGACAGCATACTGAAAGGAAGGGTGGAACCCTCCTTAACTCTGCTCAACGTCCAGAACAATTGTTTCCCGACCATACTGACCCTACTTCCGACCCGATATAACTTGCGCCCCGAGGAAGGCTTGCCTTTGACTTCGCCAAGTGCCTATAGGCTGTAGGGCTGTGATCTCCCCGGCCGAGAGTAGTGCTGGTGTGTCAGACTAAGGTACGCCATAGGGCTCTTGGCACCTGCGCCCAGTGAAGCAACCACCAATCACAGACAGCCACTAGGGTCCCTGGCTTAGCACAATGGCTGCCGTCCAAAACACTCGAATCCAGAAACAATATGTCAGTCTCCGACATAGTAAATGCTTCATGGCCACCGTGGTGGCGCTGTTTGTCTCCCTCATCCTGTCTATTCTTGGTTGGCTGTTACTAATCTACCATCCTGTTACCTCACCAACCCCTACCCCAACTCCTGCAGAGCACCAGTATTACACGCTACCAGCCCACGAGTTACCCCGCCGTGCAGAATTCTTCAATAACACCTTCATCCAAATGTTGCATCATCATCAGCTGATCATGAACATTTCCAACTGCTGGGTTTGCGGACTGATGCCGCATTCCATGATACACCCTGTCCCATTCTTTCCCTACCCCTTTTCCATCTCTGGGTCTTGTCTTGCATGGTGGATGTTGATACAGGAGGCCTACACTGTCAATGGTACTGCCAATTCTGCCCTTGGAACATTTCAGGATGACTTCTGGCGGAACAGATCTGGCCATGCCAATGCTCCTTTTGCCCGACCAGCTCATCCACATCGCTACTATCACCAGATGAACTCGGTGAGATGGTAGTATTCAACTCAACCACTCGACAAACTTTTTCCAGATTCCGCACAAGAAGGATACTGCCCGATGAACGAGACACTGTGAATGTCATAAATGTACAAGGCCGTGTCTGCATCCATGGCCTAGGGACTAAGAAAGTTGGTACCAGTACTTGTAATATCACAAAATCTTTAAACTCTACATCTCCTCCGAAGCTGGTGGCATCCCCCAACACCTATTTTATCTGTGGCACTGCCGCCTACACTTGGCTCCCCCGTAACTGGTCTGGTACCTGCTATCTGGCCTTCCTCCTTCCGCCAACGTATTCTACCCATGGGAGTTACCACCTGTTGATGAAGGGCGCTCTACGTCGCTCAAGTAGGGGCGCCATATCAGCCGAGGATACAGCAGGCCAGGAAACCGGGGACTTCCTTAAAGGTTTCCTTCCATTCTGGGGCCCCATGGCAAACAGTCGGGCTGTACGAGGACTGACCAGGGTCCTTGAAGCCACCATCACAGTAACAGCTGGTGCCCTCTCCAACATCACTGCAGAACTACAGGCGGACCGCCTTATAACACTGCAGAACCGCATGGTCCTAGACGTCCTCCTTGCTGATCGTGGTGGTGTGTGTAAATTGATCGGCTCCAGCTGCTGCGTGTACATCCCAGACAACGCACCTTCAGTGTACTATGCCATCCAACGTCTGCATCGCCTTTCTTCCGAAATTCATCTGGATAAAGGCAACTGGTCCCTCACAGGCTGGATCTGGGGCCTCCTTTCCCAGTGGGGGTGGAGGGTCCTCATCTTCCTTGCCTTGGGAATAACTGTCCTGGTCTCCTGCTGTTTGTGTTTTCAGTGCCTGCCAGTGCTCTGTACAATGTGTGTTCAGACCATCAAGCCTCCACCCTCCAACATTCACAACACCAATATGATGATGATGCTCCAACAAGAAACCGATGGCCTTATGAACATTGACATTTCTTAAAGTATTTGCCACTCAATGGCAAAAGGAGGGTCTGAGGAAAAGTGTTCTTCTGATCGGCATCATTTGTACCAGGACTCCATTGTTTTTTCATTGCCATTTCGTGTCAAACACTTCCACACGACCCACCTGGTCGTTTCTGCTGATGCCTGAGGAAATTCTAACTAACACGACAAAAACCATCTTGCAGCCTGCATTTCTGCCCAGGAACTGTCGCACACCCAACCCCCTGTTCTTTGCAGTTCGACAGAAAACCATGAGACACTCACGCCCTGTGTAAATGATTTGTTTCCCATCTCCTGCTCCCTGCCTGGTAAACATCCTTGACACCGTGATCAGGTTATCTGGACAATGGTCTGACTGCTGGGCCTTGATCAGGGTGATTGGACAATGGTTTGAATGACCGAGCTTTGATCAAGCTGATTGAACAATGACCTGAATGACCGTGCTTTGATCAAGCTGATTGAACAATGACCTGAATGACCGTGCTTTGATCAAGCTGAGTGAACAATAATTTGAGTACCAAGCCTTGATCAGGTCACCAACTACAAACACCGTCTGGACCTGGTTATCAACTGCAAACACTGCCCTGATTGAACAATGGACTAACAGCCAAAAGACTGGAATGAAAAAGTATAAAAGGCTTGTAAGCTGCGGAGTAAAGCAGCAGCCTCCTCTGTCTTGTTTCTAACGAGCTTGGGACTCTGTTCCATAGCCCGGGCTATTTGAATAAATCTGGGTTCCTCCTGCAGACGAAGGCTCCTGTGTCTCCTTTTACTACGTATGAAGGGTATGGAAGACTTGGGCAATTCCCCCGCCGCCGAGACCCAGTGAGTGGGTTATTCCGGTTCTTCACACGTCACATCCTGTATTAACGTAGGCAGGTTGGCCTACAGGGAAAAAGGACACTGCCTCACAGGTTGATGTCTTTCAAAAGGCTGGTAGAGCCAGGGTACAGCCTAACGCCGGTCAGGCAGTGTCTGGCAAAGCAGACGCTGCCCCAGACCTACCACCCTTCCAGGTGCAAAGGCCCTGTGTTTAATCTGCCCGGTTGCCCCAAGGCCTTTCACTGACTGTGCCGCAGTCCTTTCACACTGCCTGAAATGCTGGTTCATTTTCCCCAGACCCTACAGGGCAATTACCGACTCTGCACGAGGCCCACCAGTCTTTCAGGGGAAAAGGCCTGTTGGTTAGTAACACTTACCCCATCGTAGACCCGAACTCCCCAAGGCCATCTGCTGTGAAAATAGCGAGGATGTCCTGGTGCGGTCCGCGGTGTGTTTAGTTGCTGACGTTATCTGCATGTGGGGGGAGGGAAGCGACCCCTTGACCCACGCGGGGTGCGGGGGCTATAATGTGTTTTGATATTAAATGCTTCAAATAAGACTCACTTCACCTGACAATTTAATGGAGGAAGCAGTGGTCCCCTCCCTCTCTGATAACACCGGCGGCAAACTAATCACCAAAAATGCAGAAAAGATGCCCTTCACCCAAGTACACAGTGGAAAGGCGCCTTGAATATACCACGGGAGTGCAGCGCTTAATGGCCAAATACAAACATATGTATCTAGAACAGGCAAAGGGAGAGAACGAGATAAAGAGAGAGAGAGCGAGAGAGAGAGAAATAATGCGACAGAAGAGAACGAGCGAGGGAAGAAACGAAGACAAAGGTAGAGAGGAAAGGAGAAATACAGAGGGAGAGACTGAGTGAAAAGGGAAACGAGACCGGCGCAGACATCAGAGAATAATAGAAGAGACAGAGGGAGAGAAAGAAAGAGCAAAAGAGAGAAGAGAAAACAAAAGCAGCAGAAACGAAACCCAGACAGAGAAGTGAAAACAGGGAAGCCGGGTGGCAAATACAGACAAGAACACGAAGTGCGCCCTAACACTCATTTCCCTAATGGCCTTGAATAAAGTGTCCAGGATACTTTGTTTACAACACTGGAGGGGAAGTGACATGAAGAAATATCTGAACTCCTATCTCTGATTAAATTATTCCTCGCTCTGGAGCCTCCGCTAAGAAAACACCCTCATCTGCGACGTAAAATTACAAATTAAGGGTAAATGGTGATACTCACGGAATGGAGGCGCGCGCTGCCTGCAATGCCAGTCTCGGCACTGAGCTGGTTTGATGGCACAGTCCCGGTGCCAGCAGTATTTATCCGGAGACCGCCAGAGAGGGCTTCATTGCGTCATCACCACGACGTACGCCACCGGTGTCTCAGTACGTGATCGGTAGTAAAGCCTGCTCCCCTCCCCACATCCCAACTCAGCCCAGGGTTCCCAGAGAACCCGGTGTCACACACACGTCTGGTGTTAGTCCGAGGGTTTTACCACTGCATCCTGGGAAGTGTAGTCTTGGTTCACTTCACTTGAAACAACTGGATTAACACGCATAGCAACCATGCCTGGTAGCAGGGCGCCGAAAACGCGGTGTCACGGTGACTAGCAGCCATCTGATACACCTACGCCTAGGCAATGACCTTTGAAAACAAGACACGAACGGGGGGAGGGGGGCGGGCGAGAAGGCATCGGACTGCGGGAGGGGGGGGGCACGGGAAGAAAGTAGTCTGTGCAGTAAAGGGGCCAGTAGCCATGGAAGGACACAAATGACGACATGGCCATCATAAGGAGGGACTAACAAGCCTACAACCATTTGGAAGGCAGCATTTAAGACACAAGCCAATGAAAATGATGGGCGGAGAGTGGGCGGAGCTTCCACGAAGCTTCCATGCTATACTGAATACTGCATGCCTCGCAAAACGGGCAGCGCATGCGCTGCAACGCTAGGCTCGACCTAAAAATAAACACCAATTTTTTTATAGTTACTAAAAATCGAATTCAATGATGAAGTTGGATTATTTTAACAAATATTTAAGTAAAGTAACTTTTAGAAAGTTGCCGTTTCCCTGCCTAAAGCCTCTAGAGGCCCATTTGCATTTGTTCTCCCACTTCTGCCAGCCTTCCTCTTGTACCCAGGACAATGACATGGACTCCAAGGGTCATAAGACTGACCTCCTGTTTCTCCTGCAACTGCACAGCTGACTAATGGCAACTGGATCTGGGCTAGACCCTGCTGCTTGGCCTCTGCTTGACACCCTGTGAGTCTCTAAGTCTTACCCCTGAGGTCAGAGGGGCTTTAGGAGTCTACTCCTAAAGTGGATTGGGACTTAAAGGACTAAAGTCAGAAGGTAAAATCTTTAACCAGGATGAACATGGTTGGTGTATCCGACCCGCGCTCCTTCGCAGTCAGCAACAACTTGCACCTAGGTCTCAGACTACTGCGACCATTGTCTATCATTGGCAAATAATGCTTTGTTGCGCTATTCCTACTTAAATTTTTTTTTAAATGATCTCTCCTGGTCTCTTTATTCGATCTTTCTGAATTGGGTGTCATTTTGTTTACTACATATTAATCTATTTTTCTAATTTGGTTTTGGATTGTTACCACTTTGCATTTCAAAGTTGGTAACTACTACTGCATAAATATTTTACACATTGCCCTAAGTGAAGCCTGTCTGCTCTGTGCCATAGTTACTAGGGGGCTGAGCTCAGGTTAAATTAGTGACTTTGAGGGCTCACCCTGACAAAGGTTGCGATTGTTCCTGGAGGTGGGAAGTCACCACCCAAATAATAATCCAATTTCTTACAACTAGCTAAACAAGATCAACATTTCAGCACCCTAATTCATTGCCGCTACTGATTTCTTAAAAAGGACGCAGAGCATGCACTTCATAATCAAAACTTGATAATATATGTCACAGAGAATGTTGAAATCTGGGAGAAATAAACCACAGTGAAAGGATTTAACAAAACTCAGATTACATAATCGATTAAATCAAAGGAAGCATTCAATAGTTCTAAGCATGTGACTATATAACAGTACTTTTTCTTGATAACAACCTTTATGAGAGTAATACAGAAGAAGCAAGGAGACAAATTGCATCCTTAATGCCATATTATTTAAAGAATTACCACACTAAATTATGTATAGTATTTATTCAGTTATGTTAATGTAGCATTAAATATAGGCTGGTATGGACTCAAGGGTGATTCAGTAGAAGAATCAAATCAAACCTAAGACTCCAATTGAATTTACCTGTATTCAATTTTACTCCACTTGAGCATTTAGGGGCATATTTACAAAATCTTATCGCCACTGGAGTGTCACTTTTTTTGACGCTCCGGTGGCATAGCATCATTTACAATATTTACAAGGTGGCGCTAAGCTACTTAGCGTGGTTTAACGCCACCTTGTAAATATGCCCATTTCTGCCGCAGTGGCATGTAATGGGTGTTGCTGTGGGTGTTTCACCCATTGCTTTTTGATGCTCCTCCAGATTTTCAAGGAGGTGTAAATCTGTGGCAGCACCAAAAACTAATGCTTTTATTTCTCCTCGTTTTTGCTTTTGCTGCATTTTGCATCACACATAGAAAGAGCAAAAAGCCATTAATGATTGTTTATGTGCAAGAAGATGTCCCTTCCTGCACATAAACAATCATTAAATAATGACGATTTGCTACTTCAATGTGTGCTGCAGAATGCAGCACACATAGAAGTAGCAAATATCCATTATGGATTGTTTATGTGAAGGAAGGGACACCTTCCTGCACATAATCAATCATCGTGCAAGAATGCCTGCGTTGACGCTAGGCAGGCAATTTTAGCGCCAGCACTAGGGAAAACATAGGAGTGCACCATTTTGTAGTAAATACGGCGCATCCCTACGTTTTGAAAATATCAGAGCGCAGCACAGCCAAATGTGGCCTTGCACTGCGCTCCGACATTTTCTAGTAAATATGCCCCTTAGTTTGTTGGGTAGAACCTAAAGCTGAACCTCATTTATAAAAAATCTGACCCTAAATTCACTTGAAAGGTCACCACCCATCAATAAATGATCTTCTCCACATTGTGGCTATAAAGTAAGGGTCCTGAATTAGACAGACAGACAGAATACACTTACTAAGCCAATGAAATATGAAAACCATCAGCCTGCCCTACAAAGTGTCCATAAATGGAGAAAATGCAAGAGAAGTTAAACACAATGTAATGTGTCTTATTCACTGTCAATATTCAGGCCTTCCATCGCACCATGAAGTATTTCTATTCACCATGTTTTCTCTTTTCTCAAAGTTTTTTTTCTTTTTCCCTTTTCTTACACTCTTAACGTGATAGATCCCTTATGATTTAATGATAGGGCTAACATGTGTACTAGATTAAATGTACTGCCGCAGGATATTTCTTGTTATTGTTCTTTATCACTTCAACGTGCTCTTCACATATGTATTTGAGTTTTCTTATGACAGAACTAATATATTTTTTACTATCGATACACTGAATAATGTAACTACAATCTGTCATCTTGGCGTTGATAAAATCCTCACAGAAATGACGCTTCACTACAGTTGCAAAAACCTTTTGTACCACTGGTTACATAATTGTAACATATGAGTTGCATGTGTAGCAATCCTTATGTAAACCTGGTAGCCAACTGTCAGATAAGCCTTTTTCTCATATCTGATGGTGTCGCTAGGGGTCATGATTTACTGTAGTGTGTCTCAAGTTTTGGAAGTTATTGAAGGGTGGTCATTTATGAATTTCCCTAAATCTTCGTCCAATTTTAGTATTGATCAGTGTTACGTTAGGGCTATATTGATGGATTTATTTTTCATACTGAACTGTGTGATGATCTCACATCATTACCTTGGGCATGATTGGTTTATAATAGGTCTTTAGGAGCTATTGCTTCGGTATTTGTTAGCGTGTTCAACTGCTCCTACAAGTATACTTTCCTGGGGGCAACATCTGCTCTAAAAGTGTTCAACAATCCCACCATAGATGCTGCCAAGATCCTTGAAGCTCACTTTTCTCCTCGCCACTGGACTGGTATCAGGGTACTGAAGAAGGAAGCTTGATAACTGCTGATGTTCACAAACATCTGTTTACCCCTTTGATCCCCTCACCAAAGATTAAGGTGGGCTTCCTGCCAGATTAATTACAACATCTGCAGATGAGATGTGTGATACCTGGTGAGCATACTTTTCACTGCACTGACTTTTATTACTGTTTTGATCTTTGATCATATTGTGCAAGGTATACCAACCACTAGTTGCTATCAGTGGTGGCTCCCCTGCTAAGGTGGAGGAGCATCGCCCCACTGCTCTCCGAGCAGTTGAAAGAGGAAAAATGAAATGATAATAATGGAGCGTTATTATCATTTTATGTTTCCTACAGCAGTGGCTCAGTTGGGGCGGAGCTAGGCTCCGTGATGCCAGAGCACTGCATGGGGAGGAGTGGGGAGTGCACTCTGTAAGTTCGCATGACACTTTGGCAGGCCCTCTCAGGCCAGCCAAAGCGTAATGAGCACTTTGCATGTTCTCCATCTAGACTGCGTTACATCCTGGGTGGAGAACATACCCAGGCCCGAGCTCCTGTCTGAGTGCCGAACCACGGCGCTCAGACCAATCACAACACTACATTGCAGCATTGTGATTGGCAGTGGGGAGCCTGGGTGCTCCCTGCTGCTGGAATCGAGGAAGATGAAGAGGACGGGGTAGAGGCAGCGGCCAGTGCAATTCCAGGTAAGTGTGTTTTTTTTTTAATCTTGTTGTAGGCGGCCCCTTCCGTGGCCCCCACCTTATTTACTGTATCCTTCCGAGTGCTCATTTTCCGTAAGTGAGACTTTAAATCTTGTTCTTATCTTGTCACCTTTGCTGTGCATTCAAAGACAGAGGTCAAATGTCAAGCTCGGTCTTCCAAGGGAGCTTGGTGTTTATGTTGGTGTCTCTGATTTCAAAATGAGAGGATTTATGTGACAATCATGCTGGCTACTGGGGATGTGCTGCAGGAAGGCTGTACGATTATAGTGTTTTTGTCTTTCACACAAATTGTTTTTTAATGTCTGTAAATGAACTGTGCAGATATTTCAGAATACATCAGAATTAGCAAAGCACAAATGAAGAAATTGTGTTGATAATTGGAGTTTTTTTTTTTGATATATCGCAAACTCGACCTGAATGTATCAGAGCGCTTTACATGAGCACCAGTTGTGTTACAGATGAACACATTCATTTTGTTAGGCACAGGAGATTAAGTGATTTGCCCAGAATCACAGGATGTTGAGCCTCTGCCGACACTCGAATCCGGTTCCCCAGCTTCGAGGTTGACCGCTCTAGCCATTCTGAAGTGTGGTGGAAGAAAATATTTTAATACAATCAAAACAAATCAATACACTAGGTGATGCCATTTTCACACATTATCTTTTGTGCCCTGTATACTTTTATCAGTAAAACTGTATATATATGCAAATGTAATGGTCATTTCAACTGAAGATGTGTTGTCTGTAATGGAAGTGTGCTAACATACCATGCATACTCCACTTTACCAAAATCCACCCTACTCTGCACCACTCCACTGCACTATGCTTCGCACCACTCCACACTATGCCAGTCCACTCAACACTGCATCACTGCACTCTATTCTGCACCACTCTACGTCATCTACTCCTCTCTACTCTGCACCACTCCACTCTATGCCACTGCACTCTATGCCAATGCACTCAACTCTGTATTATTCCACTCTTTGGCAATCCACTGTACGCCATTTAAATCTACTCAGCACCACTGCGCTCAACACCACTGTATTCCACACCACTGCAGTCTGTGTCACTGCACTATACCCTTTACCACTCTACTCTACCATGTACCACTCCACTCTACTGCACTTCACTCCACTCTGAAACCATCTACTCTATTCCACTGCACTCAGCGCCACTGCACTCTATGCCACTCTACTCTGTGCCACCCAACTATAAACCACTGCAATCTACACTGCATGACTCCATTCTGCACCACTCTACTCTACTCTGCACCACTGCACTCTACTCTAATCACTGGACTCTACACCAGTCTACTCTGCTCCACTGCACTGTACGGCACTACACTATATATAACTGCACTTGACTCTGCAGCAATGTACTCTATACCACTGCTCCGTGCCACTCTACTCCACGCCGCTGCACTCTACACCAATGTACTCTATGCCACTCTACTATACACCACTGCACTCTACAACAGTCTATTCTGCAGCACTCTCTGCCACTGCACTGTCTGTCACTTCATTCTACTCTGCCCCACTTTACTCTAAGCCACTCTACGCTACTACATTGTATGCTGCTCTACTCTGTATCACACCATGCCACTGCACTCTACCCTGCACTACTCCATTCTGCTCTACACTGCTCCACTCTACGCCACTCTACTCCACAACACTGCACTCTCCATCACTGGACTCTACTTCATTCTACCCTGTGCCACTGCACTCTACTCTGCAACACTCAATGCCACTCTACTGAATGCTACGCCACTCTGCTCTGCATCCCTCCACTCTACGCCACTACACTCTATACCAATCCATTCAAATCTACTCTGCACCACTGCACTCTTTGACACTGCACTCTACAACAGTCTATTCTGCAGCACTCTCTGCCACTGCACTCTCTGCCACTGCACTGTCTGTCACTTCATTCTACTCTGCCCCACTCTACTCTAAGCCACTCTACGCCATTACATTGTATGCTGCTCTACTCTGTATCACACCATGCCACTGCCCTCTACCCTGCACTCTCCATTCTGCTCTGCACTGCTCCACTCTACGCCACTCTCCTCCACAACACTGTACTCTCCATCACTGGACTCTACTTCATTCTACCCTGTGCCACTGCACTCTACTCTGCAACACTCAATGCCACTCTACTGAATGCTATGCCACTCTGCTCTGCATCCCTCCACTCTACGCCACTGCACTCTATACCAATCCATTCTAATCTACTCTGCACCACTGCACTCTTTGACACTGCACTCTACGACACTCCACTCTATGCCTCTGCACTCTACACCACTTCACTCTACTCTGAAGGAAACAATCTATTGTATGCCACTCGATTCCACTTTGCGCCATTCCCCTCCATGCCACTGTAATCTACCCTGTGCCACTCTACTCTGCACCACTTTACTCTACACCACTCTTTTCCACTCCACTAAACTCTAGGACACTGCACTCTATGTGACATCAACACTTTACTCAAAATCAATAAACTCTATGCAATTGCACTCTAAACCACTCTATTCTACTGTGCACGACTGCACTCTAACACTGCCCTCTATGCCTCTATCCTCTACTCTCCACCACGCTACTCTATGCCAAAGCACTGTACTCCACTCTACTGTGCACCACTGCACTCTTTGCTGCTGCCCTCTGCACCACTCCAGTCCACTTCACTCTACTCTGCACCACTCCACTCTGTTCCACTCTACTCTGCACTCTATGCCACTGCACTCTACGCCAATGTACTCTACTCTGTACTATTCCACGCCAGTGCACTCTACATCAGTGAAGTCTATGCCACTGCACTCTAACCACTGCACTATATGCCATACTACGTCAACAGCCTGTACCTCGGTCTGCTGGAATCTTTGATCCAGCACCTTCAAGTGGTTCAAAACGCGGCAGCCAGAGCCATTTGTAAACCTAAACTCAGATCTAACATAACTCCGACTCTTACATCATTGCACTGGCTCCGCATCAAAGACCTGATAGACTTTAAAGTCTTGACCATCTTCTTTAAAGCATTCCACAATGTAGGAGCCAGCTACCTAATGAAACGCGTTAATCATCACACTACTTTGAGGCCGCTACGCTCCTCCAATGCCAACCTGGCCAGCATGCCCAAGATACGTCTGGCCCGTACCGGCGGCAGATCCTTTGGCTTCCTTGGCGCGAAATTGTGGAACAACCTCCTGGCGCCATTGAGGTGTAATTCCGATCTACTCTCCTTCAGGAAAAAATTAAAAACTTGGCTGTTTAATCACTAGGCTGGGGCTTTCTCACTTTTTCCTTCTGCTGGTTAGGCGCCAGGACACTCTAGCCTGAGTAGCTGTGCGCTCCAACAAATACCCTATTTCATTTCATTTCATTTCATTCTACTCCACTCAATGCCACTATTCTATGTCACTCCACTTTACCCTGCAACACTCCACTCTACTCCACTTCACTTTACTCTGAAACAATCTACTCTGCACCACTCCACTCTGCGCCACTCCATTCTAAACCACTGCACTCAACACTGTGAGACTCCACCACACTCTAATCTACTCTGCACCAGTGTACTCTATGCCACTGTGCTCTATTCCACTCTACTCTAGACCACTGCACTGTACGCTAATGCACTCTGCACCACTTTACTCAAAACCAATGCACTCTATGCCACTGCACTCTGCGCCAACTACACTGCACTACTGCATTCTACACCACTATACTCTACTCTGCAATACCCTACTCTACACCACTGCACTCTAAGCCACTGCATGCTATGCCACTCTACAGCATTGCACTTTATTCACTGTACTCTGTGCCACTTTATTCTACTCTGCACCACTGTACTCTACGCCACTGCTCTCTACACCACTCTACTCTGCACCGCTCTATTCAATGTTACTGCAGTTTGAGCCAATGCATTCTATACCATTGCAATCTACCACCACCCCCTGTTGGATGGCCCAGGGGGGTCATCAGGGCACACAGCCCGGCTAGCTCTGAACACAGCCAGAGGTCCATAGAGGAGAGCATGGCAGCCCTAGAACTGGAGGAAAGGGCCTCATTTCAGGCTGAGAGGAGGTTGGCCTTTGAGGGAAGGAGGGCCAGGATGGGCTTGGAGCTCGGTGCTGATGAAGGTGCCCCTGGTGTAAGGTTGCCCAAAGGGGTTGTCCCTATTTATGTTCCAGGGGATGCCCTCATATGAGAGAGTTCTGAAAATTAGGAAGGTGGGGACACATAACAGGAGAACACTTCTGTGAGAACTAGTACTAGGGTCTGGTAGAAATAGGCTACTCACACTAGAGAAGGAGGTAGCTGAGTCCTACATCCACATGAAGGCAGCCCTTGTTGAGCTTTTTAGGTTAACTCCTGAAGAGTATAGGCAAAGGCTTAGGTACCTTCAGAAAGGCGCTACACAAACATGGGTAGACTTCACTGACACCTCAGTTAAAGCACTAGATGGATTGATTAAAAGTCACAAAGTGGATCCATTTGAAGGGTTCTACAATCTGTTGCTTAAGGAGCACATTTTAACAAATTGTCATTAAGAGATGTTGCACCAGTGTATGGTGGACTCTAAGATGTCTAGATGCTGAAAACTGGGCAAGACAGCTGATGAGTGGGCAAAAAGACCCTGGGTGGTGATCAGAAGAAAAGTGGTCAGGCCCCCTCTCAGGGGTAAGGGGGGAAAGGATAAAAAGAAAGATGGTTGTGTCGATTTCTTCTTCAATTGTTTTGGTGATGTTTAAATGCTTTACTGTGTTCCTCTGTGTAAGCCTTGCTGCTCAGTGCCACAGCTACCCAGGGTTGGGCTAAGGGTTTGACAGATGAAACCTAAGAGTCCTAAAGGGGTTGGTGAGTGTATTACATGGTGAGGTTGCACAACTGCGCCATATAATACACCCAATTTCCTCACACCTTCCATTTTATACTGTAAATATATTTATAAATGTTAAGATATTTATAAAGTGTTATTATATGACACAACTCTTGCTGGACATTAGAATCCTTATAGAAACTGTGATGATTGCTTTTTAGTCTACCTTGACCCAACTCACAACACCTCTCTTGATCTAGTGCCATGTATATAAAATGCGGAAAAAATATTAACATGTGTGCAATATAAATGAGCAAATGCAAAAAATGTATTAAAGCTATTGCTAATGCAGAATCATCCTAATACAAATGCTTCCTTAGAACAATTCGACATTGCACAACCCTGAAACATTTTTGTGCACATGGGTAATTGAAATACTTGCACACATGAAAGTGTTACTGAGTGGCAAAGATGATTTTCCATGATATGCCAAATGTGATGTTAAGACATCTGTAAGAGTTAGTTACAGATGTTTTACTTTAGTTATTCTATTCTATGATAAGTCTCTGAGTATATTTATTTTCTGGTTAGCTTTATCACCTTCTCACAAATCTCTGCAAAAGGGACAGAAAATAAACTATAGTATCAATTCATGGTCTGGTGTTAAACAAGCGTTTGCAAAGCCAACAGCTCTCACTTTTTGTAACAAGCACATCTTCCAGGCCCTGAAAAGCCGCAATAGGCACTTTGCCAATGCATGCTCCATAACCTTAGACGTTATTAGAGTTTGTAGGCTGCATTCCTTCGACTGTTACTAGAGGTCCCTTGAGTCTCACATGAAGCAGGGTGACATTACTAGCGGTCACACACACTTCTACCACAGCCCCTCTATCCAGGCCTCCACCCAGGTTATCAGAAAAGTATGAACAAAACAGTTTATGTCTTTATATAGCAGGGCAGATTTCTCTCTTCAACACCCACAGCTTTGCAATTTTGTTAACAGGCTTGTGTAATGCAATGTTCACTTTTGAATGTTCAAAACTTTCAGGGTGCCCAATCAGAAAACCACCAACTTTAGACACAAAGAGGAATATTTACTAGAAACTAGAGTAGCACATTGTTACGCCAAAATTGGTATCGCTGCGCTCCGTCAGTTTCAAAATGCAGGGATGCACTGTATTTACAAGAATGTGGCGCACCCCTGCATTTCCCCTTCTGCTGGTGCTAAAGAAGCTGCTTAGCGCCAGCGTAGGCACCCTTGCACCATGTTGCAACGGTGCCTGTGCTGCAGGGAGGATTGGTTATTTGCAGGAAGGCAAATCTTCCTGCACAGAAACAATCTTTGCAGGCGATTTGCTGTTTCTATATGTGCTGCAGAATGCAGCACACATGGAAAGAGCAAAATACGAGGTGAAATGAAACATTTCTCCTCGTATCACCTGCTTAAGATTAGGTATACCCTGGTGATATTTTTGGCGATGTTCCATACCTTGTAAACATGGGGCAGCGTCAAAAAGCAATGGGTGTTGCGGTGGAACGCCCACTGCAACACCAATTGCATGTCCCATTCACGCTAAGTGCTGCCTGAATAGGAGCATTTTTAAAAGGCGGCGTTATGCCATGCTTAGTGGCTTAACTCCGCCTTGTAAATAAGGCGAAGGACTTAACGCCACCAGAACATTGGAAAAAGTGACGTTCTGGTGGCGTTAACTCCTTGTACATATACCCCAAAATCTGTACTGCCAAATACTGCCCAGTGGCACCTCAGAGGGAACAGCATACAAGCCTGAAGCACCAGCTCCTATGCTGTTAGTGAGATGTGTTATGGGTGAGCAGGGCAGTAGCCATCTTATGATTGGCAGGACGTGTTTGCATCTTGTCAAACAGAAATATGTTACCAGGCCCTTTTTTCACAGTCTAACTGCAGTGCAATCTTTAACAGTGCCTCAGTGCTGCTGATGCTACAAGCCAGCGCCATATGAAACATACGTGTTTGTGCGTGTGCCCCTTTTATATGTGACATCAACAATATGGCATAGTCTGATCCACAACACGACGAACAGCCCATCAAGCCAATTCAAGATGAGAGCTAACCCTTGCAAGCAAATGGCTGGAGAGGATGACCCAAGAATCATTTCTGAATAGTTTATGTAGAATGGTGTGTGTTGCTGTGTGGTATGGTATGGTAGTGGAGTCAAGAGGTCTTGCCAGACAGCTACGGCTGTCTGTCGCGAGATCTGAGAAAGAGGAGATCTCTGAGAAACAATATTCTAACCCAATCAATCTAGAACACTCTTATTCACACTTTCACAATAAATTATGCCTCTCCCATATAGTGTATAATATCCATGTATACAAATCTGTCTCACCATTGTATATTTTCTTTTTTATGATGCTTCACTCTGTTTTCAGGCAGCACTGGACACGATCAATTTACCCACGACCGCGGAGCCATGACATCACAAAGACCTGACCTAGGTATCAATTAATAGACCTACTCAATCACCACTTTTAAGCTGAAGTCTTTCATTGTAGCCATTGGTATTTTGTTATGTATATGATCTCAATGCCCCTGTGAGTAGAAGCTATGTAGCCTTGCAATTTGAGCTTTTTAAGCAAAGTAAATATGGACATAAATAGCATCTCCAATATGCATACAAAATGAGAGTTCAAAGTGTTACTTCTGTTGAGTCTTCAAAGGACATATTAAACATAATTTAAATTAAATAATCTTGGTACATATTGGCTAGAGTTTTTTCTCTCTGAAGAGAGGTTATGGACAGTTGTAACAACGAGAATTACTAGTGTTGATTCTAATGCCTCTAGGTGGTAGCTGCACTGCCCTTAATGGAGCATGTTTGCTTTAACTTTTTTTTTAGGTTTCTATAAAGATTATGCAGCTGAATTAAAGAGACTGTAACAGATCAATTTTATTTATTGCTTCAGCACATTACTGACACTCCTTTTTTAATTTTTTTTAAATAAAACACGTTTTGCTAATAAAATACATATGTCCTTGTCTAAAATAAGTAGGGCGTTTCTGGTATTGTTTGACAAGTGCTTTAGGATTCTTGGCATCTACTCTGATTGCTTTGAAGTTAGACCTTTTCTAACTGGATAGAACTTGCCAGCACAAGGTCATCATCCATTTGAGGTTTCCTAAAATAAATAGATTAGACATTTGATAAAGTCCAGCTTTTGTAGCATTCGACTTAATGAGCTTGTTTGTATGATGTAGACACATACTTGATTGTCGATGGTTGCGGCAACATAGTCTGCGGGCGTTGGTGCCTGCAAAAATTGTTAGTTGAAAAGTGCTAGAGCCTTGACTGAAGTGCAGTTGCCCATGCTTTCCACTTGTCTAACCACTGCACCTCATGCCTGTTCAGGAAGCGAGAAGGTAGTCCAGTCTCTACACATATTCACACCAGGGCCACTCTGAAAAGGTTACCAAAACCACTGCCAGCTTTGTTCACATTTTGATGGTTGATATCGGGAAACGCTATTGGGGGTGCAACTAGTGGCAGAAATTGGTGCAGACCTTGCTTCAGGCTCAATTGCAGGACTGGCATTAGCAGCATTTTGCATGGGTTTAGGTTATACAGGAGCAGAGGAAGCTACTATGGACAAAGATTAGAGGTCACCACCGGTATCAGCTGGTACACCTGTACCCCCGTTTAGTGCTCTACTCGCTGCCTACTGCTGGACCTTATCTCAGGGTTCATGATGGCAGCTGCAATAGGAACAGAAAGTAAACAGTGCTTTAGATGTCCTTCTACTTTCAGCAGTTTTCACTTTAACCTTTTCTTAGTCACTAAACATCAATTATGAGGATGCTGATTGGCTAAGGAGGGAGCAAGTGGTCAACGTTTTGATGTTATCAGGTGCCAATGGGCAAGCAACATTATTTCACAAGCTCTGGTATTCTGGAGGATTTATGTTTTTGGGTGCAACATGTCAGCGCTGTCTGTGTGTTTCAGTCCTGGACATTCAGAAGGCTGGAGGTCAGCGTTGTCATCCATTGAAGAGCCGTGTCTAAGTGTAGGTCTTGCAGCAGCATGGGCACAGCAGGACATACCAAGGTGCACAGATAAAACCGTGTGAAGTCAGCGTCTGGGAATTAAAAACTGATGCCAAGCTTACTTGCCAAACCTTTGCCTCTCTCTAGTAACTTGGAATATTCCCAGGTTGAAGCTCTAAAGAAAGGAAAGCAAGCACTGAATCTCCAAGGTAGACAGGTTCTTTGTCGCTCCTCTTTTCCGACGTTGAAGGGGCATATTTCAAATCTACATTGGCCATAAGAAATGTGACTATATTAGACCATCTAAAGTAGGTACACGAAGTCCACTTTCATCATAGAGAGAGGGCTGCCTTGTGAGTGTAGCAAGGTTTGAGTGTGACATACATCTTAAGTGCATACTGTAAGGGAGGGCAGGTGTTTTTGTCCATCTCAGGTCTATAAATTTATTCCATCTGACCTGTTGAGAAGATAGGCTGAAGCGGTGAGGGGCAAAGAATTAGGAAGACTGGCTGAGGGAACTCGGAGCGATGAGACAAAGAGAAGAGTGGAAGCAGAGATGTATGGCGAGAGACAGGGAGGGGAGAGAAATCCTAAGGACAGACTTAACAGGAAGAGTAGCGATTTCTGGAAGAAGCAAATTCAGAGAGCCTAGACTGCTGAAGAGAGACAGAGAAGAAGAGTTAAAGAGAAAGTCAGGAATAGGGACTACTAAGGAGAGAGAACGGGGGAGATTAGAGAGTTCCTGAAGCGAAAGGGATGTGATGAGCTGGGACTACACAGGAGAGATGGCAAGACTAATGTAGAGCCTGCTGAAAGGAGACACCGAGTGAGAGCAGACTGCTAGAGCAAATGGGAACATTGTTCAAAAGGCAATGAAGGTAACCAACGGCTGAGTGTGTGAGTGACTGAGAGAAAGATGGAATTAGAGAGATCATGTAATGTATAGAAAAGGCAGAGAGAGGGTCTAGGGACTGATGAAGTGAAATCAAAGAGGGTGACTACTGAGGAAAGCCATATTGGGAATAAATATAATTGGCAAAGCCAATAGGCCTAGCCTATGTGAGAGCTGTTGGCTTTGCCAATGTCTTTCAGCCATGTTATACAGCAGTGTGGCTGCTGTTCAGCATGGCTTAAAGTTAGTGGTGTGGCGTTGAGGAGAGTGGCGTGGAGTGAAGTGGTTTAGAGTGGAATGGTGTACAGTAGAGTGGTGTACAGTAGAGTGACATAGAGTAGAGTGATGTAGAGTGGTATAAAGTAGGGTGGCACAGAGTAGAATAGTGTAGAGTGGCATAGAGTAGAGTGGCATAGAATAGAATGACATAGAGTAAAGTGCTGTAGAATGCAGTGGTGTAGAGTAGAATGACGTAGAGTGCTGTAGAGTGGCAATGTGTAGAATAGAGTGGAATGGCGCAGACTGGAGTGGAGTGGCATGCAGTGAAGTGGAGTGGCGTCGAGCATAGTGGCATGGAGTGGCGTAGAGTGCAGTAGATTAGAGACTGGTAGAGTGGGTGCGGCATAGAGAGGCATTGTGTAGAGTAGCATAGAGTAGAGTGGCATAGAGTGAAGTACCGTAGAGTAGAGTGGCATAAAGTAGTACAGTTGTGAGTTTAAGTAACTAAAGTATGAATAGAGATGGCAGATAGGGTGAAAGCAACCTAAGAAGTCGTATTACTGTGTTTAAAGTAGGAAAGCTCATTGCACATCTAGAAATAATACTGAAACACTTACAAATTTGAAAGAAATTTTGTATCAGAAAAAGATGAGGAAGAACAAAGACTAGGAAGAACACATGTACTTGGTCCATGCTCCAGGGAGGAGCTAACAGACAAAAGGAAGGGAAGCCTAAGTGAGCTAAGCAATCAAAAGATTGCAAATGAGAGTGACAATGAAAACAACTAATGGTATGCAGTGGATGAGTTGAGAGCCCACTGAATTGTGAACAATACGTCTTGGATCACAGCGCATGCTCTGTGCAGGCAAGACCTAAAAAGGGCTGTTAAAGATAAAGGGCAGAGTTTGGTGGGGACTTCTGTGGAGAGACTACAGGACAAGCAGAGAGAAGAGTAGAGATAAAGAGGGGAATTCAGTGACACCTTAGCTGAGAGAGGAAGGGGAGAGCTGCTACTGCTGATGGATGCAAAGAGCAGGAAGTCGAGAGAGGAGACATACATGACAGAGTAGATATACAGAAGAGGGGTGGCATTGACCGCTGTTGAGAGGCAGAGAAAGGTAAGTGCAGAAGGCTGTAGAGAAAGCAGTGCTTTAAGTGGGTGGAAAAGATGGGGACGTTTCTAAAAGAGGTATGGCCTAAGAAGGGTAACTAAGGTCCCTTGACTAGAGACATTGTCTATGTAATGTAATGAAGTGTCTAACCCAAAACTAACCTCCGGAGGATTTCAAGACAGTGGCTTGTTAAAATGCAACAAATACAAGTTAAATCATCTCATATTCAGTAGGAAGTGGGTTAAGTTCTGAGTCACAGACCACACCGCAAATATATTTCCAAGTAGCTTTATTTGGAAGTATGTTACAACAGACACCAACCCACACTGGCAGCTCCAAGAGAGCGATTAACTGACAATATTCAAACCCCAACACATAGTTGGTGTACAGAGCTTTATGCTCACCAATGACATAGGTAAGATTCCAATGACCTAGGTAGTCAGTGACATAGGAAGTGTTCCAACAATAGAATAGTAAAACAACCTGAGCCCTAACACATCTTCCCCCATATAATATTTATAGAAAAACCAATCACAAGGTAGAATGGTTGAACAGAAAACAATATGTAGAGAAAAAGGAAAAGAAAGGATACCCAACGACAAAAGAAAAATAGCACAGATAATACAATGTTACTGAGAACATAGTATATCCAGTCACATAATCATTGTGGCAAACAGTTTTGTCTCGCTCTTTTGGCAGAGCACTCATAAACTTTATCCAGATTAATAACTGAATCATTTGTTACCGAAGAAGTCCTAAAACAAAGCTGTCCTGCACCTGCAGTTTTTATAGCACTTCATTCTATGCCTCTGGCATTTCTAAACGAATAGCAGATGTTAATAATCTTTCACATAATGACACTTATTTGCCGAATTCAGAAGGATGGAAAGCTGAGACAACCCTACCAGAGATTTAAACTTTTGACCTGTAGACTAGGCAGGATTCAGCTGTGAGCCTATCCAAGCCAAGCAGCCATCTGTCTTTAGGCTTCTATTGACAGTGGTTTACACACAGACCTACTGTGATGCGAGTATGTGCCATTGACGACAAAGAAGGACTGTAACATGTTAAACTCCTCAAAAGGGGCTATGTGGGCCCTTCCGGGTGATGTGGAACGGAGGTCTGCCCACAAGCCAGCTAATGGATGTGTTTTTCTGAGTTGACTGTACCCACAGTTGAATCCTGTCATTCATATCGTCTCCTATACCAAGCCCCAACCACAGCTTTGTTGGTACGACCCACCACCCTTTAATTCATGGTCCCGGGGTCTGCAAACCCTCGACAAGAAGCAGGACCATGGACCACGAACGAGTTCAAAAATGTAGCTGGCAAAACTGGGGGTGCCTATGCACATACTATGTAAAGAACTGTGTAAAAGATGATTTGTTGGATCCATAATACACGCATCAGAACGTATACGGAATGAGGGTTTCCTCACAATAATCAGACTTCAAGCATAAGAGTTTAAACGCTATTTTGGTAGCGCTCGTGCTCTGCACAGGTTCCATTTCGATTATTGAAGATAGATTTGAAACACTTACAATTCAGTGCATAAAATGGAAAAATAGAAGTGCAGGTACCGTATAGCAGAGTACCTGCTTGTTTCTGAAAAGTGCGGGTACTCTCCAATTTAAAGTATCTCACCTCTGCTAAGAAGTGCAGGTACTCTCCCCCACAAAATAGAAGTGCAGATTCTCAGTTAGTACCTGAAAGTACTAGCCCATTTGAAGCACCGAATGCGATAATATTTGTATAATGTGCTCGAAGCCGGCATGATGGCTCCAGTGCTTAATTTGAGCCGGAGGTTTCCGGTGCTCAACACCGGCACTTAATTGTGAGTTGCAGTAAAATCTGTTGTGATCGGGTGGTTATAACAATAGCACAAATCCTCAGGCAACTGCTACTTTTACATCAAACACTCAATTATCTATAATGAAAGGGCTCTAAACCGCATAAATATAGAGAAATATCAAAAATATTTTATTTGTGAATCTTTAAGTCGACATGACATCATATGTACATAAATATAAATTAGACATTCATCCTAAACATAAAATCCATCCTTTCGTGCTTCTCATTGGCCACAGGCATCCACAACTTCTCACATCGGTCATACATACAAAGATCTATACATCATCATTATTTGTATTCATTCCATATCTTATGATTTTGTATGTATACAGATTATTGTAAACAAATTAAATGACTTGAGGAAAAAAAATGTATATACTTTTTTATGTGATTTCTAAATATAATTCCAGGGCAATGTTAAAACATCACACAAATTCCAATGGCATAAGTTCACTTAAAGTTGGTAAATATCCAGTGGCTAGAATTCTGAATACATTTGAATTCTATCTACGTGCGTTTCGGCAAGACTGCCTTCCTCAGGAGAGCCACATTTTGGTATGGATATTACCTGGTTCTTGCTCATAGGAATATTTGCATGTAATCAGTGCAGCAAGGCTGAAAAGAAAATATGGAATACAAATCCTTAATGGATACTCCTGGTACGTCCCCGTTGTCTGTCAGTGGTGAGTAGCTCTGTGATTACACTGTCGCGGCTCAGGAGGAAGAGCGGAAGGGGGGGCTATTTCCTGCCCTCTCCGTGATTTGAGTGTGCAGTGTGGCATTGCGTAATGTCATTGCTATCTTTGGCCTAGTAAAAAACACTCCAGCTGTAGTAGGGCCCTGGCTTCACCTCCTGGTGCAGGGCGGCCGGTGCTTTATGGCAGGCATGGAGGGAGGGATGGTCTTGGCTGCAGCTCGGGCCTCGTACTGTGCCCCTGCTATTACTAGTGAGTGAGAGGCACAGGTGGTGGTATTTGGTATTGGTGGTGGTAGTATTGGTATTGGTGGTGAACTAAACACACACAAACACACTGAAGGTGACTCCTAGACTGTGCTGCACAAACCAGAGACCAGCAACAAATATCTCAGGTGCCGAACACGTAAAAAAAAGGGCAGCGCCTGACATGGAGGCTCGCTCCCCAACTATGCACAGGCACAGCCCCAATTTGTGAGAGCTGAGTGAGGCGAGTGGCCGGGCTCACGTTACACAGTGCATGTCAAACTTACTTTCCACTGACATTTTATGGGCTCGCAGCAATGACCCTATGCTTTAGACTCAATCTGAAATTCTGATCCTTCATTTCTTCTCATGAGCCACCAAAGCACAAAATGAGCAGATATAATGTAAGCTGCAATGTGAACTTTGCAGTCTCTTACCTATCCTCGTTGATTTAACAGGGGTCTGCCAATCGCCCCCCACGTGAGGCACAACAGTGCCACTCTCATCACTTTTTAAGTGGTAGTGTGGTGCACTGGCCCATTCTCTGAAAACACTGTGTGCACTAGGAAAGGGTGGAACAGCTTAAAAATTGTTTCCAGGCGCTCCCTCTGGAAAACCGCTAGGCCGCCCAGACTACTAAACTTTCCCATCCTGCTGCCAACTCTGCCCGGAGTTGTGCCTCAGTTTCACGCACCGTGGGGGCTTCTAGGCGCCCCTGCCTCTCCTCGCTTACCCCAGGACATCAGCAGAGAGCGTGTGTCCCGGGGCTCCGCTGCCCTCCCCGAAGCTATCTGCCGGCCTTCTCCCTGACCCGCTCCCCGGGCATCGCCATGTTGTGGTCCCCCCAGCTCTCCCGGACTCACCTTGGCGATGGCCTTCCTGAAGTGGATCACCGCCTGCTGAATAAGGCTGGAGACCTGTAGGTTGCCATCCCCGCAGGCACCATCACCGGGTCCTCTCGAAGCACACGGTCACTTTCATGCTGTTGCTGGCCGGCGCCGCTCCCCGGAGCAGCGCGGGGCCGCCTCCAGACACGGCTCACCAGGGCACGCACCCTGGGCACCGGCATGCACAGCCAGCCCAAGCCCCCAGCCGGAGCAAGGGAAAGAAAACAAGAGAGATTCAGGTGAAGTGTTGCAGCAGCGCGGCCCGATCCCTCCCGCATGCAGCCGCGACTCCTGCCGGCCTCCAGAGGCTACAGCCCCGGCTCCATGTCCAGGAAAGAGCGGCGAGGTCAGGCCTGCGCCATGCTCCGGCTCCGATGGTGCTACTGCCCGGACTTCTCCACCAGCCACCACCTGTTCAGCTTCTGCTGCCCGGGCACACAGGGGAACACCAGCCGTGGAAGGCAGCCGAGCCAAGGAAAATAAATATTTAATTCTAGAGGATCACTGACAAAATATCGAAGGTCAAAAATCGACCTACAAAAATATCGGAGCAAGAATATCGATAGTCAACAATATCGATATCCTATGTACAACATTGTAAGTACAAAAATATCGAGAAAAAAATATCGATGTCAAAAATATCGTTATCAAAATATCGGGTTTTTTTTGTTAAAAAAATATGTAAAATAAACTAAATAATACTTATAAATAAAATAAACATAGTTAAAAATATTTTATAATGTTTAAAATGAATAAGTGACAGTGGTGGTGAGATGCACACCTATTTTCTTTGCTCCATTACAATTTTATGCTCTATGTTATACTTTCATTCTTTTATCGGCGTGCATGCTTGCTCCACGCTCCGCCCAATTGCGTTGCAATCATACGAACCATATCGAAGGAACCAATTCAGGCTCCATTCAAGCAGCACAGCCGTTGTCAGCAAATGAATCCAATGAATCAAATTTGTATTCAACTCTTCAATTAATCCATTTTTTACTCCGTTATTTTCTTCTGTATTTATCCATAGTTTTCTTCAATTCATTTTACTCATTGTTTTATTCATTAACGTTTTTCACACAAACACAGGAGACTCAAAATGTTTCTGTGTCACGGTTTATTTAAAAACCCAATGCATTTCGGGACAGCCCTTCATCAGGGGTATCTAGAAAAATATATATAAATAACCGTCAATTTAATGAAACATATATAATGTAATACGCAGATTACAGACAGACTAAAAATATCCTTTTAAATTCGGATTAATTAAACTGTAAGACACTGTTCCATTTTATACCACCTATTTTACAGTCATTATTTAAAGCACCCACCCTAATCTAACCTCCTCATTAACCCCTCATTACGTGTGCGTACGGTCTAACCCTCCAATACTGTTAAATGTCCTCATTCTTATCATTAAAACCTTTTATCTCTGTTCCAACTATGACATTAAAGTTCTAAAGTACCCGCATAACCCTATCCTAGCCACTGAAAACTGATCATCACTGCTCCTGTGAAACGCTAAGGCTCTACTCTACGCTTACCGTGACACGTGCTCGTAAAATTCTTGGGAACATTACTCGATGTCATTTCTTATCAGGATTTAGCCATGCCATCACTCGATTCATCAATAGTCTGCCCCCGCACGACTTTCATTATCGGTGTTATCTGTTGTACACCATTCCCAGTCTTCTCTCGCATTTAACACCCTTACCTCCCCCCAGGTGATCTGTCACGTGCCATGATGCTCCACCTAAACTGTGGACCAGACTTTATCTGTTTCACACAAAACCTACGTTTCAACTATTCCTCTCATAGCAGTGCATTTACTGCGATGTAAGCCGGATTTTAACTGTTGCGCACTGGCACTCGCTCCAGCTCCTCTGCTCATCGTACTCAGTTTCCCAAAATGCCCTAAAACTTACCACACCTGACTCTGGTAAAGCGCACACCATTGAAGTTCCAATCACTAAACATGCATAACTCCTAACCAGTTAATGACGCAATGAGGTTTAAATATAAATTCACGACTTCACATAAAAACCGTGTAATTCCGAATCAACTGCATTAATCTTCAATAAATACGTCCAAAAAGTCCGAAACATGATCTGTTGTGTAATATGTGGTTCTGGTCCTCCATGACGAGGAAACATAACTCCTGTGTAATCCGAAAGATTAACCTTTTGTCTATGTCCTGCTTTTGTCACTTGTCAATTCTCCACTTTTATCCTGGGTGCAATCTCGCCGATTTTGGGCAGAAGGTTCATTCATATAAGAGACAGTGGTGGTGAGATGCACACCTATTTTCTTTGCTCCATTACAATTTTATGCTCTATGTTATACTTTCATTCTTTTATCGGCGTGCATGCTTGCTCCACGCTCCGCCCAATTGCGTTGCAATCATACGAACCATATCGAAGGAACCAATTCAGACTCCATTCAAGCAGCACAGCCGTTGTCAGCAAATGAATCCAATGAATCAAATTTATATTCAACTCTTCAATTAATCAGTTATTTATATATATTTTTCTAGATACCCCTGATGAAGGGCTGTCCCGAAATGCATTGGGTTTTTAAATAAACCGTGACACGGAATCATTTTGAGTCTCCTGTGTTTGTGTGAAAACGTTAATGAATAAAACAATGAGTAAAATGAATTGAAGAAAACTATGGATAAATACAGAAGAAAATAACGGAGTAAAAATGGATTAATTGAAGAGTTGAATATAAATTTGATTCATTGGATTCATTTGCTGACAACGGCTGTGCTGCTTGAATGGAGTCTGAATTGGTTCCTTCGATATGGTTAAAATGAATAAGTAACATATATAATTTAATAAAACATTAATTAAACATACATATAATATATAATATATATACTTACTTAATAATCAGTTTTAATAAATTATAAATTATTAAAAAATATTCTAAATTACAAATACATCTATACACATAAAACAATAACATAAATAAAAATTAAATAATTATGTATAACAAATTAAAAAATTAAATTTACTTTTAATATTTTTAAAATTAATTATATACTACATTAACTAAAATAATACAAAAAATATTAAATAGCGGAGGGAATAAAACTACTATTGCAACTCCCAAAAAACAACAGTAAGAAAAATGTTGGATAGCGTAGAGGTAAAAATTACTATTCCCACTCTAGAGAGTGCAACAGTAGAGAAAGTATTGGATAGCGTAGGGGTAAAAATTACTATTCCCACTCCAGGTAGTGCAACAGTAGGGAAAACGTTGGATAGCGAGAGGGTAAAAATTAATATTCCCACTCCAGTGAGTGCAACCGTAGGGAAAGCGTTGGATAGCGTAAGGGTAAAAATTACTATTCCCACTCCAGTGAGTGCAACAGTAGGGAAAGTGTTGGATAGCGTAGGGGTAAAAATTACTATACCCACTCCAGGGAGTGCAACAGTAGGGAAAGCGTTGGATAGCGGGAGGGTAAAAATGAATATTCCCACTCCAGTGAGTGCAACAGTAGGGAAAGTGTTGGATAGCGTAGGGGTAAAAATTACTATTCCAACTCCAGAGAGTGCAACAGTAGGGAAAGTGTTGGATAGCGTAGAGGTAGAAATTACTATTCCCACTCCAGGGAGTGCAACAGTAGGGAAAGCGTTGGATAGCGTAGGGGTAGAAATTACTATTCCCACTCCAGGGAGTGCAACAGTAGGGAAAGCGTTGGATAGCGTGAGGGTAAAAATTACTATTCCCACTCCAGTGAGTGCAACAGTAGGGAAAGTGTTGGATAGCGTAGGGGTAAAAATTACTATTCCAACTCCAGAGAGTGCAACAGTAGGGAAAGTGTTTGATAGCGTAGGGGTAAAAATTACTATTCCAACTCCAGAGAGTGCAACAGTAGGGAAAGTGTTGGATAGCGTAGAAGTTACAAATAACATACTTATAAATAAAATAATTTTTTTAAATAATTAATGAATTATTAAATAACTCTAAACTATTTACCAATACCAATAAATAATTATTAAAAACATAATTACCAATAGATAATTTATTAACAATAAATTAATAATAAATACCAATAAATAATAATTAATAAATATTAATTACTAAATAATAAATATTGGACAATAAAATATTTTTAATAACAAAAAACATATACATTATTAAAACTTAATTACCAATTAACTAATATTGAACAATTAAATGCTTTTTTATACCAATAATAATAATAATTAAACATTAATTATCAATTAATAATTACTTCTTAATATATTAATTAAATTTATTGATAAATAATATTTAATATTTAATTACCAATTAATGATAAAACAACAATAAATTAATTTTTAGAACCAAAAAGGTCTAATTAAAAAAATTAATAATTAATGTCCAATAAATTAATTATCAATACCCACAAATAAATTTAATAATTACTTAATTAGATTTCAATTACTTCCAAAAGTATTCCCCTATAAACGCACAACACACTCCAATAATAAAATAATACACTTAACATAATGATCAATTAATCAATTAATAAAAATTAATTACCAATTATTAATTAATTAACAATAATATAATTATCAATACCAATTAATTAAAATAAATTATAACTTAATTACAATTAAATTACTTCCCACCCTATTCCCCTATAAACCCACAACCCGCTACAGAACTTAAAAGCAAAAAATAATTAAAATGTATTTATAATTCCTAAAAATTAATAATTAATTTAGTATAATTAAATTACTTCCCACCCTATTCCCCTATAAACCCACAACCCGCTACGGTACAAAAAAAAAAAGTAACTTAAAAAAACATTATTAACATATAAAAATTGTATACATATATTTTTAGACAAGTAGAACACTTAACAAAACACATATAACACATACATATTAAAAACATAACAAAATACATATCAATAATACAAATATCGATATTAGTAACATCGATATTAGTAACATCGATATATTTGATTTCGATATTACTAACTTCGATATTACTTACATCGATATAAAAAATCGATATTACTTACCTTAGGTCGATATTCTGTCCATCGATATTCTTAACATCGATATTCTGTCCCTTCGATATTGTGACTCCGATATTAGTGTATGTCGATATTTTATTTTTGATATTTTGACTGCTCACCAATCCTACACAGGCTCCAGCAGCAGCACACAGGGGGAAGCCGCTAGACCGGTCTGTCTCCCCTCCATGGACGCTCGGAGCATTGCTGCTGCCTGCTCGCCGGAGACACTTTCAAGTTTCACTCTTTCCCAGGTAGCCTCCTCACGTCACTATTTTTCACCCCAGGGACACGTTTCCCCCTATAAAAAAAATATTTGCAATGCCATAGGTCTCGCATTTAAATGCGAGACCTATGGCAATGCAAACAAGCGGCTGCCATTGTCCCGGCTCAATAAAGAAAAAGTACACGTACCGTGTAACAACCAAGTAAAGGGGCCAGTTGCCATGGGAGGATACAAATGACGACATGGCTGTACTAAGGAGGGACTAACAAGCCTATTAAGGAATCAAACGCCAGCATTTACGAAGGACAAATACACAAGCCAATGAAAAATATGGGCGGGGCTTCTCCTCCGTACTCTACCTCCAACAGATCGCCAGAGCAATGCTTGTGCGCTGGCTCAGGCTCGAACTAAAAAAGGGGGCCTGTCTCTGTGACTCAATCCCTAGATGGGTAATGGAACACGGTCCTCCCTTTAAGTAGCCAATCAATTCTCTGGAAAATTTCAACCCTCTAATGATAGTGAATTCATGTCAATTGGCAATATATTGTGCGGATTAATAATCATGAAAACAAAGCCCTGTATATTACAATATTGCCTGCAAGATGTCCTGTAGGTGTTCCGCTATTAGAACGGGCATTAGCACGAGACAGCATGCGCCTCCGCCTACTGAATGACTGTAAAAGAACTTTTGAGGATGTTGCAGCCACCGGGAGAATGGAGGAATGCGCTCACCTACGTTTTATGGGTGGCGCATTTGCTAGAGGCAGACTCTCCGAGTGGCCTTGTTGTGTTTTGAACTTGGAGAACAACATTATTAGGTCTTGCCTATGCAGCCCTTGCACTGTATCTTCAAGACATGCTGTATTCAGGTATGGACTTGAAGATCCACCCATTTTCTGCCCATCTTTTCAATTGGCTCCTGTTACTGTCTTTTGTAAATGGTTGTTTTTGATTTGTGAATAGGCTTAGTAGTCCCTTCTTAGTACCTCCTTTTCTTCTTTTGTAACCTCTCATGAGGACTGGCCCTCTTATGTGTGTTGTTACTCGGTGTGTTTTATGTACAGTCTGTGAGCACTATTTTGTTAAATGACTCTCTCCTATTGCACGCACAACATGCTTTCCTGCAACCGCTTGTGTTTTTTAAGCAGCGCATCCGCGCTTTATCTTATGTTATGTTTTTTGCTTCAAGAATGGCGGCCGCGCCATTAACGCTGCTCATGCCATAATATATATTTTTTAAAGCACCGTGGTTTTAAGACACACTTCGGGGCCGATTCCGATTCGGGCCGGAAATCTCTCCGACCGAACCGGACCCGGAGAGATTTCCGACCGAATCGGACCCGTGCAGCCCGACCGAACGAGTACGATGCGTCCGTATGCAATCGTACTCGAGTCGGTCGGACTCCCATTGAAGTCAATGGGAGCCGGTCGTACAACGCGTACGCGGGCTCCCATTGCCTCAATGGGTGCGAGGCGAACAAGGGCGCCCCCTACAGCGGGTACGGGGCGAAGCGACTCACGCCGTACACGCACAGGTAGGGGGGACCCATGGGTCCCCCCTGTGTGCGACTCGCGCGGCTACGCATACAGGGGGTCCGACACAGACCCCCAAAGTGCGGCTCCGACTGCTCTTTCGAGCCGGACGGCGCGTGTCGGTCGGACTGCTCGCGGCGCGCATTGTACTTACCCGGCCGGGGAACGTCTCCATTGCGCGGTGCGAAGTCGTGTCCGAGCGAGTCGGTCGGTGCGGTTCGACCCGGAACGAGTCGGTCGGCGATTTCGCATCGTACTCGCTCGTCCGGACGCGCGTACGAATCGGTCGGGAAATAGGGCTCCGAATCGGATCCGGTTAAGCCGAATCCGATTCGGAGCTCTACCGGCCGAGATCGGAATCGGCCCCTGAATGTTCTTTTTTCAAATGCGAGGCATGCTTCAGGTTCGAGAATGGTGGCCGCACATTTCTTTTGTTATGCGCGGCTCGCCCAAATCAATCAACACACAGTCAACAATGGCGCCCGCGGCTCGCAGCCCCTCATCCCCATCCCGCTCCCGGGTGCCGCACTTTAGGTTTCAGCACGGCACCCACTTTTATATTAAAAACACTGGTGCCGTGCTTTATCTTGCAGCCCTCTTTTCACCTTTTTATATTACCAACACGGGCCCCATGCATTATTTTTTAGCAGGCACCCGCTTTTACAATTGTTTTTTTTTAATCAGTATGAATTAGCATTTTTTTACATGCTGCACTAAGTTTCAACAATGGGGGTCGCCCGCGCGGCTCGCCCATCTCTATTTCAACATCTTTCTATGCATGTGCCTTTCTTTTTTTCTGTCTGCCTCACACAACTTGATTCGTTTCCTTCACTCCTGCAAACAAAAAAACATAAATAAAAAACATTATCATTTACATTGCCAATAGGTCTAACTTTCATATATGCGAGACCTATTGCATTGCAAATGCTTGTATTACTTGCTTATGCTTTAAGTGTGCCGACTCTCTCAACCCTCCGACAACGCGCTGCATCGCATTTGGCGATGCAGCACGCGCAACGAAATTCGTTTTTTTTTTGTTTTTGTTTACTTACCTCAATGCGGCCGAAATCCATAGTTTACTACCCCCCACCCTGACCCTCCCCCACCCCGCGTCACCGCCCGGCAGCACTCCCACCACGGGTCGCTACTCCTGCTAGCCCGCCCCCACCACCACTCGGAGATCACTTCTTTATAACGTGACATAGGCATTGTGTTCTGGATGTTCCTAGTGCAGAATCTGATCGCTATTGGGGTGGGGCAGGTCAGTGTCACAAAAATCAAACCTCAACAGGAAGCGCTTACAGAAATAAAGAAAGCAGGTGCCCGAGTTGAAGCTCCACTTCTATAATGTATTAATCAGCCTAACGTTGTCCGCATGGCAAGGCTAAGCAAGTATGTTTTCTCCGCATTGCCACTGTGAAACGTTAGCTGTAACCCTTGATGGGTGTGTATGCATTGTTGCTTTTCTCAAACGGAAAACCTCAGGTAGTGTGTGTGATGAGGAGGGTCTTTCTTGTTATCTGTTAAGCCGGGCAGCTGGGAGGAGGAGTGAGCACGGACATGTTCTGTTGTTATTTTTTTTTAACAGTAAGATCACTGCCTGGCCTCACACGCTCCAGGGACCACATGATGTCTATTAACAACCTGATCCATATGGGGGCTTTGTCAATATGGGTGTTATGGCTAGCTCTTTGTGCCACTGTGCATGCTCCAAGGGGAAGAGACCTCACCAAGCTGGCTTCTCGGTTCACACCAGAAAGAGTTATTATTCAGAGCTACGTTACTTTGCAATTGATGCTAATCAACCCTTCAATCAGCTGCTGAACCTGCGGCCTTGCTTTGCAATGCATTTGCAATGCAATAGGTCTCGCATTACTGAAAGTTTCAGCTGTTGGCGTTGTATTATTATTTGCAATGCCAATAGCTCAAGCTTTCAGTAATGCAAGACCTATTGCATTGCAAATGCTTGTTTTTACATAGGCAGAAGAACACTGAAAAATAAAACTGTAAGTAGCAATGGCAGATACAACCTGCACATCCTATTCAAGCAACAGTCTAACTTGTATTCACATTCTTATCACAAAACTAAAGCCCAGTTTCAACTCTGTCTTTATGATTTCATAGCCTTTGTAAAACACTTGCATATCTCGTGCAGCTGGATTCAGTCTATCAATAAAAACTTCACACCCACTCAAGTAGCCTTCTGCCGCCGACACCCCTGTCTCATTTATAAGGCACTGCGCCCATTCACCCTCACTGTGTAAATAGAGGAGATCATGGAGTCCTCCGTTCCCAAATATTTGGACAAGGAAAGTGGCCTTGCACCATTTCAAGCAAGCACTTCATAATCCCGAAGAGCAGCATGCACTTCATCTGAGCCTTATCTCTGAGGTCTGTCTGTCCTGCAGCCTCTGCCCCGATTGCTCAAAGAATCACACGCCTAAGCAGGGCACAAGTCCTAAAAAGCAGAAGTGGGGGACTAACCAAGTTAGGCAGTATGCAAGTGACATCATGGTGCATGACATCATGGTGCGTGACATCACAGCGTACCATCACGGCATAACAGGAAGTGACATCACAACCCATGACCTCACAGGAAGTGGCATCACAAGAAGTGACATCAGCTCTTAACACACCACACACATGTTTCGCAGGTCTATCCTGAATACATTTGAGCACATTATGAGATTTAACAAATGAGATTTTGCGTCTGGGTTGTGCCAAAAAATTGACGCAACCCTGATGCAAAATGTGGGCCTCAATTTGTATATATATATTTTGGGCAACAAGGAGAAACGTAGCAGTAAATTTATTCTGCTTAATTGGTTGCAAAGTCTGCATTTTAAAATATCTTATGGGGTTAGGGCACCTGCTGCAGAGCTCTTTGTGAGCCCAGTAAATCCTAGGGTTCAATAATAATGGTAAGATAACTTTGGAGGGTAACACATTTGCTGTAGATACCTGTGTTTTCTCTAGTCACAGTTCTGAATCAAAGTAGCGTGGAGGGCTAATGTGTCTCCTGCAAAGCACATCATCTAACATGCAGATGACAGATTTTTATTTTATGTAACTGGGTAAGTGAGTTACTGCTTTTAACACAGAGATCTTTTTGTTACTTGCAGTTCATAAATTGTAACAGAACAGGAAGCTATGAACGACATGTTACTCCTACACCTTGTAACCCTCACTATCTTATGTAACACATCTTGTACACTAATTTAAACATTTGTAAGATTTATTGTCAATGTATAATGTGTATGTGTGATGTAGGCACTCTGACACCCTGCATTGGGATGAGTAGCGCTATTAAAAAATTACAACAGGATAGTGGTATTTACTGGAACAGACCAACACATTTGACATTCTTACAGTGCATACATATCTCTTATATACAGGGTATAAGCATATAAGAAGCATGCCTCTCTAGTATTTGTGAAGTGATAACAACAAGCTATGTGCCTTTGTTTCCACTCCCTTGCATTTGCTTCTAGGTATGAGGCTCAGATAGTTCCCAGTCAGGATAGTGGAACAAAAGGAGGCCTGATGTCCCCTTAAATTTGGCCTTTGTTATGGGCCCAGCTGGAGTCTGAAATATGAAAGCCCCCTCACCTCCTGCATGTTGCTGCTCCTAACGAAAGCAGACAAGGTGCAGGTGCTGCTGAATGTGTCTTGGTATCTGAAGATGACACCCGGATAAGTTCAGCATATTTCAGAGGGGCCCACGTCTTGCAGGGTGGATGGTGTCCACCCCGTAAAAATAGTGGTTGGACACCGTGTACCCACGTGTACCCCTAACTTGTGTCCTGTGCCCAAAGAAACATTAAAGAGGTCAGCCTTCAAAAGCTATTTTTAGAATTGCCATATCTCTCAGTGCGTTCCCCACCCGCACCACATTTACACAAATCCATTAAAGCCCACAATCGTTACAGAGATGCTTTAAGGCATGAGCAAAGTGGTCAATCGTCCAGGGCCCCCACCTTCCAAGGGGGGCCTTGGGAAAGTGAGCATTTTCTTTATTTTACTTTTGTTTATTTCTCTATCTCAACGTTCAAGTTATGCTTCAATTTTGTTAGCCAGCATGGGGCTTGGATTAGCAGGAAATGGGTAATGCAATTCAAAGTTTTTTCAAACAGGGGTGTTGGGTTCAAAGGAAACAGTCGGGCAGCAAGGTAGATGATATGATGTAAATGTATTCAACACCAACGAACAGCACATGGTAAGCCATGGTGACTACTCCAGATCTCCACAGTAACTGCAGAGATCTGTAACCCTCACCAAGGAACACTGACACGAGTGTTCTACGAATGCATGGAACATAACACACATCTTCCCCCTTAACAAAACATAATTAAAAACATTCACTAAGTACCCCCCAGGACAACAAGGAACAAAATTAATAAGACAACAATGTTTAAACATCCCACAAAATACCCCCAGAAAAACAAGGAAAATACATAAAAATATAACAGTGTTTAAAGACATAATCAAGCAAATCCTAAACAACCTTATTTTAGGGCATAGTCTTGCAAATATTTGGGACAGTGAGTAGCCCTCCTGCATCTTTCCCTGAAGGAACTGACCAACTCCTCATTTTCCACAGGAAGAGCATTATGAGTATCGGCACTCCCTTCTTGAACAGTATGTGTGTTCTCACTTCCAGCCAGAAGAACACCAATCCCAACCCCATCTCCTCTTCCCTGACTAGGTAGCCCCGGTCTCAAGACTTGAACAGAATCCAGACTGTCAACTTCAAACTAATTTTCCAACCATCAGCACTTCGAATGCCACGTGTCCCCAACTAGTTCCCTTGTGGTGGCACCAGCAACTTCCCACAAGCCATTCATTTTTCTGACAATAGCAGCACTACTTTTACTCCACCACTTCCCATTCTCCACCAAAATTGCATGCTTAGACAATTTCACTACCTAGAAGCAGGAAAAAACTTTCTTTTTTATAACCACTAGGTCTCTCAATGTTCACCACATCCCCAACCTGAAATTGCAAATCCCTCACTCCGTTCAAAGCATCCCAACTTTCCATACTCCTTATCTGAACCTCTCTTACCTTACGACTCACTTCACTTAACTCTGGCAATCTCCCAGCAGCATCTGTTATGTCCAACGCCCAACTAGGAGACAATTTATACAAGGAATGTCTACCCCTTCATAGCACAAATATGGACACACCTGTAGAGGAATGTGGTGTGTTACGATAGCTCCACAACCTGTCTTAAACTGATTCCATAGCATTACTCCCAGAAGACATAGCAACTTGTATACTTCACTTCATCATCCTGTTCACCCTCACAACTACTCCATTACCTTGGGGACTATGCAACACCACCGACAAATGCTTGATACCGAATTAATTCAAGAACACTTGCATTGAATGGGATCTAAACTGTACCCCTTTATCAGTAAACATGCCCTTGGGAATCCCTTCCCTCCTGAACAGACTGGATAAAAACTCAATGTCTGAATATGTGTCTGGTTCCCTCACAAATTTGCACCCACCCAGTCAGAACAATAATCTACCAACACCAAAGTATACCTCATGCTAGCTGGTAAATCGTGCATCAGCCCTATAAAGTCCATACCAAACTTTCCCCAAGGTCCTTTGGGAAGTTCGACAGTCTTAAATACACGCAAGGACTTATCAGCCTCCTTACAACCAGTGCAATTTCCCAGAGTTAGCTCAGCCTCATTGTCCGTTCCAGGCCACCAATAATAACTCTGCACCCTCTTCTTGGTGCCCGTCATTCCCACATGGCCTTGGTGTGTCAACCTCAACTCAGCTGGGGGAATCAATAAATTTCCATGCAAAATCAATTCCCCTTCCACAGACAACTCATCCTTGACCTTGAAGTATGGCTTAAACACATCAATGCCTCTCCTATGGCCAGCCCTTGGCAATGTATTTCTGAAGGGCTACCTGACATGCATCACACAGTGTTATCAACCCACAGCAACCACAAAACCATCAACCTTTCCCAGAATGCATTCAACTTCATCTTCTTTTTAGTCCTTGTCATCACTACCCACAGAACACCTAGAAAGAAAATCAGCTCTGGAATTCCTTGCACCTGGAATATGTTTCACCTTAAAACTGAATTCGTACATTCTCGCCATCAATCCGGCCAACCTAGGACTGGTACGACATAAATTCTTCTTAGACAATAAATACACAAAAGGCTTATGATCAGTAAGGAGCAAAAACTTCCTTCCCCATAAATAGGTAGAGAAATGCTTGTTTGCCCAAACATACGTCAATGGTTTCGTCCTGCTGACGACAGACATCTGGACGCAAACGCTACTGTAAATTCTCGATCATCCACCAATTGGGTGAGAACTGCTCCTAGTCCTATGCTACTGGCATATACAGTCACACACGGTAGAACATTGTCCCTGAAAGCACTAATTTTGAGCCGATGGCAGCCGCAGGCACTCATTTTTGTCACTGGCACTTATTTTACCTCTTCAGACATTTCCCGAGAACAAGAGAGGGAAAACACACAAAGAGGAGAAAGAGGGAAAACCTGTGACAACTGGAGAAACGTATAATAGTGTCGGCCGCGGACTTCTGGGCGGAGTTTTGGGCACCAGTTCTCATTCTTTTACAAATTAAGTACTGCTTGCATGGCACCCTCCATTGCATTTGAGTGCTGCACCATCTTAGTTGAGGGGAAACCCTCTCAACTAATAATCATACAGTGTAAGTGAGAGTCTTCCTCTTTCTTACCACTGCATCTTTATGTTTTAATTGTTTGACCATACTATGTAAAGGAAAAACCTCAACAAGCCAACAGGAGTGCAGTACAGGTGCTCTTTTAATGAAGGAGACCAACTTATGCCCAATCAGATTCTGTACTCATGTTCACCAATATGTAGGTGGAGCCACAGCCCTTCATTGTAGCATTCCTGAAAGTGTTTTTTTCAAATAGATCACATTATGTCAGGCAACAGCTGCACTGTCAAATCAGACCTAAAAAAGAGAAATACAATTCTAAGATTCGCAATGTCGCTGCTTGCAATTGTAGATCTGCGCTGACAAAGCTGGGTGTGCTGCACTGCTGTTCTCTACAGACTGACCACTAGCATGGAGAAGAAGAAAGAGGACGAGTGGAGAACATAGAAAGTTAGATACAACATGCTTTGTTGTAACTGCAGAACCTTTTAAGGTGTAGATGTACCTCAGTGCACAGAAAGAGCGAATGTGGAATTGTTTTCAAGAGTTTCTGACCTAGAAACTTTAATGCTTAGTGTAGGTATTTATTTATAGTTACAAAAGAACTTTAAATAGGAGCTTATGAGACAAATCAGAAAAAGTAACAGCATTGTTATCCTCTGGGACGAGTTAGGAATTGTATGTGCTCTCTACTGCACAGGTTTGTGGTTTAGGCCTAATGGTCAATATATTTTTCAAAAGTGTGTTATTTTACATTTTTCATCTGATTCAGGTAACTGACAGATTGCCTAAACAGTAACAAATGCTGTGACATAGTCACTGGCCAAATTTGAAAACACTCACTATTAAAGTGACTTTTCTGAATTGGTGCTACTTAAAATATGAATTAGATTTAGGAAACGTGTGTACAGGCAATTATTAAAAAGCAGAATTTATAATATAATCATGAACAGAATATTGATTATTCATGCTTCAGGTTTTCATAAGACATTATGATTTGTATTAAATTCAGATTCTTTTTTTCCAAACTAGCAAGCAAATAATTGAAATAAAACATCTGTGCCTGTGTCTTCATTACTATCTTGAAATGTGATGGAAAGACTTCTTGATACCACTGTACACACCACATTTACACACACACACACACACACACACCCACAGAAACAACACACATCACTCTACCCTAAATTATTCAGAATGGAGTCTAGGGTCATCCCTCTTCAGTCATTGGCTTGCTCTGGTGGGCTCCCTTCATGATTTTGCTCTATGGTCAATTTGTCATATTGTGGCTTAGTCCAAGGCATATTGAGGATGTTTACACAAAAGAATAGTGGCCACAGCATACACAGAAATATGCACAAAATGATTAAAGTGCTAGAGTGAAGTGCCACCTTTACATGTCTCCACCCCTTGAAAAATGGAGGTGGACCCACATTTACAAGTATAGGTTACTACTACCAAAAAGAAACAGTAGTACGTCCAGCATCAACATGTCAACCACTGGTACTGCAACACCTTCCCACAGACAATAACAGATGTACAGGCTTAAAACCCAATAGTAAGTAGTGTTAAATTAAAATAAATGATTTAAATCGGTTAAAGAAATACATTAATATATTTTAATTTAAAAAATAAATCTGCCCTTCTGACCCTTGTCCACCACAAATCTTCAAGAACATTCTTTTAACTGCCTTTGCTGCCACACCATTCAGAACAATCATCAATAATTATTTAATAGCAGGAGTCTTTCCAGAAGACTTATATAAGGCTTACATATGTCCATTATTGAAGAAATCAAACCTGGACCCATATAACCCAAAGAACTACAGACCGATTACACATGGGCCTTTCCTGGGCAAACTGATAGAAAGAGCAGCATTCACCCAGATGTCACAATTCATTGAAGATAACTCCATACTTACCGACTTCCAAGCAGGATCCCGTCCAAGAAGAGGCACGAAATATGCCCTCATTGCCATCTGGGATGACCTTAAAAACACAGTAGACCAGAATGGGGTCGCTGCATTACTTCTCTTGGACCTTTTAGCTGCTCTCGACACAGTTCATCAAGACACTCTAGTCCAAAGACTCATTGAAACCGGCATAGAAAGGACTGCTCTCGCCTACCATACTCAAAACACAAATGTACAGCATATGCTTGTATATGTCAACATGTATAATTTGATTTTATGTATATATTTAGATATGTTCATTTCTTTGTGCAGATATATATACTACTTATGGTTTAAAAATGTATAGATAATCATAGGTTAAAGTAACGTCATAGTTAGGTGAATATGTCAGTGACAACATTAACGTTTTGAACTAAAAAAAGAAACACAGAAATTCACCAGTTATTGTTAGAAGAGCTAACTATAACTTGTGCCCCTGCCATCCACTGCTTATGACCTCGCATATTACATCACTCATGACATGCTCTATGGCTGCTGACATAATTGATGACATCATTAAATGAGTGTGTTAGTTTGATTTATAATTTACATAGGGGTGGGTACAAACCATATTACTTTTCTACCTAATTTTGTACAGCCTGTGTCCAGCTAATCGGTGTAAGTATTTACAAAACGCATGTGCTCCTCATGCACCATAAGTGTGTAGAGGTATTGAACACGTTATAAATCTTTGTACTGAAGAGTAAATCTGTGTGCAGGTGACACTTGACGGCTTGTGTTCATTATGTTCCAAACAAGTTTTTTGGTACTGCAGAAAAAAAGGTTTCCAGCAGGACAAAGATTCTATGTACTACATACTCATACTAAGGGCCTCATTTATGAAAAGTGTTGCATCGCTTCGGTAAAACAGCGATGCAACGCTTTTCAGTGCGCCCTACTTGCAACACCCTGGATGTGCCGTATTTACTGTACGGTGCTCCATGCTGCAAGGATTGACAGTTACGTCAAAAATCCTGACGTATCTGTCGGACCAAAATGGTGCATTGCTAGAGTGTGTCTGGAAACAGACGCAACTCCAGCAATGTGTCATTTCACATGGGGCAAGTCCCATGTGAAAAGGCCTTATGTATCTATATATTTATTACTTTATTCCTCAACAGCTCTCTCCAACTCACTACTCTATGCCTCATTCTATACCGCTTTCAATATATCCTTACTCCCACTCTCTGACTCATCCCAAACCTTATATTTTACTACCATGATCTTCCAGATTGCCCTTTCTAGATTCTTCCCTCCTCTATCTCTCTTTTGACTCACCCCAAACCTCATTTTACTACTATGATCTCCCAAATAACACCTTCTAGACTCTTCCCTCCTTTATCTCTCCTTTATCCTATACAATCCAACTAACAGACTCACATGTCCACCGCTCCAATTAACAACTTATATTTTCCTATACTGATCCACCACTAATCCACTTTGGGTTACGAAGTAGCGTGCTATTCACCGAAAAGTGCTACAACGCCTCATCAGGGTTAGTAAGCACTATAGAAATACAAATTCAATTACAGTTGCAATATTTATTATTTAATTGTAAAATATTTTAACAAGGTTTTTGGAATTTATGAATTAATGTAGCATTTGTTTTGTTAAAATATCATTAAATTACTTTTAATTTATTCTAAACATCACTTATAATAATTCTTAATGCATAATAAAATATATTTTTAACTTTAGATAGGAATTTATTTTTAAAGGTAAACTTCAGAAAAATGAATTTATTTTATTTAATTTAGTTAAAGATTTAACTCCAAATTAAAATTTCTGTGAAAATATTTTTACTTTGTTCTACATGTAAAATAAATATATATTTACATTAATATGTATCATAAAAATATTTGTATTAATTTATTGTAAAGTTTAATAAAACATTTGCAAATTCCCTATACATTCCAGAGCGAGATTTCCACCGTCTGTGGCTTTTCCCTATAGTAAATCATAAGGAAAAGTAAAAACCTTTATTAAAGCCAATAACATTTTAAAAATACTACAGCACTATATATTTATATTAGGTTAACTCTTTAATATAAATATATTGAATTAATTATAAAATATTTTTCTGAAGTTTAAATTGAAAAATACATTCTCACATAATGTAAACTCATTGCATGTTTTTATTTTGCATTAATATATATGAGTGACATGTAGCATTAATTAAAAGCAGGCTAATTATATTTTAATAAAAAATTATCTTACATTAAATTATAAGTCCAAAACAAGTTTTTAAAATATTTTATAATTAAATCATGTTGGTATCATATTTTCACACTTTTATATTTATATAAATTATATTTATTTAAATGTTTAACTATTTTAAATACTTTAATTTAACATTATTTCCTACAGGATTTTATTTTAAATCCCCACCTCCACTAATTTATATGGGATGGTGTTGCGGTACCAGTGGTTGGATGTTTTGTGCTGGACTTACTCCAGCTCTGAGCTTGAATAATTTGCTACTGTTTTGAGTCCCTTTTTGGCTGTAGTAACTTTAGAAGTGCATTTTGTTAATAACAATGGTCTTATGTTTTTTTGTGGGTGAGTGCATGTCCATCCCTAAATCTCCCTCTCTAGACCCCTTAACCTCTCCTTACTCCTCTCTAAACCCCTCACATTTAGTAGTAAGTATGCCCATTCTTATAGCCGTTCCCTCTGGTCACTCCCACATTTACTGCTAAGTAGTAAACTGACATGTGTGAAGAGGTTGAGGTGGGGATTTACACACCTAGGTTTGTGAGTAGCATTTTGTAGTACTATTGCAGTATTACTAACTACTATAAATTGCTGTTTTTGAATAGGCCTTAAGTCACTTGAATGGAGGTGGTGACTAGGCTTACTTCAGCACAGACCATCAGGATTGCCTTGAGCATTGGGTGCACTGCTGATTGGAAGAAAATGTGGGTCTTCTGAGGACACAGGAGCAGGAAAGATTAGGGAATTGATATTGTTGTGTCTATCGCTGCTCTCCTGCCTTCGCAACATCTATTTACTTACTGAAAGTGTTGTCCAGCCCAATGTGGGAGGCACATTCTCTGAATCACACACTTTAAAGATTTTGAACTTGAAAAAAACCTATCCAAACAGAACCTTCTTCTTTAATTAAACTGTCTTTTTGGCAATGTTTGTGACAGTTTCAGAGTTTTGCTCCCTAACTAAGCCCACTCAGACAAAGATTCAGAAAAGTTCTTCATTATGACAGGAGTCATCTTTCAATTACAAAGTTGTTTACTAACTTCCTGTACCCACTATGGTGTTTTCTGTTACAATTAACCTTACTTCTTACTTTGGTATTGGGATGTTCTTCACTGTAAAATGCTGAGTGTACATACAGTTGCATAAATATGAAAACAGCAAATAATAAAGTATTATTTGGGGGGGGGGGAGTTTTATATAGCGCAAACTCGACCAGAAGGTATCAGAGCGCTTTACATGAGCACAAGTTGCATTACAGATGGACACATTCATTTTTGTTAGGCACAGGGAGATAAAGGGCCAGATGTACGACCATTGAATTTTGCAACTCGCAAATTGCGACAAATTGCAAGTCGCAAATTGCGAGGCGCAAAATTCAATGTAAAACAGTGTCTCAGACACTGTTTGCGATTCCCAATTGGGTCGCAAATTGCATACCTCATGAACATTAATGAGACTGTCGCAATTTGCGACCCCATTGGGAATGGCTAGCACTTCCAGGGATGGTGGCCTGCTGGGGTCAGCAGACCGCCATGTCTGGGACTGCTTTTTCAATAAAACTGTTTATTTATTTTAAATGCATCCCGTTTTCCTTAAATGAAAACGGGATGCATTTAAAAAAGCAAAATGAAACTTTTCAGTTTCATTTTTTAAGGGCAGGCAGTGGTCCCTGGGACCACTGCCTGCTCTTTAAAAATGTTTGCGCACCCATTCACAAAGGGGAAGGGGTCCCCTGGGGACCCCTTCCTGTTTGCAAATGGTTTACCACCTGCTTGAGGTAGGTGGTAAACTGCGAGTTTTTTGCAGTCACAAAACACTCATACATGGCATTTGCTCTCGCTATTAGGAAGGGACGCCCTTGGCACGCCCCTTCCTAATAGCGAGTCGCTAACCCTATTTTGCGAGTCGCTAATAGATTAGCGACTCACAGAATAGGGTTAGTACATTATGCATCCGTTTTTTGCGGTCGCAAACGGGCCAAATGCCCCTTTGCGACCGCAAAAAATGGTTGTACATCTGGCCCTAAGTGACTTGCCCAGAATCACAGGATGTTAAGCGTCCCTGCCGAGACTCGAACCCAGTTCCCCAGCTTCGAGCTCAATTGCTCTTGCCTTTATGCCTGTCTGTTGAATGCGCAATCTATTTTCAACCAAAATCTCTCCTGCCTGCCTAATAATTTTAAACATGCCATGTAGCCGAGGTTGAAGAAAGGAGAGGTTAAATACATTTTCTGATCCAAGCCTCCTCGACCTGAAATTGGCTACTGTTCTCAGCTAGAGTTTCATGTTTCTTGTGTGTTTTTGAATGTGTGGTGGATGTGAGTCCACAGCTAAGCAGGAAGCAGACGTCTTTGAATGTTTCATGAACTGGCTGAGCCTACAGAGAAATCAAAGTCATCTTCTAGCACATTATGATGATTGATTATCAATTCCTTGTATTTAGGTTATGAGCCCACCACAGCCAGGTTACATGCCATACCAACGCATGTGATGCGCCTGGCAGTACTCCACCTATTTTGCTCTGGGTCATTCCAAACCACAAGCTCCGAAGTGTAGGGATCTCTCAGTGACCACTCTCTGCATTCCCGACATTTCTGACGTCTGTCCTGGATTACTATAAATGAACAAATACAGCGAAGCAAGGATTTTATCAGATAGCGCATTTTAGCATGTTTTGAGTGCAATGAACTGTGCCCGAGTGACTGGCTCCACAGCAGACACTGCTCATGTCTAAACTCACACAAAAAGTAAGGGGTAGGAGGAATTAACGTCCCACTTCGACCTCCTGCAACAACTATATTCCCACAACATAGAAGAGGGGCTATGTACTCATAAGTGCTATGATCAAGGTAGGGGAAAACACACAAGGGTGTTAAAACTGCCCTCACACACAGCGAACTGTGTCATGCTAGGCATCATAGGGCTGCTAACACATCTCCGCGCAGACCAACGCTGGAGGTGGAGCAATAGGGAGGGGGAAGACAATACAACACGTAAGTGAAAATAGTATGGGATCACAAGTGAACATAGGTGCAGAAACCGTGATTAAAACTGGTCACGGGATATCCCTATTACAACTTTAATATTGGGTACCCTGTCCAGAGAAAAGTGGTCACTCCAAGACCAGTGGATGGTGGTATGGGGAACTATAATGAGTCGCCAACCCCTCCACTCTGCAAAACCGTCGACATGTTTCAGCCGGCACAATTAAATACCCCGGCTTTCATCAGGACTCACATAGAAATGATCCCATGGGTACTAACCCTACTTCCTTTGATCCAAGGGTAGAGGAAAAACACCCTTCTGAGTAACTGCTCAGATAAAATGTGGTAGAGCGCCATGCTCTCCACGAGGAACGAGTTCATTTAAAATCAAAACTTGAACTGGCGGGGGGGCGAGGACAGCTCCCTATATTCACACATTCGTCAAGGTGAGCTGTGGCCGCAATGCTTGTCTCTCCGAGCGCCGTGCTCATGTCTACCTGAATCACAAGCACAGCTAATCTGTCGATTTTAAGGCCATATGTGATGACTGGTAATGTTTCACTAATGTCACAGATAGTATCCTGGGAGTGCACTCAGCTCCTACATCTTCAGACTCAACTATCAATCACCAGATTGGGAATGGAATTTATGGAGACAGCATACTACTCGGTAGATGGATATTTAATGCTGGCTCTCACTGAGATACTTCATAGTGTGGAACTGTCTTTCTTCTGTGTGTCAAGAAATGAACATAGCTGAGTATCGCATCAGTGATATAGGGCACAGCATTATATAACCTCTGTGAAGCATTGTTACATAAGTAACATTAACGCTGTACCAAAAGACTCATTCGAAAAACATGCCACCAGCAACAATTCAATAAAAAATGATGATATATTTTTAAACGTCCACTTGTAAATATGGCCCAAAAGGACTTTCACCACCCTCTGGAAAGCTCAGGTATTGACCAACTTGCCAACACGAGAAGGAATGACAGACAGACTGTGACCTTCAAGCCTACCATGTCCTACCTGGACATAATGTGTTTTGGATAACTAACATTCCTGTCAGAGACTGCAGGATTATATTTATTAGTGAGTTCTAGAGCCTCGCTCCCCAAAAGGTCACACAAGAAATCTCCATAAAATACATTTTAAAAGGCTTTATTATATCTCAAAAGCCCTGTAATTACATAAATGAATGTTATTGCAGAAATAAAAATAATGGTGAAAAGGGAACATATGATCAACATAAATATGAGTCATTGATGAAATGGCCCTGTATTAGAATCCTTCATTTGCTAGCCTTTAGCCTTTACTTATATCAGCTATAAGGGTGCTACATAAATGAGTTTCCTAGATGGCTTCATTACACACATACATTTCACTCAAAGGGCCTGATTACGACTTTAGCAGTCGCGCACCGGGTCTGCGCACCGCCGCACCGCCAAAGCTGTGGTCAGACGACCCGCAAGCAGACTTTTTTTGGGGCTTTCCCACGGCAGTGCCTCTAAAAATGGGCACCGCAATTGAAATGCCAAAAACAGCTCTGCATGGCATGGACTGAAAAGTCCATCCCATGCAAGAACTGGTGAGCATCCACAGAGTGCAGAGGCACCAGGAGGCCCTGTAGGGCCCCCTTTGTTTCCTCTCCGCCAGGGTTTTCATGGAGGAGGGACCACCATGAAAACCCTGGCGGAGGAAACTCCTAATATGCTTGCGGTGACCGCAGCAGTTCCACCAAGCATATGGATGCCTCTACACTGCCACAACACTGCCAGGAAACGTTGGTTCCCTGGCGGTTGCGGGGGGGCTGTGGCGGTCCGACTGCCCTACTTATAACCGCCGTGCTCCCACATGTCTGGCGGTCCATGGACCGCCAGACTCGTAATCGGCCCCACAGTGTTTTTGAAGTTCCCCTGTTTGAAGCAAGCAAGATCAATGTATGCCTTTGTTCAGTAGTGCCTTGACTGAGAAGGCAACATATAGAACCCATGAGTGACCTTCACTGAGATTGTTTGCAGCTTCAGTGCTCCTCTGCAAGCCTGAAGATCCTTTCAGTTGAGATGCCTATGCATGTATACAATTCTATGGCAGGACCGGAGGCGAGGATTATGCTCTCATTTCTTTATTTCCAAAACTCCAGCAGTGTTTAACTTCAACATAAAAAACTATGTTTCCCATGGGACCCAGGGAAAGGTCAACAAGAAGGTGAACCAATCGGCAGTTCAGAGCTCCCTGAAAGGCACTGAGCTTCTGGGATACTTCCTCTTTCTTTCCTGCTCTCCGGCAGTTAAGTCACAAATTTTCTATTATCCTTATTTTGTGGTATATTTTCTGTTAATTGCCTAATTGTGCATATATTGTGGTGCGGCTGCTCGCCGGGGTAGCCTGTTATGTTCGCAACTGGTTTAATTGTGCATATTTAGCAGCGCTCTCCGCCGCGGTGTTTCTGTGCCGCGGGAGTGTCTCTCATCGCTCCTTTCGCGGCACCTTCACAAGTCTCGGGGCGATGAGGTGGCGGCCGAGGACCGCTAGAGGGCGCGCGAGCCGCGTCTCATTGCTCTGTGGGAGTCACGCGCTTCCTGTCAGTTTCAAAGGAATCTGACAGTGGTGCGCCCCGCAGAGCCTCCAATCCCGAGCCGCCTGCAAGCGTGTACGCCCGTTTTAACGGGTCAGTATTAAAATTAGGCAGCTGACACCCTGTGAGGAGGTTCTGTACCTTTGCCTCAATATATTTGCATGGTTGGAGTGAGACGCTACTCGCACGTGAGTGCCTGTATCATCTAGGCTGCCCGTGGGGCCCAGCCCAAGCGTCCACGATACCCTCCAAGGGTGAGTCCTCCCCAGGGAGCTTGAGAGCCCCAATTTACCTCGTGCTTGCCCGTTCAAAGCTTCAGGCTCTGCCAAGCCGCCAAACTCATAAGAGCCTAATGCTCGCTAAACTGGTGGGGTGGCAAGGACACTACTAAGGTCCACCCGGTTATTTGGAGCCCCCCCAGCAAATGATGGACGGGGAGTACGTGGAGGAGGAGTCACTTCAAGTGCTCCCCCTGGATGATGAGTTCTGTGAGGCAGTAGATGCCTCCATCCATCAGGCGGTCGCGGCGGCCATGGGCCCATTCGAGCAGCGCCTCATGGAAATTGCGTATGCATATGCCGACAACCCCCCTCCAAGGGGCACCCCCCCTCCCTTACACGTGCCCCCAAGCGCAAATCGGAGTCAGCCATAGATCTTGGTGCCTTCGAACGCCTTCACAAGGCCTTCCTTGCACGCCCTTCCCTCGACCCCCCTGGGGCTTTGAGCGAGGTTCCCCCGTTGTCCGCGCACAACGGCGATGAGTCACCCAATGAGTCCTCGGATGAAGTGGGCCCCTCTCGGCCCTGGCCCCCCCCCCCGGTGAGTGGCCCAGACCCTCCTTCGGACATGCTGGTCCCTGAAGACCTCTTGGACCCCCGTTCCACGAATGGACCCCCGGGGATAAGGTCGCCAAATTCGTGGCCAGCTTTCTAAAGAAACCCTTGGAAAAAGAGGCCAGAGCCTGCCTCAAGGCGGAATGCCCACGTCCAGCCCTGGCGGGCAAGGTGGCGGTCAAGCCATAAATAGATCCAAGGATGGCCACCTTCCTTCAAAAGCACATTTGTGACCCTAAGAAAGGGATAGACAGATCCTGGAGGGCGTGCCAGGATAAACTCCTGGACGCCTGTGGCCCACTTTCTAAGATCCTAGACATTGCTGATGAGGTTAAGGCCTCCAATTCTCCCCTCTCTCTGGAGTCCGTGTCAGGTTGGGCTCAGCGTGCCATAGTATTTCTGGGCAATGCTAATTGCGCCCTCTCCACGGAGAGGCGTCGCTCCCTCTTGTTAAAGGTTGATCCCAAACTTGGGGATCTCGCTTCCTCAGAAGCAGGCACTGTGGCTCAAGTGGGGCTCTTCGGGGAGCCGTTTGTCAAGGAGTTGAGTAAATTTGTGGCACGTTTACCACCCTGGACAAGGCGCAGGCCTCCATTAAGAGAGTCTTTCACCCGAAGGTTTTTGTTGGGGCCGGTCGTGGCAGGGGGCGCACGGCCGGCCGCTTCTTCACCGAAGCCCCTGCCAGGAACTTCAAGAAGGCGCAGGAGCAACCCGGGCAGGGAGAATTCTTCCACTCCAGAAGGAACTACAGGGGCTGAGGCTCCAGAGGCAACGCCAGAGGCCAATTCCAGGCCCAATCAGGTAAGACTCTGCCTTTCTCCCCAGTTGTGGGTAGGGGGCAGGTTGGTAATTTTCGCGCACAATTGAGAGGCTATTACCTCAGATTCCTGGGTTCGCCAAACCATCCAAGGTTTTTGTATAGAATTCTATGGGTGCCCGTTTCAGGAGGTTCGCCCACGCCCCCTCGTCTTTGCCCAAGCCCTGGCCGCCCTGGTGGACAAGGAGGTGACCGAAACTACTACTCAAAGGGGCGATAACCCGTACCTCCCTCCACCCTCTGGGTTTTCTAAGCAACCTTTTTTTGGTGGAGAAGGCGGATGGGGGTCAACGCCCAGTCATAAACTTAAAGGAGTTCAACAGCTGGTTGGTCTACCAAAATGGAGGGAATCCACCTGCTGCTTGACCTCCTGCGCCCAGACGATTGGATGGTGCATTTAGACTTGAAGGACGCGTATTTGGCGGTCCCGATTTTTCCCCCTCACCGCCGATTTCTTCAGTTCATGTGGAAGAGTCAGGTTTACGAGTTCTCTACCCTCCCTTTCAGGCTTTTTTCCGTGCCTTGGTGCTTCACCAAGGTACTCTAGCCAGTGGTGGAATACCTCCGAGCTCGGGGGTTGCACCTCATCATCTACCTCGACGACCTGCTCCTCTTAGCTCAGTCTCCGACGCTGCTGGCAGAACAATTGCAGACAGCGGTGGCCTTGCTGCAAGGCTTGGGATTCGTTATCAACAAAAAAAAGTCACTCCTTACACCAGCAAAGCAAACGACCTTTCTCGGCTTCGTCATGGACTCAGTCAACAAGGCCATAAGTTTACCAGCCAGGAAGATCTCAAAGATCCGACAAGAGCTCAGGAGAACCCTTGCCAGGCCTACTACTTCTCTCCAACAGGTTGCCAGAATAGTGGGGCTCCTGTCGTCCTCTATTCAGGCAATCTTCCCGGGCCCACTCCACTACAGGGCCCTTCAACGCTTCAAAGACTCCCACCTGAGGAAGGGCCTACAGTATACGGAGCAGGTTCCCCTCACAGAGGAGGTGAAGCTAGAAATGCGATGGTGGCTGGACCATATGGAGGCTTGGAATGGGAGAGCCATTTTTGCCTCGGCCCCGGACTTGGTTATAGAGTCAGATGCCAGCAAGTCAGGCTGGGGGGCTCGCTGCGGGGACTACTGTACAGGAGGAAAGTGGTCCACAGACGAACAACTTCTCCACAGCAATTGTCTGGAGCTGTTAGCGGGCTCTGTTGCCATCAAGTGCTGGACCAAAGATAGGGTCAGCTGCAATGTACTCCTCAAGATGGACAATATCTCGGTGGTCAGGTATATAAACCACTTGGGTGGCACCAAGTCCAAGGCACTGGTGGACATGGCCAAGGAATTTTGGACGTTCTGCCTCGACCGCAACGTCTTGGTATCGGTGGAGTACCTTCCTGGGGTGTCCAACATGATAGCGGATTGGTGCTCCAGGGCATGGACGGATATGAGCCTCTGGCAACTGGATCCTGGGGTCTTTCAGAGACTACAATCCCTGTGGGGCCCGTTCTCAGTGGACCTCTTTGCCTCTTGCCTGGACCATTAACTTCCCAAGTTCTTCAGCTGGGAGCTGGACCCTCTGGCGGCAGCCATGGATGCCTTCCTCCAGGATTGGTCGAAGGAGGTGAATTATGCCTTCCCACCATTTGCCATGATAATGCGTCTATAGGCCCAGGTCCGCAGACAGCAGGTGAGAGTAGTGCTAATCACCCCCTACTGGAGGTCGCAAGTATGGTTGCCAGTTCTTCTGGAACTTTCCTGGGATTCTCCAATCCTTCTACCCCAAGATCAGAATATCCTCCTGGATCCCCATGGAGGTCCCCATCCTCTAATCCCCCAAAACCGGATGCCTCTCATGGCCAGGTGGATTTCCGGCAACATTGGAGACTCTGTGGCCTATCACGAGAGGCTCAAAGGATTTTGGTAGCTGCCTGGGCAGAGGGCACCCACAAACGCTACAGATCAGCCTGGTCCAAGTGGGTGAATTGGTGCCTTAGGAGAGATCAAGATCCCGTGGGGTGCAAAGTGGTCTACATCCTAAATTTCCTAGCTTCCCTGGCTTCGGAAGGTTTAGCTTACCCCACTATTAATTCCTACAGATCAGCGATTTTGGCGGGCCATGCTCCGGTTCAAGGGGAAGCTGTGGGCGAGCATCCCTTTGTTTGCAAGCTCATGAGAGGTATCCGTTTATCACTTCCACCACAACCCAGATACTCTAAGCTATGGGACGTCAACAAGGTGTTATCCCTCTTTAAGACGTGGCAGGCGAATAAATACCTGTGAAGGAAGGAGTTATCGGCAAAACTTGCCATGCTTTTGTGCCTAGTTTCATGTAGGAGAGTGTCTGACGTGAGAGCCCTAGACCTCTCGGGTCAGTGTTTTACCCCCAGGGGGGTCAACTTCCATATCTCACGGCGCACAAAGACAGAGTCCAGGACAATTTCATACCCTGCATTTGACAGACACCCCAAACTGTGTGTGGCATGCTGTTTGAAAGCTTACGAAAGCATGACAGACGAGCATCGCCCAGATGGGGAGACCCAGTTATTGATTTCTTTCAGGAAACCTTTCAAAGCGGTCTCGTCTCCCACCATAGCTAGATGGATCAGATGGGTCATGCAAGAGGTGGGCATTGACATCTCGCACTTTGGCGCTCACTCAGTAAGAGGAGCAAAGGCCTCTAAGGCGTTTTCACTCTGGGCCCGCCTAGAGGATATAATCAATGCCGCTGACTTGTCCATGTTCAAAATAATCTATTTCAAACTAATCATGGACATGGCCTCCCTGGTGGTTGACAAGCTTTGAACGAGCATAATCCTCACCTCCGGTCCTGCCATAGAATGAAAAATGTCCTAGTACACATGACGGAAAGTTTCAATTCTATTAAGGACACTGACGCAAGGATTATTCCCGCAAGGAATTCCTGAGGTTATCAGTCACCCTTTTTTCCCACCCCATATAGGAGAGACAGGGTTGACGGTGTTACCAGATCGATGTATAGGTTGAGTATACCTTAAGTTGGCTTACAATGCTTGGATCAATGTAAACTTGCTAATACAACACTGTGCATGAGTTTTCTTCTATGGTGCTGCTTTGCTTGCCTTGATTGTAGCTTAAGTGATTCCTGAAGTTACAAGTTCAGGTTCATCTCTGTTCCCTCTAGCTTCTTGTAGGATCAGAACCAGCTAAAACGGACTAACGGAATTCGATGACAGGCAGAATGCCGCAGTCAAGGAAGAGGAAGTATCCCAGAAGCCCAGTGCCTTTCAGGGAGCTCGGGACTGTCGATTGGTTCACCTTCTTGTTGACCTTTCCCTGGGTCCCATGGGAAAGATAGTTTTTTATGTTGAAGTTAAATACTGCTGGAGTTTTGGAAATAAAGAAATGAGAGCATAATCCTCGCCTCCGTGTCCTTAATAGAATTGAAACTTTCAGTCATGTGTACTAGGAAATTTTAAATTTCTCATCGTTTTTAAACAGGCCTCTAATTTGTGATGTAAGGTATTAAAAAGGAAACCAGTGAATTTCTTCTGCACAGTTGCCTAAATGTACTATACATTATAACTCAATGTATTGAATACAAAACATACGAGTTATTGATGCACTATCAACCTTTATGAAATAACTGCACCATAAAAAGAACAGAAGTAAGTGAAATAATAGTGAAACCATGCATTTGTATTGAACAAATGAAAAAATGAATAAATTAATGCTATGGGGGATCAAAAGCAGGAAAAATGCAGTGAATAACAAAATTAATAGATGTGCGTTTATATTGGAAACATTTATTAATAGAGATTAGTCCCCCAGTAGTGAGCGAGGGCAACAATGTTTGCTCCCTGCCTCACTGCAGTGGTTCATACGGTAGCAACAATATCCATGTACGATTATAGTATGATGGTAGCACAAAGCCAGTTTATTGCTGATTTATGATAAAATACCATTAATGTTGCAGGAGTTCCATGTATAGCTCGAAAATGATGTCTGTGATGGATGCTAAACACTGCTGTTTGATGGTACACCGCAATAAGCAATACGGGGGGCTAGAAATATTTCTAAGACTGTCTTAAGTATCATACCACAAGGCAGCTGTGCGACCTTGGATTGTAAGTGGGAGTAGGGACAACTCAAGATAGGAGGAAATCAGGCAAGTCCAGCCGGGTTAGGGAATAGAGATACAAGCTAGGAGCAGATGGACACCATGGCGTTAATCACTCTTACATCTTTGCCCCTTCTATTCGAAGCATTTGAAAAATGTGATAAAGGTATTCGGTGAAGGATTCAGTTTTAGAGAAAAGTGAGACAATTTTGGAGATGCAACCTGTCCTCTATTTTGGAAGACCCTTAAAAGGTATAACACTATGAGTACAATGAAATTCGGAAATTAGTAACGAGTAGAATGTCTCATTATAGTGTATGTATTTTGTTTATCTAGGAGTAGGGTTGGGACTTTTTTCTTTCCCCAATTTGGTTGGAGTTTATGTCTATTTGGAGCAGTTATCTAGTTGATTGGAAGACCTAACTACGGGCCCGATTCATTAAGTAATCTGAGACAAAATCCTAACTTTACGACTTTCGGTATTCACAGAAGGCATTTAGGAGTACTAAAGTTAGGATTTTGTCTCAGTCAATCTTAAGTTTTGGTCTTAAGTTAAACTTAAGACAAACTTAAGTTTAACTGAGACAAAATCCTAACTTTACGACAAGGATTTTGCCTCAGTTAAACTTAAGTTTGTCTTAGGTTTGTCTGTGGGCAGAATTGATTTGACCACTTCCATTTCTGTCTTTGGCATATATTAGAGTATACAAAGACAGTTTGAGGCAAAAGCAACATCAATTGTGCAAAGGTGTCCTTCATTAGCATTTCCAGAGCTACCCCAGTCAATGTGCCTAGGTCATTGCCACCACAGTGCACAATCATGAGGTCGGGGGATTGGAGATGCAAAAAGGTTTTAACCAAAGGCATCAATTGGTGCCACTTTAATCCTCTCTGTGCAATCCATTTAATATCCACATTTTGCAAAGCTAGGTCTTTGTCAATACCTCTGCGTTCAGCATACCTTTTGCACCAGAAAACATAGCTGTGCCCAACAAACCATACTGTAAGCATCTTGAAGGGATGTCTGGAAGTAATGAAAAGATGTCTGTAGCTGAAGTAATCAGTTGAGAGAATGAGAGGTATCTCAAATGGTGGACAAAAAGTCATTTGTAACCTTGTGTGCTGAACTTGAAAATATGGTGAACTTGTGACCTGCCTGTTCAGTTGAATTGTTACACAAACTGTTACTATGGAAATTGGGATTAAGCAGAATGGGGGAAGGGTTGAATCTTAACTGTGGTTTTAAAATATGGAATTGTAATTTATATATAAGTGATATGTTATTAAAGTAAGATTTCCCAAATCAGTACTATGTTTAGAAGTGGTGTGCTCTTAAATAATAATGCTAGTATTATTAGTAATACGTTTTTGAACTCCCGTATAGATTCGCGGCTCCATCGCGATGGTACACTGTGGAGTCGCGACTCCAGAAAATCCAGAACCAGTTTGGGCACTTTTAGAAGTCAGTTGGTAGGGGTTAATATGTCTAACCAATAGAAATGTGTTTTATAATTTGAAATAATGTAGGAAGTAATGTGATTTGTAACTTATATTTATTTGTGTAGAGAAAGAGAGGGGAAGTTTGCCATTACTGGCTTTACCTTGTTGAGAGTGGTGCATTACATTGAGTGTGTGCATAAGAAAATCTTTTATGAGTTTCTGATATTTAATATTCTACAAAACTATTTGGAAGGTGAGTTATAAATTTGTGAGGTGTAGTATGTATTAGCTTTATTTTCAAACTTTAAAAATTATTCAAGGACTGTAATGTTTGAATTATATTATTAAATGTAGAGATGCGCATTGTAGTTTGTTTTATTGTACTTAAATGTTGTTTGAAATAGATTGTGTATAGTAATATGTGTATCTTGGAAGATGGATTAGTGATTATGGTAGTTTGTATTAGTGTGTGGAAATGTACAATTGAAGTATACCGCATAATTTTAGGTGTCACTTTCAAATTGGAAGTGCACTCTGTCAAGTTTTAAGGTGTGCATGGACTTGTGACTGAAGTATACCTCTACTTGTATATGTATTCTCATATGTCTTATACATTTGAAGATGCATGATGTATAACAAAGGGGTGTTGTTGCTTTGTATGTGGCTAGGCTCAAGACTGTGAGTAGTAGTAGAATGGTGAAGTTGCAGCACAAAAGTGTGGTTTAAAACATGTGACATAAGGTATTAGTGAACAGGCTACTTTTTATAAGTCTCTAGAGAGGTACAGTTGAAATATGCCACATCATTTTTGGTGTTTGCTTGAAATGAGAAGTGTGTTCTGTAACTTTTTCAGGTGTGCATAGTGTGCATAGTGTTGTGATTGAAGAAAGTCTCTACTAGAGGTATATTCTGATATGTGTTATGTATCTTTAGATGCTAGATGTATAAAACACATGTATGCATCTATTTGTATATTTCTTTTATATATGATGTTGCTAGCAAAAGGTACAGACATATGCATGCATGCTTTCAGGAATATGGCGAGACTTACAGCTGAGACATGTGAAGGGTTGCTGCTTTGTATTTGGCTAGGTGTAACATACCTCACTCACAAGACCATAAAGTCCTTAAAACTTGACAGACTGCACTTCACATTTGAAACACACATCTAGATTTATGTGGCATACTCCAAGTGAACTTTTCCACAGACTCTTACAAAGTACCATAATCACTAATTTCTCACCCAACTTATCTTAAACATCACTTTTCTACTGCTGCTGCTTCACTATTCTACTACTACTCAGGGATTGAGCATAGCTAAGAGCAAAGCAGCAACCCTTCACATGTTTCTGCTGTAAGTCTCCCATATTTCTAAAAGCATACATGTATGTATCTGTACCTTTTGCTAGTGACACCATATATAAAAGAAGCATGGAAATGGATGTATTCCTGTGTTTTACACATCTAGCATCTTCAGATAGATAATACATATCAGAATATATGTGTAAACAGAGGTATACTTCAGTCAGAACACCATGGAGACCTTAAAACTTGAGAGACTGTACGTCATATTTGAAACAGACAACTACATTTATGTGGTGTACTTTAGGTGTACCTTTCCACACACTCATACAAACTAGCCTAATCACTAATCCGTTTTCTAACATGTCTTAAACCTCACTTTTGTGCTGGAGCTTCACGATTCTGTGACTACTTATGGTGTTGGGTCTAGCCAAATATAAAGCAGCAATGTACTGCATGTCTCAGTTGTAAGTCTCTCCATATTCCTGAAAGCATGCATGCATATGTCTGTACCTTTTGCTAGCAGCATTATATATAAAAGAAATATACAAATAGATGTATACTTGTGTTTTATACGTCTAGCATCTTCAGATGCATAATACGTATCAGAATACATGTGCAAGTAGAGACATACCTTAGTCACAACACCATGCAGACATTAAAACGTGACACACTGCACTTCACATTTGAAGCAGATAATGAAAATTATGTGGTATATTTGAAGTGTAACTTTCCACAAACTCATACAAAGTAGCGTAATAGCCAATCCATCTCCTAACATACCCTAAACCTCACTTTTGTGCTGCTGCTTCACCATTCTATGACTATATAGGGTGTTGGGCCTAGCCAAATATAAAGCAGCAATCCTTCACATGTGTCTGCTGTAAGTCTCACCATCTTCCTGAAAGCATGCATGCATATGTCTGTACCTTTTGTTAGTGGCATCATATATCAAAGAAACATACAAATAGATGTATACCTGTGTTTTATGTGTCTAGCATGTGTAGATACATAAGACATATCACAATACATGTGCAAGTAGATACATACCTCAATCAGAAGATCACGAAGACCTTAAAACTTGAGAGACTGCACTTCATATTTCAAAGAGAGATATAGATTTATTCAGCACATTCAAGTGAACTTTCCCAGAGACTCTTACAAAGTACCATAATCACTAGTTCTTCACCCAACATATCCTAAACATTACTTTTCTGCTGCTTTACCATTCTACTACTAGTTAGGTATTGAGCATAGCCAAAAACAAAACAGCAACTCTTCACATGTCTCCGCTGTAAGTCTCACTATCTTCCTGAAACCATGCATGCATGTGTCTGGACCTTTTGCTAGTGCACCATATATAAAAGAGGCATACAGATAGATGTATACTTGTGTTTTACACATGTAGCATATTCAGATGGATAACACATATCGGAATACATGAGTAAGTAGAGACATATCTACATAGACACCTACATTTATGCGGCGTACAAACATTTGGATGTATGCTTTCAGGAAGATGGTGAGACTTACCATCTGATGGGTTGGTGCTTTATATTTGTCTGTGGAAAGGTATGCTTAAAATACACCACATGATTTTAGGTCTCTACTTGAAATGAGAAGTGCAGCTTCTTAAGTTTTAAGGTGTGCATGGTCTTGTGACTGAGGTATGTCTGTACTTGCAGATGTATTTTCATATGTGTTATGCATCTGAAGATGGTAGATGTATAAAATACAGGTATACATCTATTTGTATGTTTCTTTTATATATGATGGCACTAGGGAAAGGTACAGACACATGCATCCATGCTTTTAGAAATATGGGGAGACTTACAACAGAGATTTGTGAAGGGTTGCTGCTTTGTATTTTGCTAGGCTCTACATCTGAGTTATAGTAGAATGGTGAAGCAGCAGGAGCAGAAAAGTGATGTTTAAGATATGTTGGGTGAGGAATTAGTGATTATGTTGCTTTATAAGAGTCTGTGTAAAACTTCACTTGAAGTATGCCACATAAATCTAGGTGTCTGTTTGAAATGTTAAGTGTAATCTGTCAAGTTTTAAGGTCTGCATGGTCTTGTGATTGATGTATGTCTCTACTTGCATATGTATTCTGATATGTGTTATGCATCTGAAGATGCTAGACGTATAAAAGAGAGATATATCTCTATTTGTATGTTTCTAATATATATGGTATTGCTAGTAAAAGGTACAGACACATGCATACATGCTTTCAGGAGTATGGTGCGATTTATAACAGGCCATGTGAAGGTTTGATGCTTTATACTTGGGTAGGCCCAACACCCTGAGTAGTTACAGAATGGTGAAGCTGTAGTACAAAAGTGTACACCATGTCATAAACCTCACTTTTGTGCTGCAATTTCACTATTCTGCGACTACTGAGGATGTTGGGCCTAGTCAAATATAAAGCAGCAACCCATCACATGTCTCAGCTATAAGTCTCCAATCACCCAGGTACTACCCATGCACCCATCCATGCACTGAGGCACTATGTAAGCAGTCCTCCAATCAGCCAGGCACTATCCCTGCACTCATGCAATCACTCAGGCACCACCCATGCACTCCTTCAATAACCCAGGCACTACCCCTGTACTCATGCAATCACCCAGGCACAACCTATACACTCCTCCAATCACCCAGGTGCTGCCTGTGCACTCATGCAATCACCCAGGCAGTACCTATGCACTTCTTCAATCACCTAGGCACTACCCATGCACTTCTCCAATCACCCAGCCAGTACCCATGCACTGATGCAATCACTCAGGCATTACTCACGAACTCATACATGTACTCAGCCACTACCCCTGCACTCATGCAATCACCCAAGCACTACCCATGCACTTTTCCATGCTCCCAGGCACTACCCATGCACTCCTCCATGCACCCAGGCACTTCCTATGCACTCCTCCAATCACCCAGACGTTACCTCTGCACTCGTGCAATCACCCAGGCATTACCCATGCATTCTTTCAATCACTCAGGCAGTACTCATGAGCTCTTCCAATCACCCAGGAACTACCCCTGCACTCATGCAATCACTCAGGCACTATCCATGCACTCATCCATGCACTCAGTCACTACTCCCGCACTCATTCCAATTGCCCATGCACTCATAAAATCACCCAGGCAGTACTTATGCATTCATGCAATCAGCCAGTCACTATTCATCCTCTCCTCCAGTTACCCAGGCACTACCCTTGCACTCATACAATCACCCAGGTACTACTGTTGCACTCATCCACTCACCTAGGCACTACTCATGCACTCATCTATGCATTCAGGCACTATTCATGCACTTATCCATGCATTCAAACTCTACCTCTGCACTCATGCAATTAGTCAGTCACTATCCATCCTCTCCTCCAATTACCCAACTACTACCCTTGCACTCATACAATCACCCAGGCACTACCCATGGAGTCATGCAATCACTCAGGCACCCCCATCACATGTCTCAGCTGTAGGTCTCATCATATTCCTGAAAGCATGTATACATATGTGTGTACCTTTTGCTAGCAACTTCATATATAAAAGTAATATACAAATAGATGTGGAGAGGCAAGATGGCGGCTGTGTGACTGCCGTGAGAGCTGCTCACCTCGCCACGGAGAAGTCAATATGAAATGAGCCAGAAAGATTAAAAACATCTGAAGAGAGACAAGATACCGGATGAGGCTGGATCAAGGGACCGGAGCACTGTTAGCCTGTGCAGTAAAAGAAATTCTCCTTGGCATCTCTAGAACGAGGAGGAAAGTTTACCTGTGGACCTGGGGTACTTTACGGCTTCTGGCACCAACGTGGAAGAACGCAGCAGTCTAGAGGCTCACCGATATGCCCCCCAAATTGAAATCATCGATGAAGGAAGGTGGAGCGGCTGGAGTAGCGAAGGGGATGCCGCCAGCTCGGAAGACGACTACGGAGGGGAAGAGCGTGGATGCTAATCACTCTGCCGGCCAGGAAGAGGAGGGGATCAACGGCAGGACGTTCAGCGGTGAGCAGCGTCCCGCCGACCTGGCAACCACGCCCAAACAACAGACTGTTCCCAGGATGTTTGCCGGCCGTGGACTCAGCGGCAATCAGACAAAACCAACAAGCAGAGGCAAAACCAATGCTAAAACTCCCAAAATGGCTAAAGAGCTGGATAGCGCTGAAGGGCATGCAGCTGGAAAAATGACAAGCGAAGGTAGGCTGCCCCTTGAAGCATTACAAAATGAAAATACTGATGCAAAAATGACAAAATTGACTGACATGAATAGTGTGACTCTTGGGCCACACACCGGGGCTGAGATGGGAGAGGATGTAAGGCGTGGGTGGCAAGTAAATACCCCTCTGCAAAAAGAACAGGGCACTCTGAGCTCCCAAGAGCCAAATGCCTCAGATATTGACCACGCATCTGGCAAGATTACAGGGACTCCGGAAGGAGACACATTTTATTCTCTAACGGATGAGTCTGAACTCCCCAAGACCAGTGAAATTGAGGGCACAGACGCTGAAGTCACAGGAGAGGATAGTGGCAGCCCTGTAAGACTTGATGCACAGAGGCGCATACCCAACTGCATTAAAAGGAGAAGCACCAGGGGGAAAAGCAAGGGCTCAGATTCTGATCACAGCCAGACAAGTCAGCTAAAGTGGGATTATTCCACCACTCATTTCGGGATAGAAACCGATGAGACAGAGGAGAACGGAGTACAACTCAACATCTCAAAATTGTTCACGGAACCCAAACCTAATACAGAATCTCCTCCATCCATAGGACTAATTTACTCGACACTCAAACAGATGAAAACAGAAGCTCACCAAGAACACAAGAGGGCTCATATGGCGATGAAGAAACTCTAGGGGGCCATTCGCAAAACTTGCTCAGAAATTTCCGAACGTACTACAGCGCTAGAGGAGCGAATCGTGGCGCTTGAGGCTGGGGCTGAGGATACAGGGCAGCAAAGCGCGGCAAATGAAGCTAGAATGACGTATTATGGAAAATGGAAGATTTCAAAAATCGGCAACGGCGGAACAATTTGAGGCTACTGGGCATTGAGGAGAACGTAGAAGGGGATGATATACGTGGATTTGTTCTTAGACTATTTAAGGGGGCATTTCCAGAACTTGCCCACTGGAACTGGGAAACAGAGGTGCAGAGGGTACACTGATTCCCTCTGATGATGACAAAGAGAGCAGAGCAGAATGAAAAACCTAGAGCTATCCTCATATTTTTGGGAAATTTTCTTTGGCGCCAGGCAATTTTTGAAAAAGCCAGACCCGATGCTAGGCGGTCAGCTGAAGGGCACTCCTTTTTTGTAAGACCAGATTTTTGTCACACTACGGTGGAAAGGAGATGGAGGCTCCGTCAGTTAATCACCCCTTTTCAGAAATTGGGCTGTGAGGTCTTTTTAATGAACCCCGCCTGACTTAAGGTCATTTTTAAAGGCACAACCAGGGTGTTTACTTCAGAGATACAAGCCCCGGAGTATATGCAGGAACTCTCACGTAAATAGGATAACAATATTAGGGCAACGCTTTGTGCTTACTTTTTGTAGGGTGTTTGGGGATGACATTAGGATGTTCTTTTTGGATATCGGTAGGGACTTTCTCTGTTCTTTCTTTCTTTTTTTTGGCTCTTTTCTTTTTTTTTCTGTTGTCTTAAATTTAGAGGGAGAGCGGCTAGGGTCACAGCAGGACACAGGAGGCATCACAAGGGTCCATGGACCTTTCTTGCCTTTTTGAGCGGGCGTGGGAGGGTGGGGGGGGATGATCCAAGGGAAGAGTTTTGTGGTTATTATGTTAAATTTGGCAGGTATGTGTAAAGTGATTTGGGTGCGCGATTTGGATATGCCGTAAGTAGGAAAACGAACCTTCTTGATTAATGGGCAAGCTTAGAATAGCATCTATTAGCATCTGTGGCTTAAACAATCCCCCCAAAAATCGGAGGGTTAGTGTGGATGTCCAATTCTTGCAGGCTGACATCATCTGCCTTCAGGAGACACATATCGAAGCTAGTAGACAGGAGATTTCAGAGTTAGCAGGCTATCACTTGATTTCCAGCACTACACAAGGAACAAAGACAAGAGGGGTAGCAGTTATGGCACGGAAAGGAATTGCTAGGTTCCCACGGACTAGCTCAGATAAACTGGGAAGATGGGTAATCATTCAATGTTGCCTAGAAAATAACATGTTTACATTGTGTTCGGTTTATGGCTCGGTTTTTGATGATCCGGCGTTGTTCGAATAGCTTAATAAGGAGCTGGTGGGCTGGCCGCTTCGTCTAATCATTTGTGGGGACTTTAATATTAATATGAATTGTCAAACAATTAAACAGGCGGGGACAGGGTATCAAGGTCGTTAGCCCAAAGTGTTTAGTTCTCTGTCACAACTTAGGGGCCGATTCCGATTCGGGCCGGAAATCTCTCCGACCGAGCCGGACCCGGAGAGATTTCCGACCGAATCGACCGAACGAGTACTATGCGCACGTATGCTATCGGACTCGAGTCGGTCGGACTCTCATTGAAGTCAATGGGAGCCGGTCGTACAACGCGGACGCGGGCTCGCATTGACTCAATGGGTGCGAGGCGAACAAGGGCGCCCCCTACAGCGGGTACGCCTCGAAGCAACTCGCGGCGTACATGCACAGGTAGGGGGGACCCATGGGTCCCCCCTGTGTGCGACTCGCGTGGCTACGCGTACAGGGGGGTCCGACACGGACCCCCAAAGTACGGCTCCGACTGCTTCTTGGAGCCGGACGGCGCGAGTCGGTCGGACTGCTCGCGGCGCGCATCGTACTTGCCCGGTCGGGGAACGTCTCCATTGCGCGGTGCGAGGCGCATCCGTGCGAGTCGGTCGGAGCGGTCGGCTTTCGCGAACGAGTCGGTCGGTGCGGTTGGGTCTCGCGAACGAGTCAGTCAGAGATTTCGCATCGTACTCGCTCGCCCGGACGCACGTACGAATCGGTCGGGAAACAGGGCTCCGAATCGGATCCGGTAAAGCCGAATCCGATTCGGAGCCCTACCGGCCGAGATCGGAATCGGCCCCTAAGCCTTCTCCATGGGTTGTCTGATGTTTGGGCAAGGCAAGAACCCAACGACCCGGGATTTACGTATTTTTCGGCACCACATCAAACACATGCTAGATTGGACTAATTTTTTGTATCGCAGGAGTTGGTGCAGTGCTGAAAAATATACAAATATCCTAGAGTCATGTCCGATCACAACCCCTTGGTGTTGGAAATAAACATTCATACTTAACCCTCACCGGCGGCACGCTGGACGTTTAATAGGGCTTTACTTAGCGAGGAGGGTTTTGTACAGCACATGAAGATGTGGATTCCTAGGTTTATCGAAGAGAATCTGGGGAGAGCTAACATCAATGTAGTCTGGACGCCCTTATAGCTGGCATTAGGGGGAAAAGTCCAAGTATGGCTGGGTGAGAAACTTCTACAAGCGCTATATGCGGAATTGGTAACGGCTGAAACACATTTGATAGAAACTATTGCCGATGGGGGAGACTGTGAGACGGCACAATCAAGGGTATTGGTCGCGAAGTCGGCAATTACAGAGATCTCAACCAAGAAATCTGCAGGAAGATTTATGGCCTAGCATAGCAAGGTATATGAGAGCAATGAAAGAGTAGGCCATATGCTGGCAGTCCGTACTAGGGAAAAGATAGTCCAAGCTCGAATTGCCGAAATTAGAGGCCCAAGCAGTGGGATAGTCACCGAACCGGCAAAAGTTCACTCCGCGTTCCAGAAATTTTATCAGAAGCTATATACAGAGGATACCCAAGTAGAGGATATAGTAATAAAAAAATATTTGAATGGTCTGTTTGAGGAGCAGCTTTCCCCTGAGGAGAGAGAAAGCCTAGAAGCACCTATAAAGGAAGAGGAAGTAAGAAAGGCGATTGAATCCACACCATCAGGTAAAGCTGCTGGCACGGATCTAATCCCGGGGGAATTCTATAAAAACTGCACTCCATATTTATTGAAATTTATGCAAGAGATATTTTTAAGGGCACAATCAGGGGAGGAGGCTCCCGAATCTTGGAAATCGGCTAATATAGTTGTGTTTCCAAAAAGGGAAAACCCATCAGTGAATTGGGATCAAACCGACCAATTACATTGGTCAATAGTGATACTAAGATATATGCTAAAATCTTAGCTAGTCGACTAGCTATAGTCATTAAGAAGCTAGTTTCTCCTTTCCAACATGGATTTGTCCCGGGACGGGGCACAAAGGATCATATACAGAGGACTATCATCCTATTCGACTCTTCCAAGGACACCGGAGACCCTATGGCTTTAATATTACTAGATGCTGAAAAAGCTTTTGATAGGGTCTCCTTGCCTTTTCTGTGGGCAATTATGGAGAGAAGAGGTCTGGGTAAAGGGTTTATTAGTGCTATTCAGATCATGTATTGGGAACCTACTGCTAGAATAGCCATGATGGGTTGCATGTCTGATATAATTAAGATATCGCGTGGCACGCAACAGGGCTGTCCCTGCTCCCCCTTATTATTCGCCCTTTACATCGATCCATTAATTAGGAAGATAGAAGGGAATGAAGTGATCTAGGCAATAAACACCAAAGGAAGGAATACTAAGATCTTAGCCTATGCAGACAACCTGGTCATAATTACACCTATCCCTCGGGATGCTCTTTTGGAAATAGAAGGGGAGGCAAGTTACTTTGGCGCTATTTCGGGGTACCAGCTTAACGATAGAAAAACACAAATTGTGATAAATGATAAGGTAGATCTAGATGATGAACGAGTAACCCCGAATGCTAGGTATCTGGGGGTTGAGATCACAACTAATGTAGAGAAAATTACTGAATTCAATTTGGGACCATTACTGCACAAATTTAAAACAGATTTTGCTAGAATAAATAATCTACAACTCACATTATTAGGCAGGAGCAACGTTATTAAAATGGTGTTCTTACCAAACATTTTATATTTATTTAGAGCCATCCCTGTCGAAATTGATAAATCCTGGTTTCTAGCTTTAAATCAGTTGATCTCCAGGTTCTTATGGGCCAGACAACGCCCTCGAAGAGCCTTAAAATATATGACTCTTCCAAGAGACCGGGGGGGTTGGGCGGTTCCAAATTTCCAACTGTAATACTGGGCCGCAACTATTCAGCAGATGGCCTGGCTGTTGGGAAGGGATAAGAGTGAGCCGATGGAGGAGCCAAATGTCTCTATATATGAATTAATATATGGGGTAGAAGCTCGAGGCTGTCTTATGCGCCATATTGATTTAGCTTATTTCAAGAGGGTTAAATTTAAGACCCTGTTGGGTGCTTTTAGGGTTTGGACTGCACTTTGAAAGAAACTGAGTCTTACAAGAGTCCACAGATACACCCCCTTGGCTAACAACAATTTACTCCCAGTTATTTCAAGATGGTTATAGGAAATGCTGGGAGGAGAGGGGAGTGCGGAACTTAGGGGATTTAATGGAAGATAGGATGATGTATTTGTTTGACACAATCAAGGAAAAATACGGGCTGGGGAATAATAATTTTTTTTAAATATTTACAAATAAGGGACTTCCTGGCCAAGAAATCAGGGGGAACAGTTGGCTTTTCTAAGGTACCTCTGCTGGACACAAGGGGGCTGATTCACAGAACTAATCTGAGATAAAATCCTAAACTTACTACTTTTGGTATTCACAGAAGGCATTTAGTAGGAGTAAAGTTAGGACTCCTAACTTTACTACTACTAAACTGGGACAAAATCCTAACTTTATGACTTTCGGTATTCACAAAGGCATTTAGTAGTAGTAAAGTTAGGAGTCCTAACTTTACTACTACTAAATGCCTTTTGTGAATACCAAAAGTAGTAAGTTTAGGATTTTATCTCAGTTTAGTAGTAGTAAAGTTAGGAGTCCTAACTTTACTACTACTAAATGCCTTCTGTGAATACCAAAAGTAGTAAGTTTAGGATTTTATCTCAGATTAGTTCTGTGAATCGGCCCCTCTGTTGGGAGCCCAGCCAACACTGTCTATAATTTATAAATTACTGAATAAAGAAATGGGAGATGATTTAATAAAATATACAAATAGCTGGCAGGACCTCTTGCAAGCGGGGACCGGGGAATGCGAGGGCTCGCTCCTATTGGGTCAGTCAGCATTTATGTCGGCTAACCTTCAAGTACAATGTTTTAAAACCTGGCTCAATTTATATATTACACCTGCACGAATATCTAGGTGGGGGGGTCCTCTGGTATGCACTGTTTACGGTGCGGATATCTAGCTGCTGACAGCGTACATATGTTCGCCACATGTCCCAAACTTGATTCTCTCAAAGCCGAGATTGCTAAACGGCTAAGAAACATGCTGGGATTTGGGCTGGATCTAACCCCCCAGGTGATAATCCTCGGAGTGAGTAATCAGGATATGGCCGGGCCGATCCAGACTTTTGTGTTTACAGCCATGACTGTACTTAGGCTCTGTCTGGCTACTATTTGGTTAGACCACGAACCTCCTTCCGTACATTATTGGCTTGGTAAACTCCTTGCAGTATACCGCTGGGAGATGTCAGTGTACAAACGGAGGGGGCATAGGCCTATAAAAAAAGGATCTAAAATCTGGGCCCCATTAAGCAGATGGATTAATGGGGATGAGGGATCTATGGAATCCAGCTTGGGGTAGCGGAGCAATGTAATGTATATATAATCATATTGCCATTTTAGTCTGTTGACTTTTTTTTGTTTTGTGGTTTACCTAAATCCAGGTGGCCTATAAAGAATCACCAAGTTTAATTGCCTTTTGGATCGGGGGGTCGGGGGAGAGATCCTGCAAGGAAAAATGGGATGGATGTAACTAATGTATCCTTTTTTTTTGTTGAATTTATGTCTAAAACATATGAATAAAGATTATTTAAAAAAAAAAATAGATGTATACCTATGTTTTATATGTCTATCAACTTCACATGCATGACACATATCAAAATGCATTTGAAAGTACAGACATACCTCAGTCACAAGACTATAAAGCTTAATATCCAAATAGATGTATACTTGTGTTTTATGAGTCTAGCATCTTCAGATGAATAATAAGTATCATGATCAGACCCGGCCAAGATGGAGCTCTAGGTAGAAGCTCCCGGGTTGGGGATCACCATTTGGTGGATATCCCTATTAATGCCCCGCCATCCGCCCTCCTCGAACCGCCTCCTCGTCAACAAACACTCAGGGTCTCCTACGACTGATGCCGTTTTGTTGCAAACTCTCTGAGCGGCCCCGTCCGCCGTTCTCCCCGGACGGACAGTGATAGCGGGTACATTGCTACGGTGCCCAGGAGCCCTCCCTGGCACACAGGAAAGTGGAGTCCCTGCCTGGGATAAGAGGCGGTGCAGGATCCCTGCAGTTCTGAGCAATCGGGACGCTGACAAAGTGTACTTGGTCAGTCTTTGTTTTCACTGCTGGCGATCATGGATGCTACATGCCTGCCCCCACCGGGGAGCCTGAGGACCGCGGTGCTCCACTGGACCACGCTTGCTGGGAGTCCGTTGCGGTGATTGGTGAGCCCCCCTGCCCCCCGATTTCCTACCTCATCCTGGCCTCACATATCCGGTCGGGATCCCTGCATGGCTGCGAGGCCTCCACTGATCTCCTCCTTTGACCTGGCCCAGGCTCGTGCCCGGCCTCTCGCATCTGCGGCTGGGATCGGTGCAGTGCTGCTGCGAAGATCCTTGGGTGGAGTGATCAGCTGCCCTCCTGTTTCGATTACAGGTGATTGCGTCGTCCATTTTTGCGGGTGGGGGCGCGGCACGTGGTGCTGTTGGCCGCCCCCCTCCGGTGACTTTGTTTTGAAGTGGACATCCAGGTCGACATTTATCGTATCTGTTGTGCGCTGGCAGGTTGCGGAGTGGAGCGCTTCTGCAATTGCTGTGGTTTCTCTTTCTTTTCAATGAATAAATTGGGGTACAGATTAGGTGCTGAGTAATGATTTATTTATATGTGCTTGGGCATTGTCTTTTGTTCTGGACTGCCCTCCATTTTATGGGTGCCCCTGTAATCTACTAAAATGGTGGTCACAACCTCTACAATACAAAATCACTGCAGCAACAAACACAGGACCATGGTAGAGGCATTAACACAATGAAAGGACTCACTCAGACATTGAAGAAGGACTCCCCGGATCTGTTTGTTGGGCAGCCATCTTGGAATCGTCTGGTGCTATTTTGATTAAAGGACACACCTAGCTCTAAACCTCTGCGGAAACCGAGGTAGGACTACCTTGATGTTATTTGGATTTAAGTCTGCCATAGTTTCACTGGGATTAATAAAGTAAAAAAAAAAAGAAAGAGAAAGGAAGAAAAAGGGAGGAAATAAAGAAGAAAAAAAATCCTTCCTTCCATCAGAATTGGCTACCAAATGGACACCTTCACAAATGTTGATGTACGTGTTTTCTTGATGTTGATGTTTTCTTAGTATTTTGCCACTACTTGTTATGGTTGACCTCCATTTCAAATTTTGATGTCTTTATTGATGTTTTTGAGTTTTATGCCATTACCTATTTTGATGTTTTTGAGTTTTATGCTATTACCTATTTTCCCATTGCTCTGTGTAGCCCTCCTTTTCAATCAATCAATTTTTATTTATTTTGTTATGGAACTCCAACGGAGGTCCACAAAAATACACCAACAGATTAAAAAAGACAAACTTTACTTACAATACAAAATTCTTCCTTTATACATCACTGCCTCCTATGGGGAATTCTTATATCAAGCGTACTGTATAATGTGCAAATACTGCAATAAATACATGAGACAATCAAATATCCAACCAACAAATATTATGACATAGGAATAAAATTACTATTAAAAAAGTTCCTAATAAATAGACAAAAATGTTTTAAAAAATTGATATATCTTATAACAAACCATTTCATTCGGAGGAGAGAGAACCGAAGATCGGGCCTCCTGGGCAGAGTGAATATTAAATTTGATAAAAAATGGCTTTAAGAACACACGCCTAGGACTTTGCAGCTTTGTACATACAAATAAAACATGGTTTAGATCTTGGATTTGTAACTGGCACATTTCACAAATTCTCTTCTCTCTTGGTATCTTATCCCAGATACCAGTAACTTCTCTTAGAGGCAGCAAATTAAGTCTCAGTAGGAGTATCAGCCTTCTGATCCCGTGAGGGATATTCCAAGATAAATAAGGCTGTGGTTTATTCCCCAAAGCACTCGCACTGACCACCTCATTACTGGCCCTGGACTGACTTAAGGCAGCATCTCTCACCAAACTGATAGAGGATATGGACTTCTTTAGAAGCTGTTTCAGTACAGACATAGGCATAGGGAAAGCGGGGTTAAGACTAAGACCAAATGTGTTATTTGCATATACGAAGGAACTAAAAAACGTTGATTGATCTTTTAGTATATTGAACATTTCTGTTCTCAGGGCAGCCCTAAGTGTACCCTCCTCCCCCCAAGAGAGGGAGTTACCCCACTGCAGAACCGCTGCCAAGGATAAAATAAAACCAAAGAGTTTAGATTGCAAATTTGACGCAAGATTCGTCCTTCCACCTTATCAAAGGAGAGGCAATAATTCATATCCAGTACCTCAGCAGCATATGTTAGTGAAGGAGGGATTTTAACCTTAAAATGTGATAAAACATGGGCAAAATGGCGTCTCCCGGAAGTTTTGTAAAATCTGTTTAATGCACTCGCCTGGGAGACAGCCTTACTAACACAGTGTTTAATGTGCTCCAAATCTCTGCCTGTTTTAGAAAAAACCTTCTCCAAATAAAGGTACGAATCAACCAATTCCAGTTTTTCGGAACCAACCATCCATTTTAGACATCTCTTTATTCTAAGCCCCTTCTTGCGGAAGACCAAAATCTTGCTTTTTGCAATATTAATTTTCAAGAAGTGGACCTCTGCATATTTACTTAGGGCATCCAGACGACGTTGCAGGCCAATGGGCGTTAGATCGAATATTGCAACGTCATCTGCGTATAATAGAGAGCCAACGGGCACTGTACCGATTCTGGGGGCATCCCCCCTCACAGAGTTCAAAGCTCCAGGGAGATCAGCAATATACAAAGAAAACAAGAGTGGTGCTAATAAGCAACCCTGCTTAAGCCCATTATATGGCCTGATTTTACATGATAACCCCCGCGAACCTCCCATCAGAACTTGGCACCAGGTATCTGTATGCAATTCCATAATAAGGCCCAGGAGATGATGTGGTATGCCAAGGAGGAGAAGCTTTCTCCACAGCGTTTGGCGATCCACTTTGTCGAACGCCGTGGAGAAATCAATAAAAACTGTATACACAGACATACCTCGTGAAAAAACATATTTCTGTACAATAGTCTGAATGACCGCTATATTGTCCAGGGTGCCATGGTTCTTTCTAAAACCAGCTTGTTCCGGTGGTAGAATATTCTGATCATAAGCCCATTGTTGTAGATGAGTGCAGATGACATAATATACTTTTTGCTAATAATTTGCCTGAGGCATCCAACAGCGCAATCTGTCTAAAGCTAGCCGGCAGAGTTTTCGGTCCCTTTTTATATAGAGGGACTATAATACTCCCCTTCCAAGAGGGGGATTTTATTCGTAAGAAAAACAGTAGTTAAACAGTGGCTCTAAAAAATCACCTCATGCATCTGGCTCCTTTTTGATTAGTGCAATCAGGATTCCATCCGGCCCTTGTGCGCCGGAGGTTCTAGTATTCTTTATGCAATTTACCACTTCCTCTCCTGACGGGGGGCCAAATTCAGTAAATTCAATAAAAGTAGATTTAACCCCATCAGTCATCACGGGAGAAACTGGGCTGGTATATTTGTATAATAGGGAGATTTAGTCCACCCAGTCCTTTTCTGGAATCGGTATGGGTAGGGTCCTCTGCCTTGAATCACAATATTCCGCGATCAAGTGCCAGTACTTTCTCGAGTCTTTCGCCCTTGCAGCTTCCCTCAGCCCAATCCACCTTGCGTCAAGCTCCCTTCTTTTTTCACTAAGCATACATCGTCTTCTTACTCGCTTAAGGCGATTAATTTCCTGCTGCCGACCAGTAAGGAAATGTATATACTGTTTTCGGACAAGGCGGTTAATTGCTTGATTTAAAGGTATCAGAGGGGACATACCGTCTTTATGCAAATGAGGTCCAGAAGAAATAGATCTTAAATTACATATCTTCTCCATTTGGGCCTCAAAAAAGTGTATAAAATTGGCATGAGCAAGACCCAGATTTTCTACGTAAGCCTTCTTTACAATCAAGCCTACTTCAGAGATGTTTTTTTGCGTCCAAAAGGACCGACCATTTGCTTTGTTAAAAGTAGCCATGCCCTGACCAGTATTCCCCGGATCCAATATGAGTAGATCAAAAGTCACTGTCATACCCACTATGCTATGGTCGCTCCATATTGAGGGACGACAAAAAAATTATCACAAGCCCCAAACATTTGATAGGAGACAATCACATAATCTAAATGGCTCTGAATGTGTTGAGAGCGAAAGGTAAAATGTGCTATTTTGTCAGCAGGCACTCTCCCATTTAGACTAACGAGATCTAAACTTCTGATGCTATCAAGCAGGAGGAACCCCCATTTGTCTGTTTTTATTTTATTTGGTAATAAAATCTCGGGAATGTGCCAAATTTCCTCTTTGTCAGTATTGGCATAAATCCCCGAAGCAGAGTTCGAGATTTTGGCATTTAGGTCCCCCACTATTGTCACTAGGGTGCATTCTTCCCTAGTAGCTATATCCTGAATAAAAGAAAGCTGATCAAAATTTTTCCCAGGAGGAATATACAAATTTGCCACAAGGAAGGAAGTAGACCTGCCAGAATCTCCCAAACATGCCAGCTTCACACATATACAAGGGTTTGAGGGGTGGCCGAAAACCTTCAGATTCCAATTAATGGAGTTTTTAAGCAAAATGGAGACCCCCGGCTAGTGTGCCCCCTTTCAGAGCGCTTCGCATAGCAGGAATAAACAAAATAGCCATCGCATTCAAACTCTTTGCAAGACCATGTTTCTTGTACACATATGATTAGAGGGTTCAGAGTTTTAAAGAAATTCAATTTTGTTTCATTGGGTCCCAGACCAGCCATATTCCAGGACAAGAGTAGCCCACCCAAGCTACCTCAACGGAGCGCTCCTTACTACTTCCGGATGCATGTTATTCAGGGCTCTTGCAACCCAACTCCACTGGGCAGATTCATCTTCTGTGTCCGGGGTCTGAAGGGCAACTGCCATACCAGACACAAAATGTATTGAACGTCCCCTCCTGTCCACGGAGACCACTATATCTTTGGTATTACCCACGGAATGCTCAGTATCAGGGCCCAACGCGTCTAACGCCATTGGATTAATAGCCCTAGGAACTTTCAGATGATGAATTTTAGAGCCCACAGTTTGATATTCCTCATATTCTATAACAGATGTTATGTCAAGCCCTCGTTTAAAAAAATGCTCACAATTCTGCAAAACCAGATTGGCCACTATCAAGGAGCCAAAAGTGACCCTAGAATAAGGAAGAGTGTCATGTACATTAATCATCACGTTTAGAATATCCTTGCGTGCTATCAGCTTTAATGCCTCTAGTTCCGAGAATAAGCTAAGAATTAATCCTCTGTTTACCGTAGTGGATTCATTATCAAATAGCCAGGTTAAATCCAGAATGGGAGCAGTAGCGGCCCGTGGAGGGAGGGCGGCAGGGCGGGGGAGGGGCAGGGTGGGTGGTAGTAAACTCCGGCTCACGGCCGACCAGAGTAATGTAAAGAAATAAATAAATAAAACGAATTTCATTGCGCGCGCTGAAACGCATTTGGCGTTTCAGCGCGCACAATGAAATTTGTTTTATTTCTTTATTTCTTTACATTACTCCGGTCGGCCATGAGCCGGAGTTTACTACCCCCCACCATGCCCCTCCCCCACCCCACCGCCCGCGGCACTCCCTCCACGGGCTGCTACTGCATGGGAGATACCCCACTAGATTTCTTTGGAGCGTCCCTCCGGGGGATCCATAAAGGGACCCTATCGGTAAAGGTGGCAACTTGTGGACTACCATAGGGTTGAATGTTCGAGTATGATACGATATTGGGAGTTGGGGCCTCAATGTTTCTATTGGACGGAGATGTGGTCCCTGTGAGTATTCTATTCGGCCCAACCTGCGTGATAGTTGGAAATTGGGGCCCTCCCTCTGGGTTACCATCCACCCTGGAGTCAGTGACCCCGGACCCTGTCTGTAACGAAGGGACCCCATATCCCATTCGCATTTCCCCTCCTGATGGATCCACTATCTCGTTAGTCAAGGAGAGATGGATTGCCTGGAGGGACTGCAACAACTGGGTTGGTGGGGATACTATCGGTCCAGAGTCCCCCAAACTCCCAGCTGGTACCATGGGCGCTCTGGTGAATTCTCTTGGGTTGCCATCTACTAACGGTGATTTGGGGCCTCCCTTCTCCATTATTAAATGAGTTTCACTCTGGCTTTCCAGGACCCGAGTAAAATGCAATTTTGACGCTTTTCATTGTGAGAATCGTCTCATTTGTTTGTGTTTCTTTTTCATATTTTCCCCCTTATGATTTATTACTCTTACCTACTTTCAGTCCTCCCTTCCCTGGCAGTATATGGGAGTGCACCTGAGTGGTAGGAGAGATTAAGGCCTCCCCCTCCCCTCCCTCCCTCCCCACCTGCTTAATTTGCTTGGCTTGGCCCCTGGTTTTCTTGACTTCTCCAGCGCCCCCCATTCTACTCTTCTTAAACAGAGGGAAGATTTTCAGGATAGACTCCTCCGGAAGGGGGCTCAATTCGGCCTCCTCGAATAGTGTACTTAAACAGAGCTCTTCCTTTTCGAGATTACACAAAGGAAGTATGGGGGGCACCAGGAAAAGAGGAGTTCCTGCCTGTACGGAGGCGTCTCTCGACTCTCCCGAGGGAATGTAAGGTGCTGGCCTATCATTTGGCCGTTCTCCCATCTGGGAGTGAATCATAGAGATAGGTTTAGTGGTGTCAGACTTATTTACACTTTGCACTTCAAATAGCATTACAGAAATCATTTCCAATATGTGGTCAGAACTCAGTACAGATTTCTCTAATAAAGACAATATAGAGTTTAATTTTCTTTTGATACAAACAAGATATTCCAAGGGCACACCCTCCCTCTCATTTCCCCATTTCGGTTGTGAGCCAGGCAGAAATACGTCATGGGCAGACTCCACAGAAGTACCGATCAAATTACTTGTGCTACAATATATGAAAGGCATAGAAAGACGCCTATGAGAAGAGCTTACAATTGGGGTGTTTTTCCCCTGGGTACACTCATTAACTGGTCATCCTTATGCATAAAGACAAGATGGTCTCCCCAGTCCCTTGTTTGAGCTTCTATATCAATGTCCAGGAGTGTAAAGTCTTCCCCTGGCGTTGGCTCTTCACTTAACTTTGCCTTCTCCACCATGGGAACATCGCCTGGGCGATCATCCAGGCCACCATCCTCGCCTGATCCCTTATGGGTGACCCCCCGGGCTGGTGAAACAACGGGATAACCTCCATCATACTGTCTTTCTCTGACTGCATTGACTGCTTTGTCCTATTTAATGAGGTGATTGGCTGACTCTGCTGGATGACAAGAGGATTGGAGTCCAAAGATGCACAGGGGGAAGCGTCAAGCAGTTGCTCACTAAGGCCATCCTCCATTCTTTCAGAGATATGGGCCTGAGGCCCTTCACAAGGCTGCACCTGGCACCCAGCTAAACTACCATGGGTCCCCTGTGATCCCGCGAAAGGCAACAAAAAAGACGTTGCAGGATGGAAATTGAAGGACTGGCCTTCTTGAACCACTGCTGCAACCTCAGGGGCAATCCGGGGCAACTTTCAAAAAAAGCCAGTTATAACAGGGTGGGATTTGTAGCAGAGATGCGGTAGTTGTCTAGTGCCACTGAACGATCTTCTTAATTTTTGAGGTTGACTTGGTGATGAGGAGAGCACACACCCTGAGTGCAATTTTCTGGAGGTCATCTCGCTCTAAATTACGTGCTTGTGTGCCTGCCTGGCTTACTCCTGCCTCCACTCGCTTAATCAGGATAATATGCTTCAACTTTCCAACCGCAACAAGCCCTTCACTCTCCACTCTCCTCTGCTCACCACTCTCCACTCTGCACTTATCAATCTGCTATCTTCCCCTTAATTCCTGAGATAGCAGCTCTGGTTCGCAGGCTGCCGCTCCAGCGAAGTTAGGCAGTGTCCACAGGACCCCCTCCGCACAGCACTGGTCGACGCCCAGGAAATGGCACTTAGTAGCTGGCACACAGCTTACCACTCACCACGACTTGCTGCGGCCACCTACGAATTAGGCCTACCTGGTGGGATCAGCTGTGGCGCTCACGCCCCCAATACCTCCAAAACCGACCCTGGAGCCGAGGCACGCCGCAGAGGATGAACAGACCAGGCCAAATCAGGCTTCCCCCAAAGACACACAGCTCGATGCACTGCGGCCGCACAGCTGCTCCGGTCCGGACCGGCACCTGGCTCCGGCTCTGCTGCTCACTTCTCGCTCTTCCTCCCAACGCCGTTCTCAGGCGGGCGCCCACCACCAGAGAAGGGTGGAACAAGACGAGGTAGGGCGAGACTAGGCAGGCTAGGCAGATTAGGCAGACTGGGCAGGCGGACTTCAAAACTAAAGTTATCGCTTCTACCCGCAAGCCGCACCTGCCTACCGCCAGCCGCCTCCGCGAGATCGGGCAATTCCTATGCTGCAGTTCGTTTTATCGTTTTTAACGTTTTAACGTTTATCTGCCAGCCCGTCCTCAGCCCGTCCCTCTGTGTCTCAGCGTTTCCGGGGTAGCCGCAGGGTAGCCGCAGCCAGTAACCCCACGCTCCTCGAGCCACAGGCGGCAATTCCCCCACTAGGTCCCCCACTAGATCCGGGGCCAATTCGGGCCGTTTTTTCCCATTTTTCCGTTTTCCGTTTTTCCTCCGGCCGCCACACCGCACCGCAGCCGCAGCCGCAGCCGCTGCTCGCTCACCAACTGCTTGCCAACTGCTCCTGGTCACGTGCTCCAATGGACCTATCCTCACTCAATCGAGTATGTCAAAGGCAGTGGAAGACGGTCAATCTCCTTTTCAAATCTTTTTAAATTTTATTTTTGCCATTGCCTATCTTTACTCTGCGTTGATGCCCTCCTTTTTGAATATTTGTCTAATCCGGAATTCTCCCTTTACGCCACTTTTCTAAAAATTCTCCATTTCCGAATGCAATGCTGATGTTCTGCTACTGTGGATGTTTTTATACTTTGACTTTCCCTCTCTCCCTTTACTCCGTTTCGAAAATTATTTTCTTTTATAGCACTTTACTTAATCTTCTCTCCTTGTCCTTGACTGCCTCCATTCTGATCTTCTTCTATTGTGGATGTCTTTAACTTTTTGACTTTCCCTCTCTCCCATTTTTCCGCGTTGTTACTCTCCATCTCGTAAATTATTTTCTAACTTCAATCTCTCCCTATATAGTACTTTTCTAATCATCCCACCTTATCCTCGACTGCCTCTATTCTTACTGTGCTTCTTAACATGTCTTCTCCCAAGCCCCCTCACAATCCCCCGGATCCGGCTCTCGCTAGACATGGCCCGAACTCGTGGAACATCTTGTATCCGCCTAATATTTCTAAGAACGCTAAGAAAATTTTCAAACACAAATTACTGAAACTTCACCCTGAAACAATTGGACAATTGGAAACATTGGATTTTCATTGGACAAGCCTGTCTTGTCCAATGAAAACGGACTTTATTTTAAATACCAAACGCCCCGCAAAATGGATAAACACTTTCCTTCGCCACCTTCCTATCACTAAATCTATCAAAATTCTGTATGGATTCAAACTGTCGACTACCCCCTCCCCCTCCTTCAACGGGGAAATCGATATCTCCATATTCAGAACTGGTAACATTCTTATTCAATCAGCTGAACACCACCTCAACATTTTTGACAGCTATTTTAGTACTATGTCCTATCAACTCTCTCAAATGGACCTTAATCCCTCAGCAACCCAATTGCCTTGCTCCCACGTTTCTCCACCCTCTACCCCGGTTCAGGCCCTCCCTCCCCTTCCCTTCCTGTCTGCATCTATAGTTACGAACGGGGCCCCTCTCCTCTGTGAAAGACCCCCGGCCCTCGTTCTTCCTATACCATTTGTTCTCTTTCCTGCTCTTGCCATCGATCCCTCCCCTCCTGTCCCTACCATCTTCCCAGATTCTTCCTTCACACCTGCTTCCCCTTGGGACTCCCACTTCTCTCCCACTATGTCCAAGCCTCCGACTCCTAATGACATCCTTCACAAGCAATACGATGCGGTTCATTCCTCTAACTCTCTCTCTCTCTCTCTCTCTCTCTCTCTCTCTCTCTCACCCTACTCATCCCCTGACTGTTTGTTTGTCCCGAATCACTCCACGCAGAATCTATTTAATACCTGTCCAAATACTGTTTTGACTCCCTCCCCCGTCCTCGCTCACCCTCCATTAGCTGGATCGCCTTCCCCTGTCAAAAGTGACCCCATTACTGCGGGTTTCCCCCCCAACTTTATTGCTCAGACACTCAACACCATAGAACGCAAACTCAATGCTATGGCTACTGAATTAACAAGGCTTAAAAGAGATCGCGCCATCCTTAACTCCAGGGCTAGCCCCAAATTTCCTGATACTCGTCTCTCTTCCTCTCGTAACCTCTCCCAACATGCCCGATGGCTGACCATACCCCTTTGCAGACGGGCTCTCAGGCTTCGCTGTGCTGTGTGCTCCCTCTCCACTTCTGCCCTAAATGACCTGTGCAACTCCTATCTCCCTAATCCTCTGCTGACGGATCACCTCCCTTACTCCACCATCCCAGTAATTCTGGGCGTTAACCGAGTCCCTTCTAATCCCCTCTCACCTAGACCTCCTGCACAACGCACCACCATCCACTCCCTTAAACCTGCTAAGGATAACCCGAATCCCCTCTCTTGCATGCTTGTTAACTGCAGATTGGCAGTTCTTCATGCTACTGAGATTTCTGAAACCATCCTCAGTGAAGCTATTGACATTGCCTTCCTCACCGAAACTTTGCTCAATGACTACTCGACGGCTATTCTTGACTTACTCACTCCCCCCGGCTACTCCATCATTAGACAGGACAGACCCGGCAGAAAAGGGGGTGGACTAGCCTTAATCAATAAAACGGAGTTGCAACTCTCCCTTCTCAATAACACTGATCACTCAACATTTGAATACCTTGGCGTAGAACTCTCAGTCAAAGGCTCTCCTCCGATTAGATTACATAACATCTACCACCCTCCGGGTTAGCCCCTCCTCTTTGCTGAAGAATTATATGACCTCCTCACTCACTTCTCCCTTTCTGCCTCTAAAAATCTGTTTTTAGATTTCAACATCCATTGGAATAATGCCGACGATCCCACAGTAAGGCGCCTCATTAACCTTCTCGAGTTGAATGACCTTAAGCAACTATGCAACAATCCTACCCATATCAAAGGGGCCATGCTTGAAGCAATCATCTCTAACACTGACCTGGTCTCCCTTGCCAACATCATGCCCATCGACTGGTCTGACCACCATCTCATTCTGTTCAACATCTCAACCAGCGCCCTACTCCCCACACCAGTTAATAACAAACCCAAGATGTGGACCAGGAACCTTAAACAAATCCCCCCCAGTGAACTTGAGTCCAAACTCCAAGCCCAACTACAACTCCTCCCTCTCTCCCATAATGCAACTGAGCTCACTGACCATTTCAATAAGGCCATTAGTGATGTCCTGGATCAAGTAGCACCCCTCAAACTAAAACAACAAAGAAAAATCCAATCCAATTCTTGGTTCAATCCAGAACTCAATAAAGAAAGAAGACAACTTAGACTTGCTGAAAGAACATGGAGACAACACCCCTCGCCCTCCCATCTTGCCCTCCTCAGATCTGCAAGATCAACATATAAAAAGCAAATTTTTTAATGAAAAGGCATCTTTCTTTCGAGCCCAACTTGATCGTGCCAAAAACAGTCCCAGAGAACTCTTTAACATTGTCAGAAAACAATCTTTATCTGCCCCTCCAGTGCTGAAGGCCTTAATCGAAAGATGTGAGGTAATTGCCAACTTCTTCTCGGAAAAAATTGCTAAAATCGATCAATCCTTCCCTCAAAATCTGGCCCTGCCCTGCCCCCAATTTACTACAGACGTACCTCCTTTTTCTGCCCCGTTTCTCCCGCCTAATCCTCCCACTCACCTACCCATTCCAACTATCTCTGGTGACTTTCTCTCCAACTTACAACGGAAAAATAATGCCTCCTGGTGTAATTTCTATCCTATGACTGAGCTCGAAGTCTTTAATATCATTGCGAAATTAAAGCCGACCTAGCACACCAAAGACCCACTCCCTTCTGACCTAGTACATAACCTTACCCACATCATTGCCCCATGTTGGACAAAAATCATTAACACCTCCTTTGCCACTGGATGCGTCCCAGACTCCCTCCAACTTGGGCAAATCACTCCCATTCTTAAAAACCTTTATGCGGACCCTAACGATCTTAACAACCTCCGTCCCATCTCCAACCTCCCACTTCTAGCTAAAACCCTGGAGAAATGTGCTTTACTCCAATTGGAAAACCACATAGACAAATTCAACTTACTCAATTCCTTCCAATCTGGTTTCAGGAAAGGCTGTAGCACTGAAACCACCATGCTGAACATTGTTGATGACATTCACTGCTCCCTAGACAATGGAGAGGCCTGCCTTCTTATCCTCCTTGACCTCTCTGCAGCATTCGATACAGTCAATCATTCTTACTTACTGGAATCGCTGAAAGCGAGCTCTGGCCTAAATGGAATGGTCCTTAAATGGTTCACCTCCTACCTCCAACACAGAACACAACAAATAAAAATCAACTCCTGCCTATCCAATCCCACCCCTATCTCCCTGGGCATCCCCCAGGGCTTAATTCTCTCCCCCTCTCTCTTCAACCTCTTTATGGAACCCCTTACTCTCATTTTGAAACAAGCGGGGATCAGCAATCACCTCTACGGCGATGACACCCAACTGTACTATAAAATCAAATCCCATACTGATGTTCTCCATTTAAACAACACCCTGAGCAAGATTCAATCTTGGTTTTACTCTAACCATCTTAAACTGAACCCTAACAAAATTCAAATTATTCTTTTCTCTCCTAAAAATAACCATCTCCCCATCCAAGGCTGGATCTCTGATCTCAACGCCCTCAACTGTCCGCTCACCTTATCCAACTCAGCTAAATCCTTAGGTTTCATTCTTGATAAAAATTTGGCACTGAAGGACCATATTAATAGCTCGGCCAAAGGAGCACTTTTCACTCTCAGACACCTCAAAAAATCAAACCCTTCATCCCTCAAGATGACTTAAAATGTGTAGTACAATCTTTAGTACTCTCCAAACTTGACTACGGCAATGCCATCCTCACTGGAACCCCCAAAATCCACCTTGCCCCTCTTACAGCTGTGCTCAACCTGGCGGCCAGGCTCATTACCGACTGTAAACGATTTGAGCACATCACGCCTGCCCTCAAATCCCTAAATTGGCTGCCCATTGAAGGTAGATGCTTTTACAAGACTGCCTGCATCACACACAAAGCTCTCCACTCACAATCTCCGTCTTACCTAACAAACAAACTCAAAATAGCGGGCTGCTCCAGCTTGATGAGAAGCTCCACGGCACTCCACCTCGTCCCCCCATTACTAAAAAAGAAATCCACCCAAACTCGCTCCTTCTCTGGAAATGCTCCGAGCATCTGGAATGCCCTCCCAAGGGACCTGCGCTGCAACCCCTCCTACCTCAGCTTTAAAAAAGACCTAAAATGTCACCTACTCAACAAGTATTGGTGTCTATAATTTCTTATAATTTCTCTTCTGACTGGGCAAACTGTCTCCCCTGTATTGGTTGCCTTTCTGCTAACCTGTTCGACCTTTCGCTCCCCCTTTTACTCGTCCCGCTTGTGTACCCTGGCCTTGCTCTCCCCTATCCCTCTTCTATCCTAGCAGCACTAACGTATGTTCCTTTAGCTGCCTGAGGACATCCTCCCCTGTCCTTGTCCATTTGCTTCCCAACCCCCCTCTCTGTTCCCCTGCACTCCACCTCTTCATTTTTTGCTCTCCCTGTGGATACTCTTTGTCTGCTTTAAATCGTTACCTCCAGTTTAATATCTATATTTACTATAACTCTTGAATCATCCAGAACTCTGCCTCTCCTGACTAAAACAGAGATGTGCTCTCTGCTGACTATCATTATCTTTGCTCTGAAATATTGTTTGTTTTTGTGACTGCTCTTGCGCTTGTAAAGCGCTCTGATACCTCCGGGTCTAGCCAGCGCTATATAAAACCTAAATAAAGTATCAGAATACATGTGCAAGTAGAGACATACCTTAGTCACAACACCATGCAGACTGCACTTTATATTTGAAGCAGATAATGAAAATTATGCAGTATAGTTGAAGTGTAGCTTTCCACAGACTCATACAAAGTAGTGTAATAACTAATCCATCTCCTAACATGCCTTAAACCTCACTTTTGTGCTGCTGCTTCACCACTGTACGACTACATAGGGTGTTGGGCCTAGCCAAATATAAAGCAGCAATCCTTCACATGTCTCTGCTGTAAGTCTCACCATCTTCCCAAAAGCATGTATGCATATGTCTGTAGCTTTTGCCAGCAGCATCATATGTAAAAGAAATATTCAAATGTATGTATACTTGTGTTTTATATGTTGCAAGAGGGATTAGTGATTAGGCTACTTTGTATGTTTCTTTTATATATGATTCCACTAGCAAAAGGCACAGAGAAATGCATACATGCTTTCAGGAATATGGTGAGATTTACAACAGAGTCATGTAAAGGTTTGCTGCTTTATATTTGGGTATGCCCAACATGTTGAGTAGTCGCAGAATGGTGAAGCTGCAGCACAAAAGTGAGGTAAAAGACATGTTGGCAGATGCTTTAGTGATTAGGGTACTTTGTATGAGTCTGTGAAAAAAACACAAGTATAGAACTATTTGTCAAATTGTTTTATACATGGTGTCACTAGCAAAAAGTACAGCCATATGTATGGATGATTTCTGGAATATGGTGAGACTTTCAACAGAGACATGTTAAGGGTTGCTGTTTTATATTTGGGTAAGCTCAACACTTTAGGTGTTATTTTGAATTAGGACCACCAGTCTGTTAAGTTTAAGGGACTTTATGGTGTTGTGAATGACATATGTGTCTACTTATATATCTATTGTTTGATGTATTATACATTTGAACCTGATTGATTTGGGTAGTAGTAGAGAAATCCTTTAGTTCTGCTCTGCCATTCTGTTGTGGAGGTTGTGATGTCTTCTAAATGAAGGAATTGTGCAGTGTCTGACATAGCTTTGCAAAGCAATTAAAAGTATTTATTTATAGATTAGAATATTTCTATATCATTACTTTAATAATATAAAATTATTTTTAGAAACTATTTAAACTTTTCATTTTTTTCAGATAGTTACCATTATTAGTAAGAAAGATTGAGTATGGCAAGAAAAGATCAAAAGAAAAGACAAGAAAAAAAACTGTACTATTTAAAGGAGAGAGAAAAGCAGAAATTAGATGAAGTACAACATGTGACATTGAAGAAAAAGACTTCTGGTAAGAGAACTAAGGAATTTGTTAAAAGACATTTAAAGAACGTAATGAATTTTCAAAGTGTGGAAAAGAGAAAGAAAAGTTGTACAACCAATCAGAAAGAAACGAAAAAAGGACATATTAATGGAAAATCAAGTTATGGGAAAATAATCCATGTTGAAAAAAGGATAAAAGAATAAAAAGACATTAGGAAAAAATGTATAAAAGTAGAGTACTACAAAATTTATTGAAACATTGTAAAAAATATAAAAAGATCAGCAGCTTACAAGAAAAAAACAACAGATTGAAAGTGTAGTAGAAAAAGCTTTTGAATTGAAAAGAAGATTATTTATATTGGTATTGAAGAGAATGAAAACATCGAATAAAACACTGCACTTTATGAAGGAGAAAAGCAAAAGAAAAAAACTTGTTAATAGAAGTAACTTTTGCAAAAAATATTCGGGTGAATAGAGGCACACTTCTATTGCTGAGCCTTTTTTTAATGAAGAAAGCTATTTTCAATAAAATACATTAGTTCATGCAGTTGATACCAGTGGTCATTATTATGAGATAAAAGATGGTTGTCCAATTGAAAAAGAAAAGATGGTTCCTAGAAATGTGGAAGAAGTAATAGCTGAAGAAGTTCAAGGGAGACGTACACAAGCTCCAGTGTATAAGTGGGATTGTAGTAGTATTTGTAGTATACGACAGGAATCTATTGATATATTACGAATTTTCTTACGAGATTATGCAAAAAAAGTGTTAAACAGAAGATTAAGATGTTGCAAGGACTAGATCCTTGTAAAGTGAGAAAATATACTAAGTTGCAGGGTCATTCTCTGGCTTGTCTTTCTAGAAAAGTGTGTTGAAGTCCTTTTCATCATTTAAGAATGTTAGCAGTACATCATTCAGAAATGTGGAAGTTAGTAAGAAGATTGTACAACGTAAAAAGTCCAGCATTATCTTTAAGTGAAATAAACACAGCTCTTTTGCATGGTTCAGTATCGGATGTAAAAAAAGTTTGTGATGATATACAGTTTCATTTCTTTGGCTCACAAGAGGAGTGTAGAGAAAGTGAGAGCTTGATAAGTGTAGGTGTTGAAGAACAGGTGGAAGATATTACTACTTAGAAGTTTGCAGAAGAAATTACAAAGTTTAAGATACTTTCATGTGAAAAACCAAACTATGTTTGTATTTGTTGTCGACGTACTCACTATAAAAGTCATACTAGGAATGTTGATGTGTATTTAAAAAGTGAAGAGGAAAACCATGATAAGTGGGAGCACTTTGGTGCATATTTGTTGGTGGAAGGTCGTTTTGAGTTGGGTACTGATCAACGTATTTGTAAATATTGTTACAACAAATCAGAAGAGAACAAAATACCAGCTGGAGCAGTACATAACAATTTAGAGTTAGTAGCTTTTCGTCCGGAACTGGCAGATTAAAATACATATGAATCCATTCTTATTCAATCTGTGCACCCGTTTCAGGCTATAGTTCGTATGGAGCCTAAAACGGATAAGCTGCCTCCAACAGATTTACAAAGAGGTCTGAAAGGAAGAGTTGTGCATTTACCTTTAGATTTTAAGAAAAATATTGAAACTGTTGGTATAGAAAGAGAGGAAAGTGAACCTTTAGTTCTTCTAGTTAATTGTGTACCAACAAAGAGTCGGAAAATATGGGAAGATGTAGATGTCACCAAACTTCAAAAGGCTACATTATATCGTGTACAAAACAATATTTATTATAAAACTGTAAATGTGGAAAAACAGGAAATATGTTTAGAAGATGAAACAGAAATTTCAACTGGCCAAATAGAAAAAGTGGACAAGTCCAGGAGCGAGGAAATTTATGAACATTACAGTATAAATCCTCTACATTCAAAAGAAGTGATAGGAAGCACTATTGAATTATTTCAAATGAAGAAAGCGAAGGTAACTCCCATGAGTTAGAAGCTCATTGTTTTCCACAGCTCTTCCCCACTGGAAAAGGTGGACGATATGATGAACGACCAGTACAGATTCCAGCTTCAGAATACTGTTCGACAAGATTGTACTCAGAAGTTCCAAGAGTTCGACAGTGTATTCCATATATATTTCATCTTCTGTTTGAAAGTGATTTGTCTGGACTTTCATATGCAGTGAACCACATATTAAAAACAGGAGTTCATCTTACACATGTTTCTGGAAAGGAATTTTTGGACAAAGTTCAACAAAGAGATGATCATTTAGAATCTCAGTTAATTATTTTGATGGCATGTCAACGTGGTACTAATGAGTATTGGTATCATCGTCACAGAGAACTTAAATGTATGTTAAGAAACTTAGGTACCCCTACGTGGTTTGTTACGCTTAGCTGTGCTGAATATGCGTGGGACAATTTACTTGAATTTCTACGACAAGCAAGTTCAAATATAAAAAACATTGAATTGAAGACAGCTGGAGAACTGTGTTCCTTGGATCCTGTAAATGTGTGCAGATATTTTAATCATAGGTTTCAAGCTATGATGTCTTTTATCTGCAATAAAAATAATCCACCTCTTGGAGAAGTTACTGATTTCTTTTGGAGAAAGGAGTACCAAGCCAGAGGTGCTCCTCATATACACATGCTATTATGGATCAAGAATGCACCTACATTTGGAACCGATTCTGATGAAACTGTTTTGTCTTTCATTGAAGAGTATGTTACCTGTGCCATTCCAAAAAAAGGAGGAGAAAACAGCTTGAGACAACAAGTTTTATGGTTTCAAACTCATCAATGTGTAAAATATTGTCGACAAAAATACAAGTCAAAGGGAAAATTTTATACAAAATGTTGTTTTGGATTCCCACATCCAATAATTTCAAAAGGAAGAGTCAATAGTTTTATGTCAGCAGTAAGGCATACTATAACTCGAAAATCTCAGAAGAATACATACAACATAAAAAGAACTGAAGATTCAAAGTATATTAATGACTACAATCCAATGGTTTTGACAATGTGGAATGCAAACATGGATATCCAGTATGTTGCAGATAATTCAATTGCTGTTGCTCGCTATGTTACGTCATGTATAACCAAATCTGAAAAGACAGAGTTGAAAGAAATGTGGGAAGGAATTTCACAAGAGAAGACTCATAGGGGCCGATCACGATGGCGGGCGGATCGCCCCCGCCGGGCCGGCGGTGGTCACTGCCGGCCCGGCGGGGGCGATCCGCCCGCCATCCCGACAGCAAAGACCCCCCGCCATATCATGACGGCTGGGGGGTCTGCGGCGGACGGAAAGACCGTCCGCCGCTTTTCCACCAGTCGACTCGTCGACCGGCGGAAAACGTGCTGACTATGGTGGCGGTGTCTGGAAGACACCGCCATCCATATTACGATGCAGGCTGCGAGCAGCTTTTCCATGGCTGCATTGCCGCCATGGAAAGGCTGGCAGTTCCTGCTGTTGGGGGCCCGTCGCGGGTCCCCAGGGTGTTGGGGGTGCACATGGGGGGTACCTATGGTACCCCCCTGCATTTGCATGTACAATGTGGCAGGCACCGCGCGGTGCCTGTCACGTTGTGCATGTAAATGCACGACATGTATTTTTACATTGCGGCGGGTGCTGCTTGCAGCACCGCCCGCCGCAATGTAAAAATACGGGATGCGCCCGCCAGAGTGGCGGGCGCATCCTAATTTGTATAGCGGGACCGCCGCACCTATGGCGGGTGGTCCCTTTTGCCAATGCGATGGCGGGCGGACTTTGTCCGCCCGCCATCGTAATCGACCCCTTAGTAACAAATTGTACAGCTTTAGTTTGAAGATGCTATCCCATCGAGAAATTGGATCCTTTGAATGTTCGGATCGGTTGAGCTCTGCCAGTTTATATTCAAAGTCATATGGAATCATTTGGATAAGTCTAGGTCTTGCCGCAACACGAAATAGAGTATTGAAATCTCTACAAGAAATTGAATACTTAGCATTGAATGAAGCAGAAAGTACAGATATTGTTAAAACTAATATGTTGGATATGTACTATCCCAAAAGGACTCCACATCTGGAAAACCTATGTCTCTATGAAGTACTGCAACATTACAGCTTTAAGAGAAATGTTACAGAAAATATAAATGAAGAAAAATATACAGTAATTGGATGTGATGGATGTTTGGTAAAACATGCCAAAGGAAATCTTATTAACCACAGAAAACTCAGTTGCAAAACTCCAGATAAAAGGGAATTTTTCTATTTAGCACTTCTGTAACTCTTCAAGCCTTGGCGTAGTGAAGAGGAATTACTTGGAGATTTTGACTGCTATGAAGATTCTTTTAATGCATGTAAAGATAACATTCAATGCACAATTTTCCCTACTTATCTTCAAATTTTAAATGAAGAGATTGAGCAAGAAACTACTATTGCAGCTGAAATAGCTAGAGACAGTTCTCAAGATAGTCAAAGTTCTGCTCCACTAAGTCAAGATCCACTAGGTCAACCAATTATTGAAAATGAAGCAGCAATAGCCATGAATGAAGTAGAAATGACAATGCAACAAGCACAACAGGATATTATTGAGTTGGGAAACTTGGAAGAAGAACTAAATATTGAACAAAAAGAAATATATCAGCAAGTGACACAACAGATACAGCATGGTTTGTTGCATGAAAAAAAAGAATGCCAATCCACATCATTTAAACCTATTCGAATGTACATCAGTGGTCAAGCTGGAACAGGAAAAAGTTTCTTAATTAAAGTTTTGAACAGTTATCTACACAAAACTACTGAATCACATTTAGCTTGTGTTGTAACAGCTCCAAATGGATTAGCAGCACACAGCATTAAAGGGATTACTTTACATCGATTACTCATGCTACCAGTTGAACATGAAAATACATTGGAATATCACAAGCTATCTGGAGAAGCTTGTTATGAAGTTTCAAGAGTACTGAAGAAAATGAAACTTCTAATCATTGATGAGGTGAGCATGGTCTCAAACTTAATGCTTGCCTTTGTACATTTAAGAATGCAACAGATTTTAAAAACAGATTCTGATGTTCTGTTTGGAAGAAAACATGTAAATGTATTCGGCGATCTACTACAACTTACTCCTGTGAAAGGGCAACCAGCTTTTTAAAACACTTGTCCATGAAGACACTAGGAAATCTTTGGGAAGTACTAGAAATGTGAACATATGGTCTCATTTTGAATATAAAGAACTTATTAAGAATATGCGACAAGCAAGTGATGCACATTTGGAAAGATTCTTCAAGTTATAACAATTGGTGTTTTGACAAAACATGGAATAGAAGCTTTACAAAGTCGGCTACTAACGAACTTGTTTGGAAATGAAAACAAAGCACCTGAACTAATGTACAAAAAAATTGGAGAAAATAAGTCTATAGTTTGCCTAATGCCTACACTGCGAGAGTGTTCTACATTTAATCAAGAACTTTTGAAATTGGAAAAATAAACCAATAGTGACAATGGAAGCTATTGATAAAATGGAACACAAAGGAGTTACTATTCTTCTCTCAGAGAAATTACAGTCAAAATTGGATTCTTTGGAAAAGTCTGTGTCTAAGACTGCAGGTTTATAAAATACTTTATATGTATGTGTAAACTTTCGGGTAATTGTATGGCGTAATTTGAATGTAGAAGAAGGTTTAGTAAATGGAGCAATGGGAAAAGTTGTTGATTTTGTACATTTTCAGAACAGAGAGGGAATTGAATTTTTGAATATTAAATTTAATGAGATTGAAGAGGTAAAACTGATTGGACGTTGTGCTGTTCGTTTTTTGCTTGTAAAAGACTTGTATGTTTGTAGAAAACATTTTCCTCTTTCTTTAGTATATGCAGTAACCATTCATAAATCTCAAGGTTTAAGTGTAGACAGTACTTTGGTAAATATTGGAAGTACAGTGTTTAAAGAGGGCATGGCATATGTTGCATTGTCCCGAGTAAGAACATTATCTGGTTTGTATTTGATTGATTTTGATGAGAAAAAGATTAGTGCTGATGCAAATTGTGTAAGAGAGTACAATCGGTTAAAAAGACTGTATGCTCCTAACTTAGGTAAATATCCCTTAAATGAGAAACGTGTAGTGTTTCCAAAACAGAAATATGACAAACATTCTACTGAGATTCAAAAAAGAAAACAATTCAAGAGAATCGTGAAGCTGCAAAGAAAATGAAGATGGACACTGTTGATGATATTGTAGGATACCAATTAGAAAATAGTTCAGGTATCAACTGCTATGCTAATGTAATTGTGAATGTTGTGTTTTATCTAGAAGATCTTCATCATGAAATTATGGAAAATCGAGAAAAGATTCTGGGGCATATTAGCAAGACTGGCGATAAAATTATCGCTGTTTTAGCGGCAGGAAACTGCCGCTAAAACGGCGATAATGGGCTTGCTAATATGCGTTATAGAATTCAATAGAAGCCCAGGTTAGATGTGCAGGACATCTAACCTGGGCTTCTATTGGAATTCTATAACGCTTATTAGCAAGCCAATTATCGCCGTTTTAGCGACAGTTTGCTGCCGCTAAAACGGCGATAATTTTATCGCCAGTCTTGCTAATATGCCCCAAAGTTCTTTACTACATTATATTTTTCAAAAGTTGGTAACTTATAAAAGTAAAATCCATACTGCTTCTGGCATTCGGCATCTTTTGTATATATTTACTGGTTCATTGAAATTTACATTGAATATACAACAAGATGCACAAGAATTTCTTATGTTTATGCTTAGAGTATTGGAAGATGAAGGATTAATTAAAATTTATTTGGACTAAGTTACAGATGGGATCATAAATGTGAAGAGTGGTCATTTTCTTCTACCACTGAAATAGACACTGAACGATTCATATGCTTGACGATACCCGATTGCAAATCTGTGTCTTTTAACAAATTAGTAAAAACAGCTAATCAAGATATGAAATGTTCTCATTGTAAATCAGAAATGCTGTCAACATTATATATAGAAAGATTTGGAAAATATGTCATTTGAATGCTACAACGTTGTAGAGCACATGAAAGAAAATTGGAAACCAAAATAAAAATTTTGTGGCAAGTCAAGTATCAATTTCAGGAAGAACTTTTAAAGCAGTGGCTATTATTTTCCATGATGGACCTACTACAACATCTGGACACTATACTGTGTATTTAAAGTGCAATAAAGGATGGACACATTGCAATGATGCCCATTTGGAATTCAAATATAGGTTGCCTTTACAAATTACCAAATTCATATGTGATATTGTTGATGCCAAATTTTGAAAACATAATTCGGCCTATTGGGAAGATGTGAACACGAATTACTGAGTTTATTTTGGATATTTTCAATGCAAAAGTTTCGGAAACATTATTTGGCCAATTGGGAAGATGTGAACAGTTAGTGTATGGATTATTGTTTGTGCTAATTCATTTTGCATTTGGAAAATTGTGTTTAAAACAAGTAGTTTATATATTTGTTCTTTATATTATACGAGATGTAAATGAGAATGTACATTTTAGAAAATGTAGTTGAGACAAATAAAAGACTTAATGTAGTTGAAGAATGTAATTAAGAAACTATAGATAGGTAAACACATAGTTACACAAGTTCTAAATAATGCTCAATGCTGATTTGTTTTTTTTAATAATCTCATGGATTGGTTTTTTCCCCCGCTGTTGTATGATGATACTACATAGAAATCACTGTGTATGGTGAAATTCAGTAGAATCTGAGAACAGAAAAAAAGGGAAATTGAAAATGTTATGTAATTCTAAAATTATGTTGTGTTCTTAAAAGTATAATATTATATTCAATAACAGTATTTCTACTTCTTTTTACAGAAGGTAATGGTGAAGTTTGAAAATATTTTAAATTCAGTTTACAACAAAACTATTGTAAAATAGTTCCACTGACTTTTGCATCTACATTAGTAAAAAAGGTAAGAAGAAATAATGTAATAAGCATGATAATGTGAAATAATGTTTAGAGCCACTTTTACTGCACTCATCCATTCCTTCAAACACTACCCATGCACTCATCTATGCAGTCAGGCACTATTCCCACACTTGTTCAATTTAGCCAGGCACTATCCATATACTGGTACAATCACCCAGGCACCACCCATGTACTCATACAATCACTCACACACTATCCATGTACTTATCCATGCACTCAGGCACTACCTCTGCACTCTTCCAATCACCAAGGGACTACCCATGCACTCATGCAAACAGCCAGATACTACCTATTCCCTGATCCATGCACTCAGGCACTAACCCTGCACTCTTGAATTCACTCAGGCAGTATACATGCACTCTTCCAATTACCCCTGCACTCATGCAATCACCCAGGCATTACCTATGCATTCCTCCAATCACCCAGGCACTACCCATGCACTCCTCCATACACCCAGGCATTACCCATGCACTCTTCCAATCACCCAAACATAACCCATGCACTCATACAATCACCCAGGTATTACCCATGCAATCCTTCAATCACTCAGGCAGTACCCATGCACTCCTCCAATCACCCAGGCATTACCCATGCACTCCTTCAATCACTCAGGGAGTACCCATGCACTCCTCCAATCACCCGGACATTACCCCTGCACTCATGCAATCACCCAGGCATTATCCATGCGCTCCTTGAATCACCCAGCCATTACCCTTGCACTCATGCAATCACCTAGGCATTACCCATGCACTCCTTCAATCACTCAGGCACTACCTATGCACTCCTGTAATCACCCAGGCAGTACCCATGCACATATAAAATCACCCAGGCACTACCTATGCACTCCTCCAATCACTCAGGCACTACCCCTGCACTCATGCAATCACCCAGGCACTAGCTATAAACTCATGCAATAACCCAGGCACTACCCATGCACTCTTCCAATCACCCAGACATTATCCCTGCACTCATGCAATCACTCAGGCATTACCTATGCACTCCTTCAATCACTCAGGCAGTACCCATGCACCCATCCAATCACCCAGACATTACCCCTGCACTTATGCAATCACCCAGGCATTACCCATGCACTCCTTAAATCACCCAGCCACAACCCATGCACTTATGCAATAATCAAGCCACTATCCTTCCACTCCTCCAATCACCCAGGCACTACCCATGCACTCCTCCAATCACCAAGGCACTACCCATGCAGTCATGCAATCACCTAGGCACTACCCATGCACTCGTGTAATCACCCAGGTACTACTCATGCACTCCTCCAATCACCCAGGCACTACCTATGCAGTCATGCAATAACCCAGGCACTACACTTGCACTCCTCCATTCACCCAGGGACTATCCATACACTTATAAAATTATCCAGTTACTACATATGCACTCCTCCAATAACCCAGGCAGTCCCCATGCGCTCCTCCATGCACCCAGGCATTACCCATACACTCTTCCAATCACCCAGACATTACCCCTGCACTTATGCACTCACCCAGGCATTACCTATGGACTCCTTCAATCACTCAGGCAGTACCCACGCATTCCTCCAATCACCCAGACATTACTCCTGCACTCATGCAATCACCCAGGCATTACCCATGCACTCCTTCAATCACCCAGGCAGTACCCCTGCACTCATGTAATCACCCAGGCATTACCCATGCACTCATGCAATAACCCAGGCACTACCCATGCACTCCTCCAATCACCCAGACATTACCCCTGCACTCATGCAATCACTAAGGCATTACCCATGCACTCCTTCAATCACTCAGGCAGTGCCCATGTACTCATCCAATCACCCAGACATTACCCCTGCACTCATGCAATCACCCAGGCATTACCCATGCACTCCTTCAATTACTCAGCCACAACCCATGCACTTATGAAATTACCCAGGCACTACCCTTGCACTCCTCCAATCACCCAGGCACCACCCCTGCACTCATGCAATCACCCAGCACTACCTATGCACTCATTCAATAACCCAGCCACTATCCTTCCACTCCTCCAATCACCCAGGCACTACCCATGCACTCCTCCAATCACCAAGGCACTAACCTTGCACTCATGCAATCACCCAGGCACTACCCATGCAGTCATGCAATAACCCAGGCACTACCCTTGCACTCCTCCAATCACCCAGGGACTATCCATGCACTCCTCCAATCACCCAGCCACTACCAATGCAATTATAAAATTATCCAGGCACTACCTATGCACTCCTCCAATAACCCAGGCAGTACCAATGCACTCCTCCATGCACCCAGGCATTACCCATACACTTTTCCAATCACCCAGACATTACCCCTGCACTCATGCACTCACCCAGGCATTACCTATGCACTCATTCAATCACTCAGGCAGTACCCATGCACTCCTCCAATCACCCAGACATTACCCCTGCACACATGCAATCACCCAGGCATTACCCATGCACTCCTTCAATCACTTAGGCAGTACCCATGCACTCCTCCAATCACCCAGACATTACCCCTGCACTCATGCAATCACCCAGGCATTACCCATGCACTCCTTCAATCACTCATGTAGTACCCATGCACTCCTCCAATCACCCAGACATTACCCCTGCACTCATGCAATCACCCAGGCATTACCCATGCAGTCCTTCAATCACTCAGGCACTACCCCTGCAGTCATGCAATCACCTAGGCACTACCCCTGTACTCAATTAATCACCCAGGCACTACTGTTGCACTCCTCCAATCATCAAGACACTATCCAAGCACTCCTCCAATCACCCAGCCAGTACCCATGCACATATAAAATCACCCAGGCACTACCTATATACTCCTCCAATCACTCAGGCACTACCGTTGCACTAATGCAATCATGTAGGCACTAGCTATGCACTCTTGCAATAACCCAGGCACTACCCATGCACTCCTCCAAACACCCAGGCACTACCCCTGCACTCATGCAATCACTCAGGCACTACCCATGCACTCATACATGCACCCAGGCACTTCTGCTGCAGTCATGCAATCACCCAAGCACTACCTATGCAGTCTTCCAATCATCCAGGCACTACCCGTGCACTCATGCAATCACCCAGGTACTACTCATGCACTCCTCCAATCACCCAGGCACTACCTATGCACTCATGCAATAACCCAGGCACTACCCTTGCACTCCTCCAATCACCCAGTCACTATCCATGCACTCATGCAATAACCCAGCCACTACCCATGCAGTTATAAAATCACCCAGGTACTACCTATGCACTCCTCCAATCACCCAGGAACTACCCATGCACTATTTCATGCACCCAGGCATTACCCATGCACTCTTCCAATCACCCAGACATTACCCCTGCACTCATGCACTCACCCAGGCATTACCTATGCACTCATTCAAACACTCAGGCAGTACCCATGCACTCCTTCAATCACCCAGCCATTACCCATGCACTCGTCCAATCACAGAGGCATTACCCCTGCACCCATGCAATCGGCCAGGCATTACCCATGCACTCCTTCAATCAACTAGCCACTACCCATGCACTTATAAAATCACCCAGGCACTACCCTTGCACTCCTCCAATCACCCAGGCACTACCCCTGCACTCATGCAATCACCCAGGCACTACCTATGCACTCATGCAATAACCCAGGCACTACCCATGCCCTCCTCCAAACACCCAGGCAATACCCATGTACTGATGCAATCACTCAGGCACTACCCATGCACTCATACATGCACTCAGGCACTACCCCTGCACTCATGCAATCACCCAAGCACTACCTGTACAGTCTTCCAATCATCCAGGCACTACCTGTGCACTCATGCAATCACCCAGGTACTACTCATGCACTACTCCAATCACCCAGGCATTACCCATGCACTCCTCCATGCACCCAGGCCCTACCCATGCACTCCTCCATGCACCCAGGCAGTGGCCATGCACTCCTCCAATCACCCAGACATTAACCCTGCACTCATGCAATCAACCAGGCAGTACACATGCACTCCTTCAATCACCCAGGCAGTACCCATGCACTCCTCCAATCACCCAGACAGTACCCCTGCACTCATGCAATTACCCAGGCGTTTCCCATGCACTCCTTAACCACCCAGCCACTACCCATGCACTTCTAAAATCACCCAGGCACTACCCATGCACTCATCCATGCACTCAGGCACTACCCCTGCACTCATGCAATCACCCAAGCACTACCTGTACAGTCTTCCAATCATCCAGGCACTACCTGTGCACTCATGCAATCACCCAGGTACTACTCATGCACTACTCCAATCACCCAGGCACTACCCATGCACTCATCCATGCACCCAGGCACTACCCATGCACTCCTCCAATCACCCAGACATTAACCCTGCACTCATGCAATCAACCAGGCAGTACACATGCATTCCTTCAATCACCCAGGCAGTACCCATGCACTCCTCCAATCACCCAGACATTACCCCTGCACTCATGCAATCACCCAGGCGTTTCCCATGCACTCCTTAACCACCCAGCCACTACCCATGCACTTATAAAATCACCCAGGCACTACCCATGCACTCATCCATGCACTCAGGCACTTTCCCTGTACTCATGCAATCGCTTGGGCAGTACACAAGCACTCCTCCAATCACCCAGGCACTACCCATGCATTCATGCAATCACCCAGGCACTACCCATGCACTCATCCATGCACTCAGGCACTACCGTTGCACTCTTGCAATCACTCAAGCACTACCCTTGACTTATGCAATCACTTAGGCACTCAGCATGCACTCAGACACTTTCTCTGTACTCATGCAATCACTCAGGCAGTACACATGCACTTCTCCAATCACCCAGGCACTACACATGCACTCATGCAATCACAAATGCACTACCCGTGCACTTCTCCATATATTATACTCAATCAATCAATCAATCAGGTGTTTGTTAAGCGCGACTACTCACCCGTAAGGGTCTCAAACACTGAGGGGGGGGGGGTTTCGCAGGTTCCAGTCCATCAAGGAGGGGATCTGTCGAAGAGCCAGATTTTGAGGTTTCTTGCGAAGATGGGGAGCGATGTTGTCTGTCTGAGGTGGAGCGGAAGGTCGTTCCAGGCTCTGGCCGCAAGGAAGGAGAAGGAGCGACCTCCCGATCTGGTCTTTCTGGTGCGGGGGACCACGGCGTAGGAGAGCTGAGCTGATCATAGGGTCCTTTGGGGTGCGTGGAATTTGAGTCAGCTGTTCAGGTATGCTGGTCCGGTGTCGTGGAGGGCCTTGTGAGCGGGGGTGAGCATCTTGAAGGTGACTCTAGCTTCGATGGGGAGCCAGTGGAGTGTGCGCAGGTGCTGGGAGATGTGGCAGTGTCTTGGCAGGTTGAGGACCAGTCTTGCGGCGGCGTTTTGGATGTTCTGTAGCTTGCGGGTGAGGTTTTTGTTTATTCCGGCATAGAGTGCGTTGCCGTAGTCGAGTCTGCTGGTGACCAGGGCGTGAGTGACGGTCTTTCTGTGTTCGAGGGGGATCCATTTGAAGGTCTTACATAGGAGGCGGAGGGTGTGGAAGCAGGAGGACGAGACGGAGTTGATCTGGCAGTCCATTTTGAGCTCTGAGTCCAGGATGATTCCCAGGTTGCATGCGTGGTCCGTGGGGGTGGGCGGGCTATCGAGGGCGGGGGGCCACCAGGTGTCGTTCCAGGCGTCGGGGTTTGGGCCTATGATGAGTACTTCCGTTTTGTTGGTGTTTAGTTGTAGGCAGTTGTTTTTCATCCATTTGGCGACGGCTTCCATGCCTTCTCGAAAGTTGTGTCTGGCGGTGTTGGGTTTGTTGGATAGGGAGAGGATGAGTTGGGTGTCGTCTGCGTATGACACAATGTTGAGTCCGTAGGTTCTGACGATGGGGGCGAGCAGAGCCATGTAGACGTTGAAGAGTGTAGGGCTGAGGGAGGACCCCTGGGGGACTCCGCAGGTGGTTGGTGTAGGGTCCGAGAAGAAAGGGGGGAGTCTGACCCGCTGCGTTCTGCTAGAGAGGAAGGAGCGGATCCAGTCGAGGGCCTTGTCTTGGATCCCTGCGTTGTGGAGTCTGCGTATTAGGTGCGGTGAGAGACTGTGTCGAACGCGGCTGAGAAGTCGAGGAGGATGAGGGCTGCTGTTTCTCCTTTGTCCAGTAGGGTGCGGATGTCGTCTGTTGCGGCGATGAGGGCAGTTTCCGCACTGTGGTTTTTTCTGTAGCTGGATTGGGAGGAGTTGAGGATGTTGTGCTCTTCGATGAATGTGGCGAGTTGGCTGTTGATGGCTTTCTCGATTACTTTCGCTGGGAGCGGGAGCAGCGAGATGGGTCTGTAGTTTTTGAGGTCGGTGGGGTCCGCCGAGGGTTTCTTCAGGAGGGGGTTGATCCCGGCATGTTTCCAGTCGTCGGGGAACGAGGCGGTTGCCAGGGAGCGGTTGATGGTGTGGCAGAGCACGGGTGCAATGGTGTCGGCGGCTCTGTGAAAATGTGGTGGGGGCAGGGGTCCGTGGGGGCCCTGGAGTGGATTGACTTCATCGTCTTCAGTGTGTCTTCGGTGGTGAGGGCTGTCCAATTGTCGATCGCTGGCTTCAGGGTGTCGAGGGTGGTTGGTGAGGGTTCAGTGTGTTGGTTGTCTTCGTCGAAGTTGTCGTAGATGCTCTTGATTTTGTGGTGGAAAAAGGTGCTGAGTTTGTCGCAGAGGTCTTGTGAGGGAGGGATGTCGGTGGACTCGCTGGTGGGTTGGGCGAACTCCTTGATGATGTTGAAGAGGTCTTTGCTGTTGTGTGCATGAGTGGAGATTCTGTCTTCAATCGCTTTTTTCCTCGTTTTTCTGATGAGTTGGTGGTGGGCGTTGGTGGCGGCTCTGAAGTTGTTGTGGGCTTCTGTGGATTTGGTGTTCCTCCAGGCCTTTTCGTGGCGGCGGCAAGTGCGTCTGGACTCTCGAAGTTTGGTGGTAAACCATCTAGCTTTCTTGGCGTGGGTGTTTTTCTTGAGGGGGGCTATGATGTTGGTGCTGTTGGAGATCCATCTGTGCAGGGTTTGGGCTGCGGTGTTGGGGTCGTCGTTTTCCGCGATGGTTGGGGTGGAGTTGCTGAGTGATGAGGTTAGCTGGTCGTCGGTGATTCTGGTCCAGTTTCTTTGTGGGAGCAGGTGCTGGTGTCTGTGGATGGTGGGTGTTCTGAAGGTGAAGTGGACGCATCGATGGTCAGGCCATGGGAGTTCGGTGGTGTGGCTGAAGGTGATGGAGTTTCCTGTTGTGAAGAGGGGGTCGAGGGTGTGTCCTGCTGAGTGCGTGGGTTCGGTCACGAGCTGCGGAGTCCAATGTTGTGGAGGTTGTCCAGGAGGGATGTGGTGCTGGGGTCCAGTTGGCTGTCGAGGTGGAAGTTGAGGTCTCCCAGTAGGGTGTAGTTGGTGGATGCGATGGCATGCGGGGAGATGATGTCCGTGATGGAGTTTGCAAAAAGTCCGTGGGGTCCAGGGGGTCGGTAGATGAGGGTTCCTCGGAGGGTGGAGGTAGGGCTGGCCAGTATCTTGAAGTGAAGGTGTTCCATCAGGTCTGTGGGCTCGTCGGGGAGTGTGCTCAGGCGGAGGGTGGATTTGTGGACGAGGGCGATTCCTCCTCCCGGGCGTGTGGGGCGGTCCTTCCTGGAGATCTTGTATCCTTGGGGAACGGCGATGGCGATGTCCGGTCCCGAGGTGGTGTTGGTACAGGTTTCGGTGAAGAATGCTACGTCCGGGGTGGTGCTGTCGAGGAGGTCCCAGATTTCGGTGGCGTGTTTGTGGAGGGATCGGACGTTGAGGAGGCTGCATTGCAGGGTCTTCGGTTCGGTTGTGTTCTTGCGGGCGGGTTGTGCTCAGTCCGTGGTCTTGGCGGTGCTGCAGGTGTGCCGGCAGCGGTGACAGCTGAAGGGTCCGTGGGTGTCGGCTGGTGATGCTAGCTTGCAGTTGTTGTTGCGGCCTGGGTTGAGAGCGTGGAGTGCCGCTGGGTCGTAGCGTTGGCGGTGCAGAGATCCAGGGTTCCTGGCGCTGGTCGCGGTTGGGTCGCGGACGGGCACAGACGGGTTTGCCTTTGGCGCGCCCTTGGCGCACCAGTGGTGTGCCCGTTGCGCGTGTCCGCTGCGCGGTGGCGCAGCTGCCGCCATTAAGTAGGGGTCGGGGAGGGCTGGACAGCTGGGAGGCGGGGAGGGGAGCTGGATTGGGCCGGTCGCGCTGGTTGTGCTGGGGGGGGGAGGGGCCTCAGGGCAGCAGGGAAAAACAGGCGGAAAAAGGCAAAAGGGAAAAGGCAAAAAGAGAGGGAAAACTGCAAATAAGGCAGCAAAAGTGCAAGAAGAGTGGAGGAACGACACAGAGGACACAGAAGGAGAGTGAAAGGGGGAGATTGAAATGAGGGTAAAAAACGAGTAAAAACGGAGGAAAGACACAGAAGGAGAGTGAAGGGGGAGCTTGAAATGAGGGGAAAACGAGTGAAAACGGAGGAAAGACACAGAAGGAGAGTGAAGGGGGAGCTTGAAATGAGGGGAAAACGAGTGAAAATGGAGGAAAGACACAGGAGAGTGAAAGGGGGAGGTAGAAATGAGGGAAAAAATGAGTGAAAAAGGAGAGAAAAAGCGGAGCGAGAGAAAGGAGACAGAGGTCCACTGGACCACCAGGGATGAGGCGCAAGTAAAACCTGCAGGTGGAGGAGGGCCTCAAACACCAACACTTGAGAGTGCAGGGGCTCGGGGGAAGGCCTCACTTAATGGTGGAGCTGCGAGGGAGGGAGATAATTTCACTGACAATGAGTCAGTGGACTTGCCGTAATTCATAAAACACATACAAATTTGTCTATTTTTAACCAGATAGGCGGTTCTAACAAGAACCATTTTCTTTTCTTCTTTTTTTCTTTTATAATTTTTTGTTTTTTTACTCTTTTTTGTATTTTTTTGGTGTTTTAAAAAAAAAAAGAAAAAAATCAAGATACTGAACGGAGAAAACTTTTGAAACATTTTGCAATTAACAAGTCATTGCAAAAATAAAAAAAAATAATTAACAATGGTGGTTTTTTTGCAGCAACCACGATAGCATCCACCGATTTCACTCCATAGCAAAGAACTTTTTTACATTTAATGAAAGGCTGCTCCAGTCCAGCGAATTCAGGTACGATATTGGTTCTTTGAGTAGTGGAAGAACCTGATGAGGTGCTAGGCCCTGCAACTTGGTCCCGTGCAAGACGCCGTGGATGGCAGGTGTTTAAGCATCGAAGATGTCCCACACGAGTATTTCTTTTCTGATCCACGTGAGAGGACCTTCTCACTGAAAGTACATGTCACCTTACGTGCGTTGACCTTCTTCTCAGCAGCAGGTATTGAAAAAAAGGCCCATACGATGCTCTTGTACCTTTGCTTAACTGGTTCTTCCAAGTCTTCTTCTTCCTCTGGAGGAAGCTGTTGAGCAGGATTTGAAGAAGCCATTTTTTGTTGATGTCAAATAAACACCAGAAAAATGCAGAAAAGGAGAGAGAAAACACAAGAGCTGTGTCTCTGTAGATGTTGTTGGAAGAATGAAAAATTTGGGTGGGGTCCTGCAAGTTCAAGAATAAAAAGCTTCTTAACCAATTAAATGCTTTCTTTTGAAGTCACATGGGATTCGCGAACCCGACACGCAACCGGCGCGCACCCGACGCGATTCCCGAAAAATATATTTAACAGTAATATATCTTTATACCAGTAATAAATATACGATATTTACAATTGTGTATATTAATCTCTTGGTATAATATATATAATAAAGTTATATACATATACTTTTAAAACAAAATAACTTGCAGTGGATTCGTGCACCTGACGCGACCCTTGGAAATACGTATGTGACGTTGGGCGGGACCATCGTGGCTCCCGTAACTTTATTATACGACGTTTAACATCGATATTATTTAAGTAAATATTACTTTGATAACTCATAGAATAAACCAAATATGACTGATTTAATACATTTATAGTATATATCATGTATTTAAAATTATTAAAAAAAGAAAGATGAGAACCGCGCACCCTTCACATATCATACGCGTATCGTGCATGACTTAACCAATATGGTGGCAAAATTCTTGGATTCATGCACCCACCGTGACCGGTACTCGATCAGTACGCGAATCTCACTTTTAAAAATAAAAAATAAAAAAAAAATGTAAATGCATATTTTAAAAAGGGTAAAACTTCACATTATTACTATAAAAGCTTAAAAAGTTAGAAAAAGCATTTTTTGGACATTATAGTTAGGAATTAGCATTTAAAAAACCTTAGCAATTCACTGAAAAAACCACAGGTTTCAGGGACGTTATAGTTAGTTGGACATTTCACTCGTACAAAACCAGAGAAATTCGGCCGTTATAGTTAGTTGAGCTAACTATAACTCGCGCCCCCACACTGCACTGCTGATGACATCACATATTACATCACTCATGACATGGTCAGTGACATCACTGATGACATCACTCATGACATCTCAAATGACATCACTGATGACATCACTGATGACATCATCCATGTGATAATCTGATGCACCTCCTCACCCCCTAATATAACCTTTGATATACCCACTCTAAAATGCAGACTGCCATTCTCGAAACCATAGACATACCAATACCAGTTACTACATACCCACTCACTGATTCCTAGGCCTACACACACATCCACTCACTCACCCATACAGTCACTCATACATGCAGTCACTCATCAATACAGCCACTATCATATGCACTCAAACACCCATACAGATACTCACTCACCGCTACTCACCCATAGAGTTACTCACACAGCTAGTTAGTCATGCAAAGAATAAATCACACTCCCATTTACTCACCTATACAGTTATACACACACCACCTCATTTATTCATAAAGATACTAACGCATACTTACTCTCTCATACAATCACTGACACAAGCACACACTCATCCATACAGCCACTCTCACAATCACTCACTCTCACATAGTCATTTATATATTCCAGCACTCACATATACTGCCTTTCACATATGTAGTTACTCACACATGTACCACTGAGACATCCATTCACTCACCAACACAGCCATACACACACTCACCCACCCATACAGCCCCTCACAGACACACTCTTGAACCCATACACCCAGTGAATCACCCACTCACACATCCATGCAGGGAGTCACACACTCCCCACCCACTCACACAGACACTCAGCCACCCATACAGGTACTCAGACAACCAATCAAAAACCCAGATAGACACTCATGTAGCTACTCACCAACCCATGCAGCCACTTACACACCAACCGACAGATTGATACAGACATTCACACAGATTAGTCACTAACCCATGCATTAGTAAGACATGTTTAATCACTCACTTATATAGACAGTCATACACTTACTAAATCATCCATTCAGACACTCATACACCCACTCACTTTTCAATACACCTTGGCATATATATATAAAACCTATTTATACTTTTTAGAAACACTCAGTCACTGGAAAATGTAATTAGTGATGTCATTTGAGATGTCATCAGTGATGGCATCAGTGATGGTAAACAGTCAGAATATCGAGTAGGAAATGTCGACTTGCACTAATATCGAGTGCAAAATATCGTGATACATAAATATCGACTGCCAGAATATCGTGGTGAAGAATATCGAGTTTAAGGTAAGAAATATAGTTTTCCAAAATATCGAACTCATTAATATTGTTTGCAAAATTATAGTTGTTATAAATATAGTTTTTTTAGTTAGTGTTATGTATTTTGGTATGTATTTTAAATGTATGTGCTATATTTTTTTGTCTAAGTATTGCATTTTATTTTTAATGTATGTATTAAATTTTTAGAAGTTATTAATTTTAGTTTAATTAAATGTTGTTCCGTAGCGGGTTAAGGGTTTATAGGGGAATAGGGTGGGAAGTAATTTAATTATAATACATTGAATATTATTTTTTATTTATTAGTATTTATTTAATTTTGATTTTATAGTGTTAATTATGGTAATTAATTTATTATTAATTAATTAATAATTGGCTGCTAATTTTTATTGATTAATTAATTGGTAAATATGTTAATTGTGTCATTTTTTTAGGAGCGGGTTGTGGGTTTATAGGGGAATAGGGTGGGAAGTAATTTAATTATAATTAAATTATTCATATTTTTTCATAATTAATATTTATTTATTTAATATTTTATATTGTTAATTGTGGGAAATAATTTAATATTAATTATGTATTATTTTTGTTATTAATTATTAATAATTAATTGGTAATTATGTTCATGGTGTGATTTTTTTAGGAGTGGGTTGTGGGTTGATAGGGGAGTAGGGTGGGAAGTAATTTAATTTTAATAAATGTATTAATAATTTTTATATAATATTTATTCATTATTATTTTATCGTGTTAATTGTGTGAATTAATTTATTAATAATTAATTAAATTTTGATTGGTAATTGTTATGAATTATTAATTAATTGTTAATTAATTATGTTAATTGTATAATTTTTTAGGAAATTGTTGGTGGCATTTATAGGGTAATATGGTGGGAATAGTAATTTATACTCCTACACTATCCAACACTTTCCCTACTGTTGCACTTGCTGGAGTTGGAATAGTAATTTTTATCCCTTCTCTATCCAACACTTTCCCTACTGTTGCACTCTTTGGAGTGGGAATAGTAATTTTATACCCTCTGCTATCCAACACTTTCCCTACTGTTGCACTCAATGGAGTGGGAATAGTAAATTATTTCACTCCGCTATCCAACACTTTCCCTACTGTTGCACTTGCTGGAGTGGGAATAGTAAATTATTCCCTTCCGCTATCCAACACTTTCCCTACTGTTGCACTCGCTGGAGTGGGAATAGTAATTTTTACCCCTACGCTATCCAACACTTTCCCTACTGTTGCACTCGGTGGAGTGGGAATAGTAAATTATTCACCTCCACTTTCCAACACTTTCCCTACTGTTGCACTTGCTGGTGTGGGAATAGTAATTATTATCCCTACGCTATCCAACACTTTCCCTACTGTTGCACTCGCTGGAGTGGGAATAGTAAATTATTCCCCTCCGCTATCCAACACTTTCCCTACTGTTGCAGTTATTGGAGTGGGAATAGTAAATTATTCCCCTCCGCTATCCAACACTTTCCCTACTGTCGCAGTTATTGGAGTGGGAATAGTAAATTATTCCCCTCCGCTATCCAACACTTTCCCTACTGTTGCCCTCGCTGGAGTGGGAATAATAATTTTTTCTCCTCTGCTATCCAACACTTTCCCTACTGTTGCAGTCAATGTAGTGTAAAGTTTAGGTTTAAAACATATTACATATTTTAATATTTTAATTTATAATATAATTTTAATTTTTTTATTTTTATGTTACAGGTGTATGTATATATATATATTTATTTATACATTTCAATGTATTTACACCACACCTGCCCCAAAAACATTTGAAGAGGTAGAAATTTCCCCAGAACTAGCTATAACTCATAACGAAGAACCCTTTGTTCTTTATGACAACAAATGTAAAGAAAAAGAATAATTATGTTTGGAACCGCAAATAATGTAATCAAACTACAACAGTCAGAAACATGGATGGTGGATGGGACTTTTAAGATTTGCCCCAAACCATTCTATCAACTATATAATATCCATGCCATATATCATAACACCAACATCCCTTTTATCTACGCCTTACTACCTAATAAACACATTTCCACAGATATGGAAATACTAAATACAATTAAACAAGAAACAAATAATTATTTTCCACAGAAAATAATTATTGATTTTGAACAGGCAATGATAAATGCAATTCTAAAATCCTACCCACACACATCAATTCAGGGTTGCTACTATCATTTCAATCAGTGTATATGGAGACACCTTCAGAAATCAACACTAAGGGGCCGATTCCGATCTCGGACGGAAACCGTTCCGACTGACACGGACCGGGAATGTATTCCGACCGACACGTACACACGCTGTACGACCGGCCTAGTACGATGCAATGCGTGTGAAACACAACTGACTCACACGGAGCACAGTACGTACGACCGACACGTACGGAAACCAGTGAATCGGCCGTAAAAGAGCCCGACGCGACCGACTCGTACGCGAACGCTGCAACATAGCATAACATGAGTGGGACCGACTCGGATGACCCCGCAAATGCAGCAGAAAGCTCCCGTCGCGGTAAACTGAACGTCTCCGTCATGCTCAACTAAATCAAACAGAAACAGACAGAAAAAGACCAAACAAGCATTGATAAAGTCAAAAGAAAAAAATATACAAACCCATCTAAGACACTCCCACAACCCAACCTACATAAAGGGCCAAAATCCCTACCATGATCCTTTGCAAATTCCACATACCTGCCAGCAGAGAAGACCACAACACTGCACTGAGATACACACTCACAATTCACCCACCACACAACCTTTACACCACTAGCACCTCGCCAAAAGCAGAATCACAAACACCCAGCTTGACTTACACTCACTCACTCACCCCCACTTCCACACTCACACACACAACCATCTCCACCACCACCCATCACAATGCCCCCAAAGAAGAATCCAAAGTTCACAGATAGTGAGTTGAAGTCATGGTAGATGAAATTCTCAGATTAGAGCCACAGTTATTTGGCACATTGGTCCAACAGACCCCCATGTCCCAGAAAACAAAGATGTGGGAGAGGATTGTCAACAAGGTGAACGCACAAGCACCTTGCCTGCGCACAATGGAGGATATCAGGAACAGGTACTATGATGTGAGAAGGAGGGTCAAGAAGCTTATTGGCAGAGAACATGCCCTGAGCCAGCGGACCGGCGGTGGCCCTCCTGCAAAACCTACGCACTTCACTTCCTGGGAGGAGAAGGTGCGGGCCATCATTCCACCGGAGGGCCTCCATGGATTAACAGGAATACCAGAGCCTGGTGAGTACATAGCCAACTAGCCATACACACACACAGACATCACTGTCAAGGGAACAGTGAAACCAATCACTGTTAGCAAAGCCATAGCAACAGAAAGCTAATAATACTGTGATGTGAATGCCAGTTAGATAAACACAATACCTGCAATCCCAGAGTAATATGGAACAATGTCATAACATGTACAAACTCACTAACGAATACAGCAAGGCTTTGGCCTCAAAACACCAACAAACACTGTCAGCCATCTTGGCAGCACTGTTACACTACCTCACAGGGAAGCTGATTCACAGGAAGGAAGGAAGCTTGGGTTTCCTGGGAAGGTGGGAGTAGCCAAAAGCATGATGGGAGTTGTAGTCACAGCCAACAGTCCTCCCCCCACAAGGCCCATCAAGCCCACATTCAACCATGCTCAGCTCACGGTGAGTGGAAAAGGACTGATAAGATGGCTGACACTGGGCTCTGCTGTGGGGAGCACAAGGCCCTGTTGGGAGTTGTGCTCAAACAAACAACAGGACACCACTGTCAGCCATCTCACCAGCACTGTTACACCACCTCACAGGGAAGCTGATTCACAGGAAGGAAGGAAGGAAGCTTGGGTTTCTTGGGAAGGTGGGAGTAGCCAAAAGCATGATGGGAGTCGTAGTCACAGCCAACAGTCCTCCATCCACATGGTCCATCAAGCCCACATTCAACCATGCTCAGCTCACAGGGAGTGGAAAAGGACTGACAAGATGGCTGGCACTGGGCCCTGCTGTGGGGAGCACAAGGCCCTGTTGGGAGTTGTGCTCAAACAAGCAACAGGACACCACTGTCAGCCATCTTGCCAGCACTGTTACACCACCTCACAGGGAAGCTGATTCACAGGAAGGAAGGAAGCTTGGGTTTTCTGGGAAGGTGGGAGTAGCCAAAAGCATGATGGGAGTCGTAGTCACAGCCAACAGTCCTCCTCCACATGGCCCATCAAGCCCACATTCAACCATGCTCAGCTCACAGGGAGTGGAAAAGGTCTGACAAGATGGATGACACTGGGCCCTGCCGTGGGGAGCACAAGGCCCTGTTGGGAGTTGTGCTCAAACAACAGGACACCACTGTCAGCCATCTTGCCAGCACTGTTACACCACCTCACAGGGAAGCTGATTCACAGGAAGGAAGGAAGCTTGGGTTTCCTGGGAAGGTGGGAGTAGCCAAAAGCATGATGGGAGTCGTAGTCTCAGCCAACAGTCCTCCCCCCACATGGACCATCAAGCCCACATTCAACTATGCTCAGCTCACAGGGAGTGGAAAAGGACTGACAAGATGGCTGACACTGGGCCCTGCTGTGGGGAGCACAAGGCCCTGTTGGGAGTTGTGCTCAAACAAACAACAGGACACCACTGTCAGCCTTCTTGCCAGCACTGTTACACCACCTCACAGGGAAGCTGATTCACAGGAAGGAAGGAAGCTTGGGTTTCCTGGGAAGGTGGGAGTAGCCAAAAGCATGATGGGAGTCGTAGTCACAGCCAACAGTCCTCCCCCCACATGGCCCATCAAGCCCACATTCAACCATGTTCTGCTCACAGGGAGTGGAAAAGGACTGACAAGATGGCTGACACTGGGCCCTGTTGTGGGGAGCACAAGGCCCTGTTGGGAGTTGTGCTCAAACAAATAGGACACCACTGTCAGCCATCTTGCCAGCACTGTTACACCACCTCACAGGGAAGCTGATTCACAGGAAGGAAGGAAGCTTGGTTTTCCTGGGAAGGTGGGAGTAGCCAAAAGCATGATGGGAGTCGTAGTCACAGCCAACAGTCCTCCCCCCACATGGCCCATCAAGTCCACATTCAACCATGCTCAGCTCACAGGGAGTGGAAAAGGACTGACAAAATGGCTGACACAGGGCCCTGCTGTGGGGAGCACAAGGCCCTGTTGGGAGTTGTGCTCAAACAAACAACAGGACACCACTGTCAGCCTTCTTGCCAGCACTGTTACACCACCTCACAGGGAAGCTGATTCACAGGAAGGAAGGAAACTTGGGTTTCCTGGGAAGGTGGGAGTAGCCAAAAGCATGATGGGAGTCGTAGTCACAGCCAACAGTCCTCCCCCCACATGGCCCATCAAGCCCACATTCAACCATGCTCTGCTCACAGGGAGTGGAAAAGGACTGACAAGATGGCTGACACTGGGCCCTGCTGTGGGGAGCACAATGCCCTGTTGGGAGTTGTGCTCAAACAAACAACAGGACACCACTGTCAGCCATCTTGCCAGCACTGTTACACCACCTCACAGGGAAGCTGATTCACAGGAAGGAAGGAAGCTTGGGTTTTCTGGGAAGGTGGGAGTAGCCAAAAGCATGATGGGAGTCGTAGTCACAGCCAACAGTCCTCCCCCCACATGGCCCATCAAGCCCACATTCATCCATGCTCAGCTCACAGGGAGTGGAAAAGGACTGACAAGATGGCTGACACTGGGCCCTGCTGTGGGGAGCACAAGGGCCTGTTGGGAGTTGTGCTCAAACAAACAACAGGACACCACTGGCTGACATCCTGAACGTAAACTTTGACTCCCTGTAATGGAAGCATGGTTCATGGGGGATTATCTGTGCTCTGGGGGAGAAGGAGGTTCTGCAATGACTCCAACTGCCATCAAGCCCATCTCTCCAAACACCTTCTCAGCCAGAACAAATACCACTCTTGGGAGCAGTCACTCCATGACAGTGAAAGTAAATTCCCCGGCAAGATGTCTGACACATGAGCCTGATGTATGAATTGGCTGCAAGTCACACCTAGGCACTGGCCCTCTCACACACGTTCACACTCACAGCCATCTTAACTGTATATTCCCACTCACTGTCTGGGGATGCATTGTCCCAGGGCTGCTCCCTGGCCTGGCTGTGAAGGTGTGTGGAGTACAGGACAAGTGGTGAGATGCAGACCTAGCACATATCAAAACACACACACAAAGCTAGATACATCATTGACAAGGGATACCTGAAAGTGAATGGAATGGCCACGGAAAGATGGCTGACACTGTTGCATGGTGTCATTTACACAAAGCGCTGTTGTGAGCTGCATCCTACTCCTACATCATGAAGTGTTGTCATCATCCCTGTCACAACACTCCCCTCACTGTCATTGACACATTCAACACAAGGGGTAATCTGGACTGGGTTGGAGGAGGCGTACAACTTACAGCAGCATGACTCAAACACACAAACCTCTGGCACCCACTGTCATGAGCATGGAAAAGCAAGAGAGTAGCCTTGGCCAACTCATATGTACATGGAGGACATTGACAAGATAAATGACATTATCACGTACAAAGCCCTGCAGCAACATCATTTGCTACAGTAACACAATCACATGTGTGCAATGAGATGAGAACCAGGAACACATATAACAAAATAGTATACCTCAATTGATCACATACACACCGGACTGGGACTATGTCGTCAGACACACCAATGTGACTCAAAAATACATGCAGAAATGCCAGTACACATGCACAAATCTTGAAACACATCGTAAGAGGAAGTGCACGTATGTCATTGTCAAAGCACAAATGTTGACAACAACACACCTGTGTCAGGCACAGGATGGTGCTCGAGTTGCAATGGCTATGTACAGTCAATGAATCAAATGCAAAAAGAACAGAAGATGGACAGAATGCAGAACAATGTCATACATTCACCCCAGTACAGAGATCTGGGCCTAAATCCATCGTTTTTTTGCGCACCATGCCATTCCAGTTTGGACCCAGCCATATGGAAATCAGTCTTGAACCTGCACCCAATGGGAACAGTCCAGCCCGAACTGCCAGGCCAGGTCCTCCCTGGACTGGAAACAAGCATTCTAGGACCGGTTTCGGGTTTTCACCCCTCTTCAGCCAGGATAGCTTGACTCCAGCGGCATGGACAGCACGGGACCCACGTCTGGGCATGCCCGTCCCTCTCGGGGTGACAAATGCAAAAAGAACAGAAGATGGACAGAATGCAGAACAATGTCATACATTCACCCCAGTACAGAGATCTGGGCCTAAATCCATCGTTTTTTTGCGCACCATGCCATTCCAGTTTGGACCCAGCCATATGCAAACCAGTCTTGACCCTGCACCCAATGGGAACAGTCCATACCGAACTGCCAGGCCAGGTCCTCCTTGGACTGGAAACAAGCATTCTAGGACCGGTTTCGGGGTTTCACCCCTCTTCAGCCAAGATAGCTTGACTCCAGTGGCATGGAGAGCACGGGACCCACGTCTGGGCATGCCCGTCCCTCTCGGGGTGACACATGAGCAAAAGAATGATGGATTTAACCCAGATCTCTTGACTGGGGGTGAATGTTTTGTTTTGTTCTGCATTCCGTCCATCAATTGTGTGTCTTTTGCAGTCAATGAATCAATACATGAGCTGACCATGCACAAAGCTCCACTTGCACATCAAAACGCTTCAGGTTGTAATAACAATGTTCTTAACCAATATAGGCCTCTGTCTGTGACAATTCAGGACAATGCAATGTACACACACTCATTATGAAGTACAATAGCAACTGTAATGTGTGTGATACGTTGATGTGTGCAGAACCACAACATACATTGTGTGTTTCTCCTACCCACAGGGCCTGCTGGGGACACTGCAGGAACCGAACAAGAATCCCAGTCCCAGACTCTGGTTGACCCTGAGCTCTCCTGTGTGGATGTCTCTCAGTCCTCTTCGGACGACGACGAATGACCTGGCCCCTCCGCTGTGGACCACTATGTAGCCCCAGCAGCTGTAACTTCTGCACCCCCTGCTACCACTCCTGCTACATCTGCCAACACCCAGATGACCTCTACCAACACGGACATACCAAGTCCAGAAAACACCAGCGGCACAGTTACACAGGGCACTCTGGAGTTGGCGGACAACAACACCAGTGTCAACAGTGAAGGAGGCCCAGTGTTGTCTGTGACTGCAACCGCAGGTCCTGCTCGTGTGGGTAGGGGCGGGGTGAGGGTACGCAGGGTGAGGTCACGTCCTGAAGATGGTGCTGCTGTGCAAGATGACCCACAGTTAGGACGCATCATAAATGCATACCGAGAATGCACCAGAGACTTTGGCCAGGTAGTGGGGATCCTCAAGGACATGCAACAACAGCAGGCTGCCCATCATTACAAATTGGACTCCCACATTTCCAGGATGGAGAGCCACATGTCTAGGATGGAGTCCAAAATGGATAAAATAGATGACCTCACTGCGGTGCACAGGGACATACTCACATGCCTCAGACAGATTGCTGACAACATGAGCACACCTCCCTGCATGCCCACTACATCTGTTGCCACAACATCAGCAACTGCCACAGGGACGGATGAGGACTCTGGCGGAGAGTCCCCAGCACCGCCGCCGCAGCTTGCACCTGAGGGTCCCCCACAAAAGAAGGAAAGGGGTCGTCCGAAGAAGGACCAGTGAGAGACAGATGGCCATGCATACCCCCCAGGAAGTGAACACCTGCTCCTGATATCCTCCATTGTGTGCAAAGCGTTCACCTTGTTGACTGTCACTAAACTCACCCACATGTGATGGAGGGTCGAAGTTGGAACAATGAATCAAATGACTGTGGAGTTGGCTCTGAAAATTTCATCTACTAACACTGACAACTCCTCTGTGAACTTTGGATTTCTATCACACTGTACAGCACTATCAATTATGTGTACTATTTTCACACATGCATCAAAATTAAATCCTGATCACACAATACTTGCATCTGTTGTGAATTAAACTTGTTTTGCGAGATAGAGATGATGACCAGCTAAACAAAGTCTGAGCAGGAAAACAACTGCAGCAATTCAAACACAGTTTTGTGAGTCATGGTGATGTGACACATATGAGAGATACACACTACTAGGTCAACACAACACAAATTTCCCATGGCCCACATACTCATTTCCGCCACTATTGTGAACTGACAAGACACTGAAATGCACATACCCTAAACCCATTCTGAGAAAGTGGCAATCAGGCCACAGGTACAGTATGCAAATTGATGTTGGATGTGTGTATACAGACGAGGCACACCCCAATGTGGAGCCCAGGTTTATTACACAATCACAACATGTTGCCTCCACAACAGATGCAAGGTAACCTCACGTGACAGTGAGCACAAAGTAACCAAGAGGGTCAGAAATGCCAGTACTTGTGGGTGTGGCATCGCCTCCTGTTTCCAAGAAATGTTGCACTCTGTAACAGCACTGTGTGTTTTGGAGGTCACATGTCACCAGACAACAGCCAAAGGACCCTGTGAATGACAGACATACAACAGACTTGAAATACAAAAATGTCTGCATACATCTCCAATAGACATTCCATACACAAGCCTCATGATCTGTGAAAACAACCTAGGACGCATGTCAACACTGCAATGGTGAACATACTAACTCAATGGACACATTACTGCAAGGAGGATGTCAAGTAGCATGCAGACACACGTATGCAGGGACATTTCACTACATACACATATCAGGCAAAGGAAAAGCTCAGACAACTCATCACTGTATACTCACAATCATGAGAAGAAGTTGTTGATGAGCTGTGTCCGAACAACCCCCTCAACCTCATCATCACTGGCCACATGACCCACGGCTGGATCCTCCCCTGCTGGAGGCTGCTGGTCATCATCATCTTGGATGAGAGGTAGCTGTTCCCTCACTGCCAGGTTGTGAGGCATGCAACACACAATGATGATCCAACACACCTTTTCTGGTGCATATTGTAGGGCCCCTCCTGTCCGGTCCAGGCAGCGAAATCTGCTTTTCAGTAGTCCAAATGTCCGCTCTATCACTCGCCTGGTCCGCCCATGTGCCTCATTAAAACGTATCTCAGCAGGGGTAACAGGGTTCCTGAGTGGTGTCAGCAACCACGGCATGTTGGGGTATCCGGAGTCACCTACATACCAACAAACAAACATATCATGGGTCTGAAAAGAGGGAACAATCTGAGATACAAAAAGCACACAAGGTAAACAGACATTACACACCGACAAGCCAGGCACGCTGATTTTGCAGCTGTGACATCATCTGTGGGATCCTACTATTCCTCATGATGTATGCATCGTGTGCGGATCCGGGGAACCGTGCACAGACATGTGAGATAGTCATGTCAGGCAGACATAGGACCAGGGCATTGATGGAGTGAAAATGCTTATGGTTCCTGTATGTCACTTCATTTGCTTGTGGTGGTACCAAAGTCACATGTGTAGCATCTATTGAGCCAATGACATTTGGCATCCTTCCCAGAGCATAAAAGTCACTCTTGATGTCAGCAATTTGTCGTGGTGCCGGGAATTTGATGTACTGGTTCAGCAAATTCAACATTCCCTCCAAAACATCACGGAGCACATGGCTAAACATTGTCTGCGACATCCCACCAGCAGTTGCCACAGTGTACTGGAAGGTTCATGTGGCAAAGAAATGCAGGGCTGCTATCACCTTCACCTTGGGGGTCAGCGCTGATGGATATGGCCGTCCAGGTTGCAGATGTGGGGCCAACTGCTCTGCCAAATCCTCAATTAGTGCTCTGGTGAAGCGGTATCGTCGGATGCTGTCATGTTCAGCCATGGTTGCTAGGTCAGGGAAGGGTCTGTGGACAGCTGGTCTCCTGCGGTACATAGGTGGGCAAAGAAAGAATATCATTACCCTTTCACATCTGGCAATTCACATGCAGAATATCACATGCTACATCATAGCAAGACGCAATGGAGTCCGGTGTGTGGTGTTGAGCATGGACACATATGCCAGCTATGTGCCCCATGCCAAACCCTTCAGCTCCGGATGCTTGAACAACAAGTGCAATGCTGTGCTGTGAACAATCTACGGGGTCTGTCGCAGTACATCTGGTCAAATGTCACATACCCCAAATTTGTTTGCATGGCAAACATGTATGTCTATGACACACAGACACAACAGCGACTCACATACCAAATACAGATGGATGTGTGAGACGATTTACATCTACAACATACAACAAGAATCATGTGTGCAGCACAATATGCAATTAAACTGGATTAACACCACAATAGTAGCTCTGGAAAACTTTGTAACACACGGTCCATTAGAGCTGTAATTCAGGGTGTATGTAACATGTGATCACACAATGGGCCCCTGGAACTGTGTCTATGCCTAGGGTGGTGATCTGCAAAGTTGACACTCACAGTTGTGATGTGCATCACACACAATGGATTATGTCCCCATGAAACATGGCTCATCATGGGAGTGTGTGCTACAAAGAGCTCTGTCCAATCTGAAATGTGAAGCTATGTACCCACACCTGTGATGAAGCATGAAATGTGGTTCCCCATACTGTGGGCCTGATTCACAGAACTAACTTACGTCAAAAACGTAAACGTAAACGTAAAGTTAGTACTTTTTAGGTATTCACAGAATACACTTACTCATTTTGGTATTCACAGAAGTTAGTAGTCCTAACTTTAGGACTCCTAAATGCCTTCTGTGAAGTTAACTTTACTACTCTAAACTGAGAAAAATCCTAACTTTAAGACTTTCGGTATTCACAGAAGGCATTTAGGAGTCCTAAAGTTAGGACTACTAACTTCTGTGAATACCAAAATGAGTAAGTGTATTCTGTGAATACCTAAAAAGTACTAACTTTATGTTTACGTTTACGTTTTTGACGTAAGTTAGTTCTGTGAATCAGGCCCTGTGTGACAGGCTTATTGATTGGTGTAGGGCACCTGAGGCTCAGCCAAAATAGTGTGGATGGCACCCTTTGGCTGTTAAACCGTAATGGTGACAGACGCGGGTGACTATTCCAAAGACGCGGCGTACACCGCAAGCCCGAGCCGGACGCAGACATTGGCTATTGGCCTTCTGTGGGACAGACGCGGGTGACTATTCATAAGACGCGAAATACACTGCAAGACCAAGCCGGACGCATACATTGGATATTGGCCTTTGGTGGGACAGATGCGGCTGAGTATTCAAAAGACGCGGCGTACACTTCAAGACCAAGCCGGACGCACACATTGGATATTTGTCGTCATGGGGACAGACGCGTTTTAGTAGGGTGTACGAATCGCGTGCACACAAAATCGGTTGGGCAACAACAACAATGTATCCATTTCTATAGTGCCATGATGCAGTAAGATTTGAAGGATGCGGTAGGCGTGTCCGAGGGGTGCAATGTGATGTATTGGACAAATTCGGATAATGCAAAAGTCTCTTGACCTATCTCTTTGGACCCATGGGACAGAATCCGCCTCTGCAGCACAGATTTAAGGCTGTCTGTTCCCAAGAGACTTCACTTGCCTGCACTACATGCTACTTGCAAACATCACACCCTACCACTGCTGCTGTCTCTGCATCCTCTGGAGTCTGCAATGGCACGTACTGCGGAGAGGGCACCAGCCTTCACAGGGGAGGAGAACCAGGCCCTGCTGGACAGCCTCCTTCCACAGTACAGCAAGCTGTATGGGAAACCAGGGGAGCACGTGAGTGTTGATTGCACTGACTTCTCAGTACACCATGTCCTCTAACAGGCACTACTGGCATTCTGCTCACCAAGGACATGCATACACACAGAGTCATTGTAATTCTCACAGTGTGTAGAATCATGTACTGGACAGGGACTGGGAAGTAAAAGTGTATCCTGTGCTATTTCATCTCATGCACTGTACTCATGTTGTGGGGGCAGGCTTACACACAGGACAACTGCCCCTGCTGATACTTAGTAATCCTTGATGCATCTTCTGCCCTACTACCAATGACCTATATGATCACGTGTGTGATATACAAACATGTTGCATGTGTAGTAAAAGTGTGTCACTATGTCATCCTTACAGGTCGATGCCCATCAGAAGCAGGAGATTTGGTTGGCCATCGTCCGGGCTGTAAGATCTGTGGGGGTCTTCAAACGCCGCATCCGCCACTGCCAGAAGAGGTGGCAGGACCTCCGTGGCTGGACCCGGAGGATTGCTAGGGTCCAGCTGAAGCTGTCACCTCCTCGGAAGAGGGGCGGATGACTGACCCTCACCCCCCACATGCTACGGATACTCACGGTAGTCTTCCCTGACCTGGATGGGCAGTTGAAGGCCAGACAGCAGCAAGGAGGGGGTGAGTTTGAGCCAGTTAGCTGTACTCTGTCTGACATGCATGTTGCACTTCCTCAGCCAGGTAACACTATCACAAGTCGTGTGTATGCTGAGACAACACTTGTGTGCCAAAACTGTAAAGATGCCCCATTGTCATCTGAGGCCCAGGTGAGTCCCTTTCCATCAGTGATATGTGTCACTAGTCTCCTGTGTATGAGCTGTAGTCCAAGGTCACTGTGCACAGCACCATGTCCAATAGGTGCATTGTGTTGACCGTCATGAGTGATGTGCTTGTCTGACATGTGTCAGCAACTTGACAGACATATGACCTGCACTCTGTGTGGTACATGCCTAAATGGACGATGAGATGATTGGGCTGATGACACAGGTTTGTGACATGAATACTGCACACAAGTGCAGCAGGTCAGACCGGTGTTGGTGTATCTGACAAATGAACTGTGTTTTGCTCAAATTATGCATGGTGATCAGCCTCATACTCCACTATTCCCATGTTTCACATGGACCTAGGACAGGTAAGCCAAATCAGGCCATCAGGGACACTGTCACATCCCATTTTTTGGTGTCAGGCAACACTGTGACCATTGCAAATGAAGATTCATGTGTCTAACTCTTTGTCAGTGTGTACAGGACGAGCAATTTTGATGGCACATGTGGCCAATGTTTCGCATATGGGCAGGAACCTCATGTGTCAATTGGCTCAGATGCCCAGGTCAAATCATGTGTGTCTCATCCCTTTACTGTGCATATTGGTGGCTTAAACAGATATGTGTATGCTGCATTACTTTGATTGTGTAAGTATGCAACATGCTCCTGTATTGGGATATCAGACTTCATATACTCATATGTCTCAGTTGAACAATATGAGCCTGTCAAAGTGTACAAATTCTATGTAGCTCTTATGACACATGTATACTTGTGCTCTACAGATGTAACTTGCACAGTGTATACTTGAGTGTGACATAGGGCTGACTGTTGAATCTTGATTCACTGGCCCGGTAACGAGAGTCAGTACAGACTGTTCAGGCAGACAGGACTGTGGCATAGTGTTGCACATGAAAAAGTGTAAGATGCAGTTTTGTACTTGTCAGTTGTTCTGCATGCAGACCTTTTTAGCATTTGAGTTCACAACATAAGCCCAGATTGGTTACTGTGGGTGTGAGTATGTTCATCATGTAAACTCTGGTATTTCTCCATCCCATTTGCGTGCCCAATTCCAGACTCCCTTGCATGAGATGGGACATGTTTGTGTTACGCCCTGACACTCAGGGGCATTACAGACAAGGCAACAGGCAAGACAGTGCCCTGTTGGGCATGTACATAGTTTAAATTGTGATACATCTAACAGATGTTTCCATTGGCAACATGTGTTTGGTAACCATGATTCACAGACAAACTGACAGAAGACCTATTTACAGATGTGTGAGTTAAGGAATAGTGGCTTCGCCATTATGCAAGGCCTTGCTCTGTGATGTTTTGGGAACATAAATCTAGTGTCAAGTATATGCTGATGACTGATGTGACTCTGTTTCCCCTCCTTGTTCACAGCATCATCAACAACAACTGGAGGAGAGAGTTCCACGGACCAGGAGGAAGCAGCTAGCCAGACGGGATCCACTGTGGAGGAAGATGAGGGACCCAGTGGCACAGAGGGTGAGGGGAGCCACACAGAAGCATGCTCAACAACATCAACATCAGCTGATGACCCAACCAGCTCAAGTGATGACTCCCTTGTGGTGGTGGATGTTACCAGAGCGGAGGCCGCACCCACAGAGTTTGTCCCCGCCATCACCACCATCTCCACCCTCCCAGCTGCTCCCATTCCTAAAGTCCGTGGACCCTTCCGTGTTAGGGAGCATGTCTCCTTTGGTCCAGGCACAGCACCCCCTGCATCTGTCACCCCTGCTGCCCTGGGTGTGGAGTCAGTGGACTTGCTTAAACACCTTAACACATTAAACCAAGAGGCAAAAACAAACAATGCTGTTGAAGGTTGGCATAATGCCTTCCAAGCAACAACAGGACGAGGTCCACCTACACTACAAAAACTCCTACTCTCCCTCCAAAAAGAACAGAGCTTCCAACAGCTAAGAATGGAGCAATCTGTAACACAAATCAGGCCTAAACTATCCAAACAAACTAAACAAATGTTTGAATACCTACAACATCAAGTCAGACTATAGCCAACAACAAGAGGCCTAGAATACTTAGCAATGATTGCCAAAAGCCTACTCTAAATTATCAATAAAGTTTAAAATATATAATACTTTGCTGTAAAAATAATTAAAATGCATACAAATAATTTCTATATTTTCACAAAATTAATTAATTGGTCTAATATACTTCTATTAAAACAATAAAAATATATATAGACATATTAATTGAATTTATGAAAATATAAACAACAATAAAAGTAACTCACTTAGCATTTCCCTCCCACAATACATAATTAAATTAACTTACCGTTTCCGTAGCTGGAAACAGAAAATCCCAAATTTTGTAAAACAATCCAGGTATCTCAAAATCCAAATAGGACGAAAAAGTACCCACATTTTTTTTTTTAAATACAACTGTTCCAAAAGTAATCGTCCATTCGTAAATCCACCAACGATAAACCATAAAAAACCCGAGAAAGTGTTTTAAAAAAGAAACGCTCCATGAAAACCCCAAAAATTAAGGAAGTGTTAAATAATTATGTTACTTTATGTAATATACAGTTCCTTAATAAAAAAACGCAGTCTTTTCGTATCCGCCACTTCTATCGACCAAAACCTGTAAAAAACACACAAACATTTCCACCCACACAAATATACACATAATACACAGTATAACACTATTACAAACATTATACATACATTATTCAAACATATTCTAACCTATTTTACGTTTTCTAAAGTAGGCCTCAAAAAATAACGATACATACATCACTAAAATCCTAACTTACAAACCAAAATCGCCACAACTACAAAAACCTAACACTACACACAATAAGTACAACCTAACTACCTTCAAATTTAATTTAAAATATAGTTAATATAAAGAAAACGTGATGCAGCTCCCAACCGCGAGCTTGTCCCCTTCGAAATAACCCAAAACAAATGAGAGCGGTTACAAAATACAAGCACCAAACAAATATGGCAGCTTTAAACATATAAAATAAATGTATTTTATTAATAAAAATGTTATCATGTTATATATAAATTACTTAGGGGCCCATTACGATACCCGGCGTAAAAAAATCCGCCAGGCATGGAAGCGGCAAAAATCCGCCCGCACACACCGCCTGAACACCGACCACGCCATTATGAGTACACAAACCGAAAACCGCCATCGGCGGAAAAATCACACAAAATACCGCCCGCCATCGTCCGAGTCGGAGTCAAACCGCCCGCCACGGACGGAAACACGCACGACAACACAAAACCGCCCGCCCACACGGCCGACACACCGCACGTGAAATTACGATCGCACCGCCATGAGCGCGGAAAAACAACAAATATACCGCCCGCCAGCGCAAACAACGCCGATGAGAATCGACACGGCAGAAGCCATGGCGCCCACGTACCTGCACAGAAACCATCCGCACACAAAACCAATAGCACACAACATGGCCAACAAGTCCACACAGCAAGGCACACACAAATACACAAGCACAGTACACATCCCGAAAACACCCCCCGGACAAACAAAAAATACAAAGGCCAGAACCCCAGACACAACACACCTGAAAACAACAGACCATGAGGACACACCCACATAGGTGAGTACAAAAGCAGCACTCCCACAGACCACAACCCCTTGCTACATTGCAAACCAGAGAGGAGAGGAGAGGACACAGTGACACAGCAAGGACAGCAGCACACCACAGAAACGCACACATCACAACCACCACCACCACCACCAAACACCGGCACCACAAACCCCCTGCACATTACACAACACACACCTCACCAGCACCACAAACACCATGGCACCACAAAGGATGCCCAAGTTCACGCCCATGGAGCTGACGGTCATGGTCGACGAGATCATCAAGGTGTACCCACAAATCTATGGGAACATGGTCCAGCACACACCACTAGCCACCAGAAACAGAATGTGGAACCGGATCGTAGACCAGGTCAATGCAGTCGGGACCCTGCCCAGGAACAGAGTCGAGATAAACAAACGTTGGAATGACGTAAAGAGCCTGGTCAAGAAGAAGGAGGGCAAAAACAGAGAGCTGGCTGCCGTCACTGGCGGAGGGAATCCCGCGCTCTTTAAGACCTTCAAAGCGTGGGAGGAGAAGGTGCGAGTCGTAATACATCCGGAGATCCTCGCCGGATTAGCAGGGGGAGTGGAGGCTGGTAAGTACAAACTAATGTATACTAGCACACCGCTATGTACTCACATGCGCAACCACCATGCCACAGCTCCCAGGGACAAACACCCCCATGTCCAGCACACAATACACAACACATCACACGCACATGCAACAGACACTACCACACACAGCCCAAACCGAACAACTGTAAGATGCGTGGGGACATGTGTACACTAAGCCAGCCACGTAACCACCAACAGGTCCCCAAATATGCCAGAAGCGCCACAACGAGCACCCACCACACCCATGTGTCCGCCACAGCTGCACCAACCGACAAGTAACAGGTAAGTGGCAGGAACACAAAGTGCAGTGGGTGGGACGGTGGACAGCCCAAGTACAACACACACCAGGCCCCAGTCCCACAGCACAGCAAGGAGGAGCATCCCCCACACCCCACAGCCACGTGTCAGCCACTGCAGTGCACAACGACAGCCGAAAGGCAGACATCACGGTCCACAGCAATCGGTGTCAGTGGGTGTACAGCCACCCCCACGACCCACTACACCCCCCACCCCCACAGACCTGCAACATGGAGCACCCCCCGCTTAGAGCCATGTGGCATCCAGTACAGTGCACGCACGAACAACTTGCAGGTGGGAAACTGGACAGGGCTGGATTACTGGAGGCATGAGGACCATAACACCACCAACACATGGGACATGTCACGTAGCACACGAACACGCAGCACCGCCCACCGTCACGAACAAGTGAACAATGTGCACACGGACATGAACAGCAGACTCACACCCCACATGACCCATCACAGACATAGCAACACCCAAGGAGCCACGTCTGCATGCACAAGCCACACTGAATATAGTCCCACACGGCAGCCACTGTGCAACTCATCACACACAACCGAAACACCATTGAAGTCCTGTCCATGTAGCCCCCACTGCCTGTCAACCCCACACCCCACAACTACGCCTATGTAAGACAAACAACACTAGACGCAACAGAGCGGAACAACAGAAATGCACACGAACACCACTGAACCCATCAAACTCACAGACACACCATGCACATACAACATACCATCCATCCCATCCGTCAGCCCCAGTCACATGAAAGGCATGTCATCCGCACAGCTGCCACACATACAGCAGTCACGCTAAGACACATGCCCATGACCAACCATGTGCCAGAAGTCAATTAAGCGCACGACACACTGTGAGCAACAACACACAACATGGGCCACACCCCCCCGAGCACTGCAGTGATGCACATGGCACAGGGCAGCACGCACACCAAGGAGATGGGACAACTGCAATACGTTGGCTGGCACACAACTATCACTCACTCATAACGATGCGTCCAATGCCATGTCCAGTAACCACAACAGACAGCAAATATGCAGGGCATGTCAGGCATGCACACACCTCAGACCATGCACTGTCATGCTGCCACAACACATGTCACGTTCGGCACCCATGGCTCACAGCATGTACCCCAAAAGCATATCCCCTCCCAAATGCGAATCTGGGGCATGGCCCCCATGTTGCCATATGCGTTCCTAAGCGTTCCATTTGAACCCCAAAAGCATATCCCCTCCCAAATGCGAATCTGGGGCATGGCCCCCATGTTGCCATATGCGTTCCTAAGCGTTCCATTTGAACCCCAAAAGCATATCCCCTCCCAAATGCGAATCTGGGGCATGGCCCCCATGTTGCCATATGCGTTCCTAAGCGTTCCATTTGAACCCCAAAAGCATATCCCCTCCCAAATGCGAATCTGGGGCATGGCCCCCATGTTGCCATATGCGTTCCTAAGCGTTCCATTTGAACCCCAAAAGCATATCCCCTCCCAAATGCGAATCTGGGGCATGGCCCCCATGTTGCCATATGCGTTCCTAAGCGTTCCATATGAACTCCAAAAGCAAAGTACAAACCAGACCCAGGATGGGCCAGGAGCCCGCATACACCAGAGTCACAATGAGTAGGGGCAAAGCAACACACCCATCGGCATGGCCAATCCGTTCCATGCCACATGTGCACAGCACACAGTCCCATTGCCTAGCACACACAACTACAGATGCCACAGCCACACACTCGCCTCCGGGAAACCCATGTACGAGATTGCACGAACTGCCAATGTCAGACGACTAATACATACTTCGCCAGGTGCAACACAATAACAAATCTCATTTTCTCCACAGGTGACGAACTGCTGGACGCTGGGGATGGAGACAGCAGCCAGCACAGCCAGCCTACAAGCCCCCAACGAGGACACACGGATCTGGAGGATCTGTCCACCTCTTCGGACACGGACCACCAAGCTGGCCCATCTGGCGTGGCAGGGCCCAGCCGCTCCCCAGGACCCCTCCTACCCACCAACCCATCATCCAGGGATGCTGAACAGTCCCAGTCCCCTGCTGCCACTGTCGTTGCGGCCACACCCACGGTCATTGCGGCCACACCCACGGTCATTGCGGCCACTACCACTGCCGCAACCGCCACCATCGCCGCACCGACCACCACCGCCTCCACCACCACCACGTCTTCGCTGGCACCAGCCCCAGCGCAGGTGGTGGCCCGGCCGACTGGATCCACCCTGGGAGCCACAGCGAGGACCGAGGTGTGCAATGTGGCTAGTGGGCAGGCCGGTGGCAGCAGGACTGGTAGGAGGAGCAGGGTCAGGGAAACGCCAGCCTCCCCTGGGAGCCATGCCCTGCCTCAAATGGCCAGAGTCCTTGGGGCCTATGAAGAGGCCCAAGGACAATGGGCCAGGTCTGCTACTGACACGCGGGAGGTGCTGGGGGTGCTGAGGTCCATGGACGCCCATATGGGCCAATTCGTGTCCCGTATGGACCAACTCGTGGACCTCATGGGCCAGCTGGTGGTGGCGGTGGGGTCCCAGGCAAGGCCAGCAACACCACCTCCGCCACCACCTGCTAGGGCGCAGGGTCGGCCAGCAGTGTCCACTTCCCCTGCGTCCACAGCCAGTGAGCACACCTCACCCACCACCAGCAGGTCGCCACCACACACCCCCCCTCCCAAACATGGGAGGGGCCGTCCGAAGAGGAAACAGATCTCCCGGGAGGACTTCGCACGCTCCAGTCGCAAGTGAGGCAGCCAGCCAGCCTTCCGCCAGCCTTCCTTGACCAGCCACTGCATTGACTTGCTCTACGATCCCACTCCACACAGCCAGCTGGATGGCATGTGTGTGTTGGACTATGGACATAGAACCAGTGGGTACACCCTGATCATCACGCAGCCATGACCGACAGCTCATTGTCACTGCACGCACCACTTTTGTTATCACCTTACACACAATCACATGTCACAGTTCGTAATAAATGCACCTTATTCACTAACTGCTGTTTGTGCCCTGTGTTTTATTTGTACGGAATACAACGGCCACCTTGGGCGGAAGGGCACCTGATGCGTGGCATGGCAATGGAATCCGGAGGGCCTGTAGGGACCTAGGGGTGGGAGACAGAACAGGAGCACATTCAATGAGTGTGTCACACACCCATCACACAGTACATGTCAACAACTACAAGCAATGTACACACATCGCACGGAGCAATAGGGCACAATGCCACAGTCACCAACAGTGGCATACTACCCTGGCCATGGAGCGTTGACACACTGCACGCAGTGAACATACGGCCACCCTGACACAGCACACACACACCTGCACAGATACAGACACATCATCCGTCGTACATGGACACTCACCGTCAAGTGAAGTAGCGGGCGATGAGCTGCTGGCGCACATTCCCAGCTTCCTCCTCTCCGCTGTCCACCTCACTCGAGCTGTCCTGGTCTGCGGGCTGGGGCCCTGGTTGATCTCCGTCATCCACAATGAGGGGGATCTGCTTCCGAATGGCCAGATTGTGCAGCATGCAGCACGCCACCACTATCTGGCACACCTTCTGTGGGGAGTACGCCAGTGCACCCCGGTGCGGTCCAGGCACCTGAACCTGGACTTGAGGAGGCCAAAGGTACGCTCGACCACACGTCTGGTCCTCCCATGTGCCTCATTGTATCGATCGTCTGCTGGGGTGCGAGGATTCCTCAATGGACTGAGCAGCCATGCCCCATTCGGATACGCAGAGTCACCTGGGTGTGAGGGACACAGAGAACCGTAGCTATTCCAACTGGACAGGGGACAGCATCGCACAACCAGCACGCTACACCACTCCACATACTCACCGACAATACAGGCACGATCCTGTTGCAGATTGGCCATCAGTCGTGGCAAGATGCTGTTGCGCATTATGTGTGCGTCATGGGCCGAGCCTGGAAACTTTGCACACACGTGGGTGATCACCATGTCCGCAAGGCACACCACTTGCACATTCAGGGAGTGCGTGTGCTTCCTGTTGCAGTACAGGTGCTCAGTGGCCTGTGGTGGAACAAGGCCAACATGAGTGCAGTCAATGGCTCCCACGACGTGTGGGATTCTGCCCAGGGCATAGAATGCACCCTTCACTGCCGCCAATTCACGAGCTCTGGGGAATCTGATGTACCTGTTCCGGTACAGCATCATGGCTGCCAGTACATCCCTCAGCACCTTGCTGAACATGGGCTGGGACATCCCTCCTCCACTGCCCACTGTGTGCTGGAATGACCCAGTGGCGAAGAAATGCATGGCGGCCATCACCTTAGCCGTGGGGGTGACAGCAGTCGGATACACCCTGCGGGGACGGAGATGGGGCTCTAACATGGCACACAGTCGATGCAGAGTTGGCCTGTCCAGCCGAAACTTCCTGATTACCTCTGTATCGTCCATGTCCGCCAGCAATTGGTATGGGCGGTCAATGTTCGGTCTCCGCCTGGGTTAAATGGCAGAGGACACATGTCAAAGCAACACGGCACATAGCAATTTCGCATACACATCACTGACATGACTGAGCAAGCACATGAGCCACAGCCCAGCTGTCAAGCTGGGACGGCACGGCCACAATACACTTACACAGGTCTCCCAACAATGGCAATGGCAAGTGAGACATACCACTGCCATGTGCATGCACATGGGGATCTAGGCCCCAATGACTTGCGGGGCGTGCTGATGGGGACTGACTGCATATTCGTCAAGCGGCAACGCCACGGCAACATGAGTGTCTGCTGAGCATGGAACTGCTTCCGAGGCTGGATGAGTATGGCACACGACGACGACGATGTGGGCACGGGCTGAGCGGCCAATACAAGTGGGACCTGTGGCACGAGGGGATATGAGACAGTAGTAGGTGTCAGCACTGCACCCTATGTACAGCACTGTACGGATCACAGCTCCCGAAACATTGACTGGTGTCCACATTGACAGCCCCATGCCAAGACGGCTGTGTGCTTGCAGTCACAGGTGAGAGGTTACATTGCACGTGCCAGGTGGCAGACGTACATAGTGGGAGCTGGCATGTGTGTGCATGTGTCTCCTGTTCAGGATCCACCAGATGGGCGCTGACTCTGTACTGACCATTGGACACAGCATGTTCCGTGGAAGGCTTGTGTGTGTGGGATGGTGGCACTGGATGTGCCTCCGTTGGGTGGGGGGCCATGCACAGGGCGGGTACGTCGATGATTGCGCATTGTTGGTCACGGTGGGTGCACCAACTAAGATGTGTTGCCCTGTGTTCGATTCCTATGTCCGCATGATGATGGACTGTGGATGTGGGCAGACTACACATTGGTCGATGTGCTGTCTATATGCATGTGCCTTCACACCAGGCACAGCTGCCCCTGCACATGTGACCCCTGCTGGACTCGCTGCTGGGTCTGTGGAGCTGATGCACCTTCTGCGCGTGGGGCGGACAGCTCTCCTCACTTCCCTCATTGCGCATGTCATGTCTTTGCCGCAGGTGACATGGATCATGGAGGGCCCACATGTACGCGTGGGTAGGCTACACATGATTGTTCACTGGTCGCCACCCCCAGTCAGTGTTTCGAATGGGAAGGTTGTCGTGCTGGTGGTATGTTCGATGTGGCGGATGGGCGGGCCTAGGTGCGGGCTTACATTCCGGACATGGGGGGTAGTTGGATTGGCGACTAGTTGCAGTACACACGGGACACGTCTCTTCCTTTCCACATCTGGGTCATCCCTTGTACTAACTGACAGTGATACAGTCATCTTCGCCCCAGCCCTCATGTCCTCCCTCGCCCCCCAATATGCATGCTCACCTGCGAGGCTAGCGCTTGCACAGGCAGCCCCAAGCTCGCACCAGAGAGGGCAAGGAGTGAATGTGTGGGTCCAGTTGCACGAGTGGGCTGTCTCAGGGTATGATGTGTGGCGGGACACCGTCCACCTGCGTGGTGCCCCAAATGGAGACCCGGCCTGCATGGACTATGCATCACAGTCTTCGCCTTCCGGATCCGCCACCTGCGACACCCAGTGGCTGTGGCTGCCCTTGCGGCCAGGCCGCGTCCGTCTGTGGCTGTTGGCCCACACATTCACTCTTTGGCCTCTCTGGGGAGGGCTCGGGGTGGTGGCGCACGCGCTTGCACTTAGTCGCAATGGCATGTGTCGTGGTTGGTATGATGGGCAATGGATGGGATGGTGCGAGCCACCTCCCATGACGTCAGTGCTGCTCGTGCTGTGGTGCGTCCCCCTACACTTCCATGTGACTTGTGCCATGCTAGACGTTGAGGTTCTATTGCCTGCGTGATATGACCAGGAGGAGCGCGAGGAGACCTCTCACACACCATGCTCCACTGCCATCCCGTGCCCTGTATCGCCTGTGCGGATTGACTATGTTGGGGTTACACCTGGTCGACTGGGGCTGTGTGTGCCTTGTCAAGGGGCATGGCGGGCGCACAACAGGATCCAGCTTGTCCACAGAGGGTGGGCTGAGGTGCGCCTGGTACCGCTTTGTACGTGTGCCCGGCTGCTGTGCACACACGTGTTCACTCCCCCGACAGGTGTCCTCTCACAATGCCCAGGGAAGCGGTGGTGTACTGTTCATGACCCCTCCCAACACGGCGTGCTCCAACTTGGCATGTGCGCATCTACCCGTCGCACCCACCCACCTGAGCACTGCGTCCATACGACTTCACACGACACATGTGTGTCTTCCACAGTAGTGCTACTCATTTGCGTTGACATCCAATACCAATGGACTACATGGTCATGTCACGACTGCCGTGTACTTCACATACTCTCATCCTCTCTCATTCGTACTTGTGAAATGAGTCAGCGGAGACAGTTTTGGTTTCAAACATTATATTGAGTCTTCTGTCCTCTGTGATGCAGTATAGTGGACACTACTGGCAGCGGAATACATGTTGAGGATATACTGAGCATGATTACAAATGGGATAGGGTGTGGGGTTACATCTGCTTGGCCAAGGCTGTGCTAATGTACATTTACGTATAGCTGCGGAGCTGCGGACTTTGACACAGACGGTATACATGTAGCCTACCAGACCGCTCGGCATCATGGGCACAGTCCATCTCAGTTCCATGTGACAGGTTTGCTGCGGTTGTTCCTCATGCACGCGTGCATGTGAGATGACATCAGGGCATGTGCTTGCGTGCATGCAGCGGCGTGCCACTTGTTGTTGCACTGTGGTGGTTACTGGACATGTCACAGTCACTGGGGTCGTGTTGTTGTTGTATGCACTTGTCGTCCATGCAAAGGTCCTGGTATGGGATTCCCGGGGCGGGGGTGGGAGGGGTGCAGCACCCACAGACTCCAGGCGACCTATTCATGTCCACTGAGCGGTGTGTGTGTCCATGTGCGCTGGATCCATGTCGTGTCCTGGTTGTTCGTGCAGTTCCGTCCATGTGGGTGCGATGCACAGAGCCCATGCCACTGCCTCCCACGATGCATGCGGTGTTCCTGGATGTGATGGGGAACAGTGTGCATGTCCCGGTCATATCCGATGTCATGGCGATGTCGTTGATGGTGTGGTTACAGTTGCCGGTCGTTTGGTATGGCTGTTGTGGTGGTGACTGGCCAGTCCGTGCGGAAGCTGAGCATGGGTGCGGGGTTGGACTTCATAGGTCACTCGGGGAACCTGCGTTGTGGTCCGACGTATTTACAGGTTGTCAGGTATGCGATGCCGTCCAGCAGGGCTTCCATGTCATTGGTGGTGTACATGTTTGCCAGCCAATGAAGCGGATGGTGGCTGTCAAGGTGTTGTTCGTAGGTTGTCCCTTGGAGGACCATGATGGGGCATGCTGGGTGACATTCGATGTAGCTGTTCTCGATGATCCGTCGTGTGGAGGCACAGTGGTTCCATTTCAGTGCGCGTGCAATGTTGGCCACATACGCCATGCCCCCATAGGCAGAGCAGGCCCTGTCGTGTGCGTCCAGAGGGAGGAGTAGTGGTAGCAGGTCCGCCTTCAGACATGCCGGGTTGGAGAGGCATATCTCGACGGGATGCTGGTAGGGACACCTCCGACAGTAGAAGACGGGCATGACGCAGCTGAACAATGTGATGCGGTAAGTCAGTCGGTAACTTACGTTCAGCAGGGACAGGAGATCGCATCCCAATGTATGTATCGTGTTGGTTTGGTACAGCTTGAGCTGTTCGGCGTAGTTGGGTAGGTGTGTTGCGGTTGCCATTTCGCAGCGGTTCGTAGAGGTGGCGTGCTCCGGCTGTGTGTGCAGTCTGCAATGTGCACGCTCCGGGGTTGCTGTGAGCTCTGTGTAGTCGTGGGGAGACAGGACTTGTGTTCTGTTGGCTTGTTTGGAGGACACGGGCCCTCTTCCCACATGCTTCTCAGACAGTTCAAGGTCAGTGCTGTGTGACTCCTTCCAATTAACTTGCATGTGGCCGACATGGGGGAGTGTTTTCTTCTTTCTTCCCCGTCCGTTGTGTGCTTCTGTGATATGCGCTATCTGCCCTGTGGTCGGTCTCCTCGGCATGCCTGTGTTGGTCTATTCTTGGACAATGGCTGTATTCACCGGCTTCTGTCGTAGGGCTGTGGTTTCGGTGTTGGAATGGAAGGTCATTCAGTGCTGTCTGCTCTCCCTTGTGTGGGCGGCAGGCTGCCTTTCCGCTCTGCGTTGGGCCTTGTGTGTGGATGTTATTCTTGGGCCACCTGTTGTCGGTCCCCGGGCTCTTTGGTGTTCCGTTTCATGTGTCTTGTTCATATGTGCAGGGTGGTATGGGTTTTTCAGTGTGGTACTGGCGTTCCTCTTCCCGAAGGGGCCCTGCTTCTCCTAGTTGGTGTTGCCGCCGCTGTGTGCTACGCCATGTTTGTTACACTGGGGTGTGTCCTGCAGTTGCGTGTCTTCACTGACATGTGTGCGTCTGTTGTGTGGCGTTGGGTGTTGTCCGTGAATTGGGCGTTGGGGACATGTCTGTGGCCGGCCTGTCACGTGTCATGTGCGTTCGGGGTGGGGCTGATGTGTGTGCTGCTTGGTTGTGTCCCTGTGTCTGTGTGCGACGCATGCATGGCGCTGCGGTTGGCCTCTGCGTTGTGCGCATGTGTGGCGGCGTCATCGGCGCTTTGGGGCCGTGACGGGGTGGTTGGTTCCTAGTCCCAGGTGGTGTGTACACATGTGTTCTGCGATGTTAGGATTTGGCCTGTGTGTCATATGTGGATGCAATGGTGGATGTGTAGTGTGCACGCGCTGGTGGGGGGTTGTCCGCTTTTTCCGCCCTTGCACTGTGTGCGCTGTTTGCGTGCACTTGTTGTGTGTGTGCCTACCTGCGTCTCCGCGGTACGTTGCGTCCTTGGTGGTGCATCAGCAGAAGCATGGGAAGGGCCTGCAGTGCTGGATTCATGCCCGGGGTGCCGCTTCTTCGTTGTCCGTGCTCTGCGTCCGTGTTTCCGCCTCTCTTTCACGTGCGGTGTCTCTTTGCCGTGGGAGCCGTTTGTTTGCGGCATCGTAATTTATGCGCCGGGCGGGACGTGTTTCGTCGGACGGTGTGTGTCAGTTGTGCTGCGCCGCTACGTGTGCGGGCGCACTTTGATGGCGGACGGTGTTGCTGGCTTGCCGGCGGTGTTTGGCCTGCTTTTCGCATCATAATTGGGCGGGCGTGTGGACTGCTGCGTGCCGGCGGTAACTGGTGGTTTTTGCATCCGCCAGCACGGCGGTTGTGCTTCCGCCCGCCATCGTAATGGGCCCCTTAAATGTGTAATTAAAATACTACAATATATTACTTATATGTTTCTATTTACTTAAAATGTTTCCATCATTGTAAAATTATAATAATAAATATTATTAAACATATAATATTTAATATTATAATTCCTTTTTTACAAGTTATATACGTGTATTAAAAACGTAATATTTTTTTCCAATGTTTAAAAATTTCAACCTTATAAAAAAATGTTTACAAATTAAACCATGTAATAATTAATAATATTAATCTTTTATAAATTAATAATATTAATTAAAGTGTATTATTATTTGTTCAAAAAATGTTACAAGGTATAAAATTAAAAATGTTTTAACAAAATATAGAAACTGTTATTGTTTTTAAATATCTACCGGTTATGTAACAAAATAAATGTTCAAAATACAAAACTAAAATGAACAACTGTTATTAATAATTATATTATTTTCTCAAATGCTTCTAAACAAATGTAAAAGTACATCATTTAATATTACAAAGTTCACATAAGTGTATTAAAAAATGTACCAATGTTAAAAAATATAGTTTACATATTTGTCAAATGTAAAAATGTACATATGTACAAAATATTTTGTGTGTGTAAAATCAATATGATTTTGTCCCTATATCTCTTATTTTATATTATATGAACTTAATAAAATATAGATTTTTTGTTCATTAGAAAATAATTTACAATAAATAAACATCAATAAAAAGTTGAAATGTCTATTTTTTGTGTATAATTTTATTATTATTGAATTTAATGTTAGAAAAGATGTTTTAATTAAATGTACTGTATTAAATAATATTTGTAAGTAACTTTCTATCTAAAGTTATATTTTTTCATTTCTAACTATGTCATAATTAAAATACATTAGTACTACAAACTGTATTAATTGTTTAAGGTTACAAAATAATACATACATATCTAAATTACTATTCCCACTACAATTAGTATTAATTCTGAGTAAGTGCTGGACACTAAACTAAATTAATTCAGTATTCCCACTCCAATTAATATTAATTCAGGGTAGGTGCTGGACACTAAACTTAATTAATTTACTATTCCCACTCCAATTAGTATTAATTCTGGGTAGGTGCTGGACACAAAACTAAATTAATGTACTATTCCCACTCCAGTTAGCATTTAATCTTCTTAGGTGCTGGACACTAAACTTAATTAATTTACTATTCCCACTCCAGTTAACATTAAATCAGGGTAGGTGCTGCACACTAAACTTAATTCATTTACTATTCCAACTCCAGTTAGTATTTATTTTGGGTAGGTGCTGGACACTAAGGGGTCGATTCCGATCCCGGTCGGAGACGCACCTAATACCATTCGGCCGGGAAAAAAGCCAGGCGAATGCCTGTTTCCCGACCGATTCGCACATACGTCCGAACGAGCAAGTACGATGCGCACAACTGCCCAAATCCCGACCCAGTCGTACTCACCCAATACAGGTCCTGTTCTCCGACCGAGGCGGATCCGGAAACGCAGAATCGAGTCGCACAGAAGCCAAAATGCAGCCCCGTCCGGCCGGACAAGTACGATGCGCTTTCCGTACGCGCCGAACCCGTCGCTACACACGGCACGTCAAAGCATCCGGGAGAGGCGCACATAAGCTCCGATTCGCGCCACAAGACGATCCACGGCTACGAGACGAACATGCCAGCGACGAGGACGAGGCGAAGCAAAGAGAAAGATGAACGAGACAAACCAACCATGAATCCCATCGTGCCGATCCTACCAATATTCTGCATCTTTTACCGGAACAGGCACGGACGCGTACGGTGCAGAAGGTAAGTCAGACACCAACCACAAAAACAAACTACACGTATCCGACATATTACACACACACAGAGGGATGCAGAAATTACTTACACCAGCAACAGCAGCACCATAGGGGCGGGATGGCCATCACCAATGCCACATATACACATAGGGGCCTGGATGCCCACCACCACTACCACCCCTACTCAGGGGTGCCAGATGCCTACCACTACTACCACCTCTACCCATGGGGGCTGGATGCCTGTCACTACTACCACCTCTACCCATGGGGGCTGGATGCCTACCACCACTACCACCCCTACTCAGGGGGTGCCAGATGCCTACCACTACCACCACCCCTACCCAGGGGTGCTAGATGCCTGTCACTACTACCACCTCTACCCATGGGGGGCTGGATGCCCACCACCACTACCACCCCTACTCAGGGGGTACCAGATGCCTGTCACTACTACCACCTCTACCCCTGGGGGCTGGATGCCCACCACCACTACCACCCCTACTCAGGGGTGCCAGATGCCTGTCACTACTACCACCTCTACCCCTGGGGGCTGGATGCCCACCACCACTACCACCCCTACTCAAGGGGTGCCAGATGCCTGTCACTACTACCACCTCTACCCCTGGGGGCTGGATGCCCACCACCACTACCACCCCTACTCAGGGGGTGCCAGATGCCTGTCACTACTACCACCTCTACCCATGGGGGGCTGGATGCCCACCACCACTACCACCCCTACTCAGGGGTGCCAGATGCCTACCAATACTACCACCACTACCCATGGGGGCTGGATGCCTGTCACTACTACCACCTCTACCCATGGGGGGCTGGATGCCCACCACCACTACCACCCCTACTCAGGGGTGCCAGATGCCTGTCACTACTACCACCTCTACCCCTGGTGGGCTGGATGCCCACCACCACTACCACCCCTACTCAGGGGGTGCCAGATGCCTGTCACTACTACCACCTCTACCCATGGGGGGCAGGATGCCTGTCACTACTACCACCTCTACCCATGGGGGCTGGATACCCACCACCACTACCACCCCTACTCAGGGGTGCCAGATGCCTGTCACTACTACCACCTCTACCCATGGGGGCTGGATGCCCACCACCACTACCACCCCTACTCAGGGGGTGCCAGATGCCTGTCACTACTACCACCTCTACCCATGGGGGCTGGATGCCCACCACCACTACCACCCCTACTCAGGGGGTGCCAGATGCCTACCACTACTACCACCTCTACCCATGGGGGGCTGGATGCCTGTCACTACTACCACCTCTACCCATGGGGGCTGGATGCCCACCACCACTACCACCCCTACTCAGGTGGTGCCAGATGCCTGTCACTACTACCACCTCTACCCATGGGGGCAGGATGCCTACCACCAACAACACCCCCACTCACAGGATGGCTAATGCATGACACAACAAGCACACACCAACATAAGGAATGCAACAAAAAGACATCCCCCAACACCATGACAAGCGTGTGTAGACTGTGTCAAATGCCTACAACACTGAACATTACTTTGAACATACAATGTGACCCCCTATCACATGTGTCACACATAAATGTGTGTGGCCCCCACAATGCAAGCAGACCATGACCACTGTGGCAATGGGGTCTAAGCCCCCATCATCACAGTGACCAAAAGGTAAGTGTGGGGTCCATAGCTGAAGCAAATTTTGCACATTGTGGCAATGGGGTCTAAGCCCCCATCATCACAGTGACCAAAAGGTAAGTGTGTGCTCCATAGCTGAAGCACCTTTTGAACATTGTGGCAATGGGGTCTAAGCCCCCATCATCACAGTGACCAAAAGGTAAGTGTGGGGTCCATAGCTGAAGCAAATTTTGCACATTGTGGCAATGGGGTCTAAGCCCCCATCATCACAGTGACCAAAAGGTAAGTGTGGGGTCCATAGCTGAAGCACATTTTGCACATTGTGGCAATGGGGTCTAAGCCCCCATCATCACAGTGACCAAAAGGTAAGTGTGGGGTCCATAGCTGAAGCACCTTTTGAACATTGTGGCAATGGGGTCTAAGCCCCCATCATCACAGTGACCAAAAGGTAAGTGTTGACATAGAAAAAGCTGCAACTGCCAAACTGCATGGATGATACCTGGTCACAGAACAACAAACACATCAGTGGCAAAGTACTGCCTGTGCCCATAGCAACATAGATTGGGTGAGGCAAACAGTGCAGTGCAAATAAGACATACCTTTGGCCATGTGCAGACAAACATCACCCATGGGGGCTGACACTGTCAACATCCATCAATGACACAATGACAGAAGTGACCATCATAATGCAGACCCACATATTCGCACCAATGGGCACACACATGTAGATACCCTGTGGAGACTGTAGATGTGAGGTGAACAAATAACATACCATGGCAGCAATGGGACACACAAACAATGATCATTGTGCTGACTGATAACCTAGGAGTCCCAGGGACAGCAGGTCAAACCCACCAAACAACATACAGCCAATAGCACACTAAAGATATGCCAATGCAGTGGTGCAGATGCACAAACAGGCAGACCCACACTGCACAACAAACACAACAGGTGAGGGGGGTGCCAGTGTCCCCAGGCAACCACACAACACATGATGAGGCCTGAATACCAATTACACAGATGCACATACAGTGCCACACAAAAGTAACTCATGGATCCAAATCCCCTCTGTGGGCAATCAGGCATTGTTAGATGAGAGGACGCACAAATTACACATGTCACACAAGCATGTAGGAACTGCAACTAACACAGCAAGAGGCAGACCCACCACAGCACTACCCCCAGGGGCCCCATATTGTGCTGACACTAGCCTGCATGATAATCCCACTGTGATGACAATGTCAGGTGTCGTTCACACTGTGAAACCCAGCCATGTGTCCTGAGCAACTAACTACCATCACACCTACACAAGCTCCAACGAATCAGCACGGCCTGCCAGCCAAGGCCAATATGGAGGTAGGGGTCTGGCCGTGCAACAACTCACTTTTGCACACACTCAACACCACACACCCTGATCTCCACCAATGTGCAGCAGTGAAGCTCACATGGACTGGTGACATTGCACATGCACCCATGACAATACCAGGGGTGGTGGTGGGAACCAAGGTGCAGAAACCCATCACACATGGCCAGTCAACAAGACTTGTCAATGTCTGACACACAGCACAGTATGCTGTACATGGGCATGATGTGAAATTCACCACAATCAATGGGATCCTGGCCATAGTCACACACCAATGAAGAAGCCAAGGTGACACACGAAGAACACACGTACACAACTACCAACATTGCAGCTCTGACCCTGAGGAGTGGCAGCAGTCACACACACAACGTGTCACAATCACTGTAAGCTAACACAAACTGTAAATCACATTACTCGTGTAAACAAGTGCCAAGGGGAATCCTGAATGTGTCCCATCTGCGTTTGCCCACATCCCCAGCACTGACAACAAAGACAACCTGGGATGACAACCTCATGAACATTAGTTTGCCATGCACCCACATCACAGAGAAACCAGGTCCAAGATGCTGGATGAACACAGAACAACTCAGCAAGCATCACAAACAGGAACATCCCTAGGGACACAGCCTGTGTAGGAAAAGGGAAGGGAACACGCACAGACATGCTTACACAACACAGGCCCACGCAATGTCACCAGATTACACACTGCCATGAGGGCACAACACTCCTGTGGAAGGTCCGCTGTGCCAAACCTTGTCTGTGCAGGACCCAAACATGTCAGCAGAACACTCCGTCAGTGAGTCAACAACCACAACACACAGAAGGCTCTGCTCACATCAGCCTGGGTACGGGGTGTCACGTCAGTCATCTGCACACACACCAAACACGTGTCAAGCAAGTTGCACTGTATGCACAGATGAGTCCTTCGACATTGATGTGCAAAACTGCATGTCCAGTGGAGCTGGGCACCCAGTCAGGGAAATAGAAACATTGAACAGTGCTAAGCCCACCAGATGTGCATCAGTGTAAGACAAAGATGTTCATTTACAAATGCAAAAAGGACATCCCTGTGTCAAATGCTGAACATTACACCCTCAGACTGTAGCAAAGGATGCCATAGATCCAGAATACAACAGGACACATGTTCCATGGACCACATGGAGTCCATCACTGCAACACTTCATCGTCCTGATGTGAACACTATTACAACTGCAAATGCAGGATGCTACTCATCCACATCATGTACATCAAAAGAAAACCCAAAAGTAAACAAAAAGAGGCTTTATTCAGCAAATGTCAGGGTAAAAACGGAAGTCCAAAAGAAACTAAGGCCAATGGCCAGTCCAAAATAACAGTACCAACGGGGTGAGAAGTGACAACTGGTCACACATTGCTTGCCTGCACTGGTACGGTTGGAGGACATCCCCTTGGAGGGGCATACAAGGGGCAGGCCAGGCACCGCAGGGACAGGATCAGGGAATGGCAGAGTGAGGCAGTGAAGGGGTGGTGGGTGCAGGAGTGTCACCGGCAACTGCAGTGGAGGTGTCTGACTCAGGGGGGGCTGGCACCACCGTGGTACACAAGTCAGTTGGTGTGGGTGCCGCAACCACTGCAGTGGGCTTGACTGATGTAGTGGACTGGGTACCCACTGCAGTGCCCGAGTCAGATGTGGTGGTTGTGGACTCCACTGCAGTGCATGACTCCAAGGAAGTGGAAGGGTGGGCAGATGAGGTGGGCAGGACAGAGGGGAGGGACCCGGTCACAACAACAGTGCCACTAACAGGCAGAGCGTCTGGGTTGGGGGTGGAAGAGCAAGTGGCAGGGGGGGAGGGCCTAAGCAGTCTGGGGATGCGGTATCGGTGTGTGGGGGAACCTGGGGCAGGGTATGGCGGGGGAACCTGTGCAGTGGTGGCCTGGGGGATAGAGGAGAGAGACTGGGCGCTGGAGCTGCGTGGTGGTGGTGGTGGTGGGGTCTTGCTCTTCCTGCTCCGGGGGGACTTCCGAATGGGCTCCTGTGTCTGCCTGCACCTGGGGGAGGGTGTCCGGGGGCGAGGGGCACTCCTCTATGTGTGGGTGGACTTCCTCTTCCCCTGGTGTGCTGGGTCAGCAGGAATGGTGGGGAAGAGGCCGAGGTCACACAGGAAGACCTGCTGTGTATGTGTGGTAGCAGGCGAGGCAAGGGAAGGGGTCTTGGAGGGAGAGGATTTAGAGGACTGCGGAGTGAATGTGGATGCCTGTGTGTGTGTGTGTTCCCCATCACCTGTGTCTGTGGTATCAGTCCCCTGAGGATGCTTGCGTGCACGTCTTGCCTTACTCTTGGGTGTGTCTGTGCTGCTTGTGTCTGTGTGTATGGATGACTGTGCAGGTGTGCATGTGCTTTGGACAGGTAGGGGGCAGGAAGTGTGGATGGGGCAGAGGTGGGAGGGGTGAGGGACTGTTGGAGGAGGGACACTGCTGCCATCAGGGAGGAGTCCATGGACCTATTGCTCTTCTGTAGGGCAGACATACCCGTCGAGATGCCCTCCATGAACGACACCAGCTGTGTCAACAGAGTGGTGTGTGCATGGAGGACACTCAGCATTGCTGTCTGCCCTACATGGAGCTGCCGAAGGAGGTACACAGACTCCTCACTCAGGGCAGCAGGGGACACAGGGGCAGGGGCTGCGGTGCCTGGCACAAAGGAGACACGCTCCCGAGCACGGGAGCCTCCACGGACCTCAGGAATGGGAGCCGATGAGAGGGCGGTGGTGGTGGTGGTGGTGGCGGGGCCAGACAGACTAGCTGGCCTTTGGTGGCTGCCGAGACCCGCCTCCACAAGGGAGTCATCCTCCGAGCTGCTGTGGTCCCCAGCTGAGGTGGATGGTGCTGAGGACTCCTCGGTGTGGCTCCCCTCACCCTCCGTGCCACTGGGTCCCTCTGACCACTCGTCCGATGCTGACCCAGTCTGGCCCCGCTGCTCCTCCTGGTCCATGGAGCTGTCCCCTCCTGTGGCCGTGGATGTATCTGCAAACAATTAGGGAAACAGACAAACATCAGTCACCTGCACTGACCGCACACACCACAGTAAGTACAGCACATTACAGAGCAAGCCCTGGCATCCTTAGTTGAACATTGCCTAAAGTCCTAGCTCAGATTCGGGGAAGCCAATTGTCAGTCTGATGGTCAACCATGGGACTCACACCCCTCCTGCCCTTGCACCCATCTGTCTGGTGCCTGTCTGATGGTAAGACCCCAGTGTGGACACATGCACCACCTACACAGTTGTTGGACATTGCAGGGAACACGGTGAAGCATGTGAACATGCACACATCACATCTCTTGCCACTGATTCAGTGCAGGTGTCCGGATAAAGGGATGGCCAGATTCTAATTAGTAATGCATGTTATGCATACCAGCACCAGACACCATGATGCACCCATGTCCGGATAGTCAATGCCACAATGGGGTGCATGTTGCACATGTACCTCCCCTGCAGGATCAGTCCCAGGAAGTAGAATGCCATGACACAGGAATGCATGCAAAGTCATACATTACTGTCTCAAGTCACATGGCCATGGCAGCCAGACAACAACAGTCTGCACTGTGTCACAATCCGAGGGCATGGGGAATGCAAGTTATGTGACTGACAAGTGCACATGTCCATCCCCCAGAAACCACATCATCTGTACTACTATTTGACCACGTCATGCCAACTGGACATATGGGGGACATGAAACACAACTCCCTGAACATGAGCACCTCACAGTGTGCTGTGAATGAAAATACAGCTTCCTGAAAGTCACAGTCGCAAACACCTGTGTGCACAGTCAAGTGATCAGACACCTATAAGTCACAGAAGTATCGTCTATCATGGTCACATCTCAGATGGCATGCTGAGCCCCAAACGATGAACATACCAGTAGTCCTGACAACGAAGACACAGCACAATGAGACAGAGGCAGACACCTGAGGGTACATTTCACTGACCACGACATGCCAGATGATACACGGCAGTGGGAGTACAGAGTGTATTGTATGCACTGGAGTAGGCATGACTGTCCAGCGCCACCTGTAAGAGGGATGAGTCCTGGACAGTAGGCAGGTGGCTAAGTATGTGTGACACACTGGATACACATACTCCTGAGGCCCAAATATTGTTCCCACCAGCAGCATGGGTGTGTGCCACATTCCCCAGGGACATGTAGTGAGTCAGAGCAGCAAGCGGACCACATATCAAAGTTACACGCAGATCACATGTCAGAACTTAGGCACTGTGTAGGCAATTGACCCACCCATGAATCGCACAACATAGTCACGGGAACAAATGCGGTCCCCCACCTTGAGCAAAGCAAAATGCAATGACACAGTCCCCAAATGACACAGTTTCCTGACTATAAGGGCCACACATATGCGTATCAGAGGAGAAGTGGGCATGTAACAAATGAGGGACATGGGTCCTGGACCACATGACTGATGTACTGTGGAAGTTTAACCAGGCCAGAGGAGGGCACATAGCATGTCAGACAAAGTGCACAGTGCAGTCATGGACTCACCCCCTCCTTGCTGCTGTCTGTCCCTCAGCTGCCCATACAGGTCAGGGAAGACCACCGCCAGGATCCGGAGCATGTGGGGGTCAGGGTCCGGTGTCCGCCCCTCCTGCGAGGAGGCGACAGCTTCAGCTGGACCCTTGCGATCCTCCGGGTCCAGCCACGAAGGTCCTGCCACCTCTTTTGGCAGTTGCGGATCCTGCGCGTGTAGACCCCCACGGATCTTACTTTCCGGGCGATGGTCAGCCAAATTTCCTGCTTCTGGTGGGCATCAACCTGTGAGGATGACAAAGTGAAAAGGCCATTACTACACATGCAACATATCCGTGCATCACACAGTTGGATATACATGTCTCAATTACAGGGGCATATGATGTACACAGGCAGTGCAACAATGGCTATGAACAGTTTGCCAGCAGTCACTACATGGTATCATTGCATGGGAAGTAAACCTAGTTGGAATGCACTGTTACTGCACTGTACCAGTTCAGTGCATGTAACTACACACTTTGGGGTGTGACAACTACTCAGTGGGCATGCTAGCCAGTGGTGTGCCCCATGAAAGTCCTGCTAGTCAGACAACATGCACAATTAGTGATGCAGTGGACAGCACACTCACCTGCTCCCCTGGTTTCCCATACAGCTTGCTGTACTGTTGAAGGAGGCTGTCCAGCAGGGCCTGGTTCTCCTCAAGGCTGAAGGCTGGGGCTCTCTCCACAGTACATGCCATTGCAGGAGCCAGAGGATGCATAAACAGCAGCAGTGTTGGTGGCAGATGTCGTCCTGGAGCATGTAGTGCAGGCAAGTGAGCTCTCAGGGGAACAGCCAGCATTATATGTGTGCTGCAGAGGCAGATACTGTCCCATGTGTCCAAAGTGATAGGTCCAAGTCGTTTGCATCTTCTAAATCTGACCAATCCATGGTATAGCAGCACTAATACACGCCCACAGCATCCTTCAAATCTTCAACTTCATGACACCCATGATTTTGCAACATTGTTGTGGCTGGCCAACTGAATTCACTGCATCAGACTCGTTGGAGCTTCGAAACGCGTCCGTTGCCATGCCAGGCCCCAGCCAATGTGTGCGCACCGATCGGTCCATTGCTGTACAACGCGTACCCGCGATACAACGCGTACCCGCTCACATTGAATGCAATGGGCCGGCCGGGCACACCGATCGGTCCATTGCTGTTCAACGCGTACCAGGCATACAACGCGTACCCGCTCACATACGATGCAATGGGCCGGCCGGGCACACCGATCGGTCCATTGCTGTTCAACGCGTACCAGGCATACAACGCGTACCCGCTCACATACGATGCAATGGGCCGGCCGGGCACACCGATCGGTCCATTGCTGTTCAATGCGTACCCGCGATACAACGCGTACCTGCTCACATTGAATGCAATGGGCGGGCCGGGCACCCCGATCGGTCCATTGCTGTGCAACGCGTACCAGGCATACAACGCGTACCCGCTCACATTGAATGCAATGGGCCGGCCGGGCACACCGATCGGTCCATTGCTGTTCAAAGCGTACCAGGCATACAACGCGTACCCGCTCACATACGATGCAATGGGCCGGCCGGGCACACCGATCGGTCCATTGCTGTTCAACGCGTACCCGCGATACAACGCGTACCCGCTCACATTGAATGCAATGGGCCGGCCGGGCACACCGATCGGTCCATTGCTGTGCAACGCGTACCAGGCATACAATGCCTACCCGCTCACATTGAATGCAATGGGCCGGCCGGGCACACCGATCGGTCCATTGCTGTTCAACGCGTACCAGGCATACAACGCGTATCCGCTCACATACGATGCAATGGGCCGGCCGGGCACACCGATCGGTCCATTGCTGTTCAACGCGTACCAGGCATACAACGCGTACCCGCTCACATACGATGCAATGGGCCGGCCGGGCACACCGATCGGTCCATTGCTGTTCAACGCGTACCAGGCATACAACGCGTACCCGCTCACATACGATGCAATGGGCCGGCCGGGCACACCGATCGGTCCATTGCTGTTCAACGCGTACCCGCGATACAACGGGTACCCGCTCACATTGAATGCAATGGGCCGGCCGGGCACACCGATCGGTCCATTGCTGTGCAACGCGTACCAGGCATACAACGCGTACCCGCTCACATTGAATGCAATGGGCCGGCCGGGCACACCGATCGGTCCATTGTTGTGCAACGCGTACCAGGCATACAACGCGTACCCGCTCACATTGAATGCAATGGGCCGGCCGGGCACACCGATCGGTCCATTGCTGTGCAACGCGTACCAGGCATACAACGCGTACCCGCTCACATTGAATGCAATGGGCCGGCCGGGCACACCGATCGGTCCATTGCTGTGCAACGCGTACCAGGCATACAACGTGTACCCGCTCACATTGAATGCAATGGGCCGGCCGGGCACACCGATCGGTCCATTGCTGTTCAACGCGTACCAGGCATACAACGCCTACCCGCTCACATACGATGCAATGGGCCGGCCAGGCACACCGATCGGTCCATTGCTGTTCAACGCGTACCAGGCATACAAAGCGTACCCGCTCACATACGATGCAATGGGCCGGCCGGGCACACCGATCGGTCCATTGCTGTTCAACGCGTACCCGCGATACAACGCGTACCCGCTCACATTGAATGCAATGGGCCGGCTGGGCACACCGATCGGTCCATTGCTGTGCAATGCGTACCAGGCATACAACGCATACCCGCTCACATTGAATGCAATGGGCCGGCCGGGCACACCGATCGGTCCATTGCTGTTCAACGCGTACCAGGCATATAACGCGTACCCACTCACATACGATGCAATGGGCCGGCCGGGCACACCGATCGGTCCATTGCTGTACAACGCGTCCCTGGACAAGTCACTGGCATATGTCACCATGCCTGTCACAGGTGAACATATGCCAGCCACATATACTTCCCAGGGAGTGAGGGGCACACCTACAACACCACAGCCTGTCCACACTGTATCCTGAGGCATGTAAGGCTGCATTACCTATTCCATGTATGGGGGTGAACATGTTGTTCTGTGGGTGTCACTTCGGGGCAGCCACTCCCAGGCTGTGCACATGTTCATGGGGACAGGATCCTTGGTGTGTCGTGCACATGACCACTGTGATGTGCAACTGTTCATTCCTGAGCATGTGGCATGGTCACATTTCACGGTGGTGTATGTGTATGTCATGTCACATACCCCCTGAGTCCCATGTGGGACGGTATGTGCGTCCCAGGGTGACCCATTGGCACAATAGTGATGGTCCTCCACAGTCTGTGTGCATGTTGTGTTTACAATGTCTCTGATTCCATGTGCACAATGGGAGACAGTCTCCACATCCACGTTGTTTGTGCATGAACTTTGATGTTGTGCGTGTGTGTGTCACAGACGTCCATGTCTGTCCTGACGAGGCAACAGGGACCACTACCTGTGGGGGTCATGGTTGTTTTGATGTGGTGTATTCATGATGCACCATGTCATGCCAGTGTCCATGTGGCAATACAGGGTCCCTGGGAATCTACCTGTCGATGAGCTGTGATGCCTGGGGCACATCTGTCCACACATGTCACTGTGGGGTGTGTTTGGAACGTGGCAGCAGTAGATGGGAACTGTGACACGGCCTCATGATATCCCATGGCACAACATGGGATTTGTTGATGCCACTTGTTGAACTGTGATGTTAGATGTTGGCCATGTAGGTGCCATACATGTCCTTACGGAACTGCACACATCATGTACTTGTGTCTCATAATGATGTATCATGTGATATTGTGTATGGTCAATGCCACATATGTGGGGCGACTGACATTCTTTCTTTCTTCACCTATGCACTGCAGGGCACCAGCTGTCCATAGACCATTCCCTGACCTTGCAACCATGGTGGAACGGGACTGCATCCGACGGTACCGCTTCACCAGGCTGCTGATTGAGGAATTGACGGTGCGCTTGGCCCCACATTTGCAACCTGGCCGGACATACCCCACAGCGCTGACCCCCAAGGTGAAGGTGATGGCAGCCCTACACTTCTTTGCCACCGGTACCTTTCAACACACTGTGGCGTCTGCTGGTGGGATGTCACAGACCATGTTCAGCCGTGTGCTCCGCGATGTTTTGGAGGCTATGTTGAGATACCTGAACCAGTACATCTATTTCCCTAGACCTCAACAACTCACTGACGTGAAGAGTGACTTCTATGCCCTGGGGAGGATGCTGCATGTCATTGGCTCCATTGATGGGACACATGTGGCTTTGATACCACCACAGGCACATGAGCAGGCATAAAGGAACCGCAAACATTACCATTCGGTCAATGCACTGGTGGTATGTCTTGCTGATATGAGCATCTCACACATGTGTGCCCGTTTCCCCGGTTCTGCACACAATGCCTACGGAGTAGTCGCATCCCGGGGATGATGTCACAGATGCGGAACCAGCGTGCCTGGCTTGTCGGTGTGTACTGACTTTGTACCATTGTGTGTGTTCTGCGATGTAGTATTTCACCCTCTTTTCCAAATCAGCTAATGTGCAATTGTCCATATGTAGGTGACTCCGGATACCCCAACATGCCGTGGTTGCTGACGCCCCTCAGGAACCCTGTGACACCAGCCCAGATGCGCTACAATGAGGCACATGGTCGGACCAGGAGAGTCATTGAGCGGACATTTGGTCTCCTGAAGAGCCGCTTCCGCTGCCTGGACAAGACAGGAGGGGCCCTCCCATATGCCCCAGCAAAGGTGTGCAAGATTGTCATTGTCTGCTGCATGCTACACAACCTGGCTGTGCGGAAGGAGTTGCCTCTCATCCTGGATGACGATGATCAACATCCGCCACCTGTGGAGGATCCTGGCCTGGACCACGATGCCAGTGGTCATCATGATGATGATGGTGATGTCCGCACACAGCTCATCACCAACTTCTTCAGCTGAATGTGAGTATCCGGAGATGTCATGTCAATGATGTGAGTATGCATGATATGTGTTGGTGGTGCTCTGGTGCTGTTTGAGTGTGGCCATGTGCTACATGACTGTATGCATGTAGCGATGTGTCCTTACAGGTAGTCTGTACTCCCCAACAGTGTTGACATGCTAACTTGGTTCTGGGTGGGTATCTTGTGACATGTATTGGGCATGAGTATTGCAGTTCTGTCCTGTTCTTCAGTGCTTTTGACTGTGTGTCATTTCTGTCCTTCACAGGGTACTTTCAGAGTTGTTTGGTCAACTGTGATCCCCCAACACCGTGATTAAACTTCCAGGGTGGTAGCTGTCGTGTCCCTACAGGTGATGTGCGCCACACCCATGGACTTCCTTCCTTCTACACTTGTTGACTGTGTGCCCACTGCCAGGTGGGATTACCTTGCATCTGTAGTGGTTACAACATGTTGCAAATGTGTAATAAACCTGTGCTTCACTTTGTGATGTGCGTTTTCTGTGGTCACACATCTGACTGACATTTGCTTACTGCACCAGTGGGCTAGTTGACAAAGACTGTGAATAGGTGTTGTGTCTGTGCATTGCACCGTATTTCCTGGCAACATCAGTGTAGGCGATGAGTCAGGTGGCCTTGGTGTGTATATGTTGTGTAGCCCTGGTGGTGTGTCTCCCTCATATGTGTCACGTTGCCATGACTCACATGCCTGTGTTGTACTTGCTGTAGCAGTTAGCATGCACAGTGTAATTTCGCAGGTCATCATCTCCATGACAGAAACCACGTTGGAATCACGACAGAGGCAGGTATGGTGTATTAGTGTGTTTATTGTCATACATGTGTGAGTATAGTGCACAGGATGGTGGGTGCTGTACATTGTGATTGTAATCCAAAGTTCCTAGATGATTTGGAAGTCCTGGTAGCAGAAATGTCATGAGTAAAGTCCACAGTCATCTGATACATTGGTCCAACTTGTACTCCCCATGTCATGTGGGGAGTTGTGTTGCATTCAACAGGGTGAACAATTTGCGCACAAAGGTGATTATCCAGAACAGGTTTTGGCTTTCTGGGAGTTGCGCATGGCCATCGGCCTCTCAGTTGCCCTTCCTCGGACGACCCCTCTTCTTTGGGGGGGGACCCTCAAGTGCAGGCTGCTGCGATGCAGGGGACTCTCCGCCAGAGTCATCCTCCCTCCCTGTGGCAGTTGCAGTTGTTTCAGCACCAGATGTTGTGGGCACACAGGGAGGTGTTGACATGTTGCTGCTCATCTGGCGGAGGCATTGTAATATGTCCCTATGCACCGCCGTCATCTCTTGCAGTGTGTCCCACCTGGACTCCATGCGGGACATGTGTAAGTCCAAGCATGCATGATGGGCAGCCTGCTGCTGTCGTATGTCCCTGAGGATCCCCACTACCTGGCTGAGCTCTCCGGTGCTGGTCTGGTTCGCATCGGCTATGCGTACCAGTTGTGGGTCATCATGCAGTCCAGACCCCTCTGCGAGCAGCGACCTATGTCTACCACCCCTCCCACCACCCCTGGCAACACGTGCAGTACCTGAGGTGGCACGCCCAGGTGACCCTGGGCCCCCTTGGGGGTTGTTGGTGGTGTTGGTGTCCATAGCCCCACGTTGGGCAAGGGTCCGTGTGCTGGTGGTGGTGGTGGTCCTTGGTCTGTCCGTGTCGGCAGGGGTGGTTTGTGTGTCAGTCGTTGGAGGGGTGGGTACAGGGGGTGCAGCTGGTGGTCCTGCTGGTGCTGCATGATGACTCGCTCCGGAGGTGCCAGGTAGGTCTTCGTCATCCGAGGAGGGCAGAGGCTGTTCCACACCAGTGAGCTCCGTTTCCCCTGGATCCTGGGACAGGGACTCCTCAGCGTCTGCTGCTGTGTCCCCACCATCACCTGTTTTTGGGAGACACACACAATGTATGTTATGTTTCTGCAGGCATCAATGGTTGACACACCTGACAGTTGTGACTGTACCTCTGGATGCGGGCCTGTACATTGCATTGTCCTAAGTTGTCACAGTCAGAGGTTGATATTGGTGTAGCACATTGTCCTGCATACTTTGAGCATTTCAATTTGAATGTTGGGGTGTGTACATGGTCTGCATTGGTTGTATTTGGTTGACATCCGGCCCTCCTACTCCCCCCAGCCCAGTTATCCCACCATGAAGCATGCCACCCTTGCAGTGGGTTCAGGTTGAGTCTCAGGATGTCAGTGAGTGGTGTCCTGCTGTTGGTGGTGCCCAGTTCCCAGCAGGGCCTTGTGCTCCCCACAGCAGTACCCAGTGTCAGCCATCTTGTCAGTTGTTTTCCACTCCCTGTGATGTGAGCATGGTTCATGGTGGTGTTGATGTGCGCATTGTGAGGGTGGGCAATATCTGTGACTACGACTCCCATGATGCTATTGGCTACACAGACTTGCCCAGCATACACAGGATTCCTTCCTTTCAGTGGGCTTCACTGTGAGGTGGTGTTGTAGTGGTGGCTACATGTCTGGATGTGTTTGTTAGTTATATTTGTGCCACTGCCTAGCTGTAGTTGTAGTTGTGTTTGTACATGTGATGACACAGTTACATATCACTATGAGATGGCATGTGTTGTGTTTATCTGACTGACATACACATTTTGGGATGATTCTGTTTTGGTTGCTGTGTATTTGCTAAGGGTGCATGGTTTGACTCTCCCCTTGACAGTGATGTGTGTGTATTGTCGCACAATATTGTGTACATTTGTTGTGTACTCACCAGGCTCTGGGATGTTTTCTAGTCCATATACGCTCACTGGTGGAAGGATGGCCCGCACCTTCTCCTCCCAGGGCCTGAGGTATACTGGTTTGGCAGGAGGGCCACTGCCGGTGTGTTGGCTCAAGAGGTAGTCCTTCTTCAACAGGTCCCTGACCCTCCTGCGCAGAAGCTTTACTGCCGGTGCTGCGAAGGCCTGGAATAGACTTCCGTTGCATCTCAGAGCCATGTCGGATCTGCTTACTTTTAGGAAGGCCCTAAAAACATGGCTTTTCGTTGCTTAAACCCGCAAAAACCTTCATTTTCCATCGGTTGTTTCAGGATTTCAGACAGCGCCAGGACACCTTTGGGTAACAGTTGCGCTCTACAAATAGAAATAACATAACATAACATAACATAACGTCATACCACCTGTTCTGGATGTCTCCCTTTGTGCGCAAACATGGTGATTGTGCGTTCACCCTGTCGACAATCCTCTCCCACATCTTGGTTTTCTGCGACATGGGTGTCTGTTGGACCAGTGTACCAAACAGCTGTGGCTCTACCCTGAGGATCTCATCTACCAGGACTTCCAATTCACTATCTAGGAACTTTTGATTCTTCTTTGGGGGCATGGTGATGGGTGGTGATGGTGAGTGATGTGTGTGTTGGTGTGCAAGTGAGGGTGTGTGAGTGTGTGTTTTGCTGGGTGTATGTGAGGGTGCTATTTGTTGAGGTGCTGCTGGTGTGTGGCTTGTGTGATGGATGAGCTGTGAGTGTGTGTGTGGTTGCTGTCTGTTGGTGTTGATTGCTGGCAGGTAATTTGAATTTGCAAAGGTTAATGGTAGTGATTTGTGTCCTTTGTATGGGTGGAGTTGTGGGTGTGTCTTTGTTCCCTGTTTCCCCACCCAGTATTTATTGGCTTTGTAATTGCTTGTTTGGCCTTTTTTTGTATGTTTTTTCCTTAGTACTTTTTGTGCATGTAGGAGACGTTCTTCTGACCGAGTCGGACCCTGCAGTTGTCTCGTGCGAGCTTCTCCGATTCGTTCACGCTGTGTTTGTGCTGTTTTCTGTGCTGCGTACGCGTCAGTCGCGGTGTATTGGGTTGCTTCGGCTCGCAGTTTTGTATGCGTGTCGGTCGTACGGCTTGTGCCCCGTGCGACTCGGTCGTGTTTTCCACGCGTTGCATCGTACTTGGCGGGTAGGAGTTCGCGGGTACGTTTCGTTCGGGATTCTTCCTGGTGCGTGTCGGTCGGTTCGATTCGCGTGGTTTTCCGGCCGGATAGCTGTTTTCCGCGCGGTTCGGTCGTTCGGCTTGTGTTCCGTACGCGTCGGTCGGATTTTGCACGCTTCTCATCGTACTTTGCGGGTCGGGCTGCACCAGTACGTGTCGGTCAGAATGAATTCCGGCTCCGAGTCGGTCGGTACGTTTTCCGGCCCGAATCGGAATCGGCCCCTAAACTTAATTGATTTAATATTCCCACTCCAATTAGTATTAATTCAGGGTAGGTGCTGGACACTAAACTTAATTAATTAACTATTCCCACTCCAGTTAGTATTAATCCTGGGTAGGTGCTGGACACTAAACTAAATTAATTAACTATTCCTACTCCAACTAGTATTAATTCAGGGTATGTGCTGGACACTAAACTTAAGTAATTTACTATTCCCACTCCAGTTAGTATTAATTCTGGGTAGGTGCTGGACACTAAACTAAATTCATTTACTATTCCCACTCCAATTAGTATTAATTCTGGGTAGGTGCTGGACACTAAACTAAATTAATTTACTATTCCCACTCCAGTTAGTATTTATTCTGGTAGGTGCTGGACACTAAACTTAATTCATTTACTATTCCCACTCCAGTTAGCATTTAATCTGGGTAGGTGCTGGACACTAAACTTAATTAATTTACTATTCCCACTCCAGTTAACATTAAATCAGGGTAGGTGCTGGACACTAAACTTAATTAATTTACTATTCCCACTCCAGTTAGCATTTAATCTGGGTAGGTGCTGGACACTAAACGTAATTAATTTACTATTCCCACTCGAGTTAACATTAAATCAGGGTAGGTGCTGGACACTAAACATAATTAATTTACTATTCCCACTCCAGTTAGTATTTACTCTGCGTAGGTGCTGCACACTAGACTTAAATAATTTACTATTCCCACTCCAGTTAGGATTAATTCAGGGTAGATGCTGGACACTAAACTTAATTAATTTACTATTCCCACTCCAGTTAGTATTAATTCTGGGTAGGTGCTGGACACTAAACAAAATTAATTTACTATTCCCACTCCAGTTAGTATTTATTCTGGGTAGGTGCTGGACACTAAACTTAATTGATTTACTATTCCCACTCCAATTAGTATTAATTCAGGGTAGGTGCTGGACACTAAACTTAATTAATTTACTATTCACACTCTAGTTAGTATTAATTATGGGTAGGTGCTGGACACTAAACTAAATTAATTTACTATTCCCACTACAGTTAGTATTTATTCTGGGCAGGTGCTGGACACTAAACTTAGGGGCTCATTATGATGGCGGAACGATCGCCACCGCCGGACCGGCGGTGGCGATCTTTCCGCCATCACAATGAGATTTACCCACCGCCATATTAGGATGGCGGTGGCTATCGCGGCGGACGCAAATTCCATCCGCCGCTTTTCCGCCAGTGGCAATCGCACCGATTGCCTGGCGGGCGGAGCAGGGCCACTAATATGGTGGCGGTGCCTAGCAGGCACCGTCCGCCATATTAGGATGTGTCTGTGTAGACAGTCGTGGCTCCTGGAGGGAGTGCTGAGGGGCGGTGGGGTGGGGGAGGGGCAGGGTGTGGGGTAGTAAACTCCAGCATACGGCCGAACGGAGGTAAGTACATAAATAAATAAATAAAACAAATTACATTGCGCGCGCCGCATTGCCAAATGGCGATGCGTCGCACGCAATGTAATTCATTTTATTTATTTATTTATGTACTTACCTCCGTTCGGCCGTATGCCGGAGTTTACTAGCCCCCACCCTGCCCCTCCCCCTCCCCACCGCCCCGCAGCACTCCCTCCAGGAGCCGCGACTGTCTATAGAGGCCTTTCCATGGCGGCGATGCCGTCATGGAAAGGCTGGCGGGTATTGGGTTTGAGGGCCCGTTGCGGGCCCCCCTGGGGGGGGAGTCGCTGCACTGGGGGTCTGCATTTCCATGCACCAAGTGGCAGGCACCGCGTGGTGCCTGCCACGTGGTGCAGGGAAATGCGGTGCAAGCACCTTTAACATTGCGGACGGTGCTGCAGGCAGCAGCACCGCCCACAATGTTAAAGGCCCAGGATGCACCCGCCAGTATGGCGGGCACATACTAATCGCAGTGGTGGGACGTCCGCATGTCTGGCGGGCGGTCCCAATCACTGCTACGGTGGCGGGCGGACCAAGTCCACCCGCCATCGTAATCAGCCCCTTAATTAATTTACTATTCTCACTCCAATTAGCATTTAATCTGAGTAGGTGCTTAACAGTAAACTTAATTAATTTACTATCTCTACTCCAGTTAACATTAAATCAGGGTAGGTGGTGGACACTTAACTTAAATAATTTACTATTCCCACTCCAATTAGGATTAATTCTGGGTAGGTGCTGGACACTAAACTTAATTAATTTACTATTCCCACTCCAGTTACCCTTTTATCTGGGTAGGTGATGGACACTAAACTTAATTAATTTACTATACCCACTCTAATTACTTTAAAGTCAAATAATTAGCCAAACACTAAACATATCTAATTTTCTAATCACAATACAAATAATATAATATCACTAACTGTACTCTACATTATAATTTGATTATTCAATTATTGCTATAAATTTTTAGTACAGTATATATTATATAAATCTTTTTAATTTTTAATATTATAAAATAGTTACAAATATTTATTTCATTTTGTTTTAATAACAATATTTGTTTATAAATATTATAATTTACATTTCAATATTTAACTTATATACTAAACATAATACTTAGGTGTCGATTCCGATTTCGGCCGGAAAACGTACTACCCGACACGGACCCATCAATTTTTCCGACCGAATCGTACACAGGCATTACAAATAGCTGAGTACGATGCTAAGCTTGAAATTTACGACCGACTCGGCCGGAAAATATATTATACGTCCGAGTCAGCAGGAAAGGAGCCTGACGCGATAGACTCGTACGCGCAAAATTCGAGATAGCCAAGCGTCAACCCACAGACACGTACGCAAACGACTCCATGTAGCCAAGCATCAACACGACACGACAGACTCGGACGCCAACGATGCCACATAGCCAAGCATCAACACGACCCGACAGACTCGGACGCCAACGATGCCACATAGCCAAGCATCAACACGACCCGACAGACTCGGACGCCAACGATGCCACATAGCCAAGCATCAACACGACCCGACAGACTCGGATGCCAACGATGCCACATAGCCAAGCATCAACACGACCCGACAGACTCGGATGCCAACGATGCCACATAGGCAAGCATCAACACGACCCGACAGACTCGGACGCGAACAATGCCACATAGCCAAGCATCAACACGACCCGACAGACTCGTACGCCAACGATGCCACATAGCCAAGCATCAACACGACCCGACAGACTCGGATGCCAACGATGCCACATAGGCAAGCATCAACACGACCTGACAGACTCGGACGCCAACGATGCCACATAGCCAAGCATCAACTCGACCCAACAGACTCGGACGCCAACGATGCCACATAGGCAGGCATCAACACGACCGGACAGACTCGGATGCCAACGATGCCACTTTGCCAAGGATCAACACGACCCGACAGACTCGGACGCCAACGATGCCACATAGGCAAGCATCAACACGACCTGACAGACTCGGACGCCAACGATGCCACATAGCCAAGCATCAATACGACCCAACAGACTCGGATGCCAACGATGCCACATAGCCAAGCATCAACACGACCTGACAGACTCGGACGCCAACGATGCCACATAGCCAAGCATCAACACGACCCGACAGACTCGCACGCCAACGATGCCACATAGCCAAGCATCAACACGACCCGACAGACTAGGACGCCAACGATGCCACATAGCCCAGTATGAATGGAACAGACTCGTCCAAAACAAATTACACAAGAACAAGCATCAAGTGCTGTCAAAACGACTTACAAAATGAAAAGAAAAAAAAACAATGGAAACAGAAAGAAGACTACCAAAAAACGCATTGTCATCTCCAAAAAAGACATTTTCAAATAACAAGACACACCCACAACACAACCAATATAAAGGGAGCCAAAAGTTCCCAACACCATTTGCTACTTCGACAGACATGCAAGCACACCATACCACTAGACAGACAACTCATCTAGCTACCACAAACACACACATCCCATCCACCAAACAACATCCACACAACTAGCACCAAAGAAACACACCTCCACTCACACACACTCACCCTCACCTTCACACACACACACATCTCCACCAACACCCATCACCATGCTCCCAAAGAAGAATCCACAGTTCTTAGCTGCTGAGTTGGAAGTGATGATAGATGAAATGATCCGAGTTGAGCCACAGTTATTTGGCAGCTTGGCCCAACAGACCTCCCAGTCCCAGAGAACCAAGATGTGGGAGAGGATTGTTAACAAGGTGAATGCCAATTCACCTACCCTGCGCACAAAGGAGGATATCCGGAACCGGTATTATGATGTTCGCAGGAGGGTAAAGAGGCTCATTGCCAGAGAACATGCCCTGAGCACCAAGACTGGTGATGGACGTCATAAACCGGTGCATTTCACCACCTGGGAGGTGAAGGTGCGGGACCTCCTCCCACAGGAGGCCATAACTGGACTAGCTGGTATCCCTGAACCTGGTGAGTACATGTACAAATAGTCTAAATTCAACCCAAATACACAGCCACAGACACCACAGCAACACATCTTTAATGTAACTATGTACACACTGTCATGGAACCCTGGAACATGCTGGAACATTTTTCTTGGGTGGGAGGAGGAGTGGAAGCAATGACTACTGCCACCAGCACACACTAGTCCCCCCCAGTCCCACAAGAACACATCTGTCACTATGCTGTCCCTGAGAGTGAATGCAAATGCCCTGTCAAGATGGCTACACAGGGCCATCCTGTACAAAATCTGGAAATATCTACTGCCAGTTCTTGGCCTACTCACACAACTACAGACCATAACCTTAACTGCACATTACACACACTGACAGGTATAGATCAGTCACATGTGCCCTCAATGTGCATGCTACAAATGTGTGTGGAGGAGAGGACACACTCTAAGTAGCTGTCACACCACATAACACAAAACACACACAGATAAACACACATCCGGGACAATGCCCATGGACAGTAGATGTGAGGTGTAATGCAAGACGGCTGACACTCTTGCGTTGTGTCATGTGCACAAGGCATTGTTGTGTGTAGCATTGTAATTCAACATCAGTCAGCGGTCTCAGCATCCTTCAAAAATACCACCCTCACTGTCATTGCTCCTCTGACAATGATGAGTAAGCTGGTCTGTTAGCCATTGGAAAGTGGGGTAGAAGTCAACACAGCCTAACTCAAGCACTAAACACACTGTACCTCACAGCTCTGACCATGAAAAGGCAAAAGACCATCCCTGGGAAAGATCTCTCTGTCCATGGAGAACAAGTAGAATGTACATGAAGTGATAATGTGCAAAAGTATGCAGCAACAAAATGCACCACATCAAGATATACATATGTGTGCAAAGTGATGAAAAAAATCGACATAAATATGACTACTCACATTGCATACGTTCACAAACAATGCAAAAAATACACACGCATAACAACAACCATGTTGGGACATAGCAGAACAGCACAATGCGAAACATCACACAAACTTGCTGTAGGCTCTGCGCAGGAGTACAAACTTATACTATTCACCATTACAAGTCCAGTGTGGGCAATATTAGGGAATGTCAGATCATACTATTATCGCATAATACAACTACTCATGTCAGTTACTCCCCTACTGCATGCCAATGTAATGAGTTGTGTTACAAGGTCTGCCATGTAACAATGCATTTGTCAGAAGAAACGTGTTGCTATTGCATACGAGGTTTCACATGTGATGTCATTGATTGTTCACATCAACACATACATCCAAGCAAAATCATCTAATGATGACACATATTCAGGAGAGTGAGTTTGCATGTCACCCCAGCAATGTAACTGTGAGAAACTCCACAAAGGCAAGCACAGATGCACAATTCCTGCCAAACATAAGATTAGTTACAGTATGTACGTCATAGTGAAAACACTGATGTGTGAAATAACAACACACCTGGCTCATGCACAGTGTGACACTTGCCAACAAATTAATACGAACATTCAAGGATAACAATACATGCACATTGATGCACAGAGCTGGACATGCTCAGTAAACCACATGTCTCCAAAATAACAATGTCCGATTACAAAAAAGCTCAGTGTCTGTGACGATTGATGAGTAGAAACAAGAAGGAAACGCAACATTATCCACAACATCTTCACATTTGGCTGTGCAAGACAACATAACATCTGAAAATACACAACTAACATTGTGTCTCTCTACTACCCACAGGCACTCCAGAACAGAGGGCATCATCTGGAGAAGATTCAGAGTCCACCAGCAGCTCCAGCACAACGTCGGACACTGAGGCCTCCAGTGTGGATGACTCTCACACCTCCTCAGGCGATGGGAACCAACCTGGCACCTCCGGTGTGGGTCAGCATGCGGCACCAGTATGATTAGCAGCCCCAGCGACCACTCCTGCAACGTCCATTAACATCCAGACGACCCGGATCCCCACGGACACACCCAGACAACAAAACCCTGGGAGCACAGCAAGACAGCCCAATCAGGATTTGGCAGGAAATACCAGCCCTGTCAACAATGAAGGAGGACAGGAGCTGTCAGTGCGTGCTACGCCAGGCAATGTCCGTGCGGGTAGGGAAAGGAGTGGTGTGAGGGTGCGTGGTGAGAGGACACGTCCCACAGCTGGTGTCGGACAACAAGCTGACCCTGAGTTACAATGCATTTTCGATGTATATCGCGAATGCACCGGAGACTTTGGCCAGGTTGTCGGGATCCTCAGGGACATAAAACATCAGCAGGCTGCACATTTTGACCGGATGGACAACCATATGGACCGTGTGGACCAACACATGGACCGTATGGACCAACACATGGACCGTATGGAGTCCAACTGGTCGAAAATAGACAATCTCACGGCGGTGCATAGGGACATACTTACATGCCTACGCCAGATAACCACCAACATTACCCCACCCCCCTGTGTGCACTCCACACCTGTTGCCTCTACATCAGCAACTGCCACAGGGAGGGATGAGGAGTCTGGCGTAGAGTCCCCTCTGCTGCTGCAGCCTGATACTGAGGGTCCACCCACAACAAAGAAGAGGAGGGGCCGTCCAAGGAAGGATGGCAAGTGAGAGACTGATGGACATGCATCTCCCCCGGAACCAAAGAAATGCTCTGGATATCCTCCATTGTGTGCAAATCATTCACTTTGTTGACAGTCCCTGGACTCTCCCACATGGGATGGGGCATGTAAGTTGGACTAAATGCCAAATGGACTGTGGATTTCGCTCAGAAGGATTTTCATCTGACAACACTTCCAACTCCTCTATAAACTGTGGATAATAAATTTGGAAATGCAATCACCTTTACCTGTTAGATTTTGTCACATGCACATTAATAAATTCATATTCACACAATCCCTGTGTCATCTGTGAATTGTACACTGTACCCACTTATTAGCTCATGATCTGTATCACCTGGCACTGTCTCACACTGAGGTGCATGAGTTCTGTGGTAGTGATTCTTCTCATACAGAAGTATGCACGGCAAAATAGGACGTTGTCGAAGGATGGCTGGACATTAGTTGCACATCAGAACACACAATCCAATGACCTACTACCTCTGGTGTCTCATCATCTCAACAAAATATATGCAGAAGACACCCAATGATTCTACCACCCAGTAGCCAGCACCAACAACATCTCCGAAGCAAGGTAGCAATGCACACATTCACGCTCACTCACCCATGCTTGTCCACCAAATCAGGAATCAGAGTGTGTGTAATGTTCAATAATTCACGTGTGAGAAAAAACAATCTCTGACTGTTGTCCTACAATGCAGCATACGAGCTAGCCCCAGCAGCAGTAAACATGATTCTCAAACAACATACAATTCCATATTCAAACATAATAGTACAGGTGAAATGTGTTTACAACCTCAGTGTGGAAAGCACCACCCTCCCTGTGATGGTGACAGATTCTACAAACCATTGAAGAACTCTGTGGCAATACGGGTCAACCGCTCACCTCAGACAGTAGGAGTACTGGTCACAGCATATGCACAGCAAAGCGCTGGTGCGTATATGTAGATCTTCCATCTGTGTAGATTATTGCCCTGTGCGTCAATGTAATGCAAGTATTCCACTTATGTGTAACAAAGTGTAGCTGTTCATGGCGAAACTATCCATGCTGACTAGTTCTACCATTACAAAGAGTCCTGTTTTTCAACCTTGTGGCGCAGCGCTTCAACAGTACCAAAATGATCTCATGTGGACTCAAAGGCATCTTGCACTACAATCATAGAAAGAATGTGTGCTAAAATGTCACACACAAAGCTATTATGTCAACTTGGCTCTGGTAACTTTAGCATAATACAGCATGATCCTAGGGACCAGCTTACAATTCATCTACCGCCTCATGAAGAAATGTCACTTGACACATATCAGAGATAGCCACGCAAGGTCATCACAACACACATAGCACATGCAACATTAAACATAGCACACACTGTTGTCAAATAAAAACCATTGAACCACACAAACAAAGACCATTGTCTAATGAAATGAACAGCATGGCAGAAAAACATGATATGAACGGTTGTAGCATGTTTTTGCTACGCAGAAGGCAAACACCAATGTGTGTAACAGGTTTATTACACAGGCAGAAGCTCTGCTCAACACAAAAGCAAACTGATTACAGTTCCAAGTATCCAAATAAAACAAAGAAAAGACAAATCTGACCAAATAGATTGGCTGTCAGAGAGTACTGGTCCAAATTGAAAATCCATTATGGAACAGCATTGTGTGTACCCACGCAACAGCCAAAGGAGCCTGTGAAGGAGAGACATAGTACAGTCTTAAATACAACTTGCCATGATGACATATCCAATCATTGACTCACTATTGTCCATTGTAAATTCTGACCAATTGCTAGGAGTGAATACAACAATGTAGTAGAGACCATCATAACTTAACATACACTGTACAATGGCAATGAGCCTGTAAATTAGCTGACCCACACACATATCACAACATATTGTCCTACATACACACATCACGCTTATGAAAGGCATCATCAGACATATATGCATACTTACACTCAAGCAAAGAAGTTGTCAATGAGCTGTCTCCTGACATCCACCTCCTCTTCCTCCTCCTCCTCACTGGCAACGTTCCCCAGGCCTGGATCCTATCATGAGGGAGGATGTTGGTCCCTGTCATCCTGAATGAGCGGTAGCTTATTCCTCACAGCCTTGTTGTGAAGCATGCAGCACACTATAATGATTTTGCACACCTTCTCTGGGGAATATTGAAGGGCACCTCTTGTCCAGTCAAGGCAGCGGAATTTGGTCTTCAGCAGCCCAAATGTGCGCTCAATCACACGCCTGGTCCGCCCATGTGCCCCGTTGTAATGGACATCAGCAGGTGTGACCGGGTTCCTGAGTGGTGTCAGCAACCAGGGCATGTTTGGGTATCCAGAGTCTCCTAAAATTATCAAATATGAAGGATCAGTTGAGCAACAACAGGGTACAACATGACAGACAATGATCACACAACTGACACTGACAACTTGACTCACCAACAAGCCAGGCACACTCATTCATGAACTGGGACATCAGCTGGGGGATCCGACTCATCCTCATTATGTATGTGTCGTGTGCAGATCCCGGGAAACGCACACATACATGGGAGATGATCTGGTCCGCAAGACATACCACAAGGGCATTGATTGAATGAAAGTGTTTACGATTTCTGTAAACCTGTTCATGGACTCGTGGTGCAACAAAACCCACATGTGTCCCATCAATCTATCCAATCACATGTGGCATGTGTCCCAGGGCATAAAAGTCATCTTTAATGGCACGGAACTGTGGCAGTGTGGGGAAATGTATGTACAGGTCGAGGAACCTCAACATGGCCTCACACACATCCCGGAGCACTCGACTGAACATCGTCTGGGACATCCCACCAGCATCAGACACAGTAAACTGGAATGAACCTGTGGCAAAAAAATGTAGTGCCGCCATCACCTTCACCTTGGGGGTCAGGGCAAAGGGATATGTGCGTCCAGGTAGCAAGTGTGGTGACATCTGGTCTGTCAATTCCAAAATTAATGCCCTTGTGAACCTGTATTTCCTCATGCACTCACGCTCCACCATGGTTTCAAGATCCGGGAAGGGTCTGTGGACATTTGGTGCCCTGAGGAACACATGACAAAGTATGTACACATATTACTATATGAATTAAACTTCAAGTAATACAGTATCAACAGATTGCGTGGACCTACAATGATCACACAGTGAAGTCAGATGTCTGAGGTTGACCTAATCCAGAAATTACAGCAATGTGAGCATGAACATACACACAATTATTTCATGTATTACCAAATAATCCTGTGTAGTACTGTGACTACTCACTGTTCTCTGACACTCTCCATGTGATCAATTGTAACATGCACAACACACACACAATTAATTATCAGCCATAGATTCTTAGGTCAAATAGCACATGCATTGAATGTACACAGACATGGACAAGGTATTACGACCTAGCAACAACACTACATACAGACAGCTTGTCACCATGCACAACACTGTCATGGTCTGGACATTGTCATGATGTGATGTATGACCTACACAACACAATGATCCCCTGGGACAGTGGCCAAGCATAGGAGGATGATCTGGGAATTGGTCACTCACACTAGTCATGTCCCTCACAAACACTGCTATAGTTGCACTGTAAGCTAGGATCATAATGTGAGTAGTCTTGTCTATTGTGTCTGTCCCATTTGACATGTGCAGAACTCCATCCACACAGGGCATACAGCATGCCATTATTCATACATACATTGTCTGAGTTGATGAGTGGGCATTGCATGCACACGTCTGCCACCTCCTGACCGAGCCGGACTGACAGATTGCATGCTTGATTCAATGCTGTTCGACGCAGGTGAGTTTTCAATACACGCGTCTGCCACCTCCTGACCGAGCCGGACTGACAGATTGCATGCTTGATTCAATGCTGTTCGACGCGGGTGAGTTTTCAATACACGCGTCTGCCACCTCCTGACCGAGCCGGACTGACAGATTGCATGCTTGATTCAATGCTGTTCGACGCGGGTGAGTTTTCAATACACGCATCTGACACATCATGACCGAGCCGGACTGACAGATTGCATGCTTAATTCAATGCTGTTCGACGCGGGTGAGTTTTCAATACACGCGTCTGACACATCCTGACCGAGCCGGACTGACAGATTGCATGCTTGATTCAATGCTGTTCGACGCGGGTGAGTTTTCAATACATGCGTCTGACACATCCTTACCGAGCCGGACGCACTGGTTGCCTGTTGGTCGTCATGGTGACAGACGCGCATTTTGCATCGTGCACGATTCGCGTAGGCTACGATTCGGTTAACTTTTAGAACAAATGTATCAAAATCTAAACTGTCATGATGCAGGTATTTTGAAAGTTGCGGTAGGCGTGTCGGATGCGTCCTATCTCATGGATTGGACTAATTCATAGGGTGCGAACGAGTCGGACCTATCGCTTTGTACGCATGGGACCGATTCTGCCTCTGCAGCACAAATATAAGGCTGTGTCTTGCCCTGAGAGCTCACTTGCCTGCACTGAATGCTCCATATAGACATCTCTGCTACCACTGCTGCTGTCTCTGTATCCTCTGGCTCTAAGGATGGCACGTACTGTGGAGAGGGCCCGAGCCTTCACAGAGGAGGAAACCAGGCCCTGCTGGACAGCCTCCTACCACAGTACAGCAAGCTGTATGGGAAACCAGGGGAGCAGGTGAGTGTGCAGTCCACATCCTCTCTCATTGTGCATCTTGTCTGACTAGCACTAATGGCATTGTGTGAAGCATTGGCTAGCATGTTTACTCAGTAGTTGTCACACGCAAAGTGTGCAGGTACCTGCACTGAACAGGTACTATGCTGTGAGAGTGCATTTAGAGATGGTCATACTACCCAGGCAATGTTTCCATGTTGGTGATGCAGGACAAGTGTCCATCCACATAGTTGCACTACCTGTGTACATCAGATGCCCTTGTGAACAGCACATGTTTATCCAACTGTGTGATGCACAAACATGTTGTATGTGTGTTAATGGCCCTTTAACTTTGTCATCCTCACAGGTTGATGCCCATCAGAAACAGGAGATCTGGCTGACCATTGCCAGGGCAGTTCGATCTGTGGGGGTACACAGGCGTCGCATCCGCAGCTGCCAGAAGAGGTGGCAGGACCTACGTGGCTGGAGCAGATGCATTGCTAGAGTCCTGCTGAAGCTGTCGCCTCCTCGCAGTAGGGGCGGACACCGGACCCTGACCCTCCACATGCGCCGGATTCTGCCAGTGGTCTTCCCTGACCTGGATGGGCTGTTAAAGGCCAGACAGCAGCAAGGAGGGGGTAAGTGCATGCCTTGTCTGTGAACTGTGTCTAACATGATCTTTGCATTCCTTCAGCCTGGTTACGCTACCACAGTTTGTCTGTCTGCTTGAACTAGAATCATGTCCATTATTTCTGTAATGGCCCTTCCTCATATGATACACAGGTGTGTCCCTTTCAGTCAGTGACATGTCTCACGGGGGGGGCCTGCTGTTGTCCAAGGTTGATGTGGGGGACCGCATCTGCTACTGGCAGTATGTATTAGCCTTCATGAGTGTGGAATTTATTGACATGTATCTGCACATTGACAGATATGTGACATGCACTCTGTGTGGGCCATACATACGTGTCCTAGTTGATGCTCTGCCTCGCCATATGTGTCTGGGGTGTTACCCACACACACATGCAGCATGTGTGACAATGTTGTGATCTCTGAAGTATGTCCATCATGTGTGTCACGCATGCATGGACACATGCCTACTGTTCGGGCTGATCCCATGTTGCACATGGACCAGGTCAGGTATGTCTACTCCGGACATGGTGTACACTCAGTTTTCCTAATCATGTGTGTCAAAGTAAATTGAATGCATTGTGCAATGTGCAATAAGGTGTCAGCCTCTGTCTCATTGTGGAGTGGGCTAGCTTTTTAGACTCCTGGGGTGTCAATTATTTTTTGGTGGTCAGACAGCTGACATGTGGCTGTTGGATCTTCACGCTGGGGTCAAACATCGGTGTGTAATCACTTGACTGTGCCTGATGGTGTTTCCAAAATGTAAGTGCAGGCAGCTATACTTCATTGTCATCAGACTGTGATGTGCTCATGTTGCCAGACTTGTGCTTGCTGTCACTCTACTGTGGCATATGTTGGAAGTGGGATCATCATTTGCCTTAACATGTGGGTAGCAGTGGGGCAACATGTGCACTTGACAGATGCAGGGCTTATATTACCCACAACTACATGATTGAGATACAGTGCAGACTGTTTGTTTTGTGATGCACTGCCCCAGTGACAGAAGGCAGCAATGACTGATTACCCAGACTGCCCTGTAGCATGTTGTTTAATTTGCTCTAGTGTATCCTGCAGTGATGGAAGTTGTCCTGCATGCACTCAATTGTGGCATCGTCCAGCAAAACATGAGGACATCATGGTGTGTGGTGAAGGAAGCATATCCATATTACTGACAATTACTTTGGCCATCCCTTTACCTGACACATGTACAAACTCAGTGGCAGGAGATGGTATATGTGTGTACTGACACATTTCCATCACAAATCCTGCAGTTCAGGCAACTGTCTATGTGGTGCATGTGTGCACAAATGAGTCGTGTCTGGCTACATGCACCAGACTGATGTCTCCATGGACATGTAGGATATGAGGGGCATGGTTTGCTGGCAGACTGACATGTGTGTTTTGCAAATATGTGTCTGCACTTAAGAGTATTTACTGCAAATGATGCACAAACGTGCGCTGTCATGTGCTGTTCTGACTGTGATGTGTGATGTCTATACAGGTGACTGATGTTTCTCTGTTTACCCTGTTGATTTGCAGTTACATCTACGGACACTGGAGGAGACAGCTCCACGGACCATGAGGAGCCAGAGCGCCAGACAGGGTCCGCTGCGGAGGATTCGGAGGGACCCAGTGGAACGGAGGGTGAGGGGGGACACACTGAGGAGACCTCGGCTACGTCCACCTCGGCTGAGGAACACGCCAGCTTCAGTGATGACTCCCTTGTGGAGGCGGGTGCCAGCAGCCCCCAGACAACACCTAGCAGGTCTGGCCCCACCACCACCACCATCTCCACCCTCCCTTCTGCTCCCATTCCAGATGTCCGTGGAGGCTCCCGTGTAAGGGAGCATGTCTCCTTCGTGCCAGGCACCGCACCACCTGCCCCTGTCTCTCCTGCTGCCCTGAGTGTGGAGTCTGTGGACTTACTGAAGCAGCTCCATGTAGGTCAGACAGCGATGCTGAGTGTCCTCCATTCCCACACCAGTCTGTTGACACAACTGGTGTCCTTCATGGAGGGCATCTCATCAAGCATGTCTGCCCTACATCGGACCATTCAGGCCATGGCCTCCACACAGACGGCAGCAGTGTCCCTCCTCCAACAGGCCCTCACCCCTGCTACCTCTGCCACATCCACAGTCACCACTCCCCTGCCTGTCCAACAGACACACACACCCGCACATGCACGCACCACATCAGGCAATGGCAGCACACAGACACGCAAGCCAAAGTCTCGATCCACAAGCACGCACACTCCGGGGACTGATGGCACACACACAGGGGATGGGTCACAGACACACATACAGGCATCCACAAGCACTCCTCAGATGCCTCTCCCTCCAAAACACCTTCCCTTGCCTCACCTACTGCCCCCACTTCCAAGCAGCTCTTCCTCTGTGACCTTGGCCTCTTCCCCACAGAACCATCTGCTCCAACTTACAGGGGGAAGAGGAAGTCAGCACGCACAGAGGGGAGTTCCCCTGCAAAACGGACACCCTCCCCCAGGTTCATGGACACTGAGGCCCCCACCCGCAAGTCTCCCCGGACCAGAAAGGGTAAGACACCACCAAAGGCACAGGCTTCCACCTCACACTCTCCATCCTGCAGCACCCCGGAGGCCAATACACAGGTCCTACGGCCATTCCCTGCACCAGGTTCACCCACACACCCATACTGCATACCCAGGATGCTTAGGCCCTCCCCCCTTCAACATACACTTCCACCCCCGCCTCACATGCTCAGCCTGTTCCTGCCACTGGTGTGGAAACCGTGTCTCCCCCCTCTGTCCTGCCCACCTCATCTGAACCCCATTTCACTCCTCTTGATTTTGGCACTGCAGTAGGAGGGACATCCCACCCGTCTGATTTGGGCACTACAGTTGAGAGCCCGTCCACCACATCTGTCCTGCACACTGCAGTGGTGCAGGTAAACCCCACATCTGACTTGTGCCCAGCAGTGGTGACGGCGCCCACTGTGTCAGACCCCTCCACTGCAGTTGCTGGCATCACTCCTGCACCCACCACACCTCCCCTGCCCCATTCTCCTGTCCCCTGATCCTGTCCCTGCGGTGCCTGGCCTGCCACTATGTATGCCCCTCCAAGGGGTGAGATGTCCCTGGTCCATAGCAGTGCAGGCAATAAATGGTTGACAAGTTTTCACCTGTTACCCTGGTTGGACTCTTTGATGGACTGGCCATTGGCCTTTTTGCATTGTTGCATGAACATTCATATATATTTTATTGCTGAATAAAGCCATTTTTGTTATCTAGTGGTGTTGCATATTATGTACATGATGTTGATGATGTGTATCATGAACTTGCTATTGTAATGGTGTCTGTGTTTGTGCTACGGCACCACTGCACTGTTATGTCTTTTCCCGGCCATTGGCAGTATGTTTTTGGGAGGTTTTACCCTAGTGTCCCTGTGTCTCCTGGCTCATCGGCCTGCACATTCATCATGTTTGGTATCTCCCATTGCTGACATGGTATGGGACTTGTTCACATAACATCTACAGTCTCCACAGGATTCCTTAGTGTGTGTGTTTGTTGGTGTAGATATGTGTGTATTCCTCATGGTGCTCACTTTGCACATTGTCTGACTGTTCACTGGAGCCATTGTCAAGGGTCATCGCCATTGCTTGTCTGCACATGGCAGAGGGTGTTCTTGTGATACACGGCAATATTTGCCAAACCAAATCTATGTTTGTATGTGACACAACCACTACATTGCCACAACATTGCTTGTGCAATTTGGACATGGACTCATGCATGCTGTTTTGAAGATGCTGGTATTTTCATGTACACAATGACCTTTTGGTCACTGTGGTGATGGGGGTTTATGTCCCATTACAACAGTGATCAGTTGCAGCAGGATATTAGTGACACACATTAACATTTTGGGCAAACATGTGTTGTGAGTCACATTGTATGTCCACTGCCACATTCTGTGTTGTGAGCATTTGTCACATACAAACATGCAATGTTGCAAAGATGGTAGAGGGGTGGTTTGCTTAGTCTCCCTATGTGTGTGTATCCTGGTGTTGATGGGCATCCTGCCCCCTATGAGTGGGGATGGTCATTCTGATAGGCATCCACCCCCTATGGGGTGGACAATACTGTGAGTGATAGGCATCCACCCCCTATGGGGTGGACAATAATGGGAGTGATAGGCATCCACCCCCCTATGGGGTGGACAATACTGTGAGTGATAGGCATCCACCCCCCTATGGGGTGGACAATACTGTGTGTGATAGGCATCCACCCTCCTATGGGGTGGACAATACTGTGAGTGATAGGCATCCACCCCTCTATGGGGTGGACAATAATGGGAGTGATAGGCATCCACTCCCCTATGGGGTGGACAATACTGTGGGTGATAGGCATCCTCCCCCCTATGGGGTGGACAATACTGTGAGTGATAGGCATCCACCCCCCTATGGGGGGGGACAATAATGGATTGATAGGCATCCACCCCCCTATGGGTGGGATATGCTATTTGGGATAATCATCCACCCCCCTATGGTGGTGTTTCCTTTCGTGTACTCGTGACATTTTGGTGTGTGGTAGGTGTCTAACTTACCTTCTGCGTCATGCGCGTCGGTAACGATGGGCGTACAGTATAGGGAAGACATGCGCGATTGGATACATGGCTGCTCCGTCTCGTGCCCGTTGATCGTGTTCTGGCGCGACTCGGAGCTTTCATTCATACGCCTCGTCCGGATGCTGTGACGTGCTGGAGCCGGCGCCCCGTGCAACGCGTATTGGGGACACATCGTACTTGCGTATCCGGAAATTGGTTAGGTTGCGCCTCCGTACGACTCGCTTTCCGTGTTTCCTGAGCCTGTTCGCTACTGACATAGTGCACGAATCGGAGCGGACGATTCGGTCGGAGATTTGCCTGTTATACGCATCGTACTTGCTAGTTTGTAGGAAAAAGCTCCGGATACGGGTCGGACGTAAGGTAAGCCTACGGATAGCATTGGGAAGGCACTTTTGGCAACATCGAAATCGACCCATTAAAATAATAGATTGTTGTCTATTTTATAAATTTATATTAAAAATTACAAATTAATACATATTTATATATATTGCTATTATATTTTCATAATTTAATGTCTAAATTAATATTGTACATTATTAATACTGCTTTATTTAACCTTGTAATTTATAAATATTAATAATAATGAATTAAATATTAAATATTTTTTATGTAAAAATATACACTACAAACACATGTTATATTAATTTTTTTGTGCTTTTTTAACAAAAAATGAAATTTAAAATATTTTTTAAAATTTTTTAGAACACTCACCAAAATTATACCCTATAAACACGACTTTAAAATACAAAAACAATAATTTCTAAATTCACCAAAATTTATATGTATTTATTAAATATTTATTTTAAAATTTTGAAAACACTCTCCACACTTATCCCCTATAAACCCAACATCCAACTACTAAAACAATATTTTCTAAATTCGAAAATATATTTTCTAAACTATAATTTTAAATTTCGAATTCATTATAAATTTAATTCAATTGTTTTCAAACACTCCCCACCCTTATCCCCTATAAACACAATATCACACTCCAAAAACAATATTTTCTAAATTTAAAAATATATTTTCAAAATTATAATTTTAAATTTCAAATTTATTAAATATTACATTCTATTGTTTTTAAACACTCCCCACCCTTATCCCCTATAAACCCAACATCCCACTCCTAAAAAATATTATACAAATTTTATTTTTTATTACATTAACTAACTATTATTATACTCAAAACAAACTTTAAATAAATTAAAATATAGTACAATAATGATATTTTGACACAACGATATTTTTACAATCGACATTACATACTTCGATATTTTTCACAACACTTAAAATCGATATACATAACATCGATATTTAATACTATCGATATACTAAACTCGATATTTATGTATATCGATATTAAAACATCGATATTATGTCTACTTACCACTTGTATCATGGCGGAGCTGGGGAGTGAAAGCAGATACTTCAAGCATTTCCCCTCCTCAGCATCCCACCTGCTTTTGCCACTTATGTATAGCAATTCAGCTCCTTTTGCAGTTGCGGGGGGATCATTGCTACATAGGCTTTTAGTGCTGGTCTACATGACATTTCTCCAGAGGCCTTATTAAATTTTTTCAGCCCACTCACCGAGGCAATAGCTCTGATCTTCAGGGTCTGTAGATGAATTTTCCATTTCAAAGACCGTTCGAACCAGACTCCAAGGTATTTATATTCATTAACAAGTTCCAGTCTCTCCGCACCTAAGTGCCAGTTAAATTTGCTTTTAGATTTGCCAAAACAAAGTATCCTAGTTTTATCCATATTTACCACTAGTTTTTTCCTCCTACAATAAACCTCAAACTTGTCTAATTTTCTCTGCAGGCCTATTTCTGTCTGATCTAAAATCGCAAGATCATCTGCATACAGGAGACATGCCACATGTTTACCATTCATTTTAGGACTAAAACCATTTGCGGCTGCTAGAGTCATTGGTAAATCGGCGACAAATAAAGAGAAGAGTAAAGGGGCTAGAACACACCCCTGTCTTAACCCATTATTGACTTGTATTTTTTGTGTTAACCTCCCCGTAGTATCCATAATCACCTGAGCCCAGTTGCTCCTATGTAGTTCCTGGAACAATCTTAATAAGTCTTTCGGGATATCTATTTTTTCCAGAGTCTCCCACAGTCGTTTTCTATCTACCAAATAAAAAGCTGCTCGGAAGTCTACAAAGCAGCAGAATAGGCGCCCCCTCTGCTCCACAGACTTGCATGCAATAGACCAGAGTGAAAAGCAGTGATCAATTGTCGAGTGCCGTTCTTTAAAACCTCCCTGTTCAGGTGGTACTATGTCATTTTGGACTGCCCAATCTTTTAGCACTCCTAAGATTACTTTTGTAAACACCTTTTCGGCCACATCCAGGAGATTAATCAGCCTATAATTTTTCGGGCTTTTTGTATCTCCAACTTTCAGGTATAATCCCTGTGTCCAAAATTCTATCAAACAGCCTATACAATAACTCCGCCCACCAATTCGGGCGAGTTTTTATAATTATTGCAGGCAGATTGTCAGGTCCTGCAGCTCGGGTGAGATTTAATCTTACAATAATATTTCTAATGTTACTTAATGTAAACCTAGAACTTATATCCTTGCCCACTTTCTCCCAAGGGGTTACTTGTTTCTCCCCCATCTCCACCTTTTACCATATATCTCCTCCAAGTGGTCTACCCAAGCTTCTTCCTCTACCACACAGATCATTTGTCCCTGGGTTTTCCCTGACCCTTCTTGCACAAGTTTCCAAAAGTTTTTTATGTTTTTACTTTCTATTGCCTCTAACATAAGTCTCCAGCACTTCTCTTTATGTTCTCTTTTCTGGTCTCTAATCACATTTTTATACCTACGCCTTAACTTCAACAGTGCATTTTGGCTGTCTTTGTCATCTCTTATTTTGAGGTTTCTCTCCCCTTTCCTTATCTGCGCTTTTAGAATCTTGCATTACTCAGTAAACCAGTTATTTTTATTGCTCTGGTTATTCTGGATTTTTACATTTCTTCTTCCCTTCCCTTTTAGTGCTACTCTAAGGCACTGTACCACCTGTCCAATGGTATTCTCATACCCTTCCGGATGGGGCTCCAAGTTGTCACTTAATGATATCTTTTGCTGCAAATTTGACAATTTTTCCATATGCTCTTCAGGTAGTCTAGTGGTCAGCCATTTGGGATAATCCATCTTAACAGGGTTAACCTTTTTCTCTCCTCAGTTTTAATTTCAGAGGATAGTGATCACTTCCCTCTTCTGAGCCCACTTTGAAGTCCATTATTTTGTCAAAATTCCAATCATGCATTTACATATAGTCAATTGGGCATAACTGTTGGCCACTCTTGAACGTCTGCTGTGCTGGACAATCCTCACCTAGCCGCCCATTTAGACAGACTAGACCCTTGGCGCCTAAAAAACTTCCCAGTGCTATGTCCCATTTTGATCCTTCAGTTCTTGGGAATGTTGCCATTTTAATATTGAATGATTTTAACATTTCTTTGGTGCCTCTATCCATTTTAATTGGGTTCAGTCTGTGGTTCAAATCCCCCATCAGTATAAGAATATCGTTTAGATAACTTTCACACAGCCAGCCAATGCCCTCTTTCATCTTTCCCATTTCCTGCCTATACTCCTCAGCTCACCCCTCTTGTATATAGGCATTAACTATTATCAACTTTTCGTTCCTTGCGTATGGGTCCCGAGGCTCCACCTTACATGCTACCAGCCATTTACAACTTCCTGGCAATGGTGTCACCTTTCTTGCCATTCTAGTTGATATTAGGATTAGTATCCCCCCTGAAGGTCATCCTTGCTGACCTTTTATTGCAGACCTATAAACCGGGACATATCCGTCTATTATTAGGGTCACATCGCACAGTCAGTTTTCTTGCAGACACACGATGTAATGGGTATCTATTATTTTTTAAAGGTTCCAGATTTTGATATTTTGCTAAAGCCATTTAAATTCCAAGAAAGAATCCCTAGGCTCTGCGATGTCCCAATATCCTAATCTATTTCACTTAGCCATACCTCCTCTCTCAGGGTTGGCATAATATAATTCAAGGACATATCTCCACAGTTTTTGTCACTCCAACCTTTTACCATCCTCCCTCCAATTACTGTAATTTCTATATCTTCCTTTCCATCCAATTCCTGGTCAATTAATATTATTTGTCTTTGCCCTAGCCCAGCATGGTGGCTCAGGAATGATAATCTTTTATTTTTTGCTATAAGTAGTTCTACGTTATGGACTACCCTTATTCCTTCCTTCTGTAACTACTTTTCTGCTTTTATTATTGTGGATTTTACTAAGCCGGAGTACATCAGGGCTTTGGTGACCTCCTTCCCGTTTTTATTTTGAATAAACCCAACTTGCCGAATGTCATTTGTCCCTATTTATTTTAGGCTGGTACATTTTGAGAAGGCTAGCAATAGCTGTGATCGATTTAAGGGATGTATATTCCTTGATCTTTTGCCCCCGTCCCTATAGTTTGATGCTTCCAAGTACAACCATAGACTTTTCCCCTCTTTATTCTTCTTTTCTTTTCTTTTTTTCTGGGCTTCCCTTTTTCATTTCCCCCTCCTACGCAATTGGGTTCCCACTAATCGTTCCTTGTCCAACCGATTATCTCTCCTTACTGGCAGCCTACTAGGTTCTCTAATCTCCAGCTCTCTTCTTTCATCCCTTTCTGATCTTAATTGTATTTTCTTCCCTTTTTCTTTTTCATCCTTCATTCTAGGCTTTAGCTTTTCCTGAGTTTTCTGGGGAGGCTTGTGTATTCGCAGATTTTCCTAATGATTTCTCCTTCCCTTTTATGTTCTTAACCACCCTTCTTGCTCTAGGTAAATATTGTCTGTAACTGGTTGCCTCTCCAGATTTCTTTACAAGCATTGGACACTTTGAGACGTATACACTGTGACACCCTACTATGTGTGTCGCTTGATCTCCTGGCTCCCTGTTTAGGTCTTTGCTCTCTATTGGTCTAACTATGGATGGCATATGTTCTGGGATTTGTTTCAACTCGCCCACAATTAACTGTAGCTGTTCTTTTTGTGATTTCAGGATGTCGTTATTCATCATGGATACTTCCAATAGTCCTTGTAGAGTCTTTTGCAGAATCACCATCACATCCAACATAGGGGTCGATTCCGATCTCGGTCGGAGGCGCACCCAATACCATTCGGTCGGGAAAAAAGCCATGCGAAAGCCTGTTTCCCGACCGATCCGTACAGTACACCGAACGAGCAAGTACGATGCGCACAACAGCAAAAAATCCGGCCGAGCCGTACTCACCCAAACCAGGTCCTGTACTCCGACCGAGGCGAATCCGGAAACGCCGAATCGAGTCGCACTGAAGGGAAAATGCAGCCCCGTCCGGCCGGACAAGTACGATGCGCTTTCCGTACGCTCCGAACCCGTCGCTACGCATGGCACGTCAAAGCATCCGGGAGAGGCGCACATAAGCTCCGATTCGCGCCACAACACGATCCACGGCTCCGAGACGAACACGGCACCGACGAGGACGACGCGAAGCGACGAGGACGAGGCGAAGCGACGAGGACGACGCCAAGCAACGAGAAGGACGAACGACACGAACCAACCATGAATCCCTTCGTCCCGATCATACCAATATTCTACATTTACTACCGGAACAGGCACGGACGCGTACGGCGCAGAAGGTAAGCCAGACACCAACCACAAAACACATACAACACGTACACGACACATCACACACACACACGGGGATGCTGAATATACTTACACCAGCAACAGCAGCACTATAGGGGCGGGATGCCCATCACCAATGCCACATATGCACACAGGGGCCTGGATGCGCACCACCACCCCTACCCAGGGGGGCTGGATGCCTACCACTACTACCAGCCTTAGCCAGGGGGGCTGGATGCCTACCACTACTACCACCCTCACCCAGGGGGGCTGGATGCCTACCACCACCCTCACCCAGGGGGGCTGGATGCCTACCACCACCCTTAGCCAGGGGGGCTGGATGCCTACCACTACTACCACCCTTAGCCAGGGGGGCTGGATGCCTACCACTACTACCACCCTCACCCAGGGGGGCAGGATGCCTACCACTACTACCACCCTTAGCCAGGGGGGCTGGATGCCTACCACTACTACCACCCTTAGCCAGGGGGCTGGATGCCTACCACTACTACCACCCTCACCCAGGGGGGCAGGATGCCTACCACCACTACCACCCTTAGCCAGGGGGCTGGATGCCTACCACTACTACCACCCTTAGCCAGGGGGGCTGGATGCCTACCACTACTACCACCCTTAGCCAGGGGGGCTGGATGCCTACCACTACTACCACCCTCACCCAGGGGGGCAGGATGCCTACCACTACTACCACCCTTAGCCAGGGGGGCTGGATGCCTACCTCTACTACCACCCTTAGCCAGGGGGGGCTGGATGCCTACCACTACTACCACCCTTAGCCAGGAGGGGCTGGATGCCTACCACTACTACCACCCTCACCCAGGGGGGCAGGATGCCTACCACTACTACCACCCTTAGCCAGGGGGGCTGGATGCCTACCACTACTACCACCCTCACCCAGGGGGCAGGATGCCTACCACTACTACCACCCCTACCCAGGGGGGCTGGATGCCTACCACTACTACCAGCCTTAGCCAGGGGGGCTGGATGCCTACCACTACTACCACCCTCACCCAGGGGGGCTGGATGCCTACCACCACCCTCACCCAGGGGGGCTGGATGCCTACCACCACCCTTAGCCAGGGGGGCTGGATGCCTACCACTACTACCACCCTTAGCCAGGGGGGCTGGATGCCTACCACTACTACCACCCTCACCCAGGGGGGCAGGATGCCTACCACTACTACCACCCTTAGCCAGGGGGCTGGATGCCTACCACTACTACCACCCTTAGCCAGGGGGCTGGATGCCTACCACTACTACCACCCTCACCCAGGGGGGCAGGATGCCTACCACTACTACCACCCTTAGCCAGGGGGCTGGATGCCTACCACTACTACCACCCTTAGCCAGGGGGGCTGGATGCCTACCACTACTACCACCCTCACCCAGGGGGGCTGGATGCCTACCACCACCCTCACCCAGGGGGGCTGGATGCCTACCACCACCCTTAGCCAGGGGGGCTGGATGCCTACCACTACTACCACCCTTAGCCAGGGGGGCTGGATGCCTACCACTACTACCACCCTTAGCCAGGGGGGCTGGATGCCTACCACTACTACCACCCTCACCCAGGGGGGCAGGATGCCTACCACTACTACCACCCCCACTCATAGGATGGACAATGCATGACACAACCAGCACACCACAACCTAGGGAATGCAAGATAAAGACATCCCCCCACCACCATGACAAGCGTGTGTAGGCTGTGTCAAATGCCTACAACACCGAACATGACTTTGAACATACAATGTGACCCCCTAGCACATGTGCCACACATATATGTGTGTGGTACCCACAATGCAAGCAGCCCATGACCATTGTGGCAATGGGGCCTAAACCCCCATCATCACAGTGACCAAAAGGTAAGTGTGGGGTCCATAGCTGAAGCACATTTTGACCATTGTGGCAATGGGGTCTAAACCCCCATCATCACAGTGACCAAAAGGCAAGTGTGGGGTCCATAGCTGAAGCCCATTTTGACCATTGTGGCAATGGGGTCTAAACCCCCATCATCACAGTGACCAAAAGGCAAGTGTGGGGTCCATAGCTGAAGCACATTTTGACCATTGTGGCAATGGGGTCTAAACCCCCATCATCACAGTGACCAAAAGGGAAGTGTGGGGTCCATAGCTGAAGCACATTTTGACCATTGTGGCAATGGGGTCTACACCCCCATCATCACAGTGACCAAAAGGTAAGTGTTGACAAAGAAAGAGCTGCAACTGCCAAACTGCATGGATCATTCCTGGTCACAGAACCAAAAACTCATCTGTGGCAAAGTAGTGTATGTGTCCCATTGCAACATAAATTGGGTGAGCCAAATACTGCAGTGCAAATGAGACATTCCTTTGGCCATGTGCAGACAAACAACACCCATGGGGGCTGACACCGTCAACATTCATCAATGACACAATGACAGAAGTGACCATCAGAATGCAGAACCACATATTTGCACCAATGGGCACACAAATGCAGATATCCTGTGGAGACAGCAGATGTGAGGTGAACAGATACCATACCATGGCAGCAATGGGACACACAAACCATGATCACTGTGCTGACCGATGACCTAGGAGTCCCAGGGACAGCAGGGGAAACACACCAAACAACATACAGCCAATGGCACACCCAAGATATGCCAATGCAGTGGTGCAGATGCACAAACACAAACAGGCAGACCAACACTGACATCATACACAGCAGGTGAGGGGGGGTGCCAGTGTCCCCAGGTAACCACACAACACATGAGGAGAGCTGAATACCAATCATACAGATGTGCATACACTGCCACACTAAGGTAACTCATGGATCCAAATCCCCTATGTGGGCAAGCAGGCATTGTCAGATGAGAGGGAGCACAAAACACACATGTCACACAGGAACGTAGGAACAACAACTGACACAGCAAGACTCAGACACACCACAGCACCACCCCCAGGGCCCCCACAATGTGGTGACCCTTGGCTGCATAAAATTCCCACTCTGATGACAAAGCTGAATGTGGTTCACACTGTGAACCACAGTCATGTGTCCTGAGCAACAAACTACCATCACACCGACACAAGCACAAATCAATCAGCATGGCCAGTAAGCCAAGGCCAACATGGAGGCAGGGGTCCAGCTGGGCAACAACTCCCATCTGCACACACTCAACACCACACCCCTCGACCTCCAACAATGTGCAGCAGTGAAGTACACATGCACTGGTGACATTGCACATGCACCCATGACTATTCCAGGGTGGTGGGTGGGAACCAAGGTGCAGAAACACATCACACATGGCCACTCAACAAGACTCCTGAATGTCTGACACACTGCACACTACGCTGTACATGGACATGACGGCGATACCACACCAACCAATGGGATCCCAGCCACAGTCACACACCAATGAAGAAGCCAAGGTCACCCACAAAGAACACACATAGACAACAACCAACATCGCAGCCCGGACCCTGAGGAGTGCCAGCAGTCACACACACAACGTGTCACAATAACTTAAAGATAACACGAACTGAAAATCACATGACAGGGGCAAACAACAAGTGCCAAGGGGAAACCTGACTGTGACCCATCTGCGTCTGCACACAAACTCAGCCCTGACAGCAAACACACCTATGGGTGACACCCTGATGACCAGTAATGTGCCATGCACCCACATCACAGAGAACACAGGGAGAAGACTTTGGGGGAACATAGCTCAAGTCAGCAAGCATCACAAACAGGTACAACACTAGGGATCACAGCATGCGCAGATAAATGGAAGTGAACACACAGACATGCACATACAACACACACCTTGGGCGCAGGCAATGTCACACGTGTACACACTGCCATGAGGGGACTCCACTCCTGTGTGAGGAAAGCTGTGCCATATGTTGCCTCAGTAGGGCCCCATCATGTCAGCTGAGCACTTGGTCACACAATCAACAATTAGCACCAAATGAGGGCTCCCGTCACATCAGCCTGGTCATGGATGTGCCAACGGAATCATCAGCACAGATCCAACACACTTGTATAGCAATGTTGCACTGACTACACGGATGAGTCCTTCCCCATTGATGCCCAAACCTGCATGTCCAGTGGAGATGGCAACACGGTCAGGGAAGTAGACAAATCCAACAATGGAAGGCACAACAGATGTGCAGGGGTGGAAGCCACAGATATGAAATTGCTAATGTAAGTAGGAAATCCCATTGCCAAATACTGAACACATGACACCCTCAGATGCTGCTATGGATGACATGGATACACCACATGATAGGACACATTCCCCCTGGACCACATGGGTTCCTGCACAGTAACACTTCATAATCATGAGACCAGATATCACCATCACTGCAGCAAGGGCATGGTTAGCAGCACCAACAACATGTACATCTGAAGCATGAGCACTAGAGAAAAGAAAGTTGCTTTATTCAGCATATGTGTTGAATGAAAACGACGTCCAGAAAAAAAGAGCAAAGGCCAATGGCCAGTCCATTGTCAAAGTTCAAACAGGGTGACACTGGCAGATGTCACCCTACGCATGCCTGCACAAAACCAGGGACAATCCACTAGGAGGGGCAACCGGGGGGCAGGCCAGGCACCGCAGGGACAGGATCAGGGCTCACTAGGGGGAGTCAGGGAAGGGGTGGTGGGTGCTGGAGAGCCACTGACAACTGCAGTGGAGGTGTCTGACATGGTGTGTGCCGGCACAACTGGGGGGCATGACTCAGATGTCGTGGGTGCCGGCACAACTGCAGTGGACCCTGCAGATGCAGTGGACAGGTCCGCCACTGCAGTGCCCAAGTCAGACAGGGCGGTAGTGGACTCCACTGCAGTGCCTACCTCCAGGGGAGGAGAATGGGGAACAGGCAAGGTGGGTTGGACAGAGGGGGAGGACACCCTCACCACATCAGTGGCACAGACAAGCGAGACAAGCGCAGCGGGGGGTGTGGTGCTGGGAGAGCAAGTGGCAGGGGGAGAAGGCCGGAGCATCTTGGGGATGGTATATCTGTGGGTGGGGGAACCTGGGGCAGGGTGTGGTGGGGGCACCTGTGGAGTGGGGGCCTGAGGGATGGAGGAAGGAGACCTGGTGCTTGAGCTGCAGGGCGGTGGCGGGGTCTTGCTCTTAGGACTCCGTGGGGACTTGCGGGTGGGGGCCTCAGTCCGTCTGCGCCTGGGGGAGGGTGTCCGGGGGCGAGGGGCACTCTGCTCCGTGTGGGTGGGCTTCCTCTTCCCCCGGGATGCTGGAGCAGCTTCATCGGTGGGGAAGAGGCCGAGGTCACAGAGGAAGAGCTGCTGTGACTTTGGGGTTGCAGGTGAGGCAAGGGAGGGTGCTTTGGAGGGAGAGGGAACTGAGGACTGCGCAGTGCATGTGGATGCGTGTGTGTGTTCCAGGGCCCCATCCCCTGTGAGTCTGGCTTCAGTCCCCTGAATGTGCGTGCGTGTGCGTTTTGTCATTGGCGTGTGTGTAAGTGTGCTGGATGTGTGTGTGCTGGTGTGTGCCTGTGCCGGTGTGTGTGTGCTTGGGATGGGTAAGGTGCTGGGGAGTGTGGATGGAGCAGAGGCAGGAGGGGTGAGGGACCGTTTGAGGAGGGACACTGCTGCCGTCAGGGAGGAGTCCATGGACCTATTGCCCCTCTGTAGGTCAGACATGCCCGATGAGATGCCCTCCATGAACGACACCAGCTGAGTCAACAGCGCGGTGTGCGCATGGAGGACACTCAGCATGGCTGTCTGGCCTACATGGAGCTGGCGAAGGAGGTACACAGACTCCTCACTCAGGGCAGCAGGGGACACAGGGGCAGGGGCTGCGGTGCCTGGCCCAAAGGAGACACGCTCCCGGACATGGGAGCCTCCACGGACCTGGGGAATGGGAGCCGATGGGAGGGCGGTGGTGGTGCTGGTGGTGGCGGGGACAGCAACACTAGCTGGGGTGTGGTGGCTGCTGACACCCGCCTCCACAAGGGAGTCATCCTCCGAGTTGCTCTGGTCCTCAGCTGAGGTGGATGCTGCTGAGGACTCCTCGGTGTGGCTCCCCTCGCCCTCCGTGCCACTGGGTCCCTCCGACCACTCCTCGGCTGCTGACCCAGTCTGGCTCTCTGGCTCCTCCTGGTCCGTGGAGCTGTCCCCTTCCGTGGCCGTGGATGTATCTGCAAACAATGGGGAAACAGACAGACATCAGTCACCTGCACAAAACGCACACACCACTGTGAGCACAGCACATCACAGAGCAAGCCCTGGCATCATTAGTTGTACATTGCTAAAAGTGCCCTAACTGAACAGGAGAAGCCAATTGTCAGTCTGATGCCAAGCATGGCACTCACATCCCACATGGCCTTGCACCCATCTGTCTGGTGTCTGTTGGATTGCAACACCCCAGTGTGGACACATGCACCAAGTACACAGTAGTTGGACAGTGCAGAGGACACGGTGTGGCATGTGGACATGCACACATCACAGCTCTTGCCACTGAGTCAGTACAGGTTTCCGGATGAAAGGGATGCCCAGAGTCAAATAGGAAATGCATGTGATGCATACCAGCGACAGACACCATGATGCACCCATGTCCTGATAGCCAGCGCCACTATGGTGTGCATGTAGCACATGTCACTCCCCTGCAGGCTCACCAATCAGTAGACACATGCCATGGCGGAGGCATGACTGCAAAGTCATACATCACTGTCTCAGTGATGTATGACTTGGCAGCCAGACAACAACACTCTGCACTGTGTCACAATAGTAGGTCATGGGGAATGCAAGTCCTGGAGCTGCACAAGTGCACATGTACATCCCCCCCACAACACATCCTCTCAACCCTCATCTGTCCAGGTCATACCTATTGGACATATGGGAGACCTGTGACACTACCCTCTGAACCTGAGCCCCTCACACTCTGCTGTGAATGGGGAACAGCTGCCTGAACTTCACATTCACATGCCCCAGTCTGCATGGGCAGCTGATCAGACACCTATGTGACACACAAGTATCGTCTCCTATGGTCACATCTCCAGTGGCATGCTGAGCCCCTACCAAGAAACTCCACAGCAGTCCTGGCGACTAATCCACAGCACACTGACACAGAGGCAGACACCTGAGGGGTCAAATCACTGCGCACAATGTGTCAGCTGATACACGGGAGTGGGAGTACAGAGTGTATTGTATGGCCTGGAGTAGGCATGACTGTCCAGCCCCACATGAATGAGGGATGAGCCCTGGACTGTAGGCAGCTGGCTAAGTATGTGTGACACACGTCATATACATACTCCTGGGGCCCAAACATTGTTCCCACCCGCAGCATGGGTGTGTGCCAGATACCCCAGCCACATGTGGTGGATCAGCTCAGCAATTGGACCACAGATCAAAGTAACACGCTGAATACATGTCAGAATACAGGCATTGTGTAAGCAATGGACCCACCCATGATGCCCACCACAGAGTCAGGGAAACAGATGCTGTCTCCCACCTTGAGTCAAGCAAACTGCAAGGACACAGTCCTAAGTGACAGTATTCCCTGCATGTAAGGGCCACACCTGGGTATCAGATGAGGAGTGGGCAGTGCACAATAGAGGGACATGGCTCCTGGACAACATGACTGCTGTACTGTGGCAGTTTAACCAGGCCCGAGGAGGGCACATAGCATGTTAGACAGAGTTCACAGTGCAGTCTTTGACTCACCCCCTCCTTGCTGCTCTCTGGCCTTCAGCTGCCCATCCAGGTCTGGAAAGACCACCGCCAGGATCCTGAGCATGTGGGGGGTCAGGGTCCGTGTTCCGCCCCTCCTGCGAGGAGGCGACAGCTTCAGCTGGACCCGTGCAATCCTCCGGGTCCAGCCCCGAAGGTCCTGCCACCTCTTTTGGCAGTTGCGGATCCGGCGCTTGTAGACCCCCACGGACCGGACAGCCCGGACGATGTCCTTCCAGATCTCCTGCTTCCGATGGGCAGAAGCCTGTCAGGATGACAAAGTGATAAGGCCATTACTACACATGCAACATATCCGTGCATGACACAGTTGCATCTACATGTCGCAATCACAGGGGCACATGGTGTACACAGGCAGTGCACGGCTGCCCATGGACAGTTTTCCAGAAGTCACTACATGGTATCATTGCATGGGGAGTAAAACCCTGTTCAGAAGCACTGTCACTGCACCATACCTGTCCAGTGCAAGTCACTACACACTATGGGGGGTGACAACTACTCAGTGAGCCTGCTAGCCAGTGGCGTGCAGACTCTCAGCCTTGCTAGTCAGACAAAATGCACATTCAGAAAGGCAGTGCACAGGACACTCACCTGCTCCCCTGGTGTCCCATACAGCTTGCTGTACTGTGGAAGTAGGCTGTCCAGCAGGGCCTGGTTCTCTTCAAGGCTGAAGGCTGGGGCTCTCTCCACAGTACGTGCCATTGCAGGGTCCAGAGGGGCAGAGACAGCAGCAGTGCAGTGGCAGATGTCGTCTTGGAGCATGTAGTGCAGGCAAGTGGGCTCTCAGGGGACCAGCCAGCAATATATATGTGCTGGAGAGGCAGATACTGTCCCTTGTGTCCAAAGTGATAGGTCCAAGTCGTTTGCATCTTCTGAATCTGGCCAATCCATGGAATAGCAGCACCAAAACACGCCCACAGCATCCTTCAAATCTTCAACTTCATGACATACATGATTTTGCAACATTGTTGTGGGTGACCAACTGATTTTCCAGCAACCGACTCGTTCGGAATTCGAAAACGCGTCCGTTGCCAGGCAAGCCCATTGTCAATGGGTGCGCACCGATAGGTCCATTGCAGTTCAACGCGCACAGGGGTACAACGCGTACCCGCACACATTGAAAGCAATGGGCCGGCCGGAGGCACCGATCGGTCCATTGCAGTTCAACGCGCACAGGGGTACAACGCGTACCCGCACATTGAAAGCAATGGGCCGGCCGGAGGCACCGATCGGTCCATTGCAGTTCAACGCGCACAGGGTACAACGCGTACCCGCACACATTGAAAGCAATGGGCCGGCCGGAGGCACCGATCGGTCCATTGCAGTTCAACGCGCACAGGGGTACAACGCGTACCCGCACACATTGAAAGCAATGGGCCGGCTGGAGGCACCGATCGGTCCATTGCAGTTCAACGCGCACAGGGGTACAACGCGTACCCGCACACATTGAAAGCAATGGGCCGGCCGGAGGCACAGATCGGTCCATTGCAGTTCAACGCGCACAGGGGTACAACGCGTACCCGCACACATTGAAAGCAATGGGCCGGCCGGAGGCACCGATCGGTCCATTGCAGTTCAACGCGCACAGGGGTACAACGCGTACCCGCACACATTGAATGCAATGGGCCGGCCGGAGGCACCGATCGGTCCATTGCAGTACAACGCATCACTGTACATGTGACTGGCATATGTCAGCATGCCTGTCTCAGATGGACATATGCCAGCCACAGATAGCTCCCAGGGAGTGAGGGGCACACCTACATCACGACAGCCTGTCCAAACCTTATCATAAGGCATGTAAGGCTGCATTTCCTATTGTGTGTATGTTGGTGTACATGTTGTCCTGTGGGTGTCACCTGTGGGCAGCCACCCCCAGGCTGTGCACGTGTTCATGGGGACAGGATCCTGGGTGTTACGTGTACGTGACCACTGTGATGTGCAACTGTTCATATCTGTGCATGTGCCATGGTCACATTTCACAGTGGTGTTTGTGTATGTCATGTCACATACCCCGTGAGTCCCATGTGGGACGGTATGTTTGAGCCAGGGTGTCCCAGTGGCACAATAGTGATGGACCTCCACAGTCTTTGTGCATGTAGTGTTTACAATGTCTCTGATTTCATGTGCACAATGGGAGACAGTCTCCACATCCACGTTGTGTGTGCATGGACTCTGATGTTGTGCGTGTGTGTCACAGACATCCATGTCTGTCCTGCCGTGGCAAGTGGGGCCACTACCTGTGGGGGTCATGTTTGTTTTGCTGTGGTGTACACATGATACTCCATGTGATGCCAGTGTCCATGTGGCATTACAGGGTCCCTGGGAATGTACCTGTCGTTGAGCTGTGGTGCCTGGGGCACATCTGTCCTCACATGTCACTGTGGGGGGTGATTGTGACACGGCAGCAGGAGATGGGAACTGTGACACGGCATCATGATATCCAATGGGCCAACCTGGGACAAATTGATGCCACCTGTAGGACCGTGTTGACAGATGTTGGCCATGTACGTACCATACATGTCCTTCCGGTACTGCACACTTCATGTAGTTGTGCCTCATAATGATGTATGTTGGGATCTTGAGTGTGTTCAATGCCGCATATGTGGGGTGACTGACAATCTTGCTTACTTCTCCTCTGCACTGCAGGGCTCCTGCTGTCCATCGGCCATTCCCAGACCTGGCAACGATGGTGGAACGGGACAGCATCCGACGGTACCGCTTCACCAGGCAGCTGATTGAGGATTTGGCAGTGCAGTTGTCCCCACATTTGCAGCCTGGCCGGCCGTATCCTACAGCGCTGACCCCCAAGGTGAAGGTGATGGCAGCCCTACACTTCTTTGCCACCGGTACCTTCCAACATACTGTGGCGACTGCTGGTGGGATGTCACAGACCATGTTCAGCCGTGTGCTCCGCGATGTTTTGGCGGCAATGTTGCTCTTCCTGAACCGGTACATCTATTTCCCTAGACTGCGACGACTCACTGACGTGAAGAGTGACTTTTATGCCCTGGGGAGGATGCCGCATGTAATTGGCTCCATTGATGGGACACATGTGGCTTTGGTACCACCACAGGCCCAGGAGCAGGCCTACAGGAACCGCAAGCACTACCACTCGGTCAATGCACTGGTGGTGTGTCTTGCAGACATGACCATCACACACGTGTGTGCCCGTTTCCCTGGTTCAGCACACGATGCCTTTGTGATGAGGAGTAGTCGCATCCCCAGGATGATGGCACAGATGCAGAACCAGCGTGCCTGGCTTGTCGGTGTGTACTGACTTTGTGCCATTGTGTGTGATCTGATCTGTAGTATTCCGCCCACTTTTCCAAGTCAGCTAATGTGCACTTGTCTGTCCGTAGGTGACTCGGGATACCCCAACATGCCGTGGTTGCTGACACCCCTCAGGAACCCTGTGACACCTGCCCAGATGCGCTACAATGAGGCACATGGTCGGACCAGGAGAGTGATTGAGCGGACCTTTGGTCTCCTGAAGAGCCGCTTCCGCTGCCTGGACAAGACCGGAGGGTCCCTCCCATATGCCCCTGCGAAAGTGTGCAAGGTTATCATCGTCTGCTGCATGCTCCACAACCTGGCAGTGCGGAAGGAGTTGCCTCTCATCCAGGATGACAATGACCAACATCCGCCACCTGTGGAGGATCCTGGCCTGGACCACGATGCCAGTGACGATGATGATGATGATGATGGTGATGGTGATGTCCGCACACAGCTCATCACCAACTTCTTTAGCTGAATGTGAGTATCCTGAGGTGTCATGTCAATGATGTGAGTTGGCATGATGTGTGGGTGGTGCTCTGGTGCTGTTGGAGTGTGTCCATGGGCTACTTGACTGGATGTGTGTTGCGATGTGTGGTGACAGGTGGGCTGTACTCCCCAACAGTGTTGACATGCTAACTTGGTTCTGGGTGGGTATCTTGTAACATGTATTGTGCATGAGTTTTGCTGTTCTGTCCTGTACTCCATTGCTTTTGACTGTGTGTCATTTCTGTCCTTCACAGGGTACTTTCAGATTCGTTTGGTCAACTGTGTCCACCGACGACGTGATTGCACATCCAGGCTGGTAGCTGTTGTGTCCCTACAGGTGATGTGCGCCACACCCATGGACTTCCTTCCGTCTACAGTTGTTGACTGTGTGCCCGCTACCAGGTGGGGTTACCTTGCATCTGTAGTGGTTACGGCATGTTGCAACTGTGTAATAAACCTGTGCTTCACTTTGTGATGTGCGTTGTCTGTGGTCACACATTTGACTGCCATTTGCTTACTGCACCAGTGGGCTACTTGACTACAACTGGGAATGGGTGTGGTGTCTGTGCATTGCACCGTCTTCCCTGGCAACATCAGTGTAGGCAATGAGTCAGATGGCCTAGGTGTGTATGTGTCGTGTAGCCCTGGTGGTGTGTCTCCCTCATGTGTGTCACGTTGCCTGTACTCACATGCCTGTGTTGTCCTTGCTGTTGCAGTTCGCATACACAGTGTAATTTTGCAGTTCATCATCCCCATAACAGCACCCACGTTGGAATCACGACAGAGGCAAGTATGGTGTATTTGTGTGTTTATTGTGATACATTTGTGTTAATAGTGCATAGGATGGGTTGTGCTGTACATGAATCTTGCAATCCCAAGTTCCTAGGTGAATTGAAAGTCCGGGTAGACAGGATCCCCAGTATCGGGGCCACAGTTGTCTGACACATTGGTCCAACTTGTACTCCCCATGCAATGTGTGGGAGTAGTGTTGCCGTCAACAGGGTGAACAGTCTGTGCACAAAGGCGAACATCCAGAACTGGTTCAGGCTTCCTGGGAGTTGCGCTTGGCCATCGGCCTCTCACTTTTCCCTCCTCGGACGACCCCTCTTCTTGGGGGGGCCCTCAAGTGCAGGCTGCTGCGGTGCAGGGGACTCTCCGCCAGAGTCCTCCTCCCTCCCTGTGGCAGTTGCAGTTTGTTCGGCACCAGATGTTGTTGGCACACAGGGAGGTGTGGACTGGTTGCTGTTCATCTGGCGGAGGCATTGTAAAATGTCCCTGTGCACCGCCGTCATCTCATGCAGTGCATCCCACTTGGACTCCACGCGGGACATGTGTGAGTCCACACGGGACATGTGTGACTCCACGTGGGACATGTGGGAGTCCAAGCGGGCATGATGGGCAGCCTGCTGCTGTTTAATGTCTCTGAGGAGCCCCACTACCTGGCTGAGCTCTCCGGTGCTGGACTGGTACGCATCAGCTATGCGTACCAGTTGTGGGTCGTCATGCACACCAGCAACGTCTGCAAGCAGCGACCTCTGTCTCCCACCCCTCCCACCACCCCTGCTGACATGTGCAGTGTGTGCAGTGGCACGCACAGATAACCCTGGTCCACCTTGGCGGTTGGTGGTGGTGGTGGTGTCCATGGCCCCAGGTTGGTCCAGGGTCACTGTGCTGGTGTTGCTCCTTATTCTGTCCATGTCGGCAGGGATGGTATTTGTGGTGACAGTCGTTGTAGGGGTGGGTGCAGGGGGTGCAGCTGGTGGTCCTGCTGGTGCTGCAGCTGGTGGTCCTGCTGGTGCTGCATGTTGACTTGCACCGGATGTGCCAGGTTGTTCTTCATCGTCCGAGGAGGACAGAGGCTGTACGACGCCAGTGAGCTCGGCATCCTCTTGAGCCTGGGACTGGGACTCCTCAGCGTCTGCTGCTGTGTCCCCATCATCACCTGTTTTTGGGAGACACAAACAATGTATGTCATGTTTCTGCAGGCATCAATGGTTGACACACATGACAGTTGTGACTGTGCCTCTGGGTGCGGGCCTGTACATTGCATTGTCCTAAGTCGTCACAGTCAGGGGTTGATATTGGTGTGGCACATTGTCCTGCATTATTTGGGCATTTCTATGTATTTTCTGGGGTGTGAACATGGTCTGCATTGCTTGTGTTTGGTTGACAGCCGGACCTCCTTCCCACCCACACAGCCAGTCAGTTATCCCACCATGGAACGTGCTTGCATTGCAGGGAGTGGAAGTTGTCTCTCAGGATGTCAGTCAGTGGTGTCCTGCTGTTTGTTGGTGCACAGTTGGCAGCAGGGCCTTGTGCTCCCCACAGCAGTAGCCAGTGTCAGCCATCTTGTGAGTCCTTCTCCACTCCCTGTGATGTGAGCATGGTTCAGGGTGGTGTTGATGGGCCAGTTGTGAGGCTGAGCAATGTCTGTGACTACGACTCCCATCATGCTATTGCCTCCACCCCCTTCCCAGCATGCCCATGCTTCCTTCCTTTTGACTCTGCTTCCCTGTGGGGTGGGCTGGCTGTGCTGACAGGATGGCTGGGAGTGTTGTCCTGGCAGTTGTTTGGCTAAGAGTCCCAAGAGTGTCCCTGTGCTTCACACAACATAACCCAGGGTGGTGGTGCTTAGTGGGATCTTGTGTTAGGATGGAGGGCATTGCATTCTACCAGGTGGGTACTGTGGAGTTTGTGTTGGGGGGTGTGAGGGGAGGTGCTGGTGACTATAGTCAGTGCTGCAAGTCCCCCTTCCCACCCAGCCAGCCAGATATCCCACCATGGAACGTGCTTGCATTGCAGGGAGTGGAAGTTGTCTCTCAGGATGTCAGTCAGTGGTGTCCTGCTGTTTGTTGGTGCACAGTTGGCAGCAGGGCCTTGTGCTCCCCACAGCAGTAGCCAGTGTCAGCCATCTTGTGAGTCCTTCTCCACTCCCTGTGATGTGAGCATGGTTCAGGGTGGTGTTGATGGGCCAGTTGTGAGGCTGAGCAATGTCTGTGACTACGACTCCCATCATGCTATTGCCTCCACCCCCTTCCCAGCATGCCCATGCTTCCTTCCTTTTGACTCTGCTTCCCTGTGGGGTGGGCTGGCTGTGCTGACAGGATGGCTGGGAGTGTTGTCCTGGCAGTTGTTTGGCTAAGAGTCCCAAGAGTGTCCCTGTGCTTCACACAACATAACCCAGGGTGGTGGTGCTTAGTGGGATCTTGTGTTAGGATGGAGGGCATTGCATTCTACCAGGTGGGTACTGTGGAGTTTGTGTTGGGGGGTGTGAGGGGAGGTGCTGGTGACTATAGTCAGTGCTGCAAGTCCCCCTTCCCACCCAGCCAGCCATCCCACCATGGAACGTGCTTGCATTGCAGGGAGTGGTAGTTGTCTCTCAGGATGTCAGTCAGTGGTGTCCTGCTGTTTGTTGGTGCACAGTTGGCAGCAGGGCCTTGTGCTCCCCACAGCAGTAGCCAGTGTCAGCCATCTTGTGAGTCCTTCTCCACTCCCTGTGATGTGAGCATGGTTCAGGGTGGTGTTGATGGGCCAGTTGTGAGGCTGAGCAATGTCTGTGACTACGACTCCCATCATGCTATTGCCTCCACCCACCTTCCCAGCATGCCCATGCTTCCTTCCTTTTGACTCTGCTTCCCTGTGGGGTGGGCTGGCTGTGCTGACAGGATGGCTGGGAGTGTTGTCCTGGCAGTTGTTTGGCTAAGAGTCCCAAGAGTGTCCCTGTGCTTCACACAACATAACCCAGGGTGGTGGTGCTTAGTGGGATCTTGTGTTAGGATGGAGGGCATTGCATTCTACCAGGTGGGTACTGTGGAGTTTGTGTTGGGGGGTGTGAGGGGAGGTGCTGGTGACTATAGTCAGTGCTGCAAGTCCCCCTTCCCACCCAGCCAGCCATCCCACCATGGAACGTGCTTGCATTGCAGGGAGTGGAAGTTGTCTCTCAGGATGTCAGTCAGTGGTGTCCTGCTGTTTGTTGGTGCACAGTTGCCAGCAGGGCCTTGTGCTCCCCACAGCAGTAGCCAGTGTCAGCCATCTTGTGAGTCCTTCTCCACTCCCTGTGATGTGCGCATGGTTCATGGTGGTGTTGATGGGACAGTTGTGGGGGGGCAATATGTGTGACTGCGACTCCCATGATGCTATTGGCTACACAGACTTGGCCAGCATACACAGAATTCCTTCCTTTGAGTGGTCTTCACTGTGTGTTGGTGTTGTTGTGGTGGCTACATGTCTGGATGTGTTTGTTAGTTCTATTTGTGCCACTGCCTAGCTGTAGTTGTAGTTGTGTTTGTACATGTGATGGCACGGTTGGATGTAACTTTTTTGATGGCATGTGTTGTGTTTATCTGACTGACATACACATTTTGGGATGATTCTGTTCTGGTTGCTGTGTAATTGCTATGAGTGCATGGTTTGACTCTCCCTTGACAGTGATGTGTGTGTGTTTTGTGTCAGAAAATTGTGTACATTTGTTGTGTACTCACCAGGCTCTGGGATGTTCTCTAGTCCATATATGCTCACTGGCGGAAGGATGGCCCGCACCTTCTCCTCCCAGGGCCTGAGGTATACTGGCTTGGCAGGAGGGCCACTGCCGGTGTATTGGCTGATGAGGTAGTCTTTCTTGAGCAGCTCCCGGACCCTCCTGCGCACGTCATACCACCTGTTCTGGATGTCGGTCTTTGTGCGCAGACATGGTGATTGTGCGTTCACCCTGTTGATGATCCTCTCCCACATCTTGGTTTTCTGCGACATGGGGGTCTGTTGGACCAATGTGCCAAACAGCTGTGGCTCTACCCTGAGGATCTCGTCTACCAGGACTTCCAATTCACAAACTAGGAACTTGTGATTCTTCTTGGGGGGCATGGTGATGGGTAGTGATGGTGAGTGATGTGTGTGTTGGTGTGCAGGTGAGGGTGTGTGAGTGTGTGTTTTGCTGGGTGTATGTGAGGTAGGTATTTGTTGGTGTGCTGATGGTGTGTGGCTTGTGTGAGGGATGAGCTGTGGGTGTGTGGTTGCTTTCTCTTGGGTGCTGGCAGTGGAATGGCATTTGCAAAGGCTCATGGTAGTGATTTGTGTCCTTTATATAGGTGGAGTTGTGGGTGTGTCTTTGTTCTCTGTCCCCACCCCCCAGTATTTATTGGCTTGGTAATTGCTTGTTTGGCCTTTTTTGGGTGATTTTTCCTTTGTGCTGTTTGTGTGTGTTGGAAACGTTCTTGTGACCGAGTCGGACCCTGCATTGGTCTCGTACGGTGTTCTCCGTTTCGTTCACGCTGTGTTTGTGCAGTTTTCTATGCTGCGTACGCGTCGGTCGCGGTGTATTGTGTTGCTTCGGCTCGGTTTTGTATGCGTGTCGGTCGTCCGGCTTGTCCTCCGTCCGACTCGCTCGTGGTTTTCGCGCCTTGCATCGTACTTAGCGGTTTGGAGTTAGCGTGTACGTTTCGGTCGGATTTGTTCCGGGTGCGTGTCGGTCGGTTGGATTCGCGTGTTTTTCCGGCCGGATTGCTGTTTTCCGTGCGGCTCGGTCGGTCGACTTGGTTTCGTTACGTGTCGGTCGGAGTTTTCGCGCCTTGCATCGTACTTGGCGTGTCGGGCGCCACGGGTACGTGTCGGTCGGTATTTTTTCCGGATCCGAGTCGGTCGGTGCTTTTTCCGGCCCGAATCGGAATCGGCCCCATAGTAGAAGAAGGGGTCGCTGAGATCTCTAGGTTGGGCGTAGAGTCAAATACTGAGCTTACAGTTTCCACGCTCACACTTTTCAGGTTTCTCTCGGGGCTCTCCTTCTGCCCCCCCTGGTCGGACTCGTTACCCACCAATTCTGAGATGCTATACTCTACAGGTCCCACCTTCTCTTTCTGTTGATGTGGGCTTCCGCCTATCTGGGGGGTAAATAAACACGGTGATGAGGACAGCCTCAGGTTAAAAGTAAGGCCACTTTGGTTTAATAATGATTGGTTGGTGGCAACAGCAGAGTCCAAATCCGGTGGGGGGCGGGCAATCTAACCCGACCTCGATATGGGCCTTTTGTTGCTGCTCCACCACACTTATGCCTGGATTTGGCATAGACTCTTTTCTTTTGAAGTGTTTGCTCACAAAGTTCTTAATAGGGTTATAAGGGATCGACCCTCCTCCCTTCTCGTCTTGCAGAGGGCTTTCCTGAGTTAGTCTGCTGTTGGTCTGACAAACTGACCTTTTTACTTTTCCCTTTGAGGCTACCTTAGCCTCATCAATTGGGTCATTTCTCATTGTAGAGTCTGTCGACTGGCAAGTATCTTTCCGCAATTTGCCTCTGCCAGGTGCCATCGCTGCTACTAGCAACCCCTTATCCTTACACTTCTCTTAAGGTCACCTACTGCGCTTTTGCAGTGTTTTAATTTTGCTTACGCTGCTTAGTTGCAGCTCAAAAGGCACTGAGAAAAAATGTTTCTTAAATGCGACCCTTTCACTTACCTCTGCTGTGCCTGTTTGCCTGTACGTCTGTGTGTTTTGACCTCTCCTGTCGCCGCCACCACCCAGTATTTCAGCAACTTGCAGCTTCCTCCAATCTTTCTCCGACGATAAAGATGCGAGGCTTTTTAATCCTAGATTAGTGCAGTCACAGGTAGTTTTGGGATCTTGTACCTGATTGCCGGTTCTTGCAGGTAATCCAATCATTAATGGAGTACTTCGGCCGTAGGTGCTGTTTTATGCCTTCTCTACATCAGAGCCCCCCCCTCGGGGGAGCTGAAGGATATTACGCTGCCCTTCCTGCAGCGTTCGTCCCAAACCTCCACCTTTTCCGGGCCTCCCTGGGCTTGGGGGTCAACAACAGAACAAAAATAAATTCTTTTGTCTTTCAATAACTTCCGGCGGGTTTGCCGATATCGGATTGCATTCACTGCCGGCGTCCGTGTTCACTGCTGCCTGCGGGCGCCACGAGCACGACCAGGCATATGTCAGTTTACGGCTCAGCTTCGGCGTCAGGCTACAGCAGAGGCGTCTCGTCTGTCCATACATCCAGTTTCACAGATCCTGCAGGATATGTTCTTCTCAAATCGATCTGCTGGAAACAAAAATGATGTTGAGAATGTAAGCGTTAAAAAAATAAAATTTGAACAAAATATACAATCCCAATGATCAGAATTTATATGAGACTTCACTCACATAAAAATATTTTGCATAAGCATAGGTGCTACCTCTCCGATATTGAAGTACCTCTAACCCCTACATGTATGCTACACCAATCAGGAAGTTGTAAATTTTTAAAAGTGGTGCATTTTAATTGGCTCCTACCTGGTCCATTTCTGCCAAGGAGGTTCATGTCTAGTACTTGAGACAAGTCTCATTACAGTTTCAATGCCTTCATCCCATAACAGCCGCCTACAACCATCTCGCGGTAATAATAAAAAACTAGAATGTTCACCTAGCTCACAAAATGTGCCTGCACTGGGAGACTTGCTGCTGGAGATGTTAGCTGCAGAATCTTCACTGTTCTGTGCAGAAAGCTGGTTATGTACATGAAAAAGTTTCTTATCTTTGCTGTCACAATTTCCTGGTATAACAAAAAGATTCCTTTCCTTATGTTCATTTTATGCATTTACATTTTTCTGAGTCTGTGAAAATTGTGTGGTCTGTGACAGTTCTCATTCTGTTTTTGCTGTATCTTAATTTACAATGTAACTTATTTCAAAATGTGTTTCAAATAATTGACCTTGAAAGCAGTTGTTTCTAAGTTATGCAGAGCAACCTCTTTCATAGACAATAAAATATACATTTTTCTACGTGCTTTATCATTTCTTTATATCTAACTCACAATAAATATTATTTTGAAGAGATGTACATTCATGAAGGTAGATGCAACTACTGACAACAGGAAGAGGGAATAACTAAAAAAAAAAACAATCTGGGGCAGATGTATCAACATTGTCTTTTTCGAGTCCTTAATAGCGAATTTTACCGATTCGCTATTAAGGACTCGCAAAATGCAATGTATGTAGGTTTCGCAATTAAAATAGCGATTCTTACGCATTCCTTATTTGCGACTCGCAAATTGTGAGTCACAAATAAGCGCCACATGGCACTTTGAAAAATGCAAAAAAAGGGCATTTTTCCAGGAAATCGCAAATTACCACCAACTTGAAGTTGGTGGTAATTTCCGATTCCTTAAGGCCAGATCGCAAATTTTGGGTGCTTCCAAAATTGCATTTAAGGAAGTGCATTCGCAAAATAGGGAATCGCAAATTTTGCAATTCCTTATTTTGCAATTGCCTTTTGGGATGATACATCCCAAAAGGCTTTTTCCTGTTCGCAAATGGGCCGATTCTGCGAATCGGCCCGTTTGCGAACAGGTAAAACACTTCATACATCTGGTCCTATATGTCCAATCAGCAACTCCTTTGGGGGACTCACTACCTACTGGAGCACTTATCTATTAATTTCAAATATAAGATCTGCCTGCAAATAGATTCCTGCACCTCTAAAACAGTCCACTCAGATAAATGTAAATGGAAAATTAAGAAAAAACCGTTGATGTCTACTAAATGGTACTATGTTAAAATTAGGAAGGCATTAAGAGAAAAAGAATATGGGTAACCTGTGTGAACAGGTGTGGAAAGGGGGTGCTGGACCTAAGTAGGCATTTCTCTCTTTAACTATTTTTAGCACCTTTAGAGATATTTTTGCCTCAAATGAATAAAAATACCTAAGATTCCCCTTACATTTATTAGTAAACAGCTGATTTCAAAAGTGCATTAATACCTCCACTTGCTCCACAGGAAAACTGGGAATCAGGTGTCCCTTACATTTGTCATGAATATAGAATGTTAGCACTCTGTTCATTAGGCCTCAGTGGAGAAGCTGCAGTAGAACACTAGTGAATCAATTGACAGAAAGCTCAAGCTGTTGGAAGTACATTTTACTCAGCATGCCAGACATTTTTCATATATTGTCGAGGAAGGTATTCATGAATTTATAGAGAATATGTCCTCATTTTAACTTCTAGAGCATCTTCCATAATATCTAGGAGAATATACTGAGAGAAACCCCAGCACAGGATGAGCATTGTTCACAGGTTAAAATCATCTTATATCTCACCACAATTTCTAAAATTAAAATAGTACCATCAACAAATGACTTACATTGTGATTATCTGACCAATCGTTTTTGTGCTTTCAAATCCAGGCATTCACTATAATGAATTTAATGGAACAAATGGAGGAGCCTTATCACCCAAAAAATCAAACAGGTATGGTTCTTGAAATTGTCCACCTAAATAGGCTCATAAGAAACACAGTATCTAACAAACAATTTTGTGAATTTCATCCAAAATGTTAAGAGGATGATTTATAATAGCAATATTATCGAAGGAGAAACAAACTCAAAGGCAGTAATTGATGGGTAAGACCCTTGGCTACACCACAGTGCCCTCTCCTTGGATAATTTTACTTAAGCATTGTGATCCTTGCCTATGGCCAGGTACATCAACCCCCACCCTCTATATACCCTATTTCTTTCATATACCCTAGTACCTCCATACCTACTTTCAAATACTACCTCTACTTCTACCATAGCTTAACTTTCCCCTCCCTTTCAGTTTACTCCTCTCTCTCTCTCTCTTTTCCTACCTATTTGCTTATCTCATTTTCTTTATCCTTACCTTGTTTTGTTTTCCAGCAACTCTTTTTAAATTTTATCAGGGCAAAAGAATGTCCAAATGTCTTCAAAATTGAGTTGTTTCACTGGTTTGAAGTTCTCAGCCTTTAGTGTTCCCCATTTTGTTACTTCTCCAAAATAAAGTAGAACCTGTTTTAATTAAACAACATTTGTTGCCTGAATATCTGTAATGGTCTGGTTCTGTTGGACCTATGTTTAAAAGCCCATGTATATGAAGACCAATACAAATAAAAGAAAACCTGCTGTGCATTGAGGACTTTTTCTTTATATTTTCAGTGAATATACTTGTTTTGAAATCCATGCACATGATGAGCACTGTATGACATTATCTTTCAGTAGAATTCTTGCTAGTTTATACACTGTCATGTTATGTTATTGTTGAGACAGAAAAGTCCCTCGCATGGTGATGAATGTGTACCCCAGACCGGAGTGCCCCCCAACAGCAATGATGTCTGGGTCACAGGCGCTGATGTTTGTTGGATCATGCGTGTGTGCCATGACAACTCCTGTCTCACAGATTGCAGTCTATTTGGACTGGGAGTGGCGCTCAAATCGCTACCTTCATAATGGTGAAAGCCTGCTACCTTTGCCAGCAGTTAAGCAGCAGGAGCACCGTGGTAGCAGCATACCTTGTAGTGATCAATGGAAGTGAACAGGCGGTTTTACCTGTGTCACTAGAGTGAGGCCTACAGGATCACTCGTGTAAAGTTCCACTTTTGTGTGTTTAACTCCCTCTTGGCCTACATCAAGTTAGTATATAGTGTTGTGCAGTGCATCTATGTTATATGCATGTGCTAGGTGTATGTGTGCCTGTCAATGGTACAATGCATGGAAGATTCTGGGTGTCATGGGTCTGGGTCTCAGAACAGTTATTGCCCTGTCTAGCCTCCTCCCGATTTTAGCAGACGGGTGAATGTGGTGTGATTGAGTGTGGGAACAACTAATTATAGCTGTTTTCTCCTGTCAGCCGTACGCTGGAAGGAAGCATGTTAACTCGCTGCACAGCAAGCAGTCTAGTCCTTTTCACTTCTGGACGAACCCCAGTACACAGCAGGTTGGGTTGGACATCCAGGTCATATGGTATCTAGACCCGGGTCAGTGTACCCGACGCTGCTACATCTTGCTTTCCGGACACCATTGCCAAGAAGCCTTTTGTTCATGTTTCAGGAGTTATGGAGGAGTTCCCTTGAACGACTTGTGAGTGCAGAGCAACCGCTCTATTTTGGAGGATACCTCTCAGTAGCAATGCTCAAGCTACAAGTTGCTACGCCTCAGCCAATACCCCCCAATGCGCTAGGTGCACATAACAGCAAGGAACCTTCTCCTGCTTTAGTGAGTGCTCATGCCTGTGGCGTGCCCGTGTTACTTTTATTGCTGACTTTTGAAGTGCTTTCAGAGCCTTATTCTGTCACACGCTCGGAGCGCTTCACATATCATCTTTTGGCCAGCGCTTGGAACACTTCAACTATATTTTTGTTTGCTAAAGCACTGAAAGCACTTTTGCTTATTATTTTGTTCACCAAAGCACTGGAAGCGATTTTACTATTTTGTTAACCAACATGCTGGAAGTGCTTCTACAATTATTTTGCTCCCTAACGTGCTGAGAGCGCTTCTACTATTATTTTGTTCACCAACGTGCTGGGAGCACTTCAACAGTTATTTTGTTTTCTAATGCGCTGGAAACGCTTCTACTATTGTTTTGTTGCCAACACACCTGATGCACTTATTGCGGAACCACATTGTCCATGCGCTGGAAGCACTTTCCCCTGTAATGTGTTGTTCCATACCTGTTATTTCATTCTTGGATTTCAATAAGGCACCACGGAATATGAATGAAAAGGAGGAAAGACTCAGTGGTGTCAACAGAGCCTTACCTGTGGTTACATGTATTATTTGATCACCTCTGCGTCAATGTTAATACCCTGTTCTTACTCTGTCATGTGTGATGGTACTGGTGTGTATGCTTGTGTGATGGTTTAGTGTGATATCCTAACACATATGCTTTCTTTCCTTATAGAACCCTTCAGGCTGAGCAGTCCAGACACCTTTATCATCTCCATCACCTCAAACCTAATACCCAATGTTTCTTCCTACACTATCCCTTCTGTGACAGGTAGATATCAGTGTCTAGGGGTGGATAGGAATACATGGGGATACCTTATATTTCTCTGGTTACTGATTCTATTCTTTTATCTATAGGACTCAGCCATGTATGCTTGACGGAAATCAACTGAACAATCCAGGACCTCCTCCCATGTGCCCCAGCCTTCTTCCTTGTTCAGTTAAGACACATTACAAGTAAGAGGAAAGGAACAGTGCAGTTGGATCATTTCATCTCAGCAAAGCCATGCCGCAGGCTCAAGGTAAGAGTAGCAGTGGTTTGACAGAGGGTTCCCATTTTGGAGACCGAGGGCTGACTGAAGGAGCATAAGGAGGTAGAGGAATACCCCTAGGCAGATTTGTGGATTGCTGCATTCCTGTGAGCTGGGTAGGACACACTGGTTGAAGGGATACCCAGGCTCTTCAGAGTATAGAGATCACTGGAGAGGGCCCTGTGCACATCGAATGGTGGATATGCGGCTGACAAGAGAATAATAAAGAGTAAGGCTGAGGCCCTGGGGTAACCTTTTGATACACATATCACTGTGGCTGACATCCAGGTGTGAACCTCTAATCACTCCCATAGACTGTGTTGTAGGGCTATCAGATTTAGAGTCACTCCTCCTGTGACAGACTTATTTCTCGAGGAAGGGCCAGGCAGAGGAAAGGGCACTTCAAAAGGACACACACACCGAACATAAACTTTAAAAATTCATATGCTAAATCACATTTGATGTCGTGAAATGTACTACACTAAGGGGAGCTCTTAAAGCCCCTAGCTCCCCCTGCCCAGTTGCCCTCTGAACAGGGTTCTAACAGTTATGTTATGGTAATTTTTAACGCATACTACTGTGAGGGTATCCTAGTGCTGAGCTGGTGAGTGTGCCTAGCCCTGCTTATGGTAAGTTGGTTAATTAAAAAGCAAGGTCTTCAGCTTCTTGCAAAATTCAAGAATATTGGGGGAGACTCTGATGTGGAGTGGGATGTCGTTCCATGCTTTAAGAGCAATTTTAGAGAACGACTGTCCTCCTGATTGGCTCTGTGTATACGTGTGATGTGTGCGAGTAAGAGTTCTGTGGAGCGGAGGTGTCTGAGTCATTGGTGGAAGGAGATACAACTGTTCAGGAAGGTGAGGCCTAAGTTGTGTACTGCTTTGAATGTGTGTGTGAGGAGTTTGAAAAGAGCATGTTTGTGTCAAGAGTCAGCGGAGTTCCCCTATATGTGGTGTGATGTGAGATCTATGTAGGAGGTTGATGATGAGTCTGGCTGCCGAGTTCAAAATGGTTTGTAGTCTTCTAGTGAGTTTCTTGGTGATCCAGGCGCAGAGGGTGTTCCAGAATTCTAGCTTGCCACTGACTAGGGTTTGAGTGACAGTGTTTTTATTGTTGCTTGGGAGCCATTTGAGGATCTTCCTCAGCATCTTCACGGTGTGGAAGCAAGATGCAGTGTTGGCGTTGACTTGTATGGTCATGTCCAGTTTGCTGTTGATGATGATTCCTAGTTTCCCAGTGTGGGTGCTGGGTGCAGACGTGGGTCCAAGTTTAGCAGGCCACTAGTTGAATTCTCATGGTGAGGTGTTCTTGCCAAAGGTCATTACTTCTGTTTGGGGGCGGTGAACTTGAGACAGTTGTCTTTCATCCAGTTAGTGAATTTGATCATGCAGGCGGTGAACTTCTTTCTTGTGTTGGGGGTCATGTCTAAGAGGGAGAGAATGAGTTCTATGTCATCAGTCTAGGCGAGGATGTTTATGTTGTGTGCCCGGATGACAATGACAAGAGGGATCATGTATGCATTGAAGAAAGTGTGACTGTGTGATGAACTTTGAGGGACTCTGCAGATGACTGTGCAGGCTTCTGAGGAGTGATGTGCCAGGCTAACAGCTTGTGTAACATCTATTAAGAAGGAGCAGACTCAGAGGAGAGCGGTTCACTGGATGCCTTGCTCATAAAGGTGCCTGATGAGGATGGGGTGTGAGACTGTGTCAAATGCTGCAGAGAGGTTCACTAGAATGAGGGCTGCTGTGTCTCCTCTGTCAAGGATCATGCGGATGTCATCTGTGGCAGCAATGAGTTCTGTTTCTGTACTGTGTTTGGGATTGGGACTGGATCTGCACTGTGTGGTTTCATGAAGCTGGTGGTTGCTGAGATGGTTGGTGAGGCATTTGTTGATTAGTTTCTCTAACATCTTTGCCAGATTCGGTAGGAGGGAGATACGTCTGTGTAAAGAGGGGTATTCCTCAATAATGAAGTAACACAAGTAGCCAGGAACAGGTTTATTTTAAGTAAAAGGAGATCCCATTCATCCACATCAACTGCCTCTAGCCTTCTGCCCACATTCTCAGGACCATTCCATATGACCTCATAATGTTCTCCAAGAGTAAAGATAGAGAAAGGATATATACAGTGATGCAGTGAAACAGAAAGGACAACAAATGCATATATATATGGTTACCATAACAACAAAAGATCTAAAAGACCCGCAACCCCACAGCATATTACATTAAAGACCTAAAATACTAAAAAGGTGAGGTTAAATATAAACAACATTCTGCAAGCAGAAACACAAGAAAATTACAAACTGCATGACATAATCATCCACATGTGCTGAACCTCTCACAGTTCTGTTAGACTTCCTAGAGACATTGTTGTCAGAAACATCACGTTCCACACTGTCATCCTTTCCACCTCTAGTGGCATTTCCATCACATTCCAGACTCTTTCCTTTGTGGACAACAACTCTATTCAGATTCCACACTCAATTATCTTCTGTCCTAACTGCGTTTGTGAAAATCTTTATAACCTTTAAAGGCTTTTACAACTTTCCACCACCATTCTTTCACCCAGGTTTCTTTATCATGACCCAATCACCCACAGCAACTACAGTTTGCTTGACCGAGTTTCTTTCATTAAAACGTGCCTTGCTGTCACTCATCTTTTTATCCTCCTTCTATTTCCAATCATCAGAAACTGGCCTCTTTCCCACTTTACCCAGAAAGTAATTCACCCAAGTTGGTTCCATGATCGTGCTAGGATGCCTTCCCCGAAACAGAACAAATGGGGACTCTCCTGTGATGGTATGGGTGTGAACCTGTATATTTAAACTTTTTATGAAAACCTTCTCTCTCCAATTTTGTTGATTGTCTTTAGCCAAAGATATGGTCTCCTTCAACACACGGTTAAACCTCTCTACCATTCCATTGGTTTCAGGATGGAAGAGGGCACACGTTTTATGTTTTCTTCCACATTCACTCAGAAAACTCTCCATTTCCTTAGACACCTGTTTCCCTCCATTGTCCGTGAGTAGGGTTTCAGGAACACCCTCTTTTCCTATCAATTCTTTTAGAAATGTTACCATATGTTTGGTCTCAATGCCTCTAGTAAAACACACCTCTGGCCATCTGGAGAATAAATCTATCACCACAATGACATAAATTTCCTGACATTCACCATAAATTGGTCCCAAAATGTCCAAAGCAATATTTTTCCGCTGACCCACAGGGCGATTCCTGATCACCATGGTTTGCACCCTGGTTTTATAGCTTTCCCACTCACAGCACACTGGATGCATTCCCTAACTACCCTTTCAACTTGGAGATCCATCCCTAGCCACCAATATGAGGAGCGGAGCCTCTCCTTAGTTTCAGAAATACCTTGATGGCAACTGTGAGCTAGATTTAACAACTCCTCTCTAAGTTTGTTTGGAGAAATCAGTCTTGTGCCCCTAAACAACAAACGGTTGCAAGTGGCAAATTCATCTGTCACCCACCAGTAATCTTTGCACCCTACACTACCTTGTCCTTTACTCTACCAACTAGCATATATTGAGTTCACTATTTCCTGTAACACCTCATCCAACCTCAACTCCTCACACCATCTCCCTTCAGGAATTATTTCATAGCCTACCTCACCTACAAATTCAGCTTCATCATCCAAACCTACATCGTCCTCAACTTGTTCCTCCTGATCAATACACACCTTTGGTACCAACCTGGACAAAGTGTCTGCTGCCTTATTCTCTACCCCTGGAATATACTTGACTTCGAAATTGCACTCTTGTAAAGCTACTACCCACTTCGTGAATCTGCCAGATACAGAGTCAATGCCTTTAGTCTGCAAAACCTCACACAAAGGCTTGTGATCAACCCTTACCGCGAAAACACCTTCCCATAGGAATTTCTTAAGCTTCTTAATAGTCCAATGCACCGCAAGAGCCTCTCTGTCTATTACAGAGTATCTTGTCTCTGCCCCTTTCAGACTACACAAGATGAGCATAATGGTGTTTTCTGCTCCAAGACCACGGCAGCCAACCCCTTGAGACTAGCATCCGTTGTAATGATGAAGATCCTTTTTGGATCAAACTTTTTTAGTTTCAGAGCTTGGCTTAGCTTACCTTTCAGCTCAACAAACTCTCGCTCACATGCAGGACTCTCCACAAACTCAACACCCTTTCCTAATAAGTTCCTCATATTAGTACTCAGTTCCACAAAATTTTGAACAAACTTATTGTAGTACTCTACCATGCCCAAGAATTGCATAAGTTCTTGGTGGCAGGCAAAACCATGCTTTGAATTGCACTAACCAAGCCTGCTTTGGGGACCACACCATCACCCGCGACTGTGTGACCTAAGTAATCAATGGACTCATTGCCAAACCTACATTTTTCCAACTTAATGGTGAGATGATAATCACACAACATACCTAGGACTTGCTTCACTCTAGCATAATGTTCTGCCTTATCCTTCCCATGCACAAGAATGCTATCCTGATATATGCACACACCTTCCACCCTATGTAATGCCTTCTCCATAGTTCGCTGGAAGACTGAAGCCGCCGAGACTAAGTCAAAAGGTAATCTGGCATATCTAAAGGTCTCAAAAGGTGTTATGAATGCTGTGAGATTCTTAGATGATTCTTCCAGTTGGATCTGGTGATAGGCTGAGGTGAGGTCTATGGTGTTAAATACCTGTGCTCCCCCCAGCATCATTAGCAGTTCCGAGATGTTGAGTAGTGGATACCTATCAACTATCATGTTAGCAGGCTTCCTTTCACTCAAGCAGATAATTTAAACGTTGTGCACAGCTCCTTTGCACAAGCATTCAAAAGTTATTAAACACACACAAATCCTCCAGGTTTACTATTCAACCTCAGCATGGGCTGTAATAAGCGCTTAAAGCATGAGGCGTAACAAGTTACATAAAATCACATACCAAAACGAGTATGTTGAAATCCAGGTGACACGTTTGACATGTGCTGTCAGATTAACTAAGTCACAGTGTTCAATCTTCTTATTGCCCAGTCACACTCGTCGCCAGTGTGAAGAGGGGCATTCCTCAATCATGAAGTAATGCAGGTAGTCAGGAACAAGACAGGTTTATTGTAAGTAAATAAGATCCCATTCATCCACAGCAACCGCCTCCAGCTTTCTGCCCACATTCTCAGGACCATTCCATATGACCTCATAATGTTCCCCAAGAGTAAAGATAACGAAATACTATATACAGTGATGCAGTGAAACAGAAAGGACAACAAATTCATTTATACAAGGTTACCACAGTCTGTAGTTGGAAAGCTTGGCTGGGTCAGCAGATCTGTTAATGAAGGGGTTGAGAAAGGGTGTTAGCGCTTCGCTGGTCAGTCGGAGTCTTTTAGTGAAGGCATGGTGGGGGCAAGGTTCAGATGGGGCCCCCGAGTGGATGGTCTTCATGGTTGCAGCAGTTTTGATGGTGGTGTTGGCGGGCCACAATGTCAAGGTTCTTTCTTCAGCCATAATGGGAAGTTGAGTTGCGACAGTGACTGGGTCTGGTTGAGGGTCGAAGTTGCTATATATGGAGTTAATTTTGTTACATAAGAATTCCAAGAGCTTGTTGCAAAGGTCTTGCCAGGGGGTGATGCTACTGGAGGTGTGGAGAAATCTTTGATGATGGTGAAGATGCCAGCTGCACGCTTGGTCTTCCGTATCTGCTGATGATAGAGTCTTAGGGCGGATTTGAAGATGTCTTTGTCGTGTCTTAAATTGTTCTCCATTTGCAAACCAGTTGTTTGCAGTCGCGTTTCATCAGCTTGAGTACCTCTGCATACCAGCTGGCCTGTGGTCAAGAATCTGCCATTGTGTTGTGCTTGAGGGGAGCCAGAGTGTTGGTGTATGAGTTGATCCAGCTGCTGAGGCTCTTGATGGCTTTTGGCAAGTTGCTGGCATACTCAGGCCAGTGTACATAAAGAGCAGAAGCCCGCTCCCCTTCAGTGATGCTTTTTCAGCTGTGGGAGATGGATCCAGTGGTGTTATGTCTGTGGTGATGTAGGATGGTTATGCTGAAACTGACGAGGGTGTCAATTATTATATATAATACATTTAACTGTAAGACTGGATTACAGATGCCCCTCACTTATTTCTCCACTGTAGTTCTACTGTTCATTCTGGTAATGGCCAGGCTTTGCAATAAATCGTCAGTCTTCTGTACGGGACCTTGTCTAACATCCTATTATTGTTACACTGTGTTCCACTTCTAGTGTTTTTTGTGTCTAAACATGTTTATCCTTTTCTATAAATTGTCCTGTATTTTTATTGTAACACACTGTTCTGATCCCAGTATTTTATTTGGAAATGTTTGCGGCCTGCTGGACACGTATTTACCCCCTAGCGCCCTTTCTCTGTCTTTAGCACTCCCATCAAGTTGTACACAGTAGGACACATTTAATTCTCTTGTAAACTGAGTAAAACTGGCATTTAAACTACTGTGCATTAGTTTCTATCTAATGTTAACATTGACGATATGAGGTACACAAATCGCCTGCCAAGGCCTAATAATCCAGTGGGTGGTATTCTTTACACAACCTCAGCGAGACACACTGTACTTTATATGCACTGGCTATTTTTCTTAGTCTGGACAAATAAATGCCATGCAATCAGCAATGCCTTTCTTGTATAAATACTCTCTTCTATGTATGCAGCAGTCAGCAAAATTATACTTTTTAATTGCAGTACATATTAAATGACTGTTATATAAATACTATTCAACATATGAAGTGCTGTGAGGAATTTGTATCGAAAATGTTTACGTCTTTACATTTTAGTTAAAGTTGAGTTTTGTGAAGTCTGGCTACGTTGCTATGTTTTTTATGAAACATTCAGCGTTTATCAGATAGCTACTAAATTCAATTACTTTCCATCCAACTGAATTCCTTGTATGCAATGTTTTTATTTTGGAAAATATTCTCGCAGGTTAAGTGCATAGTACAACCCTTTGCAATAAAAGTACTGAAGTTGAATACTCCCTTGGTATAAATTTCCACAGACCAGTAAATTCCTTATGGTTTTTCCTACATTTAAAGAACTGCCATGGATATTTCACTTGATTCCAGTGGCATACTGGAAATGATGTCTTATATCTAATGGCCTCCACTAACTTAAGATGGTATGTTTAATTAAACAGTATGTCTGTTATCGGCCTATCATATATTGTCCAATGTCCACTAATAATTGTGTTGTATCTGGATCCACTATAAAGCCACTGTAACTTGTATAATGGATTTTCCACTGGCAGTGCTATTGAAAAAGTGTGCTAAAGAAATATTTTGCAATATTCGAGAATCACTGAGGCAAATATTTTCACAGTGTTGATTTAGAAGAGCATTATGGGACTGATTTACAAGAGCAAACTACATCTTTTGCATAAGTTTACAATTTTTTGGTATTCGCAAACTACAGACCTGATTCACAAAGGTAAACTTACACTTTTGTGTTAGGTTTTTTTTTTGGTATTCACAAACTTCGAGTTCATAGCCAGTTTACGACTGTGGAGACCCTGCAGTTGGGGCGGAGAACTCCACACATTAAATGATAGGACAGGCCTAATTTTTTATGTGCGGAGGTCTTCAACCCAACTGCGGAGTCTCCACAGTCATAAATTTACTATTAACTCGTAGTTTGTGAATACCAAAAAAAGGCAAACTTACACAAATGTGTAAGCTTAACTTTGTGAATCAGGCCTTCAGTTCGTAATTTTATGAGTAGTAGTTTTTTATGACTGCGTAGACTCAGCCCTAAGAGCCGAGTCTCCATCACACTAGTGGAGACTTCGCCATGCATGAGAAATCTATAATTATTTAAAATAAATTAAAATAAAGCTATACTTTTTTCAAATCTAGATCAAATTCATAATTCAGTAAGGCATCATTTAATTAGCTTGGTCAAGTTTTTAAAAAACATACTAATCAATGAAATCACAAAATGTTTAATGAGAAAAAATAAAACTGCAGCATTTGTAACAATTTATATTTAAGCCCAATCTATGAATTCAATATTCTGCTACATTTCCCACACTATTCTGGTCATTTTGAATAGCTCATAATGCCATAATAGTTTGAGTTGCAGGAAAATGTTTTCTGGACATTAAATTACCATATGAGTACCTTTTTGTAAAATAAAACGATAAAAGCAAATGTGCTTCCATGCTGTATTGCCACATTTCTCTATAAAACGTGTACCAGTGTTGGTAGGCAAATCATGTGGGGCCATAATGGGCCAAAACCGCAGCCATGTGAAGTGACTTGGTCATGAAGGAAATTCACAGAAATTTGCCATGAGGGATCACTGCAGCATTTTTTTCATTGGGGGGGTCATCACTCAGGAAACACGGGTAATCCTATCAACTCTGACATTTGTAAACACTAGAGAGCCAGGGTAATCCAGGGTTGGTATATCACACCATGTTTTGTGACTGTGAATACCCTGCAAATAGCAACAGAAGCCTAACTAAAATAAAGAATAATATACTTATATTTAAGTACTAGAACAAAAACTGATATTTGTTTCCAAAGGGAAAAGTCATGTTGTCTTGTAATTCCACACTTCCCCCAATAAAAATGGTATCTCATATGCGTGAGTGCACTTGTCATAAGTGACAGCAAAAGGCTAAAGTAGCAATTATGTTGCCATTTCCTTTGCAAAATGGACTTTACCTGGTCGATGTTTTGTCTCCTACTGCTCCCAAATGATATGCCCATCTATACAAGTGCAGTAAGATTTTCATTGGGAGAATTCTAGAAAAGCCGGGTCGTTGGATATATGGTGTTTACAAGATTGCAGAGCTTTTTATCACACATACATGTGAGGATATTTCTTTTGCCAAATGTGACATTTTGGCTGAACTAAAGAAGGTGAGTAAAAGTCAGAAACAGTGGCAAGATGCCAAGCTGCCCACAACATTTCTATATTTTACATTTCACTAAAAATCACATATATGGTTACGATAAAGGTATTTTTATATCCCGTGAGTTTTGCAGTTTAGAGTGTAAAACCCCAATTCTGCTCCGGTGAGGAGCGGAGATGCAGATCCTGGAAAGAGGCCAGAAAAGGCATAACTTGTGCCACAATAGCCGCCGCCACATGCCGGTTCTCAGACACAATATCATGGTAAAAAATATTGTTGACAAAAATATTGTGTCAAAAACATTGCTTACCACAATATTGTGTTCATATACTTATAATCAAAATGACAAAATTATCAACTCAAAAATATAACGGAAGGGTGCATTGCCCAAAAACTGGTAAAAATAAAGTTTTTTTAATTTATATGCACTTAAAAGTAATACATTTAAATTTTAAAATATATAAAATTAATATAATATAAAATAACTAGTTTTCATAAAATATTTCATTCTATATATCAAAGACATCCATTCCAAACTTCAATACATTTAAAAAAACAAAAGAACAATAATTATATAACTTTTCAAATAAATGTAATTTCATTTCATGACCGCAAATGCCACACAGGATTCCTTCACAGTATATTTCAGGGATAAAAGGGGAAGGGACCCAACACTACCACAGCCCTCAACCATATTGTTTTTCATTTCTCCTGCTGGAATTAGTGAGTTAGCACCCAATTTAGACCTTAAATGAGGGTTCTATCTTCAGGCAACAGGAAAGTTTTGTTGCCTTCCTGTGACAGAGAACAGAAACAAAATTGCAGCACTCTAGGCATATGGACTGATGGGACTGATGAGAGAGACACCAACGGAATGGAGAGATTATTAATCTCTTGCCTCACCTGAAAATATTCCTGCACAGGCCTCACAGGCAGCACTGTGCTCAAATCCTTCAAACCAGTCACCAAGAGTTACAACAGACAAGTACAGCAACTGCATAGTCCAAAACCTCCCCATCAACCCTCAATCACAAATAATCTCTCTGCTCAGACGAGCTCTAGGAGTTACTCCTCCAATATGCCCAAGTGGTAAACAAAAGGTGGCAAATAATTTGCTTCTTGACTCACAGGGACTATGTTGATGCAAACTCACCAACAAAGTACCGCCATCCTTAGTGTACAGGTTAACAATGACACACATCCTGGGAAAGGGAAACGGGTAGGGAGACTTGCTAAAGCAGTAGGACAACAACTTTGAGTTTATCCACAAACTATCTGTGACTGGAAAGTCCTTTGGACAACCAAAGGATCACAGCTGTGGTTCTTAAGCTAGGGTCCGTGGACCCCTGGTGATGGGGAAATACTGGCACCCTCCCAGGAGCAAATGAATGAAATTCACCAGACAAAGCAGGTTTGCTTAGGAACAGAGTGACATTTATTTATTGGTACCAAAGCATGCATCATTGCTAATTAGCAAGGAAGAAGTCAGGTCTCCTGCCTTAGGGGCTCTCAGACCGCTTCTTCCCAGAGTGACAGGTTTCTAGGTGCTATATACATTGAGTAATGCCATGTCAGCGGAACTAGAATAAGGCACCAAGCCAAATATAGCTAACAGGGATGTGTAACATGGCAATCATAAATGGCTAGATATGGGCAGACCAGAAAGGCTGGCTCGGCACTGTGTAAGCAACTTGCACAACCAGATAAGGAAACTTATGATGACATCAGGACAAGGGAAGTGACCTCTAAGGCTGATTCAGAATAGCTGCTGGAAGCTTGTTCAGGCAGGGTCAGATAGAAAGCCCTTTGGAGCTCTGGGCCTCATGTTAGTGTGAGTGCATACATATGAATTTAAATGGAAATACATATATGTTTTGCAACAATCCTCCCTTTTGGATAGACCTATCCAACATTAGTGTAAAACCAATATATATATATATGTATATATGAAGGAAACATTAGTTACATATCTTTGGATGGCATTACACAGTGTTTGCATAAAATGCATATATTGTCACATTGATACATCCTGATGAGATCATTATTATATCAGCAGGCTGTTGTGATACCGGCAGCATAACCATAATTAGGTGTCCAACAAATATTGTTTGCTCTATGCAATGCATCAGGCTACATTGTCACTTAGTCACTCAGTTCCCGGGCACTTTGAGCAAGTGTCAGTAATTTAAAGGCACGCAGTGAGCGGTCATCTGCTTCTCCTCCTGGTCCGCAGTCATCTTGTTCAGGGGCGGTTTCACGGACCTGCCCTGCGTTGTCCTCTTCAGTCTTTTTTTCTGCAGGTGCAGACCATCACCTTTCTTGGAGACTGCATCGTGTACTTCACTCAACAGCATCAGTAGATGTCGCGTCCCTCTGACACTTTATGATGGGCCCCCATGGATCGTAGAAATGGTCTGGTCTGTCCTCTTCTTGACTGCTGTGTTGCTCAGGTCCTCTGGTGACAGATGGTCATCAATTTCTGGTACCGTCCTCTCAGGCGTTGGGGTGCTGTCCTGCATCTTCTCCCCTCAATCCATTCAAGGCGTTGGTTCACCGTCTGTGGTCCAGTCCACCTAGAACTAAAAGAAACAGCTTTTATTTTTCTCACCATGACCATGTCTCCATAATCGCTTTAGAAGTCTTTGCCACATTGCAGGCAGTACTAAGTCAGAGCATCAGGCCATTTCAGGCCTGTTCCCTCAGTTGCTTTTACTAATAATCTATTTATTTTTTTATTTTTATTTTGGCGCTCATTTACTCCTCCTGGCCTCAAGTTGGAGGGTGGTATGGGGTATGCATGTTATAATTTATTTCCCAAAACAACCTCTTTAGCATAAATGTAGTCACTAAGTGATCTCCTTTTATCGCTAGTTATGCCCTGGTGGGTCCCTAGCCTTGGAGAGATGGCTTTCCTGAAGTACTGCGCCCCAGTTGCTGCATTATTCTTCCCTGTTGGATACACCTCTATTCATTTTGAAAACATGTCCACCCACACCAGCAAATATTTAAATCCATTCAATGGGAAGCAACATGCATCTGTGCATTCATCCTCCCTTGTGCAATATCAGATGGTCCCTGCTCCAGTCTTGTAAGGGAAAGGAACATACTGTGTGGGGGCACAGGCATCTCATCCTGTTAGGCCCACACTCTCTTCATTATTCGGCTCACATCCAACATCAATCCACCCTCTATGTTCATCTGGTGTTGCAGACCATTGTGCTTCCTTTACATTAGCTTGCAAGAATTGTCCCTGAATGAGCTGTATTTTTGGGAATGCTTTATTCATTAGTCCCATCTGCACTGGCTGTAACATGCTTTCATTTAATGCTGTGTCAGCGATGGCATCACCTTTGGCTAACTTAGTATTAGCTCCTGTGTAGGCTTCACATTTTATTACCGCTATCCTGGTATATAATAGTATTACTTTAAACAAGATCCTTACTACAGGACCATTTTTAATAAGGCGCCCTGTTTCTGTTATGAATCCGTGATACTTCCACAGCTGGCCACAAATAAGAACTGCAAAGCATAATGTGAGTCAGTGTAAATGTTAACAGTTTTACCCTTGACTAGTATTCATGCTTTTGTTACAGCATGCAGCTTATCTTACTTGGTAAATGTTTCAAGTTGCAGAGCTGCACTTTCACCTTTGTTGTCTGCTATTGCTATGGCATACCCTGCTCTGTAATTAGTGTCTATCAGTCTGCTGAAGAAACCATCAGTGTACAACTCATATAGTCTGTGTTTCCTAATAGTGTCTAATCTTGGTGTGGTGCCGTTTTCTACAATCTCAACACCAACTTACTTATGGGTCTCATCTGTCTCTAAGAGAATGGATCTCATCAGAATAACCTATTGCAGGTAATACTTTTGCCAAATTAACAGGTGGGCCTCTTATTATGACATTACAATTAGACAACATGGTGCCATTATAACCTGTGTGCCTGCCAGCGGAAAATGTTGTGTAGATCCAGACAACAACAACAACCGTAACAAATGCATCCGCACCAACTGTGGCACCTAGACAATACAAGTATAGTCCAACACAATGAGAGCCGTCCTCTCTACCATCACAGCTGCTGACCCCTAATCACTGCAGAAAGCAAAGTCACATAGTTGTGTCCCACAGGCCTTTCTTTTCCAGCTGCGTCAGCACACCATTGGCAGCACCACTTCATTTGCAATGTTATTTTGCTCTGAAACAGAGATAGAAAGGCAGTTTGTAGTCAGGCAGTCCCCATGATGGCGCAATACACAATGTCTCTTTCAATTTCTTGAAACAATTTGCAAGTTCATTAGTCATAGCATCTGCATTCATGGACCCATTGGTGGCAGCAGTTCATTATCCCCAGGAAGGACATCATTCCTTTCTTGGTGGGCAGGAGCTGAATGGAGGTAGTTCAGCAGAGCTACAGTGTCTTTTTCACAGGCTTTCAAAGGCCTCAAGTGATGGAGATATCACAAGGAGGTCATCAGCCTACTGCAAGACGATGCTACCACCTTCCAGGCATAGGTGGTCCAAGTCTCTCTTTACTGCCTGTGCTTTGACATTGGGACTCACAGTGAATGAAGTGTACTGGGTATCCCAGCATGACGGCAAAGAGGCTTTCACTCTGTGGATGGACTTTAATGCTAAAAACCCACTGAGGAGAGAAAAATACTCTGCCTCTACAGGTATAAATGATAATATAGTACTGGTGTCAGGCACAACAGGCTCTAAGGGAACCACAGGTTCATAAGGTAATCACTTTATGGTGACAGCATGTTTTCACCACCCTCTCTTTTTTTAATTGTATTTATTTTGAGGCATTTTCCAAACCTCTCGTTCCCTGGTTCTATAACCTTATTGTTAGTTATGTGTACATCCATCCATTTCCTTTTTATATGTAACAAACTGCAGTCTAACAGCATCATTCATCATCTCTCAACACATCCACAAGTGCTCTACAGGGGGTGCGTACAACAGAGAATCCTTACTGAAGCTGCAAGCAGTAAGTGCCCTGTTCTAACCTATCCTTAGGTATTTATGAGTAAATTCCATTTATTAAAAACATATCTATATATATATATACTGCTGCAAAAATTATATTAATTTATATAAAAATGGTGAAATGTATCCCTATTTATTTCCCATGTTAGTAGAAACATCTCCTACCTTAGTGGAAACATGACATTCTGCTTGGGTGTGTCTGATATCTTCATCCTGAAACACTGTGCAACAATAATACTGATACCCTACTCTTATGTACTCTCTGGTATCTACGCTGTGCCCCTTGATAATGTTATTCAGTAGGATAAACCCCACCCTGCATATTTCCTACAAAGGTATTATTTCTCAAGAAAACAGTGGTATCCCCATCTGCTCCTAACAGAATATGCAATATTTCCTTTAGCTAATGGTACCTAAACAGATCTGTGGTGTCCAATCTAGTTCCAGGAAGGCTCAATCAAGGCCTACATTTTATTGTAACAACTATGTAAATTCTTTCATTTATTAAATGTAGTTAAATTAATAATGACAGTATCCTTAATAATTTTAACATGAATTCTGCATTAATTTGACCCTAATTTTCCTCGGCACATTATAGCCCCAGACATCGTCACAGCTAATTTTATTTTAACATTCTCATAAATTAGCAATTTTTAACTGCTATGATGTTCTTTGTACATTACTCTTAGTGTTGTACCCTACAATGTTATAATCAGGAAATTGTAATTAATAAAAAAGGAAGTAAGTTATTGTTAGACTACTATTCAATATTACAAGAATGTACTATATTGTGGGGAAAAATATATATCTATATGTTTGTTCCTTACAGATAAGGGAATCACTCCCAATTCTCCACCACACTATCTCAGACCCACTGAGCTAACTATGTCTGTCTCTGACCAAACTGCTTGCTCTGTGCTCCTAGAATCCCCCCTCCTTTACAAATCTATCCCAGCCTGACCCAAGGGCCTTTATTGTCCTCTCTGACACATCCTTGGTTAACAGCTGTCCAAAGCCCCTAATTCTTGCAGGTTTAGCTTAACCTTATTTTATTTCTTCAAATACTGCTTTTAGCTGAGTTTGCACTAGATAGCCTGTGCGTGTGACTTTCTGAAGTTATTTAGATAGATTTCAATTTTATCAGTGATCTGCAAACAAACCGTGTTTAAATTAAGGACTGTCACAGTGGCTAACTTCAGATAAAAAAAATGCTCCAAGACTCCCTGCGTGGACATTTTACGTTGGGTAGGGCTGGTCAGTTCTAAATACAGAATTTGGCCTTTGACCCGTAAACCTGTTTTTCCCATGTCTGAGCAATGCTATTTTCATGTTGGCATCAGAGCTGTAACTCTCCGCATGACTGAAGGGGGATCCCTGCTCCGTTCCTGCGTGCTGCTATTTTTTAAAGGTAGGATACAACTTTTGCTGTCTTATTATTTTTTATTCTTGTGCACTGTGCTTTCTAGCACCTAAAGAACTGGCTCAAAATTTTAGTTTTCAGAATGCCATAATGCGCCCAGAACTATTGTGCATTAAGGCGTGCGATTTAATTCACATGTCTCTAGAGCTACTCTTTTTGCATAACTTTTAATTGTATTTGAGACTGCAGCCATTAGGCCATACTAGAAATCATATTTTAAGTTTGTCCATAAGATTCAGTAATATTGTCATTGCTAGAGAAACTTAATATTCACCCTTTTAATTTGGTGCAACAACATATTTTAACCAGTTGGAAATAGAAATCTTAATGTGCACATTGAAATCTGAATATTTACTTTGCACAGGATAATTTTGAACAGTGCTAAATATTATTACATTTTCACAATAGTGGTATTAGACATTATAAGGATTATAAATATGTAAAAACGATTTTAGTGCAATAACTTTTAATAATTTTTTACATGTAGTCAGTTTTTTATTTTTTTTATTTTTTTTATTAATGATCACTAACCTTTTTTTGTGGTTTCTACATATGAAAAGCAAGCCTCATTCCTTTCATTATTCCTTTCATTTTGTCTTTAAATGCATTTATTTATAACACCTACAAAGCTTCTTTTGAAACTAAGCACAGAAGCTTTAATGAAACATAGAAAGTTTGTTTCACCCTTTAGAAATAAGTAATTATTTACAGTTTAGAAATAAGTAATTATTTACAGTTTAGAAATAAATAATTATTTACTATGAGATCCACAAATGAATTTTTTTATGAAAGAAAGCAGGAAAGGAAGTCCTGACTTTTATCCCTTTTCTTTTATCCAAAATAATCATCTTATATTTTAAACTTTCAAGACTATTTTCTTTAAGGCACGTGCTTGTATGTGCTATTTGATACAAATTTAAAACCTAGTTGCCACGGTCTTTTCTTTGGGTCGGCCCTGTCTTTATTTATGTAGCTGTTGTTTATGACCGGCAGGTGTCGTCTTCTACACTTTTCAGGAGGAAAGGCAGCAGCTGGTGCTGGGACTCAGCTCAGTTTAGTCTATTAAAACCCAGGCATTCCAAGTCAGTCAAAATCTATCGTTTGCAGTGACGCTTTTATTTTAGCATTTAACCCGTACAGCAGCCACCAATTACTCCTATAATGTGAATGCCTTTTAATATTTAATATCATGTATCTAAGGAGAGTGCTACATTTTGCACAGCTGATAGGCAGTATTAACAAAATGTTGGGGCATCTAGTTTAATTTTTTTTTGTTATGTCCTAGTTGTATAATACACACAAATTCGTTTTTGTCTGTGAGGCCTACTCTTTTCCTATTTAGTTCCTTTTCCTAGGAAAAGTTATTTTTAACATTACCATGTTACAATTATTATTATTTTTAATTTTATATAGGTCTAGCTATACTCAAAGGTTTCAGAGCGCTTTATTTGTTATGAGATAACATTTACAAAAGTACATAAAACATGAACAATCCTTCATACATCAATTATGTATTATTGTATTAAGTATCCAAAACGCAGCAGCCAGGCTTATCCTTTATTTGCCCAAATTTCACCCTTTCTCAGCTTGTATCAAAAAGCTGCACTGGCTTGCAGTGGCTAACTGGATCAAATTCAAGGCTCTATGCCTTACATATAAAGCTGTATATTATTCCGGCTCCATGTTCCTTAACCAATCTCTCTCTTGGTATATACCCAAACGAGATCTAAGGTCTAAAATACTTTAATGATCTTGTGCCCTAAATTTAAGAGACTCAAATGGGGGGAAGCTTGTTTTCCTCTGAAGCGGCAGCGCTTTGGAACAGCTTGCCTATAAATATCACAGCAACTCCCACGTTACTGAGTTTTTAGGAAACTTGTTAAAACTTTGGCTTTTTAATTCCTAGCCTCCTCCGCTCTCTAGACACTGTAAACACCCCAACTTAGCGCCAAGACACCCTTGGGTTTTCGTGCGCCTTAGAAGTTTCCGTAATATAACATAACATAAACAAACACAAAATATCTTCTCTGAAACATAGGACAATGTATGCAAAGTCCATTCTCTTTTTATATGGAATGCTTGGCATTTCTGCCTCGAGTTTTAATTCAAATTTTTACCATTGTGGGAATATAATAATTGAATGTTCACACATCTATACTTTGTTACTGCTTCACTTTCCAAAGTAGCGCGCAGCTACTTAACATATTTTATATAATTCATTTTCTTACCTTTATCTGCAGGGCTATCTTTTTTTCCTCCTGCCAGTTTTTTAAACAATTTTCCAGTGGGCTTACCATGATTTTCTTCTGAGAAATTTTTCATGAAATGTGTTTTTTTTACTCACAATGTGCACTTTTACCCTGAAAGATAAATACAAAAGGTCTCCTACAAAGGAAAAGTTGTTAGGTAGTGGATAGAATGTGTTAAAAAGAGGAAAATCAACAGTTATGGACCAGCCAGAGACCTCACATATAAAACCCATTTGCTTTTCTAATGCACTAATGCGCTCCATTTTTTATATAAATCAAATAAACATTTCAAGGAAACATAGAGGTCCAGTACTGAAGATCAATACCCTATTTAAATGCAGTCATTCATCCATGACATACTACGCATATTTCAAACTCACTTCCCTGTGTTCCGGTGCAACCTGCAAATCAGAAGCTCCACTCACTATATTCTGGGAGGGTTTCTTTTTTTTTTTGTGGGTAAAATCAATACCCCATCCTAACACAGGGTCTTCTGCAATGGATTTTGTGAGACCCCCAAGGGTCTAGCCATTTGTCAAAATTTATTGACATAAAGTAACTTAGTTACTTATCAGTCACCTGTTTCACTACTTCTTATATGTGTAGGTACACATAAATATTTCTATAACCCAGGCTCTCCTGCAGTGTATGCCACATATCAATTAGTGTATTGATATAGAGAATATTTTAAAAACATTCTCAACAGCCCCCTGTCTATTTTAAATGCCAGTCAATGCCCCTTTTATTAATACTATGTGTTAAATACGCATTTGAAAGACTGAAAGGTCACTTGCAGCAAGGCAAGTTTGTTATTTAGCTTACATCTCACTTACTGACTGGTGACATCACAGTCCTCCAATGTCCCACTTTCTGACACCATTCTGATGGGGAAATACTGGCACCCTCCCAGGAGCAAATGAATGAAACTCGCCAGACATAGCAGGTTTGCTTAGGAACAGAGTGACATTTATTTATTGGTACCAAAGCATGCATCATTGCTAATTAGCAAGGAAGAAGTCAGGTCTCCTGCCTTAGGGGCTCTCAGACCGCTTCTTCCCAGAGTGACAGGTTTCTAGGTGCTATATACATTGAGTAATGCCATGTCAGCGGAACTAGAATAAGGCACCAAGCCAAATATGGCTAACAGGGATGTGTAACATGGCAATCATAAATGGCTAGATATGGGCAGACCAGAAAGGCTGGCTCAGCACTGTGTAAGCAACTTGCACAACCAGATAAGGAAACTTATGATGACATCAGGACAAGGGAAGTGACCTCTAAGGCTGATTCAGAATAGCTGCTGGAAGCTTGTTCAGGCAGGGTCAGATAGGAAGCCCTTTGGAGCTCTGGGCCTCATGTTAGTGTGAGTGCATACATATGAATTTAAATGGAAATACATATATATTTTGCAACACCTGGGGGTTTGCAACGGCAACTTAGGGGGTCCGTGACTGTTTAGAAAAATGCATAATAGTAGCAGATTAATAAAGTATATATATATATATATATATTATCTACTGGCGGTCGCCAGTAGATAGTTATAGTTACAACCTATTATCCATAGGAAATCCGCGACATTCTATTTGAAATAACTCTCTTGCCGGTTGACGTATCTTCGTGAAATTTTCAAACTTTGTGGCCCGCTCCGGTCCGCTCCTACCCTGAAAGTCTCGGGGGATTCGTCAAGCGGGGGCCGAGAAAAAGGGGGTCCCAAAACGCGTTTTCCCCATGCAATTTTTCATAGGAAACTTTAGACACGGCTACAGCCCGAACTGCTGAACGGAATTACACCAAATTTGGCAAAGAGGTAGTTCTTGGTTCAGAAAGAACCCTTTTTGTTAAATGGTGTAAATCCGTTCAGTAGTTGCTGAGAAAATCAAAAGTAAAAAGATAGTGATATCTATGGCCGAGTAGGGTCCGCGTACCCTCCCGATCCACGAGCTGCATGTTAATTGGCTGTCAGCTGGCTGTCAACATTCCGATTCAGGAAATGTTGGCAGCCATTTTATCCTCGGTAGAACCGAGGGACAGAAACAAGTGCGAAACAAGTGCGCAAAGCGCACAAAGGGAGCAGGGTAGAAACACCCTGACCCCTAGGTTTGCTCAGGGGTCCCACAAGGACCCCCTGGGCAAAAAAAAAAGAATTTTTAAAATCGGCAGGATGCGCTCAGGGTGCGCGAATCCTGCCGGAAAAAATCGAGCGCGGTCTCCCGCGCTTCGATTGTATTTTGCCCCGGGTGGCCCAAGTCCCGGGGGCATGGTGGGGGTTTAATTTTATGTGTGGGGGCCTCAAGGGCCCCCAAGCCCCGGGACCGCCACCCCCGGGGCTTTTTTAAAAATGGTGCGGGAGGGCTCTGAGCCCTCCCGCAGCCCCGAGGACCACCACCTCCCGGGGCTTTTTTTATTAATTGAACAACCTGTGTGGGGGGCTCCAGCCCCCACACGCCCGAGACCGCCACCTCCCGGGGCACTAACAAATTAAAATGGGGGTCCGTTTTGGATCCCCGAAGCCCCGGGGACCACCACCTCCCGGGGCTGTGCTGATGTAGGGAGGGGGCCGCGCGGCCCCTCCTGGAGCCCTTGATGGCCCTGGGGACCAGGGCCGGCTCCTGCAGTGTCCCGGGGTGCCTACCCGGGACACTGTAGTTTGCTATGGCAGGACGGGAGCCTCGCGGCTCCCGTCCTGCCATAGCAAACTGCTTTGGATATTGGAAGAGAGAGCAGGGAACCTGCTCTCTCTTCCAATATCCAAAGCACATTGCTTTCCACATGGGGAGCAGCATGTCAGCTGCTCCCCATGTGGAACAGCAATGCCGGCTCCCAAGGGACGTGGGGAGCCGGCGGGACTGTGGGGGATTGGGGACCCCCACAGTCCCCAACGGAGAGGGCCAGCCCCGGGGGATGGGGTCCCCGGGGCAAGTAGTGGCCCAGGAGGGGGCCACGCGGCCCCCTCCCCAAAAAAGAAAAAAAAAAAAAATGGAAAGGCCGGCCCCGGGGATGGGGTCCCGGGGCCTTAAATGGCCTGAGGAGGGGGCCACGCAGCCCCCTCCCAAGAAAATAAAAAAAGGCCATGCCCCGGGGATGGGGTCCCCGGGGCCAATACAGGCCCAGGGAAGGGGGCCACGCGGCCCCCTTCCCGTTTTTTTAAAAATTAAATTAAAAAAAGGGGTAAGGCCCTGGGGGATGGGGTCCCCAGGGCGCAAAACAGGAAAAAGGAAGGGGGCCACACAGCCCCCTTCAGAGGACAAAAAATAAAAATAAAAAAATAAACGATCGGGCCCGCAGGCCCGCCCCTTCCTTCACCACTCTGCAAACGCGCCCCTGGCGTGTTTGCAGAGAGGGAACGATTCCCCTTGAATACTGGGGGTCCCTGAGGGCCAACTAGCCCACCAGGAACCTCCAATATGCGCCAGGGGCTGCGTTGCAGAGACGTGTAGAGAGGCCACACCCCTTTTACACCTCTCTGCAATGCAGCTCTGTGGCGCTTTGGAGGTATATGGTGGGCTAGTTGGACTCCGGGGACCCTCAGGATTCAAGGGGACTTAATCCCCAGCTTAAAACGCGCCACGGGCGCGTTTGCACAGTGGTGAAGGGAGGGGCGGGGCTTCAGGTGACATGTGTGCAAACAGGCCCTGTGGCGCGTTTTAAGATGGGGAATTAAATCCCCTTCAATCCTGAGGGTCCCTGAGGGCCAACTAGCCCAACAGGTACATCCAGAAAGCGCCACAGAGCTGCGTTGCAGAGAGGTGTAAAAGGGGTGTGGCCTCTCTACACGTCTCTGCAACGCAGCCCCTGGCGCATATTGGAGGTTCCTGGTGGGCTAGTTGGCCCCTAGGGACCCTCAGGATTCAAGGGGACTTAATCCCCCAACTTAAAACGCGCCACGGGGCGCGTTTGCACAGATGTCACCTCAGGCCCCGCCCCCTCCCTCCACCATTGTGCAAATATTCTTCTAAAATCATCCGAAATACGAATTCCGATTTACTCACCTGTTATCAGGAGAGACCTCAGTGCTGTATCTTTCAGCCCAGTACTGGTCCTGAAAAGTAATTTTAACCGTACTTACCAGTAACTTGAATTTCCTTCCATAGGCTAACATTGACTGGTTTCACTTGGAAATTCTTCTAAGTGTGGAGTTTTGGAACTTTAAAATATTCCTCTAAAATCAGCCGAAATACGAATTCCGATTTACTCACCTGTTATCAGGAGACACCTCAGTGCTGTATCTTTCAGCCCAGTACTGGTCCTGAAAAGTAATTTTAACCGTACTTACCAGTAACTTGAATTTCCTTCCATAGGCTAACATTGACTGGTTTCACTTGGAAATTCTTCTAAGTGTGGAGTTTTGGAACTTTAAAATATTCCTCTAAAATCAGCCGAAATACGAATTCCGATTTACTCACCTGTTATCAGGAGAGACCTCAGTGCTGCATCTTTCAGCCCAGTACTGATCCTCAAAAGTAATTTTAACCGTACTTACCAGTAACTTGAATTTCCTTCCATAGGATATCATTGCCTGCTTTTTGCTGAAAAAGTTTCTAAGTGTTGATTTTTGAAACATACAAATATTCCTCTAAAATCAGCCGAAATACGAATTCCGATTTACTCACCTGTTATAAGGAGAGACCTCAGTGCTGTATCTTTCAGCCCAGTACTGGTCCTGAAAAGTAATTTTAACCGTACTTACCAGTAACTTGAATTTCCTTCCATAGGCTAACATTGACTGGTTTCACTTGGAAATTCTTCTAAGTGTGGAGTTTTGGAACTTTTAAATATTCCTCTAAAATCAGCCGAAATACGAATTCCGATTTACTCACCTGTTATCAGGAGAGACCTCAGTGCTGCATCTTTCAGCCCAGTACTAATCCTGAAAAGTAATTTTAACCGTACTTACCAGTAACTTATATTTTCTTCCATAGGAATCCATTGTCTGGTTTTCAGCAAAAAAGTTTCAAAGTGTTGATTTTTACAAACTACAAATATTCCTTAAAAATCACCTGTATGACTTAAACGCATTCTTTCAACTGTTTACAGGAGATGCACCAGTGCTGGATCCAGGATCCAACACTGAGTAAGAAAAAGTAACGATAACAATTTTTACCTGCTAAGTGAATTTCCTTCCATAGGATAACATTGGTGATTCTATGAGAAAAAGTTTCTAAGTGTCAACTTTTAAAATACAATAATATTCCTTAAAAATCACGACTGTAACCAAAACGCTTTTACTCAACTGTTTACAGGAGATGTACCAGGACTGAATCTAGGATCCAGTCCTGTGGTTAGAAAAAGTAATCCATAAAGTAACTAATTGCATTTAACTAGAAATTCACATTGAGCTGAATGTTGCATTGTGTTTGAAAATGTGTTGCCCATTGCAACAACTGTAACTACTGTACTTAAAAGTCTATTGCCTATGTGCAAAGTATTTAAACTAAAGTAATTCATTCTGAGAAAGTATTTTTGTAATGTAATGTATAATGTAATTACAATGTAATTTAAAAATAAAATCTGTAAAAAAAAATTGTTTCTAAAAATGTAGTAAATCAGTATGAAAAAAATTAATATAACAATTAATACATTTAAAAATTGTCATTTACAAAACCTTTGAAATTCACTGAAAAAACCGTAGGTTTCAGGCACGTTATAGTTAGAAATTAGCATTTAAAAAACCTTTGAAATTCACTGAAAAAACCATAGGTTTCAGACACGTTATAGTTACAAATTAGCATTTAAAAAACCTTTGAAATTCACTGAAAAAACCATAGGTTTCAGACACGTTATAGTTACAAATTAGCATTTAAAAAACCTTTGAAATTCACTGAAAAAACCATAGGTTTTAGGGACAGTTATAGTTACTTGGACATTGCACTCGTACAAAACCCGTGAAATTCCCCCGTTATAGTTAGTTCAGCTAACTATAACTCGCGCCCCGCAATGCACTGCTGATGACGTCACATATTACATCACTCATGACATGGTCAGTGACATCACTGATGACATCACTGATGACATCTCAAATGACATCACTGATGACATCATCCACGTGATAATCTGATGCACCTCCTCACACCCTAATATAATCTTTGATACACCCACTCTAAATTACAGACTGCCATTCGCAAAACCATAGACACTCCAACACCAATAACTACATACCCACTCACTGATTCTTAGGTCTACACACACACATCCACTCACTCACCCGTACAGTCACTCATACTTACGGTCACTCAGTACTAGGACTATCATATGCACTCTTACTCCTATATAGACACTCAAACAACGCCACTCATCCATAGAGATACTCAGACACCTAGTCAGTCATGCAAATAATTAAACACACTGCCATTTACTCACCTATACAGTTATACACACACCAGCTCACTTACTCATACAAATAGTAGCACATTGTTACGCTCTTATACAATCACTGATACAAGCACACACTCATCCATACAGCCACTATCACAATCACTCACTCTTGCTTATAGCTATTTATATACTCCAACACACATATATACTACCTTTCACATATGTAGTTACTCACACATGTACCACTGGGACATACATTCACTCACTAACACACTCTTACACACACTTACCCACCCATACAGTCTATCACAGATGCACTCTTGAAACCATCCACCCAGTGAATCACCCACTCACACATCTATGCACAGAGTTGCACACACCCCTCCCACACAAACACTCAGGCACCCATACAGATACTCAGACAAGCATTCAATAACTCATATAGACACTCATTTAGCTATTCACAAACACATGCAGCCACTTACACAGCAACAGACAGACGGATACAGACATTCACCCAGTTTAGTCACTAACCCATGCATTCAGTAAGATACGTTAAATCACTCACTTATAGAGTCAGTCACGCACCTACTAAATCATCCATACAGACACTTACACACCCACTCATTCTTCAATACGTCTTTTCCTATATATATTAAAAATATTTAAACTTTACAGAAACACACAGTCACTGGATGATGTCATCAGTGATGTCATTTGAGATGTCATCAGTGATGTCATCAGTGATGTCACTGAACATGTCATGAGTGATGTAATATGTGACGTCATCAGCAGTGCATTGCGGGGCGCGAGTTATAGTTAGCTGAACTAACTATAACGGGGAATTTCACGGGTTTTGTACGAGTGCAATGTCCAAGTAACTATAACTGTCCCTAAAACCTATGGTTTTTTCAGTGAATATATATATATATATATATATATATATATATATATATATAACGTGTAAGGATTAAAATTGTCTTTTGGCTGCCACATATTTGATGAATAAAGGTCAAACATGATCGTAAGTCGGAGTTGGGCTTCTGCAATTTTTCTTCGCATGGACAGTAACAGGATTCTCCAGTCCTGACAGCAGAGGCCGCCCTGCAGGGTCGGGCCCCCCGGTAAAATGGAGATCTTCGTGTGGATATTATGGAGGGGGCATGACCTGCTTGCTAGTGTACCAGCCAGTGGAATTCCATGGTATTCTGGCTACATTAGCGAGGAAGGGAGATGAGGGAGGCACTCCTCTCTCTGGAGATTCCGCAATTCATGTAAAGAAAGTTTATGTGGCAGGAGAATTATGCACTTTGCTTTCTAAATTGTACAGTGTTCACCATGAATCATGGCAGTATTTTACAGACTTTGGTGTGATTAAAATGCTACTAAATTAAACTAAAGAATGCACCACAGCACAAACTTGGAATATTAATTTTGGTGCACCCTGGGGCCTGTAGGAAGTCGTATCAGGCCATGTGACCACTAGGATTTAAATGCACTCACCTGTGATCAAGGCATTTTCGCCGAAACGCGTAAGGATTAAAAGAGTGTCTTTTGGCTGCCAAATATTTGATGAATAAAGGTCAAACATGATCGTAAGTCGGAGTTGGGCTTCTGCAATTTTTCTTCGCATGGTCATGCAGGAACAGGATTTTCCGTTCCTGACAGCAGAGGGCGCCCTGCAGGGTCGGGGCCCCCGGTAATTTGGAGATCTTTGTGTGGATATTATGGAGGGGGCATGACCTGCTTGCTAGTGTACCAGCCAGTGGAATTCCGTGGTATTCTGTCTACATTAGCGAGAAAGGGAGATGAGGGAGGCACTCCTCTCTCTGGAGATTCTACAATTCATGTAAAGAAAGTTTATGTGGCAGGAGAATTATGCACTTTGCTTTCTAAATTGTACAGGGTCAGGGGCCCCCGGTAAAATGGAGATCTTTGTGTAGGGAAATGTAATTAATGCATACACGTAATCATACTGGCCAAATAATTTTGTACTAGTACTATTGCAAAACCTACTCGGATAATCCCACTACTTTCCTTCTGGAGGAATTACAGATTGTTCATAAGTAATTGCTGACTCTGGGTACTAGCGGGACAAAGCATCCACCAACTCATTCTTCGAACCAGGAATGTAAGTGATGACAAATCATGATGGGCAATGAAAAATGCTTGTTATGCTTGACAACTGTTCTAACAATGAAAATTTCTCACACACTGTAAATTCTGGTGATCAGTTAAAATTTCTACATTTTCTTTAGACCCTGTTGCAAAATGGATTCCACTCATTTATTCACCCGGGAAGTTTTTCACTTTTGACTACCTGGTTCTTTTACCTCTTTTGTGAGTGACTCTAATCACCTGAGTCTCATTCACAGTAAATACTATGGAACTGGATTGATAGTGCTAACCACCAGAGGAATTACAACTGACTTAAAAAAACATAAACTACTGCAAAAACTAAATTCAGAAACAAACTCACATAACGTATGTGCATCCTAAACCAAGGAATTCCAAAAATTACAGCACAATTTGGAGAAGCAATAAGGTCAAAAGATAACACCTCACACCTCTGTATGATTTCCCAAACACATTTGCAGTGAAGAAGAACTTTCATGTATTGAGTCTGAACTCAACAATAAGCCACCAGCAGTTCTAATCATTTCAGAACAATTCTTACTTTTTTTTTAGAAATATTGTTCATTCAAATCAATAAACATTTCATAGGCTGCAGTGTCCAGCAAGGCAGAGGTATTAACAAGCATTCCTTCTTTAGTTAATATTATAATTGATAGGAGCAACAAATATTTGCCAGTATTAGTAATAGAAGACACAATGTATGGGAGCCAATGCACTCCAGTTTATTTTTTATTAGAAGATAAGGAAGAGAATATTCAGAGTTCTTCAAAGGTTTTTTAGTTCAGGCCTGTATCAGATCCCCGGCATCTCCACAATACAAGCACATCCCAGCTGTGGCTCCTTCTCACTCTTCAATAGACAATGGTTATATGCAGATTTCAGATGCACAAGATGAAAAGCCTGTATGGAAAGCTGAGTGACCCACTTAAATTTCCTTCCTTCTCTATGTCCTTCTCATAATTGATATTCAATTAAACGTGTCAAATCAATTAGTTCAGCAGAGGTAGTAAGACTCTGGGATTGAACCAACTTGCCTTTTATCTCCTCCATTAAGCCTCATTGAATCAATGTTATCCGTTGTCCTAGTTCTCTCAACCCAGATATCTCAGAAGCCAAATGGTGAAAATTAGTCACATATGTTAAAACATCAATTTTTCCTTGTGAATATGACACAAGCTTCTGCAGAGGAATACTCCAAGTCTAGACATTCAAATATTTTGTAAAAGACTGCCCAGAAAACAAGATCGTTGTAAATAAGTGTCAAAATGTGTCACTAGTGAAATTGCCCAAGCCAATGCAGGACCAGAAATACAACTAAAAAGATCACCTACTTTGGTTTGATCTTAATTAAACTTTGCAGCTCAAACGTTAAATTTTTTAAAATGTTATTTAGTGTTTAATAGAGCGCGAACGTGACCCGTTAGGGTATCAGAGCACTTTACAGGGATAACCCGTTGTATACAAGTATGAATTAGTCAAAGAAAAAGAAAAAACATTTGGGAATAACAGGGTGTATACAATGTTCAGATCATAATGCAGAGAAATCCAGCAAATACATTTGTGGGAGTATAGGGTCAGTACAAGATGGATAGCAGCCAGTCAGTCCAAACTCTAGTGGCAACAAAAATAAGCAAAGCCACTGAGCGGTGTGTGCAATGCATGATTTATGGGAGAAACTTGCCCATTAGGAAGGTTTTGGCTTCCTTTTTAAATATTGACAGAGAGGGAATTTTTCTGATGACAGATGGCAGCGAGTTCCAGATTCTTGGTGCGGCCCCAGAGAAAGCACGATTGTACGTTTTTTCCTTTCGGAAGCGGGGTGGCTGAAGCACAAAGTCTCTGGCGGACCTGGATTTTCTGGCTCCTCCAGAAACCATGATTTTCTGGGCGAGATATGCTGGGGATTTCGTGTGTAGTGCTTTGTCGGTGATACATGCCAGTTTGAGTTGGATTCTGGCTTCAAGAGGAAGCCAGTTGAGCGCCTTCAGATGCGGTGAAATGTGGTCGAAATTTTTTGAGCCTGTTAAGAGTCTGGCAGCGGCGTTGAGGCAAGCTTTAAGGTGGGCCGTGGAGATCTTGGGCAGGCCTGAAAGGGTTGAGCATCCGTATTCGATTCTGGAGATAACTAATGACTGGACTGCCATTTTTAGGTCCGAGGCATCAAGGACAGGTTTTAGTTTCCTCAGGTAGCTCAGGTGAAACCTGGCAGTTTTAGCCATCGAGTTGATGTGGTCTCGCATATTCAGGGTCCTGTCCAGGGTTATGCCGAGAGATTTGGCGGATTCCACTATGGTCGGTGTGCAGTTTAGTGCTGTGATCGACTTGGTCCATTCCTGGATGTCAGTGTTACTTTTAGGGGGAGAGATTAGAAGGAACTCCTTTTTTGTGCATTTAGTTTGAGCTGGCTGCAGGCGAGCCATTGAACAGTCAGCTTTAGGGCCTCATTCAAAGAGTAGATCTTCTCTAGAGATGAGATTTTGATGTAGATCTAGGTATCATCGGAATACATGTGGAAGGACATGTTGGCGGTACGTAGTAATTCAGCTAACGGTTCAAGGTAGAGATTGAAGAGGGTTGGGGAAAGAGTTGATCCTTGGGGGACTCCGATCGTTATCGGGGAAGGAACAGATAGATTACTGTTGACTAAGAATCTCTGGGTGCAGTTCCGAAGGAAGGATCTAAACCATTTGAGAACGGTTCCCCTTACTCCCATCCTGAATTCGAGGCGTTCAAGTAGTTTCTCGTGGTTGACTGTGTCGAATGCCGAGGATAAATCCAGCAGAACTAGGCGACATGTTTTGCCTTGGTCAAGGGCTTGGAGAGCATCATCCACAATATGGAGAATAGTAGTTTCCGTGCTGTGCCCAGGCCTGAACCTGGATTGGAATTCGTCTAGCAGATTAAAGTTGGTGATATGTTGGCTCAGTTGAAGTCGCACACATTTCTCCAGAGCTTTCGCTAGAAGTGGGATATTGGATATTGGTCTGAAATTGTCTGGAGTAGCAGGATTCAAGGTGGGTTTTTTTAAGATGGGGACGACTTGACCGGCGTTTAGAGAGTCAGGTATGGACCCTTGTAGTAGGGAAGCGTTGATTATTGTAGTCCAAATGAGAATGATAAATTGGGAGGTCGCGGTCACGCAGCTGGAGGGGAGTGGGTCATTAAAGTGGTTATTCGGATTTAAGGAGGATAGAATTTTTGAGATGGAATGGTCGTCATATAACTTGAAGTTGGACCAGTGCGCTTGGTTCTTGGGTGTTGTCTGGGGGGAAGAGAGGATAGATGTGACCCGGCAGGAAGAGGTCGGATGTTGGTGGCGGAATTAAGTTCTTTTCCTAGGGAGGTAATTTTGGCTGTAAAGAAGGAGGAGAACTCCTCACAGGTTATTAGGGATTTTGAGGTTTCTTTGGAAGTTTTAGCCAGTTTGTTAGATTGGTGTTTGACCATTTCAAAGAGCTTACAAGGTCTGTTCTTAGCGTTTTTCAGTTCCGATCTAAAGAACTCTTTTTTTGATTTGAGGATGTTCCTATTGTAAGCATTTCTGGTCTGTCGGAGAAGTTTTAGTTGGGAGGCTGAGGGCTGCTGTCTCCAGGCTCTTTCTGTTAGCCGGAGGGTTCTCCTTTCATTGTTGAGGGATCCGTTGAACCAGGGGTTTTTGTCTTTAACTCTGGATCTTTTTAGCTTTAGCGGGCGAGATCATCAATTATGTCAGACATAGTCGAGTTGTAGTGTTCTGTAAGGTCGTTGACCTTTGAGAGATTTGAGGGGGGGGGGGTCATTCTCGCAGCGTACAGCCAGCTTCTCGAGATCTAGGCTCTTTGTGTCCCTGAGCCAGAGTTTCAGTTTCACAGGTTACGCTGGCCTTGTCTTGTGGGTGCCAGGCAATAGGAAGGTAATAGCATGGTGGTCAGACCAGTCGCATGGATCTATTGAGTTAAGCCTGACCGCCGTTGCCTTAGCAATGATCCAATCGAGTGTGGCGCCTTTCGTGTGAGTTGGTAATGTGCAGGCTTAAGTAAGTGATTGGTCAGCAAGGAAGTCTTTGAGGGCGTTAACCTGAGGGTCATTGAGGTCATTCCAGTGCAGATTAAAGTCTCCGAGGAAAATGTCATTGGAGTGGGGGGGAAACCTTAGCTGTAATGATTTCCATGAGGTGGTCGATGAAGGTGTCGTTCTTGCCTGGGGGGTGGTAGAAGATGTGCAGTTTGCACAACTGGGTAGCGTCATTACATATGGAGAGAGCAAGATATTCGCAGGAGTCGGTGGGGTCACTGTGAAGTTCAGTGACAAGGAGGTCTGAGCGGTAAATGCAAGCAATGCCTCCCCCTTTTTTTAATTGGCTGTCAAGCCTTACGATGCTATAATTTGGAGGGACCAATAAATCTAGGTAAGGTGACGATGATTCATTGAGCCATGATTCGGTAAGGATTGCTAAGTCAGATTTTTGGCTCAGTGTTGAGTGCGGCGATGTCAGAGGCATGCTTTGCTGCTGATCGGCAGTTAATTAGGAGGCTGTAGAGAGGAGGGTCGGTGTGTGTCTTGTGAGCTAGGGAGGATAAGGGGACTTGCGCTAAGTTGTTGCTGTTTACTCCTCTGTTACGGTGAGTTGATGTTCTATTAGAGTAAATACACCCTAAGAGAGTCCAAGAATTCTTGTAACTTATATGGATCCCTAAAAAATGTTGGGCACTTGTAGGTACTACTGGGATGTTTGTAGACCGTGACACTAAGGTCTGTTTTTGTACCATATTCACCAAGCATAATTGTTGTACCAAGGCCTGCACAGTTTCTATAGTACTACAGAACCTACAGAATACGTGGCATCATAATCTTTCGAGGACTGGATGTAAAGGCAGTATGTCAAGTGCCCTTTTAGATTACTTAAGGGAAGGACGACCAAAGGTTCCGCCATGCACTGTTATAATACATGAAAGGTGACAGTACTGTAGTTTTTTCTTCGACATCCAGGGGGGAGGAGTACAGGAGGAGTGGTCCAAATACCAAAAACTTTAAGTTACTTTTGAACCTGAGGCATCCAGGAGGAACCACCATCTGCCCAACATTACTTGAATGCAACTCCCTAGCATGGGCATGCCACACAATTTTGTTTCCACGATAAACTGGGCTCTTCCTGACATTCAATTATAAACTAAATCAAGAATTGTAAAGAAAATCCATCTTCTACATGCAACCAGTGCAGTGTCACCACACCCTGAAGAGATACTACTAAAGACATACTGTTGAACTTTCTAATATTCAGGATGAGACTAGTGGCTGCAATCTGCACTGACTGCAGCCGGTCAACCTGGAACTTAGGTGGTTACACATCAATGCATTGACAGAGTGCAATTTAGCACTGATTAGTGCTTCAACAATCCCTTTATGACAGACCTGATCAATTAATGGAAGAACTTATTTTAATCACTTTAAGCCAGAAAAAGCTGAACAAATAACTTACCCAATATATACTTCAGAGCTTAGTTTGAATCCCACATCACCACCAGGATTTTTGTTTTTGTTGGCAAATGATATGTTAACGCCAAACTGTTTAGGGGAAGAGGGATGGTGGCAATAGCTCAAACTCCATAGCTGGAGCCGCATAGCAGAACCTCAGACCTGGCCCAGATTATTCTGAGCCCAGTAATGTTGTTTTATTACAGCCACTTCCTCCAAGCTCTGTCTTAAAGTGAAAAAATCGTCGAGGGAGCAATTGACAAAGCCAGTTATTTCATACATCCCCCAAATTAATGTTGTTCTTAAGAGAGCCAGCATCACACTGTCACTGCTCTACAAGGCCCTTCCACTTCTTCAATCAGAGCACGCAGAAGTCACAACAGTGCATGTGATGACAGTGATGACAAGATTACTATTGGAACATTAGTCAACATTTGCCTACAGAAGAAGAACATTGGAAGTATACAGTCTCAGTAAATGAAGGATGGAAATATCATCAACTTAAGTCTAAGAAAAGGGCAGAAAATGGGAGCGATCCTTAGAAATGTTGGCAAATATGGCAACAGAATGACGGTCCACTTGAATACAAGTTTACCAGGCAAAAACATTGTTGGTCCTCTGAAACGGAGAAGGAGCGCAATCGCCGTAGCTGCAACACTCACCATAGGAAAATCCCCCATTAATATTTTGATAAAAGCACCTTTCCTTCTTCAGGCCCGAAATCGAGTGTGGATTAGAAACAACGATAAGAGAGTAGAAAGCAGCAATGCATTAAGCTCAGAAGGGAATCACATCCCTCAAAGAAGAACAATTGATAAGTGCTAATAAGAAGCAATGCAGTTCAATAGGGAAAGTGATGAAGAGGCAGAGAAACTAAGCCCGATCATTGCGTGAGCCACTATCACAAAAAATAAAAGAAACTAAATGTAGGGAAGTACCCTTTGTGACAGGGTCACTCCCACTTTTTGCCTAGTACATGATGTGATTTCAACTGAAACTGCACTGGGTTCCTGCTAACCAGGTTCCCAGTGCTAGAGCTCTTTCCCAAAACTGTAGAATTGTTCCCCCAATTGGCAAAACCTTTAGCACCCTCTGTAAGTCCTTAGTAAATGGTACCCTGGTACCTAGGGCCTGAGGTGCTAAAGAAGGCCCCTAAGGACTGCAGCACTAATTGCACCACCATAAGGGACCCCTCACCAAGCACATGCACGACTGCCATTGCAGGCTGCGTGTCTTGGTGCAGACAAAAGTGATAACACAACATGTCACACATCCCTGTGTGTCATGTCCCCTACCACTGCATATGATACTTGTACGTCACCCCTACAGCAGGCCTGACAGCCCTATGGCAGGGTGCTTGATATTATTAGTGATGGCATACCTGCTTGAGCAGATATGCCACTATGCTGGTCAGTTCGATTACTACCAGTGCAAGTGATCAGGAAAGGCATTTTAAAACATCTGCTGGGCACTGGTGAAAAGAAGTTCCCCTGCTACATGATGGCTTCACTGAAAATAGGGATGTGTGATATCAGAAATCTCATACTGATGAACCCACACTGATTCCAGTGTTGGTTTTATCAATACATGCACCCAGAGGGCACCTCAGAGGTGCCCCCTGAAACCGTACCAACTGCTTGTGGGCTGACTGACTGGCTTTAAGGGTGAGGACCTTTACTCTCGGGAGGCCAGAAACCAGTCCAGCTCTGGCTGAGGGTGTCTTCCATCCCCTCCCATGAGATGAACTGCAAATTAGCCTGAAAGGCACAGGAGCTTCAAAGCAGCCCCTCCACCTTTGGCATGCGACTCTGGTTTCTCTCATAGGAGACGATGCCAACCCCCCTGCCCTGCTCCACTTTTGGCAGGAGGACAGGTGGGAAAATTAGTTAGATTAGGTGTGCCCACATTCAGCTAGCAACAACCCCAGGGTGGGGCAGGTGATGTGGACCCTCTCTCCAGATTCCTCCATCTTGTCTAGGAGAGAATTAACCAACCAGGGTCATGGTTCTGCCCACTTCCCAACGGCAGTAGTCATAAAAGGGTGTAGTCACACTAGAGGTAAGTAGCCTATTGGCTACTACCTGGCCCTCCCCCTAATGCCCCTAAATTCAGTATTTTGGGGAGACACTGGCACCAGAGAAGTAGATCCTGATGACGCAAGAAGAGAGAGGACACCGAAGAGCTGCAAAATCACAGAAAACTGAGGAGAGCACCTGACTTTGCCCCTGCCCTGCCAGCCTGTATGCAACCCTCGTCGAAAACTATGCCAAAGTCGACTTGTCCTGCAGCTGTGACACCAGACACTTGGGAGGACTGCCTGCTTTCAAAAAAGACTCAAGACCTCCTGTGAACAGCAGACCTGTTCAGCAGGAACTCCTAAAAGAAGACTCTGAAGCCTCTGGAACCACCAAAACCTGACACCTGAAGCAGCCACTGCACCTTTCGCCTCTGGCTCAAGTTGAAGTGGGCCAACTGTGCCAACAAGGTTCCCCAGCCCTCCAGAGCTCTAGTCCATCATGGTTTCACCCCTCGTGGACTCCCCGACGTCGCCTGCAGCCTCAGCAAACAGGCCCCCTCTACTGCGACTGCTTCGGTAATGAAAAATCTGACGCCTAAAGGCTCCTCTGCACCTGTTGCCCCTGGGCCTCGGAGAAGAGGACCAAAGGTGTCCCTCCGTCCCAGAGCATCACAAGGACTGAGCCCACTTGCTGGTTCATGCTGACTGGATTCCTAGTCAGAGCCTGCAGCCTCTTTTCGCAGTGGCCAATCATCATTGAAATACATTGGGCTCCCGACGTTATTATGCACCCTGCACCCTGCTGCTCTCGTGCCTCTGGTGGAGTTCTGTTGGTGCTGCCTTAGACCTTGCCCACCACTCACCTTAACTCCTAAAGATTGGTCTTGTAAGTCGCTGTGCTATACTTCCTTGCAGAACGTATTGTTCCTTCCAAAGGATAACACTGCAGAACATCAGAAATTGCACTGCACTTTTTTTAAATGAAAAAAAAATTATATTTGAAAGCGTACTTACCTGAACGATTTTTCTCTGATGTCTAAATGCATATAAAGATATATGCTATTTTTATAAATTGGAGTGATCCCCTTTTTGAGCCGTGTTGTCATTTATTAATCATTGTGTGTATTTGCAAATGTCTTACACGCCTCTGTGTTAAGCCTAAGGCTGCTCTACCACACCACCACCTAATAGAGCGCTTAGGGATTGTACAGCAAACCCCTGTCCACTAGTAAGGGAACCCCTGAACTCTTTACACGGTATATCAGATTGTTGATATATCACATAAAGAGCCAGCTTCCTGCACTAAACATCTACCCAGAAGACTTATTAATGGATCATCAGAAGTGAAAGAAAGCTTAAAGTCAAGCTGTAAAGGGTGTACTGTCGGGGATCTTTTCAAAGGAAAACCAAAACCAGGGCCTTGTATAACTATAATTGGTTGAATGGTTGAAAGTATCAAAACAGAATCTGCAGGACATCAAGTTAATGCGAGAAGGAATTTATAAGTAGATGCAGGATACTTATACAGCTTTTAGACACAGGAGGGTGCTCCTCCCCTATTATTAAGGTGCAATATTTGATGTATCCTCAGAAAGACCATTCTGGGAGAAATACTATGGGGTCGATTTCGATGCCGTCCGGAAAGGCTCCGAAAGGGCTTTCGATTCATCCGAATCCGATCCGGAACCCTCCTTTCCGACCGACTCGGACACGTTTCCCAACGAGCGATTACGATGGCTGGGAAGCGTTCAAACTGTTCGACACGGTTCCGAAAGGCATTGGGAGTAACCAAGTCAGATGGAGCCGAATTGTAGCGGTCTACGGACCGCGTTTCCAGCTGAGCAATTAGGATGTCAGATTTGGACAGCTTTTCCGAATCGGTTGTTCCGAAATAGATCAGCTGTTGGAATCTAACTTTGGGGGCCCGTAGCAGGCCCCCCTTCACCAATGGCCTTCCGAATCGGACCGTGGGGGTACCCATGGGACCCCCCTGTTAAACCATGCACAGTGTGGCAGGCACCATGGGGTGCCCGCCACAGGGTGCAAGGTTTTCCTCCACCACCCCGTTTGTCAATGGGAGCCTGTGTTCGTTCGGAACACTGGCTCCCATTGAAGTCAGTGGCAGTCCGACCGAATCGTATCCGGAAGCATCCGGATGCATCAAAATCGCTTGGTCGGACTCCCCCGATCCGAGTCATTCAGAAAGCATTCCGGAACCGATTTGGTCGGAATGCTTTCCTAACGACATTGTAATCGACCCCTATGTCTGGCCCTTTATAAACACATGACACCAGCGAGTTCTAGCCAGTGAGGCAACCTTTTTGAAGTATTCAAAGAGGTTGTAATACACATCAAAAATGATGGAGCAGAGAAAGGAGTTAGGCAACTTTGGAATAAAACTAGCATCATCATGTTGGTCTGGTGATAAAGCATACGATGCTAAACCTTCAAATTTAAAAGACACTGAGTAGTACTTGAATGAATGAATGAAATAACACTTATAAAGCGCGTAGCTACCCGAAGGCATCCCAGCGCTGAACGATTCATAGAGGTGAAAGGGACACCTAGGGGAAAAGCCACGTCTTTAAGAGTTTGCGGAAGGCCAGATGATTAGGTTCCTTCCGCAAGGGCAAAGGGAGTGTATGCCAAAGCCTAGCGGCGTTAAAGGAAAATAACCGTCCACCACTTCTAGCCCTTTTGATTCTGGAAACAACTGCTAATAAAAGGTCATCTGAACGCAGATGCCTATTAGCTCGATAGGGCTGGATCAAAGAAAGATTGATTGGAGGACCGTTCCCTCCAAGCGACCTGTGAGCAATACACAGGGCCTTGAAGCAGATTCTCTCCTGAATGGGAAGCCAATGAAGGGACCGCAAAGCGGGCCTTGCCGACTGACGGGACAGGATCCCCATAAGCGTTCTTGCAGCACAGTTCTGCACAATCTGAAGCTTAGCAGTTACAGAACTTGGCGCACCTAAATATAGGGCGTTACCGTAGTCCAGCCGTGACAAAACAAGTGCCTGGACCATCAGTTTTCTGGCCCGGAAGGGAAGAAGAGGAAGCACTTTACGGAGCATTCTAAGAATGCCGTAACACGAGGCTGCAACCTTCCTAGCCTGAGCTTTAAAACTAAGGTCCTGATCCAACCAAACTCCCAGACTCTTTATTTCAGTCTTAGGGGCAGGGGGTGGGCCCATGCTGGCTGGCCACATAGTACTAGCTTTAAAATTTATATGGTCTCCAAGAACCATAAGCTCAGTCTTATCACCATTCAATTTCAAATGGGAAAGGTTCATCCACTTGGCGATTTCCTCGAGGCAAGGGCAAAGGCCCTTGGACCCCTGGTCGGAACTGTTCAAAGCCACAACCAGCTGAGTGTCATCAGCATAAGTAACTATGTGGACCCCGAAAGGAAGTACAATATCCGCCAACGGAGCCATATAGACATTAAAAAGCGTAGGGCTCAAGGATGATCCCTGGGGAACTCCACAACAGAGAGGCAGGCTTTTTGAGACTGCCCCGCCCTGAAAAACCTGGAAAGATCTTTCCTCCAAGAAGGACTGCAGCCACAGCAGGGCAGTATCGGTTACCCCAAGACCTCTAAGGCGGTGAACCAAGATTTGATGGTTAACCGTATCGAAAGCTGCACTCAGATCTAGGAGGATCACAGCAGCGGATCCTCCTGCGTCAAGGATTTTTCTGGATTCCTCGGCCACTGACAGCAGTGCAGGTTCAGTACCTAGGCGCGGTCGAAAGCCTGTTTGAGAGAGGTGAAGGAGTTTATAAGATTCAAGGTAGTTAGAGAGGATGGAGTTCACATACTTTTCTGCGATCTTGCTAATCCCTGGGAGAAGCGAGATAGGGCGGTAGTTACTCAAGCAGTCTGGGTCCAGATTAGATTTCTTCAGGAGGGATTTTACCATAGCCTTTTTCCACTGGTGGGGGACTATACCCCCAGAGAGCGAGGCATTAATCAAATCAATAATAGTTGGCGCAACTATATTGATTGCCTGCTTCAAGATATGTAGGGAGCCGGATCAGATGGTGATCCGCTCTTGACCAGTGTTAAAATAGCCTGGAAAGATTCCTGATTAATAGGGGGAAAACCTCTAGAGAGTGTCCCCGAACTAGCAGATCAATATCCTCTTGATTGTAGTTAAGATGATTATCAACCGAGGGAAAGGAGGAATATATGACTTGAATTTTATAATGAAAATGATCTGCATGTTTATTGCATCGATGACCTGACACATCCGGGATATCTGGAGGGGGAAAAGCTTTAAGAAGTTTTTTCGCGATGCGAAAGATTTCCCGTGGAGAATTAGAGGCCAGGGAAATCCTCTCCTCATAATATGAGGCCTGAGCCCTTTTAATTTCTACTTTATAGATTCTAACTGCCTCCCTGTATTCCAGTTTCTTGCTCAGGGAAAAATCTCTCCTCCAGACTCTTTCAGATTTTTTACACTTCTGTTTTAACTCCCGAAGTTTAGGAGAGTACCAGGCCATCTTATTAGGCCCTCCTTTCAACTGAACCATCTTTTTAGGAAGGACCCGATCGAGGGTGCCCTCTATCCAACCATTGAAGCTTTCATTAGCAACATCCGGATTGGAGTTCAGACTAGGCTTTGACCTTTCCAATTCCCCAAGCCACTTATCAACAGGGAGTTTAGTCCAAGGACGGGACAACACTCGCGTAGGATGTGTATGGAGAATCCTATTTCTGGGATTCCATAAAAAAGGCACCAAGAAGTGGTCCGACCAAGGTAATGGAATGGGCTCTTTCCCAAAGATATCTTCCAGATTGGAGAATATTGGATCTAGTAGATGTCCTTTAATATGAGTGGCAGACAGGACCTTCTGAGAGAGCTGATAAGCAGCAAGATCCTGGGACAATTCTGTTGCAGCTAAGGAGGTAAGGTCATCAAAATGCAAATTAAAATCTCCCAGCAAGGTAACATTTGCAGCAGTAGTGACGAGGTTCGTAACTACTTCCATTAATGATTTACTAAATTGACCGTAGGTCCCAGGCGAGCGGTAGATAAGAATACCTGAGAAAGTTAAAGTAGGAGTAAATCCAATTGAGAAGTGAAAATTCTCGCAATCTTCTACCAAACTGCCAAATAAGCGACAAGAAAGGTTCTGTTTAAAAATGATGGCAATACCGCCTCCCTTACCTATCGATCTATCCAATCTCTGGATCAGATACCCTGGCGGGAGAGCTTGTACAACATCCGGCTCAGATGCTGTATTAAGCCAAGTTTCTGTAAGAAACAGCACTTCAGGGCCATACTCTTCTAAGAGAAGAAAAATTTCTACTGTGTGCCGGGGTAGGGATCTACAATTTAAAAGCAGCATGTTGTAGGCTTTCTGAGCGGGTGGAGGGACAGATATAGAGGGCAAAAACTTAAAAGAGCAATGGGAGCATCCATAAACTGGCTCACCGAGGAGAATAGAGTGAGAGCAGTTCCCTCCTAAGGTCCAATTTAGCTGTTTCAGCTGCCCTGCAGTATAATGAGACCTATTTTTGGGAGACAGAGAAGGGGAACTGGCCCCTGGTTCCGGCCGGGTGCGGACGGGCGCAGACAGGCTTGCCTTAGGCGCGCCTTCGGCGCGCCAGCGTTGCGTCCGCTGCGCGGTCGCGTCATCCGGCGTTTAAGTAGCCGGAAGGGAGAGCAGGGGAACAGCGACTAGACCGCTGACCCGGAACAAAAGTGCTCGAAAAAGTAATACTTAAAACCCCCACTTCCCCCACGGAGCTTTAACTCAGCTCCCCCCGCTTAGCAGTCAATGAAACAATATTATACAATTATACAATGCTAAAATGCTAAAATTCGGTAAAATATCTGGTATATTAAGAAGGTAGTCTAAAATAGTAGCTTTGGGCCTGGCGAGCAAACAATTCACCTTAGAACCGCAGCGCCGTCGCGTCATCCGGCGTTTAAGTAGCCGGAAGGGAGAGCAGGGGAACAGCGACTAGACCGCTGACCCGGAACAAAAGTGCTCGAAAAAGTAATACTTAAAACCCCCACTTCCCCCACGGGGCTTTAACTCAGCTCCCCCTGCATAGCAGTCAATGAAACAATATTATACAATTATACAATGCTAAAATGCTAAAATTCGGTAAAATATCTGGTATATTAAGAAGGTAGTCTAAAATAGTAGCTTTGTGCCTGGCGAGCAAACAATTCACCTTAGAATCGCCTCAAGAACTTGACTCTTAGTTTTATGCAATTGTGTATGACTCGTCCTTTTTTCTTATTTTCCCTCCTTTACTACCCTCTTGCAAATTATATGTTTGCAAAACTCAGGTAGTTAAAGGTATAATAAAGCCTGAAAACAGACCCAAGGCAGCAAAAACAAAACCAAGCAGCCAGGATCCATTGAGCTGGAAGAAACTGGACTACAACACATCCATCCTTAGAAACACACACTATTGGCTTCTAATGAAGGGAAGAATCAAATTCAGAGTCTAAGTGCCAGTTCATACCGCTTTCTGGAGCATGTGTCCAAGAAGAGTGCTAAAACGGGCTGCACAATACTTCCCAATCAGGAACCACATTTCAACAACACTCAGACCATGGGACAATGAAAATTTTAAATATTGGACAGAACCATGGCGGTACATTGGCTATGCCTCAACGGTGCAGCCGTAGATCACTTTTATTAGCTATTTGTGACATTTTGACCCAGAGAACAGCTAGTCGAGCATCAGCAGCAGCTGATCAACTTGAGGACCATGTTAACCTCTGGTTGTGTGAAATGTAATCAACTATAACCACATTTACCTCACGTTTGCTCTCGTGCATAGCGTTCGAAGGGGAGCAAAAGTACGGTGTGTGCGCTATACACCACAATAAGTAAATAAATCAAGGTTTAAAAATGTTCACGTGCATTTGAGTCACAAGGCAATGGTGAAATAAGCATGCTGTATAGAATTTTAGTTTTAATGTAAATGTGTGTCACTTTAAGGAGTGATCTGAACAGTAACTCCAGAGGGAAGAAAAGTACAGTTATTGAAAATTCTTAAAGAAAGCCAAAAAGGTGGACCGATTCAGTTTTAGTTTTGCAGTCCCAAGCTATCTTTTGCTGTAATTTTCCCCTGGTTCAGTGTGGTTCAGTGGTTCTCTGTCACAACGCCGCTATATGAACATTAGCCCACTGGGAAATCTGATCTAATGACTCATTCTTCTAAGGAACTCCTAAAAATACTATCCTGAAAGTGTTAGGCGACGTTTTACAGCTTTATTGCCGCAAAGCACGCACGTTGCTATTGTAAGAACATCCAAAAGTTTTAAATCCACACAGCGTGCCGTGCCGCCTACGTGATAAGACGTCCAGCGATGCCCCGCCCACCAAAATCTTAAGTGCAACATTTAAAGGAATATAAACAGGAGTGAACTAGTAGCAGTCTAAAGTTGTCCTCGGTGACAGGCCGTGATTTATTTTAAGTCTCCCTGGCCATTTGGCTACGGATTTAAAGTAAATACTTTCATTCTCCCTCGTGTTCTCTTCACTGCCACCTCCCACTAATAGCAAATGCTGCCAAGGAAAGCGGCCAGGCGGCTCACTTACCCCTGAAAGTAGATTCCACATTTTCAGCCCGGTTTTCAGTGCAATACATCACAAATTGTTTACTTTGACAGTGTTTGCTTTCAGTATACGTGTTTAAGGGTGGAAATGTGACTATTTGTGCTGAGAACACAGGCAAATTTAAGAGTATTTACGATACTATTTAGGCTCGTCCAAACATTTCCAAGGGCAGCAAAGAATGGACGAACAAATGTGTGTATTGTATGTGGCTTGCTTAAAAAACACACCGCATTTAGTGAACAAGCATTGACAAAGCCAACAGTCTGGCCTTGAGCTGGTCTGATGGTTCAGAATTTTAAAATCTTTTATGGCGAATATATGTCACAAAAAGTACAAAGGAAACATGGCATCACCTCCATGTGGCCGACTTATGCTTGCATCAAAAAGGTTAAATTTAAAATAACATTCACAAATTTGAATTTAAACAAAAAGCTTTTCAGTTGCAGCATGCATTAAAAAATTATTATTATTATTCTTTGTGATGGAGACAAGAGTAAATCACCACCTACCCAAGCACTCCATTCACAGAAACCTAGAATATTGCAATGTCACTTAAACACTTTATTGGATAAACGTTAAAAAGGTGTTCAGGAAGAATAAATAACTGTTATTTAAAGTTGATATAAAATAAATTAAATGAAAAGCACACTTTGAACCACTTTGCAACTGAAGGGAACGGAAACTAATTTAGGTGGAGAAACAAAGGGCACAGGCTTTGTACAGTCACTCAAATTGAAGGGAATCAATGGCTAAAGTGGGTTGACCCTTTGACCTCTGCTGCATATTGTTTTGTGTGGAAGCAAAATGTGAATGACAAATTAACAGATCAGCATAGTTGTCAACATTTGAAAAAACAATTCCAGGGACAATTTGCAGCACAGCTATCAATAACTTACTTGAACATTTACCACAACCACTGCCCCAAAGCTCTTCCCGATCCACCCAACCCACATAATTAGCATAATTTATCGTTCACTTTTTGCTCTTGTGATAACAGGATTAAGAAAAGTACAGCAAAATGTTGATAACATTTCAAAACAAATACAGGAGGGCCATCTGCTGGGTTCCTGACGAGAATACTCCACCAGAGGTTTTGGATACACACAGGACAGATATTACGTTTTATTTTAACCTATTAAAGTGAACAATCTACAGATCATGTAAAGCTGAGTGATTTGCCAATTATGCGGCATCGCAGGCATGCCGGGACTGTCCTGGGATAGTGAATTACCCAGGACAGTCTACAACAAAACGGGACAGTTAGCAGCTATGGACCAGTGGATGAAGCATGCAGACCAAAAGTCCCCTATGTATATATATTATGTGTGTGTGTGTTTTTTTTGGGGGGGGAACTATAATCTGGGGAGACAGCTAAGCAGTCTCAAAGGCTAGACCTAAAATAGTATTATGTGAATATTATAGCTGCTAATACTCAATAAAATGGATAGAACACATGGTGTTGTTCAAGACAATTCATTAAATCATTCTAGGAAGTGGCTTAGCAAGGGTGCCATGGGCACTTATACAAGAACAGAAAATGGCCCACCTGCACGCAAGCTCTGTAATAAAAGACAGCCAGAACTGGGGTGTAGTGGCCCCTAAAACTCTTGGACCAGCATGTCAATGCATTCTCACTCATTCTTATCACCTTTGTCCCTTTCACATTTTCTCTCTTCGCTCTTCTTAAACCATCTCCTTTCTTATCCCCTTTCCTCTCTTCTCCAGTTCCCCTGTATCTTTTCTTGTCTATCTACATCCTACCCTTCTCTCCCTCAGCCTCTCCGTGTCCTCTTTCTCCCACATCCATATCTTATCTCCACTGTACTCACTATCTTGCATGTCCGTCCTCCTGTTCGTTCTATGACATCCTTATTTATGGTCTATTTCTCTTCCTCTTTCCTATCTCATTTGCTTGTCCTTATCTCCTTCTCCCTTTTCTGTCACATTTTCCTCCCATTTCTATCTTTCCAACTTTCTTGTTTTTATTTCCTTTATTTCCTTTATTTCCTTATTTATCTCATTTTCCTTTCCACTACTTCATAACCCTTTTAGCCTGTTTGCCCCTCCCCTGGAGTTAACAATGCCAGCGTCCAGGCAGGATGTTTTTAAATCATTCAGAACAGGTGAAATGTGGTGGTCTCCACTGCTACTGCACCAACTGCCAGTGTAATGACAACAACTTAATATTGTTTTTATGTATGTGCATCTAGAGTGCTCACACCTGGACCTTCCTACTGGAGCAGGATCAAGACTGATTTTCAAGTGTGTTGCCTCCATCTAGTGTGGTACGGTCAGCTAAAACAATAGACTGGAATATGTGTTTGACATTAATTCTAGCATTTCTTTCATTACTTTGTTGTTTGCTGCAGTAGACACCCTAGATGTGAGGAGGATACCCAGATGTGGGAGATGTGCTCACTGCGCAACAGGACTCAAGCAATACCGCACTGATGATGTCTACGTTGGCAGAGGTTTCTGGAATTACATTTTTCCCATCTGGAGTGGTCCTGGCTTGGCAATTTGTGCTGGAATCTTCCTGCTGCAGCAGGACTAGACTGATTTGCACACTTCTCGACCCTGCTTAGAGGGGCAACAAAAACATGGCCTGGTATGTGGCCTGAGTGATTGCCAGTGGCTGAAATTAATTCAAGTGTACGCTTCATCACTCTTGTTTGCTGAAGTAGATACTTAAATTGTGACAGACATGTCTAGATGTAGATTCCATGCTCACTTTGACCCTGAAATAAAACTGTACTTTGCTGATAAAGACAATGTTGGCTGAAACCATTCAAGTGTTCCTTGTCTTCCAGTCTGAACAGTATCTGGCCTGGCAGCTGGTGTCTGTTTAGGGTGGCATGGTGGGTGAAAAGCAATAGTCTGCAATGTGGCCTGAGTGATTTCCAGTTGCTGAGATTAATTCAAGCATTTATTCCATCACTTTGTTATTTATTGTAGAACTGGGTGTATAGCAGTGGAATGCTGTGCAGAGTATGGAAGGGATAACAGGTCCAGTGGATGCACATATTATTTCCTTAACTATAGTGGAGTCCATCTTGAAATAGCATCTTGTGATGGAGTGCAGTAACAGCAGTTACTTCTGGATGTGGTGTTCTTTTAGATTTGGAGATGACATGTCATATCCGTATAGGGATAGAGGTACCCATCCCAAATGCTAAACAGGGCAAGGCTTGGTCTTTGGTCTTCTCCTTCCTGTGCTGCTTGGTCCCAAACCTAATGCTGTTTCATTTTTTATGTTGTTTTTGTCTTCCAGATAGAATGGCATGCTGGAATTCACTGCTGTATGGGTGATGCAGTAGATCCTGGAAGTGATGCAGACACACAGGCGGAGAAGGCAATGGAGTTTTTAATGTATAGGGCAGATCCTGTTGACTTTCAAAGCCCCTGGATTAGTTACGCAGCTGTGTGGAGCATGATCTTGAGAGCATCAGTGGAGATGTCTGGGAGTTTTGTGAGCAGTGCCTTGCCTCCATTGAGTGGGAACAGGACCAGATCGTAAACAAATATTCTGAAGTCAAGTTCTGTTAGTTATCCTTTTCCTCTCCAGGTCTGAAGTTACTACCAGGCTGTGCATCACACATATTTTAGAACGTGCAAAAAATAAGGCTCACTGAACCAAACCTAAGCAGCGCCTCAATGGAATGCCAGAATTGCATCAACTAGACCCTACTCACCCAAGAATGAACATTGAGTGTTGGCAATGGAGAGCGGAGCATTACAGATAAGTTTGCTAAGTGTCTGCACTATGGTGGGATTACTGAGAGATTGCTATGCCGATAACTTGAAGGGATCCTTGGGAGTCCTGTAATTGAGGATCACATGGGTGGACTTCTAAGATGCATGGATGGACACCATGTTAATCATTACCTATACTATGAGCATGGGCTACTGCCAGAGTAGCGACGCCACTATTAGAGTCCGAGCCCGCCTGGGAAGCCTGAGAGCAATCTCGCGCCCCGGCGTGGCCGGTCTCTTGCACAGCATTTAAAGGATTTTACATTGTGTTTGTCAGTTCTGGTGGGAAGGGGTTTCGACAGTCGGTCAAATAAACCAATGTTGAGCGGTTTTTTGAAAGGGAGGGGGGGGCGGTATGTGTTAATTCTAATGTGGATCACAAGGTATACATTGGAGTATACGCAACTGCCCATGGGGTGGGGAAGGAGTCATAGTTGCTTATTTTTCACAGTTCTTTCTGGGTGTTTGATGGGGTTTTTCCTGGGTCACGTTAGATTACACTATACTAAAATGTCTACTAGGTCAGGGGGTCGGAAACACAGCGGACCGGGTGGTATATATTGGGTACACGCTAACAAACCAGTATGTCGGTGCAAAGGTTGAAGATTATAACCTGGAATGTTAGGGGTATGGATGGTCTCGACAGGTGCCGCAGAGTGCACGCATTTTTAAAAAGGTATAGAATAGCTATTGCAGGACTCCAGGAGACACACATATGGGGGAACACGATAGCGAGCATATGGAAAAGGTGGCGGGGACAGCTATATGCTACCTCGTACTCTGGCTTTGCCCGAGGGGCACTGGTGTGGGTGGCACCTGGGGTCCCATTCCAACATCTTCACCATGTTTTGGATCCTGAGGGACGCTATGTCATCTTGTTTGGGAGGTGGGAAGTAAGGAAATTTGTATTGTTAATGTTTATGCCCCTAACTCGGATTGTTCAGATTTTTTTCCGTCAGTCCTAAAGGCGTCGACACCATACATCGGCGCAGAACTTATTCTCCTTGGTGATTTTAACTGCATCTTCGATGCGGAATTGGATAGGGAACCTTCGAGAGAGAACACCAAGCCCCGCATGTCAAGGTCACTTGCAATTATAATGCAAGGTATGCAGTTAAGAGATGAGTGGCGGGCACGTCACCCAACTAAACAAGAGTTATCCTGTTACACGCCTGCTGCTAACACGTTTACTCGGATTGACAACTGCTGCCTCTCCTCGGGTCTATCTGCCACTATAGAGGATGTCTCCTAGTTAACTAAGTATATCTCCGACCATGCTCCACTGTTGTTAACTTTGAGAAGTGGGCCGGGACGACCAGCCATTCCATTATGGCGACTTAGGGCTGAGACGCTTACGGACCCCCCCATATGCACAGGTGGTTACGGAGGCTCTGGACCATTACTTTAGGGAGGACTGGGGATCGACGGCCAGCAGGTCCGTAGAGTGGGAGGCCATGAAGGTGGTCATCAGAGGGATATGTATGCGGACCACGTATGGGGTCCAACACCAGCTTAGTAGGGATATCACTGCCTTGGAAGCCCAACTAAAAACCCTGGATGATGCTCTTTATAAGGCGCCTTCGAACTCGGACAAATGGACGCGGGTTCGCGGACAGTTACTTGAGGCCTGGTCCAGGTTAGAGAAACATCAATATACTACCTATAGACAAAGATTACACATGGAAGGGGATAGGACGGGAGCACTCTTGGCACAACTGCTCAGGACAGAGACGGAACGTGTACCCATTCTGCAACTCAGAAATACCGATGGGAACATAATATACACGCAGGACGCGATTCTCAAGGAATTCATGGCTCACCGGAGACATACTTGTACAACTGTTACCCAGGCCGGGCCGCATGTACTACAGGATTTTTTTAGACAGGATAACGCTCCCGACGCTGGGGGAAGAGGAAGCCGAGGCCTTGGGGGCACCAATAACTAAAGATGAAGTCCTGATAATAATTAAAGGGCTGAAGTCGGAGAGGTGCCCTGGGAGCGACGGGCTCCCAGCGGAGTTCTATAAAAAATTTGCCCCGCAGCTGGTGGACCACCTCTTACAGGTATTTAATGAAGCTCTGACCCGGGGGGAACTCCCTAACACCATGATGGAGGCGTTGGTGTCTATGATCCCCAAGCCGGATAGAGACCCTCTTTCTCCTGCCTCTTACAGACCCATCTCTCTCCTGAACACTGCCGAAAAGAGACTGAGTGGCGTGTTGGCAGCACGTCTTGTGCCGTATGTGGCCCGATTGGTCCACCCGGACCAGGCTGGCTTTGTTCCCAGGCGAAACACCACATATAATCTGCGCAGAATTGCGCACGTATGGCATGCACCTCATCTACGGGAAGAGGATTGGGCCTTATATCTCCTAGATATTCAGCAGGCTTTTGATTCAGTCGAATGGAACTATATGTGGGAAGTCCTTAGTAGGATGGGGTTAGGGGAATCATACATAGGTTGGATAAAAGTATTATACACTGGACCAACGGCTAGGGTACGCCTACGAACTCAAGTGTCTGATAGGTTTGAGCTCCGGAGGGGTACCCGACAGGGCTGCCCCCTGTCACCGCTTCTGTTCTCCCTCACGATGGAACCTCTGGCGATTGCCCTTCGAACTGGGATGCAGAACTGGGGAATTCAGTTGGGAGATACCACGCATGTGGTGTCCATGTATGCCTACGATACATTGGTATACCTTCGACGTCCTGGGGAATCGGTCCCTGTGTTGCTAGAAGTACTGACCGACTTTGGGGGGATTTCGGGACTGCACCTTAACACAATGAAGTCTAAGCTCTTCCCTATGGGATGTCTAGCCGAGCGGGAGGAATGTGAACTGCCCCCGGTGAATATGAGCTGGGTCAGGGATGAAGTGTGCTATTTGGGGATTAGACTGGCGCATACAGAGGACGACTATCTGGAGCGCAATATGGGGAGGTGCGCGAAGGGTATCCAAAAATCGATTGCGTTTTGGCGTGAGTTGCCGCTTTCTTTGAGGGGTAAGGTCGCACTAACCAAAATGGTGATTCTTCCACGCTGTCTTTATGTGATGCAAAACTCACTTTATCAAATACCACAGGCGTACTTTTGACGCCTGGACTGATTGTTGGTGGAACTGCTGTGGGGAGCTAAAAGGAAGAGGGTGAAGCTGGACACATTACAGAGGACATGGGAACAGGGGGGACTCGAGGTGCCTCGACTGGGTCTTTACTATATGGCGGCGCAGCTCCAGCATGCGGTACAGTGGTTCGACGACCACGATAATTGGGAAAAGCGGTTGCTGGCAGGTACACATTGGGGAATTCCCCTCCCTGAACTTTTTATGCTGGGGTTGAGGGTTCCGGATCGGCTTCCATACATTATCCGACATGTAGCCACGACTTGGGAAGTAGCAATAAAAACTGTGGTGAAAAGGGCACCTTATGCTCCGGACGCCCCGCTATGGGCGGTGGTACCATTTAAACAGATAAGTTGTAACATGTCCGTTATTAAATAGACGGAGGGGGGATGTCATGTGATGAGGGACCTATACTCTAACCAACAGTTCCTTACCAGGGAGGAGGCGGAGTCCGTGTTCAGGCTGGGTAAGGGAGAATACCTGCAATATGGGAAAATATCAGCGGTAGTCCGCGAACTGTGGCCGATGTTCCCACAGGAACAGCCTATCTCGACTACACTGCGGGCAATTGTGACCTTGATGGGAATGCATAGATTAATCTCTCATGTTTTCCGGGCAGTTAGGGACGACATTCCAGCTACCCCCCTTCTAGCTCAGACCAAATGGGACGCGATTCTGGACATACCCTTAACGGTATCTGAGTGGAGAAAGGTGCATGAAGGGGTCAAGCGAATTAGTTCTAACCCTAGGTTTAAACTTACACAGTACAATATCGTGCACCAAACCTATCTGACTCCACGAGTCTTACACAAAATATATCTGGAATGTCCGGCCCATTGCCCTAGATGTGGTTATGAGGACGCCAATTTCCTACACATGCTTTGGGATTGTACTGATCTGGTAATTTATTGGAGGTCGGTGGTGGATAGCTTACAAGTGATTACAGGGTGGCAGATACCACACACCGTTCGGGAGATACTACTGGGACTCCTCCCTAGCCCTAAAGGGAAAAAGCTCACAAGAAAAGTTTTGCAGCTGGGGTTGGTGCTAGCCAAACGAAGGGTTGCAATTGGGTGGATGAGTCTGAAGCCACCCATGGTGGAGAGCTGGGCCAAAGACCTACGGGAGTGGGCAGTAGCAGAGTTGATCCGGATGAAAAGAGTCAGGAGGGACGACAAATTGGAAGTCGATGCAATGGCTTGGAATGTTATGATAGCAGAGATTCCCGTGGGTGGGGGTGCCTCCTCGCAGGGGTCTGAGAGGGCACAGGCGGGGCACGCTGGTTCAGGGAAAGTAACAATGCATGGGAGCCACCCGGAGTCCGGAAATGTAGGAGAAACATAACATTTGTGAGACGTGGTCCGACCTGGGGGATCTGACATAGTAGGGAATATTTTTAGGGACCAGAGAGGGGGAGGGTTGGGGGGTAGTTTAAATGTTATGGTTTGTTTTCTTCTAGGATATCGTTGATTTGTTCAGATCCAGTAATGTAACTCTTCATATATGGTACGGATGAAAATACGTTCTTTTTGAATGGAATGTGCAAGTATTATTGTCATGGCTCCTGTGATGTATAACTGTTGCCATACTTTTGCTGTGATTCTGGAGATCAATAAATACAATAAAAAAATGTAAAAAAAAAAAAAACTAGACCCTACTCACACATGCATTCTAGAGCGTGAACCTTGCCACCATGTCTGTGTCTGAACATGTTATGTGGGGCACTATGCCTCCTCTGTCACAGGTCTGCCCCCTATTCAAGGAATGTTCTGACTACAGCACAGCCAGGAAGCTAAGACACGGAGCTGTGTCTCAAGGTTCTGACCACTTAAAACGTACAGCAGTCAGTTTATTGGACAAGGCTACTGACCATTCACTGGCTACAGCAGACATCCTCAGCCACTTATGCCTCCAATGTCTTAGGGACTGCATCCAGAAATTGGCCTCTAAACTCCGGTTCTATGCATGGCATTCTAGGACCTCCAGTGTAGACACACAATCCTCAACAAGGATTACACACTCTGTACAATGCAGGGATCTAGTGGCCGAGGTGTCACATCACCTGTCCCTCTCCCAGTACAGGCAATACCTCCAAGGTGAACTGACCTCACTGGTGCCGATTATGGGATTGTATGCTATTAGAGAGACTTGCTGGTCCTCCCACTGTGGGTTTTACCTGCCTCCTATTGCTCACGGTCTCCTTATGCGCCTGATCTTTAACATCAGGGACGGTATACTCCGATTTCACAAAGAAATAAAGCACACTAATTTAAGATCAGAGTTAATGTGCTTCGTTGAACTGTCTGCTCTCTTCCTACATCGCTATCCACTAAACCACTTTTATCCCTGCCTCCACAGAACTGAACACCCCTTTCTCATCTCTGCCTGTCTTCACATCCTTTTCTATTTCTCCCCATTCTCTTATCATAAATCCTTAGCTTACTTCTACTTGAGGCCTCTCACTAGAAGTTCTCAATTTGCTGTTCACCTTCTTCTTATTATTCTTTCAACCTGGTTTACCATTACACACATCCATATCAGCCCTTGAGTTTCCATGGCCCCACCTCCCATCTTTTCATCTTTCCATATCCTCATGCACCACTTTACTCCTACCCTAACTCTTCACATCACTTTTGAGTCCTTTAACTGACGTCAATTCACGTAAGGTTTCTCCAGGTCCATTTCCACATTTTTCCTTTATGGCTCCCCTTCTGCCTAATCCTCTAAAACCTCCAATCGATTAATTAATTTCCATTCTGACTTCTGTGTGACATTTAGCTGCTGTGTCTTTCTTTTATTCTTTGTTCTATTTCCCCTATCCAATTTGTTGTGCCTGGCTTGTTACCATTGTCATTATCTTTTTGACTTTATGCCTTCATGATTTATTTGATAGTTCTACGCAAGGGTTTAACTACTGGTTGAATAGCACTGTATAAAAATGAAAAATGCTATCAGAGACCTTTACCAGACAAACCAAATGTTCTCATCCTCTGATTCTTCTACCTCAAGTGGCAGTTTATTGTTAAGGAAGGATGTTAAAGAAAAGTGGGCGCACCAAACTAGCATCTTTAGGCCAATCACCCCTGCACTTTAAGTAGCCCATGGCCAAAGCATGGCCACCACCACCCCCAAGGGCATTTCTCACTCAGCAGGTGTCTCCTTTCAGTTACTGTTCTCAAAGACTAGCTAACCCAACACATGGACTGGTTGGAGTCCCACATAGCAGTCACAGAGACCCCGTTCGCAGATGCCATCTAAAACAATTGTTTTAGAACTTTTAGGGATCATAATTATCCTCTGTGTCCGCCACCCAACTATCGGAAACTTGGACATACTCTACCATCTCCTCCTGGTGTAAATTGCCTTGCCCTCAGCACCATACATGTTACACTGGTGAAATGCCTACTAGTGCCATTATAGAACTATGCTCAGCACTTTCCTCAGAATTGATTAGGTTTGGGTGAAATTTTAATTACACCAGAGTAATTAAAATTTCACCCAAGCCGTACAATCTGATGAGAACAGATGTGTACGGCTGGCCTTGAGTGGATAGTCTGGCGGCATATCCCATTTGTCCCAGTCTCTCTTCCAAAGCTCCCTGGGGTCTTTGAGCTTGGCACCCAGTAGATCCAAATGCAGCTCTGTAAACAAGTTAATACAATGTTTATCTTTTATAATACAATTGTGCAGCCTATCATAAGTACTTGCTTTGCTGACATTTGCACAGCAATCTATTTATTTTCATAAGGCCTCCACAAACTTCTTCCACGTCTTGGGGGATTCCTTCACAGTGTCTTTAAATCTCCTGAGATATTTCTGAGGTGTTAGCTCAAAACTCCTTAATAGAATCCTCTTCAAGTGATAGTAGTGCTTCCTCTCTTCCTCATCTAGGTTCCCTGAATAGGTAACCTCCCCGGCAAAAGTCTACACAGTTCTTCTTTAACACTACTGCATCTCTAATGCAAGCTCAAATTAAATGAACAGCTTCTCAGCTAAATTAGCTAGGTAAAACATCTTTTGAGAATTGAGGTTTTGCGTGCCCCACTTTTCCACTCTTTCACTGATGCGATCTTCGACCGAGTCTGATGCCCACCTAGTTCTCATGTCCATCCTCCTCTTGGTCCTCTCATAATCCAGGTTGGCTTTTTGCTTCTCCAGATTAATTTTATTCTCTTCAAGTGCAAGTGTTGCCTTTTTCTATTCAGCAGCAAGGGCACCAACTGTCTTTTCTCCAAAGGAGCTAACTTTGCCTCCTCCTTCTCCAGTGCTACGGTATTTTATGTGAATTACCATGCCCTCTCAGTCTACTAGTCCTCAAAACCCAGAATGTGAGCTTCCTCCTCTGGCAGAAAAAATCTTTGGGTGGATACACTGCATACAGCCTGAGACTAGGTAGTTGAATAATTTTTCAATTGCAGATCTTTCCCTGCCTCATGTCCATCTTGCTCTGATCCTTCACTCTCCTGTGAAGGGATCTGTGCAGCCCTGGTGTCATCCCAGGCTTTGAGGGCTTTCTCAAGATCTGCCTTATTTGTTTGCAACATTTGTTTATTGGGGTTTCACAGAATACATATAGTGCAGATAAGCATTTGACAGTATACATGTAACTAGTGTAAAATCTCCTGGGTGCATACAGGGCTCTAAAACATAGCGAGAATGCACATGCATGGCATCTGCATCGGTGCCAAAAACAGGAGCCTACTGTAGAGACTATCGGCAATCATCCCAGTCATGATGCGTGGAGCCAAATAGGCACAATTCCATGAGAAAACAGGGGCAGTGCATAAATGAGGGTCCCAGACCCGAAACTAAGTAACTGGTATTGGTGGAGGTGGGGTTGGGGGGGTTTGGCTGGTACATAAGCCTGGTGTCACTTAAGCGGGAGTGAGGGTCGGGCTGCCGTCCAGTTGGTCTGGTTGAGTCGAGTTCGGAAGGTCAGAGAAGTTGTGTAGGACAGATAGCAAGTTGTGGGGTAGGAGAGAGCAGAGAGGAGCAGTGGTGGCAAAGCAAGGACCATATGTTCATCAGGTATCTCCAGAGTGTCAGGCATGACATTATATGGAACACATCACAATGGTCAGTGGTGCAGCACCAGCAGCGGTAATGAGGCAAGAGCTTGACCCGCCTAAGCTTCCAAGGCAACCAATACCAATCATGGAGGATTTTGAAGGGGGATTTTGAAGTAGAGGAACTTAAGTTGGGATTCTCTAAATGTTCTGTCATGTCCAGCCAACAAGCACGTTAACTCCTCAGGTGGGTAGGCTTTGCCCAGTGTCAATTGCCACGTCTACCTTGACACGAAACTTGAGGGTCCAAAATGGGCGAATTTAATGAGGACCCTATAGAGTCCAGAGACCACTCCCCTATGGTTTACCGGGGCATGTAGGTATTAGAAAACGAGAGAGGTGGGAAGTTCCATCGGTGTCGGTCTTAGGGTTACCCGTAGGCAGTGGGTCAACTGTTGGTAATGCCAGTGGTCCATGGCTGAAGCCCAAATTCCATTTGGTGCATCGGGAATGTCTTGAGTAGTCTACTGTCATATATTTCGACCACTTGATACAGCCCCAGTGTATGCCAGAGGCATATCCCAAAAGTTGTTCCACCAATTCACAGAGCAGCATTGTTCTATAACGGTGCCATCAGATGTAAGAATGGGAGTACGCCCACTAATCTGTGTGCCTCTTTCCAGGCCACCGTGGATGCTTCCAGAATAGGGTTAGGAGCCATCTCTCTATGGGAAGAAAATAGGTGGGGTGGAGGGAGGTGAGCGGGCCACCAATAAGATGGCGCTCTAGTTGTGCCCACAGCTGCACATCCCGCAAAGGGCCCAGGTGGGCTGCCAGTTGGAAAAGTTGGAATGCCAGGTAATAAGATTTCACTTGGGGCATTTGCAAGCCCCCTGCTGTTGCGTCTACCAATAGGTGAGTCACCCGGAGTCTAGGTTTACGCATGCTTCATATATACGCACTAATGTCTTTATCAGTGTACGTGGTATCCACAGGGGCAGCATACTAAATACGTAGTTAAAGCAAGGGTCCACCGTCATCTTGATGGTCTGCACTATACCCCATATGGAAAGATGTAGAAGGGACCACTTCTGGAAATCTCTTCTCATGCGGTCCAATAGTGGGAGGAGATTATTTTCCACCATATGTGCAAGGCCCCAGTTGTTATGAACACCTAGGTAGCTAAGCCACGTTGGGACCCACAATATGTGGTAGTCTTGGATGGTGAAGCGGGACAAGAGAAGAGCCTTGCTCTTCGACCAGTTCATTTTGTAGCCTGAAAGGTGGGAGAAGTCATCAATAAGTGACATTGGGGCCACTATCGAGGCTCCAAGGTGAGAGAAAAGGAGTAAGATGTCATCTGCATAGAGAAGCGCCTTAACTTCCCCAGTCACGGTGGGGGATATCCGACACCTCTGGAGAATTACATAGGATGGGCAGCTTACTGATAATGTATTCTCCCAAGCCCATGTGGGACATTACATGTAAAAGGTCGCGCCAGTCTACACAGTCAAACACCTTCTCGGCATCCAGGGCAAGCACTTGGGATTTAGACAGATCATCTTTCGTTTGCCACAGTAGGTGAGACAACGCCTATAGGTTGTCTTGAGGCTGTGACCGAAACAAAGCCCACTTGGGACTCGTGGGTCAGGAGGTGTATAACTTTACTGAGGCTTGTGGCCAGCACTTTAGCCATGATCTTTATATTCACGTTGATCAAGGAAATTGGGCAGTAACTAGCACACTTCAGGGGTCTTTGCCCACCTTGTGGAGAAGGGTAATAGTGGCCTTATTGGAGATGGCCCCCAGGGAGCATGTCTCTTCAGCCTCCTGGATCACCCTTGTCACGGGGGAACTAATAGGTCTTTCCTGGGAGCCTGAATTTCCCTGGGGATTTGCATGTTGGGAGGGCTGCTGTGGCCTCAGCCACTTCATCTTCAGTGATGGCCCCCAACAGTGCCCACCCCTTGTCAGAAAGTATTGGCAGATGTAAGGGGGCCAAAAAGGTGCTTATCTGCTCGGGCCTGGACCCTGCTCTGCGGAGTATAGGGAAGCACAGAAGGCAGCAAAGTAGGAAACAATGTCACAGGGGTTCTCCAGCTGGGACCCTGCCTTATCCAGTATCACCATTATGTGTAGTTGGGATTCCCTCTTGTTCAGTTAGGCAGCTAGGAGTCTACCCACATTTTCTCTGTGATCATAATTCCACCATTGCAGCTTGATATAAGGCCTTCTCAGCAGCCCTCGTAAAATCGGAGTTTAAGCGGGATTCAGTGAGCTCAGTCCCTTGTGAAGATAATGGGTGGGGGAAATCGTGCATTGTGCCATGAGGGTGTGCACCTTAGTATCCAGAAGATTGCAGTCAGAGCGATCCTTACGGTTGGGGGGTGCAGTGTCTGCCATCATGGTACCCCAGAGTGTTGCCTTTCTTGTCACCCACAATAGCCGATGCGGGGTCACAGAGCCCTCATTGTCAGAGAAATAAGACTGAATAAGGGAGCGTAACTGAGTTTTACTCTCTATGCTGGTAGGCATAGGCTTTCATGCAACATTGATGAAAGGGTGGTGCAATGCGTTTGATATCGAGCCCCAGCAACAACGGACTGTGGTCAGCTAGGCCTGCCTCTGAGATATCACAGCAGATGACGTGAGGTAGGAACTGACCACAGATCATGTAGTAGTCAATTCAAGATTGGGTCATGTGTGGGTAGGAGAAAAATGTGTACTCTTTGTCACACTGGTGTAATAGTCACCACATGTCCACTAGGGCATGGCCCACCTCTGAGTCCCCAAGGAGTGTCCTGACCTGCCTATTGTGAGCATTACCCATATCTGACCTGTTCAATATAGGGTTCACCGCTAGGTTCCATTCATTCCCGGCGTTCTGCTAAGGGAGGGCAGGAGCCTGGAAAGTTGAGCTACAAAGTTAGATTTGTAGGCGGTGGGGGCATTTATGGAACAATTGTTCCATTTAGGATCTGTAGATCCCCCAGCATCCAGCAGCCTTCTTCGTCAGTCCATGTCTTGAATACTTTACAGGGTAAAGATTTCCCTATAAGGATAGCCAACCCGCATTTCTTGGAGCAGTTGTGCATGGGGAGGCCGTACCATGGTCAGTGACTGTTCTACTGCTACTGACCGTACCCGTCCACTCCTGCTTGAGGTTAGCTGATTCAGCATTGGATAGGTCTAGACATTGGCAGAACCTGCCTGTTCCCCTCAGCAAGACTGCACTAGGAATGATAGCGAGGGGACGAATAGGAGATAGGCCCATCTTCACTAGAGCAGGAAGTCTCCTCTGATGGGGGGAACCCTGCAAGACTAGTGTGGCTTCTGACTGAGGCAGGCATGAGTGAGGTGAGTAGAAGGCATTCTAGGTCACCCAGCATCCCGGGCACTCCCATGATGGTGTGTAAATCCCTGTGTCCATTCAAATTGGTACTGCCCTGGGCAGGTCACCCAGGAAGAGAAGGACAGCATGGGGACTCAGCTCCTCTGCACCCGGCTGTTGTCAGAAGGCTGGTCCATGGTGAGGGAGACAAGGAGTGATACCAGTACAGAAAATGACAACACAGAGCAAAGGATATGATTAAATCTCTCCATTGGTGTTGGTGGATCCTCCCCCTGCTTCAATGAGGATCTGGATTCATCTCTGTTTTTGTCCTTGTGCAATGCCTCCACAGTCTGATGGAGGACATCACGATCAGATTGTCTCCACAGCAGTCCCCCTCTGCAGACATGGCTGAGTTGATACCTGGGTTTCTGGGGCGGCAGGGGATCCTCTTGGGGGGTGGTTGGCCTAGCACCACTGTCTGTCATGTCCATGGCAGTGTCTCCCAGTGAATCTAAGAACAGTTCAAGGTCCCCCAGGTCAGTGTGGTCTCTCAAGGACCCATTGATAGCTACTAACATGTGTGGGTGTTCATGAGGCCGTACGAAAGACCTTTACGCTGCAAGCAGAGATGAAAGGCCAGGAGCCGCTTATGTTTAGGGTTGGTAGTGGAAGAGAAGTCTGCAGAGAAGGAGATTTGGTTCCTGTTGACTAGTAGGAAGGCAGTGCGGCATCTAGCTGCGGAGAGGATGGCCCTCATATACTGAGGCAGAGGGCACAGGTGATGAAGGGGCATGGAGTACTGGGCTGGAAGTCTTCACCTAAACAGACCCGGTAGGCCAGCTGAAATTCTAAAGGTTCATGCAGTTGTAGTTTCAGCCGGTCCGGTTGTAGAGACATCAGGTAGCTGACTATATCGGTCCCGTCAACTCCCTCAGGGGCACAGTGACTCCTGGAATTATCTCTCTGTGCCCGATCTTCCAGGTGCGTCACTTTTTGAAGTAGGAATTCAATGTCCTGTGCCCATTCAGTTAACCTGTCGTAACAGCCCTCCTCTTTGTCCAGCCAGCGGTCCACTTTGGCCAGGCGAGTTGAGGAAAGGACACCTCCTGCCAGACTGATTGTACCTCGTCATCAAGGTCATCATCTTGGCATCCATGGTGGTAAGAGTGGGGCCAATGACTAATATTTCCCTGGTGGATTTCATGGTGGTTCGAGCCTTCATCCGAGTAGGGAGGTTTTGTAGGTGGCTGTGGGTGATGCACCGCTACGGAGAATGAGCTGGAAGTCTGGTTATCTCTGCATCGACATACAGTGCAAACAAGGGCTAGCAGGGTCTGGCTGCAACCCTCCAGTATGATGAGTGGCCCCAGGGGCTCAGGCAAGAAATGGAGTTCAGTTTGGGTCTGAAGGTCAAGGAGGAGATTCATTGGGTGGAGCCCCTGGTTGTCACTGGAAAACCATTTCAGGGAAGGGTTATAAGCCCTGAATTCCTGCATTGGGGCTGTGTGCAACTCTGAAAAGAGGGGATTAACCACTACCCAATAGATGAGGTGCCAGTGGGTCAAGGTAGGGTCCTCCGGGGATGTTGGGTATAGCTGGCATGGGTCACCAGGCAAGCATCTTTCTCAAAGGTCTCAAAGGGCGGGTCCCACAGGAGGAACACAACAGGGAGAATGTTGACCACAATGGAAAAGAGAGGGCCTCAATGGTCACCGCCCATCTGCCCCAAGCTGTAGATAGGATGATGCAAGGAGAAGGGTGCTTCGCCGGCATTCAGAGCACCCCTCTCCTCGGGGGCTCCCTCAAAGGTAGGTGGTGCTCCGGGGGCCGTCTCCATGTAGTCTGCAGGTCGAGCGGGTGCAGTCAGTTGTGATCATTGGTGAGGGAGAGAAAGGTGGTGCACACTGCAGTCCAGACAGGAGCTGCAAGCACTTACCCTCTCCACACGCTGGAGGCTGCGAGACAAAGCAGCAATGCGTCTTCTGTTGTTGGGCAGGCCCGCTAAAATGGGACAAGGCCGTGTGCCGGTCTTGGTAGTCTGTAGGGTATGGGCCAGCCCTCATCAAAGTCTGATCAGGACATGCAGGGGCCCTTTGGAGGGAGGTTCCGCATGAATGTCAGCGCATGGGGACCATCTGGTGGTCAGGAGAGGGGCACTACATCGGTGTCTGCACTGAGCTCTAGCAGGGAGCAGCCATCTTGGTCAGCTCCAAGCTCCGCCTCCAGATCTGCTGCCTTTGAATTCTAGTGCGCCTTAAGTCCCATATCATTGATAGCTTTCATGCCCACACCTGTCAGGAAAGCCAGAGGAGGCAGATCCACTGTCATGTTCCCAAAAAGTATTGTACAAAATTGGGAACATACCTCCCAAAAAATAGTCACAAATTGATACAAATATTTTGTGAGTTAAAATCCAAAACAATGTTTTGCCACTTATTTTTTAACTCTTAAAGATGAATACAAATGCTAACACAGACCTGTCCTTCACTTCTGATCACCAATGTGAAGAAATACATTTATAACTTGGAAGTAGGTGCTTCGCTAACTCAACTATACACTGTCTTGATAAGTTACAACAGAGTTCACAGAGAATACACTGCTCAACCCTTGGTAGCTATGGGCTTTCCTCACTGTAATGTGTGATAGATTCAAGTAGTATCAACAACAATGAAATCAAGAAACAACATAATGCAATTTGCAAAGGACTCTAGGGAAACCAATAAACATTTAAAAAGCAAAATAGAACAGGATGTATGAATTTTTAAAGTGGTTAAGTAAAAAAATTGCCACAGGAACAACAGTGTTGTAGTCAATTTTGTGCATCACCAAATGTTTCCACCAGAGTCCACTCCGGCACCAAAGACAAAACCAAGGGAAAGTTACAAGCCATCTCACAGAAGCCAAAAGAGTAAAGGCAGTATGAGTTGTCTTGCAGGATGGTACCCTCAGGTATTTTCTGACTTCCTGGCACTTTTGCAGTCACAGCTACAAGAGCGAGATAGACGCCTCTGCTGCTGCTTCTAAGAGTCTAAAGCCTTAAAGAGGCTGGAAAAGTCACCTCTTGTCTCTCCTAGAACCCCTACAAGATTGCTCCTATAGTCCAGGTTTTACTCCAGACAGGACTCCCATTGGGTCGAGTGCAGTCTACTTCCAGGGCATCTATTTCTCCCACACAGGCTAGAAGCTTCTTCAGACTATTTTGTCACTGAGGCAATTAAGGAAACCTGCCGGATGATCCTTGGAGATCACTTCCAGCCCCTGGGTTCAGAGAGAGAGAGCAGGTCTCTTCACAGGCAGGCCCATACAGAATTATAGATCTTCTGAGTCTTTACCAGACCCAGGAGCATTCTGATGAGCTGGATGAGTATCACTGTCTCTTTCTGTTCACTAACAAGTAATTTGTGATATTCCCTGACATATTTCAATGGTTTGCGGCTGCAATTTCACTCACAAACCATTGGTAGGTTACCTCAAAGGAGGTGGTAACTCATTTGAAGCAAGAAATGAAATGAAAATTTGTTTAGGAGTGGGCAGTAGTCCAGAAGCCCACTGCCAACTCTTAAAGAAAGTGAAAAAAAACTTTAAAAAACATTATAGCCCATTTCCTTTAATAAAATGTTTACAAAAAGTTACTTTACTAAAATGCAATCACAGACAGGGTGGTCTGCTGTACCCAGCAGTTCTACATCCCTGTGATGGCATCCAATTGTAGTAAGCCACAGTTTGCAACTTACTCATAAATATTGATTTGGTAGGTTGGATTGCTCCACAGTTAAGTCTCAAATTTTGTGAACCGTCTTATTGGTACATACAACGATTTGAAAAATTGCACACTGATCATACAACTACTGCTCACAAATTACAATCACTATTTTGTGACCAGTGTTATGTATATCGGGCCCCTGCCTTGAAAAATATTAGAATAAACTTTGAAGAACTTTTTAGTTGTTTTCTAATTAGACTTGATTAAACTTTAATTACAACTAGATTAGTCCATAGCAAAAGGAAAACAGCATTTTGGATCTGACTACTGCAGGCACATACTTTTCCTAATATTTGATCTATGAGAGATGGCCCTGTGGAAGAGACACTGAACCTAGGGGGAAGGTTTTCATCATTGTTGATGTGGTGGCAGCCAGTCAGATTTCATCTTGAGATCTGTTGGCTCCGTGGATTCTCCATGGCGTAATGTATGCAACGTTTGTAGGCTTAATTTCTCAAAAATTACTGAACAGATTTACACCAAATCACAAAAAACACACTTTCTGGACTAAGATCTAGCTGTCTGCCAAATTTGGTGTAAATTCGCTCAGCTGTTTGGGCTGTAGCTGCGTCTAAATATCCTATAGAAAAATTAATAGGGAAAACATGTATTGGGGAACCCCCTTTTTCTCGGTTCCTGCTTAACAGATTACCCCAAAACTTTCCAGGAAAAAGTTGAGGTGGATGAGACATTATTTTGGGAAGATTTCATGAAGATTCGTTAAATGGCGCCAAAGGTATAAGCAAACTGAAGAATGCTTTTCCTATGAAAACATGGTCCTAACTATAACTACCCAGTGGTGACCGCTATTGGGAAACATATCTATCTATCTATCTATCTATCTATCTATCTATCTATCTATCTATCTATCTATCTATCTCTATAGATATAGATATATACATATATGTATTTATTTTCACTGGAAAAAACAAATATTAAACTGACATTATAGTTAGGCCTTGTGATATTATAATGAATATAATAATAATAAATTCATCTTTTTGTGTTGCTATAAATTGCCCTTAGTGGAAAGGGTATGCCCAGACGTGGATCCTGTGCTCGCTATGCCACTGTATTCAAGCTAGCCTGGCTGATGAGGGGTGGTACCTCCGAAACTGGTCCCAGGATGCTTGTTTTCTGGTCCTGTGAGGACCTTGCCTGGCAGTTTGGACTGGACTGTTCCCATGGGGAGCAGGGTCAAGACTGATTTGCATATGGCTGGATTCAATCTGAGGTGGCATGGTGAGCAAAAAAACAATGGATTTAACGCAGATCTGTGCCTGGGGGTAAATGTTTGACAATGTACAGCATTCTGTCCATCATCTTTTTGTGTTGCTTTATAAATCTAGTGCCCTCTCTGCTACTCAGCTCATGGGATACCTTGATTATTGTACCAATTTTTAAAAATGGTAATCATTCCGAGCCAAGATGTTATTGACCTATTTTGCCTATTGACACTGCAGTTAAGGTTATAGGAAAAGTACTTTGCAATAGGGTGCGGGACGGGGCCAAGTGCAAAAATGTTATTGATCCATGCCAATATGGTTTCAGGGAACGGCTAGGTACTTTGGAGCAGTGCTTAAATGTGAATATTATATAATTGGGAAATATAATATTGCATAGTGTTGCCTATTGTACCTAGTGTTCATGGACTTGTCCTCAACATTTGATAATGTTAATCACACAAAATTATGGCTGATTTGAATGGATTTTGGACTAGAAGTGGCCTTGGTGCACTTTCTTTATGTGTTTCATGAGAATCTAACAGCAAGTGTGAGGTTTGGACCATGTGGGGAACTATCTGATTCTTTGCCTTTACTTTGGGGTGATGAGGGGGTACTTCAGGAGTGGGTTCTTGCACCCCTTCTTTTTACCTTTTATATCAATGATTTGTACTCCTCCTTTAATAAGGCTTGTGCTGATGTTCCTAAGGTAAACAAAGCCCCCACCCCAGCATTATTACACAAAGTTGATGCTGTACTGATTGCTCGCACACCTAAGGGCACTGCACTGTCTTGTTGACAATTTTAAACAGTTTATGACGGACCTGGACCTGGTAACAAATTATACTAAATCTCACATGATGGCTAGAAGCCCGAAACGAATGAGCATGCAAGCTGTAGCTGTTGGCAACTATAAACTTAATTGAGTCAACAGCTTCACTTATTTTGGGGTTTACTTTGACTTTTCTGTCAGCTGATGCCCAATATATTAAATCGACAATCGAAGCTCAGTCAGCCTGTGGGTGCTCTTTTTAACTTGCCCCGACCGGTAGGGGCAAATCGATTGCACCACTACTGGAGATCTATAAAGAAACAATGCTTACCAGCTGCTTCATATGGTGCCTGGGTGTGGGGACACACAAGCTGTTCAGCTTTACAGATAGAGGAGAATACTTTCTGTAGATGTCTCCTTTCAGTCCCTCCATCTGCTACCTATTCTGAATGCCACAAGCCACTAGGACTTTCTTATTTAAAAGATTTTGCAAAATGGACCCCAGTTTTGTTGTGAATTCCCATCTGGCTTAATACAGAAGCTTCGTTAAACAAGTCCATTATTTGAGATTGTCTCTTATGTGATAATGGGCGCAATATTCCGTGGCCTGTCTATGTTGGACATGTCCTGACTGACTTAGGGCGGCCTTCCATTTATGACAATACATCGTCTGCCAGCGTAGAGGACAAGAAACTTGTAAAACAGTTATTTTGGGAAAGGCAGCATTTTATGAGGGAGAACGAAGAGTTATGTAATTCTACTGTTAAGTTATATGCCCCTCTTAAAACATGTTTTGTTTTAGAGCCATATTTCACAGTTGTACCGGTTGATGGGAAAGGTCCCTATTGCTTCGATTTAGAGCATACACAGTTAACCATCTACTTTGGTTTCCTGCAGAGCAATGTATTTAATCTAGCACGCACACATGTCCGTGCGACAGAGTGTCAGATCCAACTTTATTTCACTTTAACTTTTTCTGCAAATTTTATATACATTTTTAGTAAGCAATTTTAAAACCTATTTTAAAGAAACACAAATTCTCCAAGTTTTTAGTCGAAATAATATCCTTTTACAATTTTGCCTTTATAACTCTGATATTTGTATTTCATTTGTGGATTAGGTGTACGTGTAATATAATTTGTAATTGTGTATTTTATCTGCTAGTACTTTGATATATGTCTGACATGCGAATAAAGGTGATAGATGATGATGATGTTTGTGTAGTATATCAAAATGGCTGATGTAGTTAGTGGAATCATGATAGCCCTATATCCCTGCTATGTTTCTGTGTGGTAGTTGATGGCTGTGAAATTGGGAACTGCATGAATATCAACCAAATTGTGTATCTGTACTATGTTGCATGTATGTAATGTGCTCTGTTGGATGTTTGTGTGGTGTGTTTAGCTGGCCAGTTATGGTAACCCTGATCTAGCCAAATTTATAGCATATTTGATCACACGTAAGGTGTTTGTGCTGTTCAGTGAGGTGTTCAGACTTTCTTATTGAAGCAATGCAATATTCTTGTGCTTCTATGGCTCTAGCCACATGCAACACATAAAGCCCATCACATCCCTCCTTGGCTCTCAAGCCTCTTACCAACCTGTCCACGTACCACAAATCTACACCTGAAATGTTTTAATTAGAAGGAAAACACAATCACACTTCAAATATACTCACAGCAAAAGAGCTGCCTACAGCAAAAGAGCAGACTGGAGAAAGGCATGTTCGCCACATTACCAACGGAGCAATCATGCGTCTTTGGGCCTAATTACAAGTTTGGCGGTGAGGGGGTGGACTGCCACGCTGGCGGCCCGATCTCACACCGCCAAACCCGTGTGCACACCGCCTACCAGATTACGAGTTTCCTCATGTCTGGCAGGCTTTTTTTGGTGGTCCCACAGCAATGCCTCTGAAAATGGGCTCGCAATGGGAATGCCAAAATCAGTTCCGGCACAGTATGGACTATAAAGTCCATGCCGTGCAGCAACTGGGCTGCATGCACACAGGGGGGCACATGTTGTACCCCCAGTGTGCATCCCCATGCACATGGGCAACAGGGGGCCTTGTAGGTTAGTTTCAGAACCGCCAGCCTTTTCATTGAGTAAAGACTTCCATGACACCACTGGCGGTCCTGAAACTCGTAATATGCATGGCGGTGCCGCAGCGGCACCACCAGCATATTACTGAGCCCCTGACTGCCACGTCACCACCAGGGAACAGCGGTTCCCTGGCAATTGCAGCGGTGCAATGGCGGACAGACCGCTGGTGCGGCGGTGGCTGGACCGCCACCGCCATGCCCCCGCTTATCTCGCGGTCCTCGGACTACCAGACTCGTGAGTGTCTTCTGTAGCCCGACCAGAGCAAGACTCAGGGTCGTAAGCTGTGAGCTGTGTGGAGAAAATATAAAGATATCCATTCTGGATTTTCACTGCAGTATGCACACACTGTGCATTGTAAAGATTGTCAAGCAGAGGGAAAATAGAATCCTGCATTTTGATGGCACCACACGAAACTCATTAAAAGTATATGCTTGGTAGACAGAGTGTGATTTCAACTGCTTTTCTAAGATCAGTACTAACCCATGACTGTACCCTAGCTGAAGGGGGTCTATTGTTTGGTCTCAAGTTGTAACCAGAATTCAAAATATTGTATCTAAGAAATGGGAATACCAATATTGCATGTTTATTTGAAATAAATTACAGTATGAAAAGCGTAAAATAGTCTCGGAATCTGTAGGCTGGGGAAAATAAGGGTCCACTTGACATAGGGTCTGTTTTAGAGTTGGGTGGCAATGGAAAATCTTTAGTTTTCTAGAGGAAGAGTTATATCCAGAGGACAACTACCTAATTAAATATTCTCCAACATAGGGATTGTAGGGTTGTGGAAATTCTAATGGTGAATGCTCCTCTGGACTGAGCAGTTTCACCAGAAACTGGAGGTTTCGTCAACTCCATCCAATGATAAATTAGGCCTCAAAGCCTTTGTTTTGGGGTCCCTGGAACAATAGCCAAAACTCTAGGATACCCTGTTCTGAGCAAGACAGAGGGCGAGGTTCATTTATGGAGAAAGTGAATACTATTAAAGATTACACCAGCTGAAGAAAACACTGAGAGAACTGGGGAAACACATAATGAAGGGTTTTTTGATTAAAAAAAAAATGACATTTAAGTTATCAGGATTCACATTCACTTCATGTTTGGCATCTGTTGTCATACCAGGGTGACAGTGCACACTTTTTTCTAAGGTCCAGCTTGACAATGCATCTGTTTTCAAAACATATTATTTCCAATACCATTATTCACAAGGTAAAGCGAAATGACTAAACACCATAGTCATTCTGTAACTTTCTGTGTATGTTACAATCCCCTTTGGAAAGATAACACAGCCCTCACTTCACAATTTTTTGGCATGCTTCATCATCAGACCTATATTTATCCTTGACATTCTCTTATTGGGATAGGTGTTAACAAAAATTGGGAGCTCTTAATATTATATGAGGGAAGCCATGTTAAGTCGTTCAGTAGTAGAGTACAATAAAATTGTGTAAAGCGACTTAGCTAATAATTTACTTGTGGTTTCTTTAGCAAGAATACAAAACCTCCAGAACAGTTGATGGTTGCAGGACAGATTTATCCTACCATCCTATTATCCCAGTCAGTATGTTTCAGCCTATAGATATAGTCTTGATGGGTCAATAGGCCTTTGTCAAGACTAAAAGATGCCTACTTGTCCTGCCTCACTATTATGAATTATTTTTGTATTTACATTTAGTTGACAAACAAACACAAGACATGCAATTGATACCCACTCGTATCATTCACAGTCACTGGGATTTCCTGTAAATAAAATTTAAAACAGACATAAAACATGTCTATATGCATCATCATCCCTAGAACTGTAATTGTATGCAGATAAGTGATACACTGCAGAACGTGATAAAGTTGGAAGGCACATATGTCGTCAAAACAAGACTTGCCTTGTTTTAATTAACTATGTGACACATGGGAGGAAGAGAGGGAACATCTCCCTGCAGTCACACTCTGGTCAGAGAGATAGATAAATTGTAACACTTTTCTTCAACAAGAAAGTTTTCTACTAATTTAGTAGCCGGTATGTAACCTACACAAGATAACTGAAGTCCCGGATTTACTTCCAAAAAGACACTACGTGAAAAAGATGTCATCCTATATCTGGGGTCTTCAACCTTTTCTATAATAAGAGCTACTTATGTTCAATGAAAATCATCCAGCGCTACTAATATTCGTTAGAGTTGTAATTGTGACCACATTAGAAAAGATTATATTAGTGACCACCATATGCAAGATTACCAGCAGTGATCATGTCAGTGCATCACGCAAGGTTGCCACCACTGATGTAAAAAAGCCTTTGTCAATATGGAATGCCTCCACATGGGTAATACATAACTGCACTGCATCTGGAACCAAGGTAATAATATTAGTAATAAGTCTCCCCAAAGCCGACTCAATTGTCAGTTCTAAATACATTTTGGAAATTCAACCATTTTTCTCCAAAAATCAGTTGACGAGATATCACAATATACATATTTCCGTCTTGATTACACACTTTTAAATTTTGGTATAAATATAATAAGTTAAGCAAAAGCTTCTAATATAGTAGGCTGGGCTGCACACAGGAGAGCTATCTACAGGTAAATGGAGATCTACCAGTAGCTCACGAGCTACTCATTGGAGAAGCCTGTATTAAAGGCAGTAAAGAGATGTTAAACCAAATTAACAATACCTCTTTTAATGAAACCACAGAACTGACAGTAGGACTGCACATAGAGTTACTCCATACAAGTATCCCGAGGGACGAAGCACTGCATGTGATAGACGCACTCTTATACAATGACAATTTAGACTCTCCCATACCCAAACACTTTGTAACTAACTGACCTAGTGAAAACTGCATCGTGGAAGACCTTCTTCAGGTTTGAGGAAAACAGTACCAACAAACTCAAGGCACTTCCTTGGGTGGGGCACACACTCTGGTATGAGAGAAAACTGTGACAAGGGATCTGGAAATTTCAGGTCTAATAGGTGATTCCCCATTCCGTGGTGTTTAACTTGTAATCCCTTTTAACTCATGGAGAAGTACCGGCCAGAATTATACATTATAATGGGAGTCTGAGTATATTTTAATGTAGCAAATGCATGCCAACACTACTTATGCATTCCTGTGTTTGCATGTGTTTCTATGTTAAAGCCAGACCTATTGTTTTTCTCAATGCTTGATTTAGGCTATTTTTTTATGTATTGGCATTTCTGAACACACATATGTAATGATGATATAATTTTAGGATATTGAAAAATAAGCAGTGACACTAATGTATTTCTATTTGTATTTTAATTGAAAGCACAAGGCACATACCCGCATTCCACTTTAACTTCCAGCTCTTTTAACTGTGAGTATTGCTGGTCTGCTTATTCTGTCTTGGCAAGTGCAACACTTCCCTGCAGTCGGGCAGCGCCATATTCTGCTGGCTGGGACGTGAGAATGTTCTCTTAGCTGGTTCTAATGTAGGCTCCCAGAGAGCCACTCCGGCAATAATTCATCACCGGGCTGCTGGTGGGCATTTTTTGAAATGTGATATTTTTCTTCAATAAAAAACTATTTATAAATTGCCCGCTTTAACAGGGTGCTGAAAATGTGCTTTACGAATATGAAACATGCTTTCTTAAGCTAACTTTCCATATGGCTGGTGTCCATGCGGTTACAAAACGCATTGCCCATCTTTTGTGATGTGGTGAAATGAAGTACTTACATCTCCTCTTTGGCCAACTTGGCATTGATAATCCATGTGCATAGTGTATAACGTTCAGTTCAAGACAAACCTTATTGAAGGTCCAGCACTGCAATACAATGGATACAAAACTGCTGTGATTAATGCGCATTTATCTCTAGGCTGTTATACAGTAGGTACTTCAGCAATGAATACATATGTATATATTTACCTCTATTTAGAGTGTTATACAGAAGGGACTGCAGCAATTAATGCATATGTATATATTTACCTCTATTTAGAGTGTTATACAGCAGGGACTGCAGCAATGAATGCATATGTATATATTTACCTCTATTTAGAGTGTTATACAGCAGGGACTGCAGCAATGAATGCATATGCATATATTTACCTCTATTTAGAGTGTTATACAGCAGGCACTGCAACAATGAATGCATATGTATATATTTACCTCTATTTAGAGTGTTATACAGCAGGGACTGCAGCAATTAATGCATATGTATATATTTACCTCTATTTAGGTTTTTTATACAGCAGGGACTGTAGCGATTAATGTGTACCTATATTTCTGCGTAGAGTGCTATACAGCACGGCGTTTGACCTACACAGAGTTATGATGCATGGACTCGGCCCTACATGGAGTCAGAGTGTGGGAGAGGCAAACACATATTTTAGGGCATGATGTACCACGGTCAGATTGCAAAGCAGCACAGTGACTATCTTTATTCCAGTGGCGGCTGGCATGGATCAGGGGTGGCGGGGCTGGGAGAGGGCCGGCCAAACAGTCATTGCGTACCTACAGAGTGCCCACCACTCCTCCCCCCTGCTCTGAGAGCAGAGCAGCCCCGCAAAGACGCAGCAGCAGGAACAAATAAAATGATAATAACAAGAAGTTATTTTTCGCCTTAGTGGAGGAGCTGCCGCTGCTTTATTCCCTGACCTCAGTTTTGCAGTACCACAGAGAAATCAGTGGCAGCACAAACTGAACTTCTTGTAGGATTTGAAGAGTTCTGCCCCATTAATATTAACGAAGCAGGATTTATTTGGCAAATTCCCACTGAACGCGATTTAAACGCAGGGATGGAATCCTGCAATAACCAGCAGTCCTCTATCCCTACATTCCCATCAACAGCTTGGCAATTTTTTTTTAATACAGCCCCTGTCCTTTAGGGATAGTAATTGCATGCTGTCCCTTGGTATGTTTTAAATAGCTAGTCGTAGATTATACAGTGTGCCCTAGAACGCTATCTTTTTGGTAATGAAGACCACTCGCTTTCATAAAATGGAAGCTGTACCTCAAGGACAGCTTCAACTTTGCAAATGTATACCACCCATTTTTGAAGCTGGTATATGATTAATGATTTGTGCCTGCAATTGAAGTTTCAAATTATTGAAAACGTGCCATTGCAAACTGGAAGGAGGAGGGAGACGCCCCTTTTATGCCCCCTCAACCTTTCAATTTCCAATTAGTCACAAAATGTCTATTACAAGTTGGAATGCCATCTTCAACCCATGAAGCACACTTATACATTATGATTTGCCATTTTGTGGTTGCAGAGGTGGAGGCGTTAGAAATTTGCAGACTTTCAATCACGAAAAGTGTTTGTATATCAAGAACACAGTATTTATTTGTGCACACATAATGGCACACAGAGTAGACCTAATCTCACAAATACAGGTAATACATGAACATTTAGGAAAACAGTGGTTTCATTAAGGGACATAGTTCAAAAGTAATTAATTAAGTGCAAGATTACAGTAGTAGAAAATAAACATGGTCTGAGGAGGAAGAGCACAGAGTGGAAATGACAACATGCCAAAACAAGCATCGGCAAAGTCAATATGTCTCGCCTATGCAAGATCTGTTATCCTTGTCAATGTTTTTTAAGACCTGACTGAAAGTAAAGAAAAAAAAGCACTATGACGCGGCCAGCATGACTGTGTAATAGCGTGTTTTTTTAAGCCCTGCTGCACAGCAGCTGATGGGCAATATGTTAAAAAAGCGCGAGGGGGATGCAACATGAGGGAGGCATGGGGAGGAGGGGAGGAACAGCAACAATGAGAGGGGGAAAGCAACATGAGAGGGAGAGGGAGAGAGACGCAATAAAGAAAACAATAAGAGGGTGAATGGGGAAAGGGAAGGGGAAAGAAGAAATAGTACCTGAATCACAGCACAAGCAGAGAACAGGCTGATATTAAGTTGATTTAATCTGTTCTTGGTCCATGCTCCACTGATAGGAACAGAAGTGACGCTTGGTCTGCACTGGCCAGTTAGGAATCAGCAAAGAAGAACAACAATGAAGCCAAGGAATGGTGAGCAATGGGCGGGCTAGACAGCCCTTTAATGTACACAATACATATCTTAAGCGAGAGTGCATGCAGAGCATGCATGCACTGTTGCAGGCTCAACCTAACATGCAAGAGATTTGAACTGAAGATGGTCATTACCACAAGGAGATTACACAGAGAGGCCAGGGCATGGAGCCATGGTGCATGGCAATTTGCACTCAGGTGGAGCATTCAGAGACGATATTGGGTGCCATGTGAGGGCATCAGTTATGTCACATTTTGTGATGTTAAGATTGTTTCACAATAAATACAATCCCATGAAAATCATTTGAGGCCTTCAATTCTACATTATTACTATCGAAAAACATTATTTTATTTCTTAATAATCACAATATACACATCCCATAGTATTACAACCAACTGAAAAGGACTATATCAGTTGTTAAATGCCCGCTTCCTAAGCTGAAGCCCAGAACTTCAGGCATGGGCCAGGAGCGAGCCATTAAAGACGAGTAAATCCTGAGAAATGTAGTAACATTGAAAGAATATTCCTCCCACTGAGGATAGAATGTTCCAAGTGTAATAGGGAGAAACAGAAAGAAAAACATTGGGATGTTGGAGCAGAAAACTTTATTCTACTTTATTGGCTCTCGCTACTCTTCAGTAAAGCTCATTACATTCCAATTTTCTAACATAGCATCATAGCCCACTGAAAAGGGTTAAACCCATTGTTAAATAAATGATCTCTCACTGAATTTCAGCACCCCGCCTCCCAAGAATAATGTTCTTTCTAACCCCTGAAAAATGGAATATGGAAATCTCTGCCTTTATTGTCTTTAGACTCTATGAAAAGTCAGTAATGTCTAGGTCTTCCAATGTAGCAACCAACCTCCCAAGATTTTGTGATGCCACACAATTCTCAGGTTTTAGTACTGTCGCTCAACACAAGCTAGAGTCTCTTTCAGAATCCTATACATATTTCTAGTCAACGCCGCAACTTTCTGCTCAATCTACTGAGCCTATTTCAGGCGAGCAGGTTCCGCACGACTCTCAGTGTTGGTACCCCCTCTCCAGCTGAGAAATATCCCCATACACTTGCGTTTATATAAAAGCTTAAAACTAAACTCTCTAATCAATTCTTTGGCTACATTTTCCTTTACCTTGCTTAGTGTCTCCTAATCTTCCTGGAACTAAGGGACACCGTGGGTGATTTGTGTGATCTAAACTTTGTTTTACCATAACACTATAAAACATACATTTGGCAAAACCAAGTGGGACGTTTGAAACATAGGGAGATATTGCTCCCTTGTAACAATATTTGTTGAATGAAGTTCACAGAAGGATGAATGCACTTGTTTTGTAAGTGGTCAAACATGAATACATATGTCAACATTCAGTCAGAATTTAGATTATTCAAATAAATAGCCACTCAGGTATTTTGTTATGATTTAATCATTGCTGGTCGAAACTTCGACATCTTTACCTAGGTTCGGACATCCAATGGGAGGAGGATGAATATGCATTGATTAGCTATCTGTCCTTTCTTTCTTTGTGAAGTTATTGATTGAACCTGGGGACATAGTGTTTTGCTTTTATGTTGTATATATTCACACATTTACCTTGTCATTTGCACCTTGTATATAATGATGTATTGACAACTGCAGAGAGCTTGGATAATATATATCATTCAACGAAACCCTTGTCAGACATGTTGTTTCATATGCATCTTGTATTATACACTGAGAATATCTCTAGAATGGTACAGTAATTGCATTGATTGCGGGATTACTGATTGGATGATTCCCAACCACTAAATGATGCCCAAGGCACCTTGTTTATACGTACGTAGCTATTTTGAACATGGATGGCTGACATTTTTCCATGGCAAAAGCCCAGAGTTTCAAATAACCTTATTTAATTGTTACCAATGGTGCCAATAAGTTGGCTCAACTTGTAAAGGTCTGCTGCTCAGATGTCTGTGTAATTTGAAATTTCACATTGATCCCATTAGGCCCACCTAAGCTTTTCTTCAATGCACTTTTTTTTAAATAATCAAAATGTAATTTTTTTGCGCACAGTCAACAACATCACCTGAAATACTGGTACAGTACATAAATCAAATCCAGCCCGCCTTATTACACATGTCAGTATAGTTAGGCACTAATGCAACCCATGGTATGCCATCTACTTCCCCCAAAGCTTCTTATGTTTTGAGATGGCCAGCATTAGTACTCCTTATTTACAGAACAATGCTTTAACATAATTGGGGTAAGTAGCATTACACAGCAAGGAAATCATTATGCGTATTATTATTGCAGTTGCTGCACTATTTAAAAAGTAATTGAATGTGAAATACTTCATCATGGCCGCATTAGTGCCACTTCCTCACCCTCTTTCTTACATTATGATTGAAACCATCTTCATCTCCCCTTACCATCACCTCTTTTGGCTTTTTTACATGTCGGTCTCCCTGTAAGGACTGGTAAGTCTTGGGCCTACTTTCAAAGGGTCACAACAGGACCCTGCTAAAACTGCAAAGCTCTTATTGGACCAGGTTAACATCATTGTGAGCAGGGTCTGGTAGCTTAGTGAACTACTGCATCCACTCCCGAACCAATTTTGCCCACATGATAAAGGGTTCAAATCCTGGCAGGAAGTCCACTCAGCTTTTTATACTCCCAAAACTGATAAAATGAATCCCTTCAGTTGGGTGAAACTGAACATCTCATATTCAGTGTGAGAGACATTATTTCCAAATACACCTTATGTTATTGTATAATCACTTTTGCAAGGCAGCATGGTTTCTTCTGCTTTCCAAATAGGAGTGCTGGACAGTTTTCTAAAACTGGGGAATTGCTGAGTGCACTAGGGGCTTATAGACTCATTAGATTATTAACTACAGTCTATAATATCTAGATCAGATTGGTAACAAAGTCTATATTCTGTATTAACGGCAGTAGACAGCTTAATTTAGGGAGTCCAAAATGACTTCATACCTTGCCAGTTACTTGATCCAGATGTTCACCTTCAGCCAAATGCTATATTGTTATTGATAATCAAGAGTATCATTCATTCAAGGGCCATCTCCAATCGTATTTGCTCTACACATGGATTCCTTGGTGATATCCGTTCACAATTGTACCTGCATCGAGCCACCATTTTAAGCTATACAGCAACTAACTATGTGGCATGATTCTTTTTAAACCCCATCAGCAGCATTTTTATATAACAACCATGATGGTACATAGATCAATGAAAGTGGGATAGTTAACACAATTTACACAAGAATCATTTGATTTATGGACAGCACTAATGTCATTATGACATCACGTATGGCATCACCAATGACATCGCTCCACAAATAATCAATAGCACCAGCGCCTTGGCGGAGCTTAGCTGGGAAATTTGTTAATGTTTTTCATTCTTTTTCTTGAGTTTAACTTCCCTTTCACATTTTTTTAAATGGAAATTTGTATTTCAATTAATACAACACAGAATTTTCGAGTAGCAGATGGAAAACTGTAATGTTCTCACCCCTACATATTTTTTCATTCAATGCGAATTAATTTTCTCAAATATTTTAGTCAGCTGTATGTATTTGTAATTCTACTTTTAAATCTTCACTCTATACAATTCCATTCCACTTAAGGATTTCCAAAATCATGCAGAAATGCATGTCACGTACATTATTTATTTCGACTCTCACCGTAAACCATTGACCACATTTGCAAACAAATATATGAGATGGAAATATAATTCTGGTTATTAACTGAAAAATAGTAGTGACACTGAAGTGTTTCTTTTTTGTGTTCTAGCTGAAAGCATAGAGCACTCGCCCTCTTTTCAAGTTAATTACCAGTTCTTTAAACTGTGCCTGATACCTCCTTAGGCAGTCTTGACAACAGCAATACCCCAGTTCCATCGCGTTATTGGCTTAGTCTACCCGTTGCAACATGAGTTTGAGCGCCATGTGTTCTCTTGGCTAGTTCTAATACAGGCTCCTATGCAGCACCTCCGAGAATAATTTGTGGCAGGGCTCCTGGTGAGCATTTCCGAAATGAGATATTTTCTGCTTAAAAAAAAATATGAATTGTTGTCCACTTTAATAGGTGTCTGAAAATTCGAGCCGGGAAAATTGAATATGCGGTCTTAAACTAATTTTCTGCATGGCACGTGTGCATGATATTTCTAAATGATCACAAATCATTTGTGAAGTGGTAGAATGAACTACTGATATCTCGTATTCGGCAGGTTTGTCATCGGTAATCCATGCTTCGATTATATCTTTTATAAATACTTAGGGGCATATTAGCAAGGGCAATATCGCCGCTTTAGCGGCACTTTTTGCCGCCAAAGCGGCGATTTTTTTATCGCCCTATCAGCAAGCTGTCGCTAACAGGTGTTAGCGACAGCTTCCAGGCGATAGCGACTGGTTTGGGTGCCGCTTTGCATGTCAGCGATATTTATCACTAATGACATGCAAAGAAGGCGTTCCCGACCAAAAGACCACGGAAACAGCCGCTAACAGGCCTATCGCCTATTAGCAATGAGGCCCCGGCCCCGGTTAGCGATGTAAAAGTCGCGCTAACAGGGGTCATCGCTGTTTTTACACCTGATAAATCCCTGATTAATGCATACATTACATGGGGGTAGATTATGCTGATACGACCACAGGGTCGTATCAGCAAGGTTTCGCCGTTCCCCATGCAACATCGCTTGTTTTGTTGCGATGTTGGCCCATTTCTCCGGCTATCGCTGGAATATATATCGCCATAGCGCTAATTGTTGCTAATACAGCGTTAGCGTGGCGATATATTCCAGCGGTAGCCAGCGATAAAATTTTGTTTATCGCAGTTTGTTGCTAATATGGCCCACAATTTATAAATATATATTTAGTATTCAAGACAGAATAGCCCAAAACTATTGTACTGCAAAAGTACAGCTAGATGTTCATTAATAGCTGTACTTTTGCGGTACAATACTTTTGTTTTTGTCTTGAATACCTAATAAATGTTTATAAATTAAGTATTTATAAAAGATATAAACGCAAAATAAATATATATATATATATTGACCTCTTTTTAGGATGTTATTAAGCGCAAACTAGTCACCAAAGGGCATCAGAAAGCAGAAAAGAGAGGTGAAAACCAGAATTTGGGACAGAATGTTGGGTGAGGTTGCAAAGCCGTCACTATAATCTAGACATTGAGGGGGATATTATCAAGAAGTGGCGATAATTATCGCTAACCGCCGTTAGCGTGACTTTTTTTATCGCTGTCTACCTCGGGAAATGATCACCGTGTTAGCGGCGTATTAACAACACGCAGCTAACAGGCGATAGTTTCTCTTACCGGCTGAAATGTCCGGCGATAAAATTAGCGGGACGGGGATAAAAATGCTCGCGCTAACGTTAAAAAAGTTGTGATAAGCCCATTAGCGATAAGAAAACTCATGTTAGGCAGCCCAACATGAGTGATTTTTCCCTCTAACTTAAAAAATAGCCTAACAGTCAACCTCCCATAAAAATGATGCCCCAAAAAAAGTTTAATGCAGATTGGAGCTGCCAGGGCCAAGTGCAGCACACATCAACAACCCCCTCAAGCCACCCAACATCCAGGATGACCAGGATGAGAGCCTGGATGCCCCGCTGGACCTGCGTCTGGAGCCTGGATGCCTCACTGGACCTGCGTCTTGAGCCTGGATGCATCCCTGGACCTGCGTCTGGAGCCTGGATGCCCCGCTGGACCTGCGTCTGGAGCCCGGATGCCTCGCTGGGCCTGACTCTGGTGCCTGGAGTGGGATGTGGAGGAGCTGTGGAGTCGAGCTGTGGCGCTTTGGAGCTGTGGAGACATTGATGCGACGATCGCCCGTACCTGGTGGTAACGTCTGGCAGGTCGCATGGAGCCACGTAGCTGACCTGTGTGAGAAGACTGCCTTGCGCACCTTGGAGCAGTCCATGGTAGACGTGCTCCTGCGCACCAATGTAGTGAGGTCTGCATTGCATACTACAATCCACCACTACACCGGGGTGCACGGAGGGGATTGCCAATGGTGGGTGCCATCTCCCTGCATCAAAGGCCATATGATGTTGGGCTGGCCGTACGCTGTGGACGGTGAGGCCCCTGTGCTACGCCGAACTTGTGTGGTCTGAGCCCTGCAACTACACGCCTAAGGGAGCCCTGCTGCATCAACTGCATTGCAAGGTCCACCAGTGGACTACGCGGTGACTGCTGTACCCAGCCCAGTGAAATCACACCTGACTCTGGCTCCTGCTGGCTGAGTCACAGATTTGGAGAGAGTGCAGTGGATCGCGCCACAGTGTCAATGTCCAGGTAAGGAGAAGGTGGGAAGCGTAGCGCAGGAGGGCCGGGGGATGAGTCGCTCATGCCTATCATACGTAGATGACGCACCCCCAGTGGCGTCTCTATCCACTATGGCGGAAGAGTGTTGCCCCACCGCCGCAAGCAGTGCAGAAGAGGAACATTCATCACATGATGACAACTCAATCAATCAATCAATCAGGGGAATTGTAAGTGCGCTACACACCCGTGAGGGTCTCAAGGCACTGGGGGGGGGGCAGATATGTTAGCCGAAGAGCCAGGTCTTGAGGGTCTTCCTGAAGGTGTTCAGGGAGGGGGCACCTCTGATGTCTGCCGGTAGCTCGTTCCAGGTCTTGGATGCAATGTGGGAGAAGGAACTTCCGCCTACTCTGGCTCTGTGGATGCGCGGGGTTTTGGCCAGTGCGAGTTTTGAAGATCGGATGTTTCTTTTGTGTACATTGAAGTTGATTCTTTTGTTTAGGTATATGGTTACGTTGTTGTGTAGGCATTTGTAGGTGTGAGTGAGGATTTTGAATGTGACTCTTTACTCCACGGGGAGCCAGGGGAGTCTACGTAGCTGTTGGCTGATGTGTTCATGCCGGGGGATGCCGAGGACGAGTCTTGCGGCAGTGTTCTGTACTGTCTGGAGCTTGCGGAGTAGGGACTTGTAAATTCCGGCGTAGAGTGCGTTTCCATAGTCCAGTCTCCTGGTGATGAGTGCATGGGTGACTGTCCTCCTTGACTCTGGGGGGATCCATTTTAAGGTCTTGCGGAGGATGCGTAGGGTGTTGAACCAGCTGGAGGTGACGTTGTAGACCTGTTGGTTCATGGTGAGGGATGAGTTGGGTATGATGTGGAGGTTATTGTCGTGGTTCGCGGGGGTATGTGGGCTTCCGAGGGCAGCGGCCACCAGTTGTAGTGCCATGCTGAAGGGGTGGTTCCAAGGACATGGACTTCTGTCTTCTCGACGTTGAGCTACAGGCAGCTGTTGGTCAACCAGACTTCAACGTCATGCATTCCTTTCTGGAAGTTGAGTCTGGCGGTGGTGGGGTCTTTGGTGAGGGAGAGGATGAGCTGGGTGTCATCAGCATAGGATACGATGTTGAGGCCGTGTTGTCAGACAATGGCGCCTAGGGGGGCCATGTAGATGTTGAAGAGGTTCAGGCTCAGAGATGACCCCTGTGTGACTCCGCAGGTGATTGACGTGGGATCGGAGAGGAAGGGTGGCAGTCTGATCCTTTGGCTTCTTCCGGTGAGGAATGTTCGGATCCAGTCTAGGGCTGTTCCTTGTGTGCCGGAGTCGTGTAGTCTGGCGACTAGTGTGCGGTGGGAGACGATGTTGAAGGCCGCTGAAAGGTTGAGTAGGATGAGGGCTGTGGAGTGGCCTTGGTCCAGGAGGGTGCGGATGTCGTTTGTGGCGGGGAGTAGGGTGATCTCGGTGCTGTGGTAGATGTGAGGAGGGCAGGGGTGGGTGGGGGCCCCCGAGTGGATGCCTTTCATGGTCGAGGCAGTGTATTCGGCTGTGACCTGCTTCCAGGTGGAGATGGTGGGCTGGCTGGTGTGTCAGGGGCCAGCTGTGGCATCTGGTGGATGGTCAGCGAAGTTGTTGTAGAGTTTTTTTCATCTTGAGGTGGTTCCACGCTTTTCGCAGAGGTCTTGGGACGGGGTGAGGTCTGTGGCTTCGCTGCGTGGGTTGGTGAATTCATGAATGACCTTGAAGAGTTGCTTGGAGTTGGTGGAGTTGTTGGGGATTTGGTTGTGGTAGTCCGTCATGGCGTCCTTGTAGGTGGTGTAGATTTCGGGTGTCTTGGTGTTACTCCAGTTCTTCTCCAGGCATCTGCAGGTGCGTCTTGCTTCTTGGAGAGCGGTGGTGAACCAGGCGGCTTTCCTGGGGCGCTGTTTGTCGGGCTTGCGTAGCGGGATGAGCTTGTATGCGCAGTTGGAGATCCAAGTGTGGAGTTCTCGGGCTGCGACGCTGGCGTTGGCTGTGTTGGAGGCCGGGGTGGTGGTTAAGGTCTGGCGGCAGTGGAGGCAGGAGAACTGGCCGTGAGTCGTGTTTGGCAAGGCCTGTTGTCAGTCTCTGAGATTTCCGTGGTTGAGTGCGTTGAGGGTGGCTGAGCTGTAGCAGTGGCTTGCTTGAGATCCAAGGTTCCTGGCGCTGGTCGAGGTCGGGTAACGGACGGACGCAGATGGGCTTGCCTTAGGCACACCATCGGCGCACCAGCGGCGCGTGTCTGCTGTGCGACCGCGCAGCGGCCACTAATTAGTAGGGGAGGGGGGAGGAACGATCATCTGGGATGCGGGATTGTGCGGGGACAGGTGTGCGGGGCTGCAGGGGCAGCAGCGGCGGGAAGCAGAAAGTGCGGGCTCAGAGAAGCCAAAAAAACAGATTGAAAAGGGAAAAACAAGGGATTACTAACTGATGTGATCATGCTATGTATCCTCAGTGGGTGGGAGGGTGGGTAGGACTGCTCCAAACACAGAGCAGGGCATGGGCGGATTGGCATGCCCACTCAAGTGCGCAATGACTGTTTGTCCGGCCCACTCAGGACGCCCAAAGCTGTCATGCGCACTTCCCTGTTCGCATTGCAGGCTGAATTACAGCCTGCATGGAGAACATGCCCACCCCTCCGGCCCATGGCTGCATGACTTATCCCATTGCCGATTACCAATCCCACCACCGCATCGCAGCGTTGTGATTGACTCAGGGGAGGGAGCCTGGCTGCCTACTTCCTTTTCCTGGAAGCAGACGCAGGAGAGCAGGAGCTACGAAGACATGGGACACGGCTTCGAGGTAAGACTTCCCTCAATAAATTTTTAGCAACACCCGCTCACACACACATCCCCGCGTCCACGCACCATCCAGTGGTCTTTCTGGCGTTTACCACCTCACAGCTGTCCAGCCCCCCCGCACTTCTCAATGGTGGCCGCTGTGCGCCCATGCACAGCGCACGTACCACTCGTGTGCCAAAGGCACATACGTAGTTGCGACGCATGCCATAACATTGCATTCCATTCCAATGCATACTAATACTAGGCACATTGCAACAGTAGAGTAGGTGTTGCATAGCGGAGATGTTAAGATCACTGTTCCCACTTCAGTGAGTGCAACCCAAAACTGACCTTTGCACCACAAACCCAACCGTGAAGGCTGGAATTCCTTTTTGAAGCCCCACAACACACCCACAGATCTCATTTGAGACTAATGCACACCCCATTTCTCATATTTTACCCCACAACACACCCCATTGCTCATATTTTACCCCAAAACACACCCCATTTTTCATATTTTACCCCAAAACACACCACATTTTTCATATTTTACCCCAAAACACACCCCATTTTTCATATTTTACATCCAATACCCATACCCACCCGAAAACTTTAAATTACCCCATTACTGACCTCACAATGCGTTGTATTCCAATGCCATGTTAAGGCACCTGCGTTGTCAGAGTTGCGTTGTTCAGGATGTACTGTCTGCATTGTAATGGTAGTCTACCGTGCCAAAGGCAACCATAGGCTAGGCAATTTGCGTCCGTCTGCCCCTGGACTGCGCTCAGCACCACGGATCATTCCTCTTGGACACTCCACCGATACAATGCCAGCAGCCTCCTCGCCATCAACCCTGGACACCATCTTGCCTGCCAGGACCAACCTCTGCTCCGGACCAGACATCGCCATCGCCGTCACTGACGGCTGCAGTATCACCCGAAAGGAGCACCCCGACCGTCAGAGAGGAGGCAGTGCCATCACCTACAGAAGCACACTCCGACTGACCATGCACTCTATTGACCCAAGGGTGACCATGGACTACGGCAACTCCAAGATCTGGACCAGGCCCTAGAACATCCTCTGCGGCACCCTCATGTGCAGGCCCCCTGGGCCATGGCCCCCCATTCTCCAGTACCATTGTAGACCTCATTGCACCCCAGGGTCTCCCATCCACCGACGACATCCTACTCGGTGTACTCAAGTTCCACCTGGACAACCCCAGTGAGCAGGACACCACCCCCTCATGGGGAAGGTCCCCTACATCAGACGCATGCAGCAAGTCACCGCAACAAGCCACATGGCAGGACACATGGTCGAGCACGTCACCTCCGCCAGCGTGCACCTCAACTGCAGCCACAACACCGGACTCTCCTGAACCGACCATCATTGGTAACATCACATCTTCACCTTTCCCACCAGACGCCACCGCCATCATCGCACCCCCTCGCAGCTGGATCAAGGCCACCGAAGAACATCTCGTCAACTCCCTCCGCACCAACACTCCACCTATGCTTCCAGACGATGACACCACAGCGCACAACCACCACCGATGGATCTCCAACAGCGCCAACATTCGGGCACCCCTCATGAACAGCACTGCGTCAGTACCTTCCGCATGGCAGGCGTGAGGGTGAGGCAGTGCCACAGGGATAGGCTGGCCCCATGCATTGCTGGAGTTGCGTCATGGTTGTGACACGACTGCTGCAATGCGTGGCTTTAGCGCTGGCAGATACTTCAGGACTCCTGAAGTTTCTGTCATTACTTGCGTCATGGAGCGCTGTCCAGTGATTACAGCGCATCCATGCTGTCGCAAGCAGGGCGTAGTGAGAAGTGTTGCAACGCTGTCTTGTCACAGCGCAGCAGCACTTTTCATGACTGGCGCACAGGAATTATTGATTGTGCGCATTCCTGCACTGTAAATTTGTCGCAGGGCAGCGCTGCAACATTGCTTGCAGCGCTGTCCTGCACCAAAACCTGCATTAATGAGGCTCCAAGTGTTATCACCATTTTTAAGACCTGCTTTTTTCTGGTTTTAAGTTCTTGCAGCTAACGGGTCATATCGCAAGTTTTTTTATCGCTTCGCGGGTCCGGGCCATCCTTGATAATAGGGCGAAGTGGTGTTAGCGTGAGTTTTTGTGAAATTTTAAGAGGGAACAACTACCTTGCATGTCATTAGCGAAAAATATCTCTGGCATGCAAGGCGATGGAAATTCCGTCCGCGATCGCCAGAAAGCTGTCGCTAACGCCTGTTAGCGACAGCTTGCTAATAGGGCGATAAAACTATCGCCACTTTAGCGGCAAAAAAGTGCAGCTAAAGCGGCGATGAGCCCTTGATAATATGCCCCTGAATGCTTTGTGCCCTACCTCTATTTTGTGCAGCAACTAATCTGCCACAGGACAAAATCCACAGAACTCACAGAATCCTGTCCAATAATATTCAGGAGGCAACATTCGGTTTGTGAATCCCATTGTATTGGCTGAGAATGTAGGGATGGAGCAAACACAAGGAGATGGTGGACGGAGTGCTGAAACTTTTCAAACACTCACTCCCAGTCACAGATCTGGGTTGAATCCATCATCGTTCTTTACCTCACTTCGCCACCCCAGTTCAGACCAAGCCATATGCAACTCAGTCTTGACTAACCCTGGGCGAAGTGCTACGCTACGCTCGCGTAGTTTGCGAAGTTTGCGCTACTTCGCACAACGCGAGTGCACGTAGCACAGTGCGAACACGCGTAGCGTGGCGTAGCGTAGTGCCGCGGTCATTTTTGCTTGCTCGCGGTCCTCAACGTCAAGTTGGCGACCGCGAGCAAGCTAAATGACTATCCCGGCGAGACTTTTTCCTCGTTCGCGATCAGCAACATCAAGTTGCCGATCGCGAGCGTGGAAAATAAACCTCCCGGCGAGATTCTCAACGCGGGAGGTCAGGTTTCTCATTGCGAGTGGTCGCGTATGCTTGCGACCGCTCGCGATGAGAAACTACCAGTCCGCGTTGAGAAAGCTGCCGCTCGAGTAAAAATCTACTCGAGCGGCAGTACAGACAGCTCGCACTGTGCAAGTTGCCGTTTTCAATGATTGCACAGTGCGGACAAGCATCCGGCACTGTGCAATCATTGCGAACAGTGCGCTACGCAGTTCGCGTAGTGCTACGCGAAGCTTGCGTAGCGCGAACTGCACTTTGCGTAGCTTCGCGAAGCATTACTTCGCGAACTACGCCCACCCTTAGTCTTGACCCTGTTTCTCATGGGAACAGTCCAGCCTGAACTGCCAAGCCAAGTCTTCCCTGGACCTGAAACAAGCATCCTGGGACCGGTTTTGGGGTAACACCCATCATCAACCAGGCTAGCTTGAATCCAGTGGCAAAGTGAGCAAGGGACCAACGTCTGGGCAAACCCTGCCATCTTACGAACGAAGCAAACACAAGGAGACAATGGATGGAGCGCTGAATCTTTTCAGACACTCACCCACAGTCACAGATCTGGGTTGAATCCATCATCGTTCTTTAGCCCAGCCATATGCAAATCAGTCTTGACCCTGTTCCTCATGGGATTTCAGCACTCCGTCCATCATCTTGTTGTGTTTGCTATGTTCGCCCAGTCGGTCAATGGTATGCCCAGACGTGGTCCCTTGCTCGCTGTACCACTGGATTCAAGCTAGCCAGGCTGATGAGGGGTAAAACCCTGAAACCGGTCCTAGGATGCTTGTTTCCGGTCCAGGGAGGAACTGGCCAGGCAGTTTGGGCTGGACTGTTCCCATGAGGAACAGGGTCAAGACTGATTTGCATATGGCTGGGTCCAAACTGGGGTGGCATAGTGAGCAAAAGAACGATGGATTAAACCGAGATCTGTGACTGGGGGTGAGTGGTTGAAAAGTTTCAGCACTCCGTCCATCATCTTGTTGTGTTTGCTATGTTCACCCTAAGAGGCCAAGGGTATGCCCAGACGTGGGTCCCTTGCTCGCTGTGCCACTGGAGTCAAGGTAGCCTGGCTGATGAGGGCTGAAACCCCAAAACCGGTCCTAGGATGCTTGTTTCTGGTCCAGGGAGGACCTGGCCTGGCAGTTTGGGCTGGACTGTTCCCATGAGGAACAGGGTCAAGACTGATTTTCATAAGGCTGGGTTCAAACTGGGGTGGCATAATGAGGAAAAGAGCGATGGATTAAACCCAAATCTGTGACTGGGGGTGAGTGGTTGAAAAGTCAGCACTCTGTCCATCATCTTGTTGTGTTTGCAATGCAGGGATGGGTGCCTGTGAGGGACCGGAAGCTTCCATTCTTACTTTCACATTTACAGCAGAACAACTTTTTTTAATGCATATGTCCCTGAGAAATAGGGGCTGCATGCTGGTCCTTGGCCCACTGGGAATACCATTAGGGGGAGGAGCAGTAGTGGAGCATGCAGTGGTTCCCCTGATTGATGCCTGCTTTGCAATGCAGAGAGCCTACTTTCATTAAGGGGAAGCTATCCTTCTGTACAGCTTCCACTTCATGAATGGGATACTACTACCTTTAGGAAATCTATCTGATCAATGGTTTATGACTACAAATGTGGTGGCAAACCATTGATATATGGCATTGCAAATTGGAAGAAGGAGAGGGACGATCCTTTCATGTCCCTCCATTTTCTGATTCACAATAAACCACAAGTACAGATTGAAAGTCGAAATGACATTTCTGACACACAAAGACATTCCTACTTTCTTTTTTTTAGTCGCAAAGCCTGTGATTCTTTAGAAAGGCAGGCCTTGCAACCGCAGATATATTTGTACATCAGGATCATAGTATTTATTTGTACAGGCAGCATGGATGGCAAGAGTTAACCTCACAAATACTGCCCTTTGTTCTGCCAGCTGTTCCTGTCCACTCCCAGGTAACTAATGCCTTCTAAGTGGTCAGCAGTTAACATTCATTAATTTTTTAGGGGGTGCGGGCAGAGACAGGGTATTGTTCTCTGAGCCAAGGTCATTAATTTTCCAAGCCAAGGGTGTGTACTACTGCTCTGCAGATGGGATGTGTGGTAGCACTGGTTTTCAGCCAGTTCTGGTTTAGGCAGCCTAAAGTAAATTTTTACAAAGTTATTTTTCTGATTAAGTTATCAAAAATCCAACTTTGCCATTAAGTCAGATTTTGAAAACTAAGCAGGCAATAACTTTGAAGCTGTTTTCTAGCGCTTTCCTAAGCAGAATTCCCACTTAGTCCTTTTATGGAAAATTGTGTTAGACCTGTCAGCTTTAGAGTGGTCTTCCCCCAGACTTTTTCGCCTTTACCCCTCCTATTTTTGCCGCATTCAGTTTTGTTGGCCTTAGGTCTCTGTGCACTTTACCACTGCTAACCACTGTTAAAGTTCTTGTACTCTCTTTTAAACATGGTAAAATTGGTTTATACCAGATTGGCATATTTGATTTACTTATAAGTCCCTTGTAGAGTGGTATAATATATATATTGGGCCTGTAGATTGAATGCTACTAGTAGATCTGCATCTAGTATAATGGGGTGACCCAGTGCCCCTCAGAACCTGGGTGTACAAGAATGTGGAAAATGTTGGCTCTGTCGGGTAAACCCAACAGAGCCAACATTTTCCACATTCTACTAGTAGATCTGCAGCAGTTATTATGCCACCCACTTAAGTAGCCTCTTAAAACATGTGCCAAGCCTACCGTTGCACCCTGAATGCAGTTGTAAACTGCCAATTTGACTTGGCAATATACCCCCTTGCCAAGCCTTAAACTTCCCTTTTATTATATTAGTCACTGCTAAAGTAGGCCCTAGGTTGCCCATAGCGTTTAAATAACAGGGGAAACCCTATCTGCCAACATGGACCAGGGTAGGTACATATTAATATAACAATTGTCCGGTGGGACTCATTCAAAAGTCGTACCTTCTTCTTCTTATGTGCATTAGAAGGAACCCAGAGTTGCTCAAATGTATTCATCAGACCAAAATTAATGACGAAGACACAGGACTGATATAGTTGCATACTTGTAATGTTTTGATTCCAATCAACAAAATAAGTGATCATACGGCAGACTACGCACTGTTCCAATGGTGATTATATATACACAAAGAACATAGATAATAGACACTATACAATTCCCAATAGTTGTATGCATTGATTGATACAATTTATAACAGGGTTTGTATGTCAGTGTGGAATCCCTTGAAGTTAAATTACATGTAACAACCAAGAGGGAGGGTTCGTCGACGTTTTGACCCTGTGTGATTGTTAGGGTCTTTTAGGACGTAGTCATCTGACTACCAGGCCTACACAAAAATAAACAAAAATAAAAACAACATTTCTAAATTCTGTGCTTTTACATACTGTAAACTTCCATTAAGCAATCAATGAGTAACTTACTACCTAATAGTGAGTTCACTTGTGTAACAGGAAGAACTACCAGGTATTGAACCTCCGTATAATAAAAGAGAATGAAAATCATCATGAGATTTCATAACAACTCCGTGCCTGTATATATACGTTAGTGGTTTATGAGCACAAGAAAAGACCGTGCACCAACAATGTGCAGACAAGGTGACTCAATCAGACAGGGTGAGACAGTGGAACCTCACGGTATGAAGGTGAAGCATGTTGCAACAATACACATCAAAACTCCTCCTTCTATTTGCAAAGTGCAAATACTGGTACTGATACCATTGGTGAGAGGTCCAACACAACTCACTATATGCTCATATGTTAGCTATACAAGAGCGCAACAGCCAATGAAACATCACCTGTGTCCCTACTGAATGAATCACGACTAGTATAAGAAACTGTGGGAGTTAATAAGACAGTAAGGCATCATGTTCTAATAGAGTGAAAATTATCCTGTTTCTGAAACAATTGTCTGGTAGAGAGGAAGTCATAGCTCACCAACATCTGCTTCGAGCAAGGGCAATCATGGTCCACCAGTGTGGAACACACATAATCATGTAAGAAAAGTGCAGTTTTAACATTATAGCTATCCCAGTCAAATGTTTCAGTGCCGGGGCATATTTATTTTTTAAAAAGTACCAATCCTCTTCATAAAAAATGCTGTGAAGCTGATCTCATGCAGATTGAATCAGTTCCAATATCGAGGTAAACTTGCCCAAATTGTCATTTCAACTTATTCTAGGATAAATAAGACAGTATTAGAGTAGCTCGTACAAATGGGCTTGAGGTACCTAATATTGCTATATTTTACAACTAAACAGGTAGTCATAAGTGTAGTTATCTAGCAAGCACTAGGTTATAATTTTAATAGTGCAGCAGGTGCAGTGGCACCAGGACCAAAAGATACAGGCACTCCACTAAACACCTAATATTGCTATATTTTATTCCTTATACAGGCAGTCACAAGTGCAGTTACCTTGCAGACAACAGGGTCATGATTTGAATGATGCAGCAGGTGCAGTAGCACCGGGCCCAAAAGTTGTCAGAACTCCTCTAAACACCTAATATTGCTATATTTGACTACTGAACAGGCAGTGACAATTGCCGGTACCTTGCAGTTAAAAGGGGCTTGATTTGAATGGTGCAGCAGGTACTGGGGCCAAAATCTCTAGGGACTCCACTAAATGCAGATTATTGCTAACTTGTACTACTAAACAGGCAGTCACAAGCAATGTTCCCTCTAATTTTTCTTCCTCGTGTGCGGCAACAGAATGTTTGCGTGCACCCATTTCTAGCTTGGGTGTGCAGCCGAGTGATCAGATGTCCAACTAGGGAAATTGACTAGTTGCCACTTGAAGGTTGATAGCAGGCATTGTCAATGTCAATAGATCTGCCTTATAAATGAAAATGCCTCCTTAGTCATTGATGGGTTACGGCACAGAATAAATAATCATATGTGCATTATGTTTCTCATCCTTGCATTCATGCATCCATTCATCACTGACTCACTCTTACAGTCACTCATTTACACAACCACAATAAAGTGCATCGACAAACAGCAACTTATGCAAGATGAATAAAAAGCATAAAAGTAGAAAAAGAAAACATGCTTTCACCTAAAAATAGCAGACTTATTCTTGCAATAACAAAATTAATTAAAGCAGCAGGTGGCCGTCTTGCAATGGTACTGTACATACTGTATAGTTTTATAGTTTCTTCTGACTTCCAGGTTTAGAACCAACATGTTGGGCATCTTGCAATGGTAAACAAATTCAAACCTACTGACAATATACTTCCATGGAGGTCAGTTGATTTAGATGCAGTGGCTGTACATGTTGCGGTACACTGCAGATGTGAGTGGCAAGCAAGCAGCCAGTTAGAACTGTCTTTGTAGGCATAGCATGTGTTAATCATGAAAATAAAAAGAGGAGAAGAAAATAAATGAAAACGGATCTGTAACTACAAAATGGAAAACTAAAGGACTGGTCCACCTACCTTGGCACTGAAGTGCGCTCATTTTGAGGTGGCTGTGCACATGTGATTGGACAAATGTCACTCACATGGCAAGAGAGTCAATAACTGAAGTGGTATATATATCACTGGTATATATAGCAGTAGTATATATGTTTTTTATTACAAGATTCTGGCAGACAACTAAGTCTGTGAGACTTCACAAAGGGATTCTAGGAAGACTTGTTACAGTGAAAATCTTGTACCCCTAAGGTTTGTCAAAGGCTAATAAACACAAACATCGTTGCCTAAAAACTAATCTGTGAGATTGCATGTAACAAAATACTTCTGCAGGCTTTAATAGGGTGCAATGCCAATCAATCCTTAAAGGTATATTGACTTGAACAGGTGTGTTTCATAATAAATAAATCAGGTCTACTACCTGTGTCAGAACTTTTCATTGCGATAGCACAGGCATATGGCATATGAAATAGCGTTTCCCAATGGACCAATCAGGTCTATAGCTTTTGTCATTGGCACATCACTGCGATAGAGGCAGGCTGTTAGAAATGGGGTTCTCTAGTTGGCAGAGGTAGGTACCTTTTTCCAAATAGGGACCCTTGCTTCTAGTAAGGATAAGGGGGATACAGGCTTTACACAACCCCTGCATACCCCCTTGGTAGCTTGGCACGAGCAGACAGGCTTATCCCAAAGGCAATGTGTAAAGTATTTTGTACTCAAAACACACAGTAATACAGTGATAACACCACAAATGGACACCACATCAGTTTAGAAATATAAAGTATCTTTATCTAAACTCAACAAGATCAAAACAATAAAAATCCAACATACATGTAATAAGAATATGACTTTTCAAAGGTTTCAAGCAACTTGTTCTATAGAAAACTATGGATGCATGATTCTACACAAAGTACCTGTAGATGCGTGGAAATTCACAAGGCCAAACAAACAGCCACAGAGAAGGGAAGCGTCGAGAAACAAAGAGATGCGTCAATTCCTGAGTCCTTGGGGAGGCGATGCGACAGTTCTGCTGCACGCAGGAGAAGTGATGCATCGAATACGGACGGTAGGGGGAAGTGATGCGTCGACTCCAAGACGGTTCTGGTCCGCAGGTGATGCGTTGGGAAAACCTGCCGCACAGGTATGATGCGTGGAAATCCGGGATGCGTTGGCGATCGATGCAGCAAGTGGTGCTGCATCGGTTTCTTAAGCCGCGATCCCACGATGCATCGGTTCTTGTAGCCGCAACAGGCACTGCTTCATCTCTGCAGCGGCGCGGCAGTGCGTGGAGATTCTTTTTGCACGGCGGTGCTGTGTCAGGAAAAACAGCTGCAAGAAGGGCGATGCATCAATTTTCTCAGCTCTTCAGGTTTCTTCCAGCTCCCAACAGAAGGAACAACCTTCAGAGGCCCTAAACTGGAATAGGCTCCTCCTGGCAAGTCAGAACTATCAGCAGCAGAGTTCAGGGGAGCTGGGGGTGAAGGCTTTGTGTCCCCGAGACCTCAGAACAGGAGTCCAGCACACACAAGCCCTTGGAGATTCTTCTTCAAGCAGGTTCAGAGCAAAGTTCCAGTCTTTGTCCTTGTTCTCTTTGTGCAAGGGTCTCTGAGCCCAGTCCAAACCAGTTCTTCCTCACTGGTGCACTATGACCACAGGGGGTGGAGACAGCATTGTGGAAGGGAGACAGGCCCTATTCAGGTGCAAGGAAATCTCCTCCCACTACTCTAAATGCAGCTAAGCCCCATTCAGCTCAGTGCTGAGTCATCCAGGAAGGGCCAGGCACACCTCAAATCCCCCCCTCCCCCATTGGCTGTCTACAGTGAATGCACATCCCCAGCCCCTGTCACTCCAAAACCAGTCAGTCAATCCACAAACAGGCAGAGGCACACAGAATGGTTAAACAAAAAAATGCCTACTTTCTAAAAAATGCATTTTTAAACACACCATTTAAAAACCATCTTTACTAAAAGATGTGTTATTAAATTCTGAGTTCAGGGAGCCTAAAGTTTATTTCTCTATCTTGTTCCAATGGGAAGTTATACTTGTGAGATGTTCTTAAGTATCTCTGTTAGATTTGGGGGTCTCTAGTTGGCAGATGTAGGTACCTTTGTCCAAATAGGGACCCTTGAGTCTAGTCAGGGAAAGTAGGTACACTCCTAAAATAACCCCTGCTCACCCTCTTGGTAGCTTGGCACGAGCAGACAGGCTTATCTCAGAGGCAGTGTGTAAAGCATTTGTGAACACATACAGTAACCAAGTGACAACACTACAAATGGACACCACACAGTTTGTATATTTATAAAAATAAGAATATTTTATATAGAATTACCACAAGACCATAAACGACAAAAATAATCCACAATACTGTCAAAAATCAAGAGTTCTGGTTAAAAATGCTTAAATCAATGTTCTGTGCGAGTCGGTAGCCTTCTCCGGCTACAGCGATGTAAAGAACAAACAGAGTCTAACAAATCCAGCTGACCGCGTCGAGACGGGCCAACACAGCGTAGACAGACTCGGTCACAGTACCTTTTACCTGAAGCGGCAGGCACGGGCGTGCGAACCGGACGATGCAAAAATGGAAGAGTTGCAGGACGCGTTGTCTCTCGATGCGGTGCAGGCAGCAGCTCGTTGACGGAGTCGGTGAGACCAAGGCCGTGCGTTGCAGTGCGAGACGGTGCTTCGAGGCGGTGCTGGCAGGTTGCGGTGAGGCGACGGAGCCAGATTCAGGAGTCCGGACAGCGGTGCGAGTCGGGCGGTGCATCGCGAAGCTTGCGAGGCGGTGCCCAACTCCGGTGCGGGCACAGGACTCGAACTCAGCAACAGTGACCGTATCGGTCGGACCAGATGGATTCGGTGTAGCGAGGCGTTGCAAGGTGCGGTGCTCACAGGTTACGGTGCAGGCAGCGGCTCGTTGACGGAGTCGGTGAGACCAAGGCCGTGCGTTGCAAGATGCAGGCGTTGCTCGATGCGGTACCAACAGGACACCGAGCCAGTCGGGAGAGTTGGTCACAGCTCCCTACCTATGTAGCCACTGAAACAGAGTTTCCAGCAGCAATTCACAAAGGGGGTGAAGTCCAATGGTCCTGGGACTTCGATCACGGGGCAAGCTCTCTTCCAAGCCCTTGGAGATCCTTCACAAGTTGATGAAAGTCACAGCAAAGCAAAAGTTCCTTTCTCCTTTCTTTGGCAGTCAGGCAAACCACTGCAGGCCAATCCCCCAAGCAGTACTTCAGGCTTAGGGATAGTCTTTCCTCAGTTTCTTCTTGGTTCCGCTCCTCAGCAAAGGTTTCTTCTTGTTCCCAAAAGTGATCTAAAGTTCCTGGGTTTGGGCCCCAGTACTTATACTCCTTTTCTCTTTGTTCTCTGGAGGCAGAGAGGCCTTTGCCTAGCTTAAACCAGTTCTGTGCAGCTTTGGAGCACTCTGTCTACATGACTCCTTCTTTCCTTTCAGAATGTGGGACAGGGTACTCAGATGCCCGGCAGGGGGTGGAGCCAGCATTGTGGCAGGCAGGCACAGCCCTATTCAGACCCAGATGCAACTCCTCCCTCCACTCTGGATGCAGATCTCTCTATTCAGCCCTGGGCTGCCTCACCCTGTCTCCTGTGGCCACCCCAGCCCCTGTCATGCACAAACCAGACACACAATACACAAGCTGGCAGAGGCAGGCTGGATAGTTAGGCAAGAAAATACCCACTTTCTAAAAGTGGTATTTTCAAACACAGAATGTTAAAACCAACTTCACTAAAAGATGTATTTTATCATTCTGAGTTCAGGCATACTAAACTCGAATTTCTACCTAGTTCCCTGAGTCAGTTTAGGATTATAAGATGTTATAATCAAACTGCCCATTCTGGCCTATGGGGAACAGGTAGCCTTGCAATAGTCAAAAACGAAAATGGCTGTAATTCACTATTAGGACATGCCACACACACCAGGCATGTCCCACCTTATCCTTACAATGCACCCTGCCCGTAGGCCTACCAAAGGGGTGTCTGATATGAAGAAAAGGGAAGGTTTGGGGACTGGTAGGTGGGTGTGCTTACCAAGTCGACATGGCAGTCACAGACTGCGCACAGGCTCTGCAATGGCAGGCCTGAGACACACTTTACAAGCTACTTCTGTGGGTGGCACAACCAGTGCTGCAAGCCCACCAGCAGCATTTGATTTACAAGCCCTGGGCACACTCAGTGCACTGTACTAGGGTCTGACAGTAATTCAAATAAGCCAAACAGGGAGTCACTAATTCACATCACAATTTACAATAGGGAGCACTTGCACTTTGGCACTGATTAGCAGTGGCAAAGTGCCCATGAGCATCTAGTCCAGCAAAAACATATCGAAAACAGTGGAGGCATTTATGAAAAAATGGAAGGGTGACCCACGTCAAGGATGCCAGGTCTAACACGTGTCCCCTCCAGCTGAAATGTGGGGAGAACTATCCTACCCCTAGGGAGTTCTCATCACTAAGGCGGAAAAATCTGGACAGACCATCAGCATTGGTGTGTTCTGTACCAGGGCGGTGTTCCACCGTAAAGTCCATCCCCTGTAGGGAAATGGACCACCTCAACAGCTTTGGATTCTCACCCCTCATCTGCATCAACCATCTGAGGGGCCGGTGGTCTGTCTGAACCCGGAAGTGAGTCCCAAACAGGTATGGTCTCAGCTTCTTCAGTGCCCAGACCACAGCAAATGCCTCACGCTCAATAGCACTCCATCTCTGTTCCCGGGGAAGTAACCTCCTACTGATGAAGGCTACAGGTTGGTCTAGGCCCTCCTCATTGATCTGTGATAGAACCATGCTCTGAAGCGTCCGTCTGAACAATGAACTCATTGGAGAAGTTGGGTGCCTGGAGCACAGGCGCCGTGCACATGGCAGTCTTCAAGGTGTCAAAAGCTTTTTGACAGGCGTCAGTCCAAATCACTTTCCTGGGCTGCTTCTTGGAAGTCAGCTCTGTCAAGGGGGCAACAATGCTGCCATACCCCTTGACGAATCTCCTGTAATTCCCGGTGAGTCCTAGGAAGGCTCTCACCTCTGTCTGGGTCTTGGGGGGCTCCCAAGCCTGAATGGTATCAATTTTCGGTTGGAGGGGAGCCACCTGGCCGCTCCCAACCTGGTGTCCCAAGTACACCACAGAACCCTGCCCAATCTGGCACTTACTTGCCTTGATTGTGAGGCCTGCCCTCCGCAGCGCCATCAACACTTCCCAGAGGTGGCGCAGATGTTCTTCCCAACTGGCACTGAACACTGCGATGTCATCCAGGTAGGCGGCACAGAAATCCTCCAGTCCAACCAACACCTGGTTGACCAACCTCTGAAAGGTGGCAGGGGCATTCTTCATCCCAAAGGGCATCACCCGGAACTGGTAGTGCCCATCTGGTGTGGAAAATGCTGACCTCTCTTTTGCCCCATCAGTCAAGGCGATCTGCCAGTACCCAGACGTTAAGTCAAACGTGCTGAGGTACAGCGCAGCCCCTAACCGATCTATGAGCTCATCAGCTCTGGGGATGGGGTGGGTGTCAGTCCTGGTGACGGAATTGAGTCCCCTGTAGTCCACAGAGAACCGGAGTTCTGGTGTGGCACCAGGCGCGACAGCCTTCGGAACCAAGACCACTAGGCTGGCCCAAGGGCTGTTAGAGGACTCAATCACCCCTAGCGCAAACATCTTGGAGACCTCCTCCTTGATGCAGGCTCTGACCCTGTCAGTCACCCTGTAAGCCTTCTGCTTCACAGGAAGACTGTCCCCAGTGTCCACATCATGGACGCACCAATGAGTGACACTGGGAACCAGGGAGAACAGGTCAGGGAACTGTCCCAACAGCTGGCGACAGTCACCCTGCTGCTCAGGTGTGAGGGAGGTAGAGAGGTTTACTCCCTCCACTGATCCATCTTGCTCTCGGGCTGACAGGAGGTCAGGAAGAGGCTCGGTCTCCTCCTCCATCCCATCATCTGTAGCTAAGAGCATGCCCACTTGGGACCTCTCCAAGTGGGGCTTTAGGCGGTTCACATGCAGGACCCTCAAGGGGTTCCTGGGAGACTGCAAGTCCACCAAGTAGGTAACTGGACTCTTGCGCTCTACCACCGTGAAAGGGCCGGTCCACCTGTCCTGGAGCGCACAAGGCTCCACAGGGGCCATGACCCACACTTTCTGACCAGGCTGAAGCTCTACCAGAGTGGCATTCTGGTCGTACCACCGCTTCATCTCCTCCTGGCTGGCTTCCAGATTTGCCTCAGCAAGTTCTCTGAAACGCCTAGTCTGGTTCCTGAAGGCCAGCATGTAACTGTATACATCCTCGGGGAGGTTTCCTGGGAGATTGCTCCCAGCCTTCCTTGACCAAACTCAGAGGTCCTCGCACCGGGTGTCCATAGAGGAGCTCAAAGGGGCTGAACCCTAGAGACTTCTGTGGCACCTCCCCGTATGCAAACAACAGGCAAGGTAAGAGGACGTCCCATTTACGCCTCATGGGTTCTTCCAGACCCATAATCATGCCCTTTAGGGTCCGGTTGAATCTCTCACCCAGCCCATTTCCTTGAGGGTGGTAAGGAGTGGTGAACTTGTAAGTTACACCGCACTCCTGCCACAGGGACTTCATGTACTTGGACACAAAGTTGGTACCTCTGTCAGACACTACCTCTTGAGGGAATCCTACAAGTGAGAAAATTCCCATCAGTGCCCGTCCCACCATGGGGGCCGTCACTGTCCTCAGAGGGATGGCTTCCGGGTACCGGGTGGCATGGTCCACCAAGACCAGGATAAACCTGTTGCCCATGGCTGTCTTGGGGTCCAGTGGCCCCACAATGTCAATACCCACCCGTTCAAAGGGGGTGCTGACCACAGGGAATGGCTGGAGAGGAGCCTTGTACTTCCTCCCACTCTTTCCACTTGCCTGGCAAGTCTGACATGTACTGCAGTGAGTGGCGGCACTCCTGCGCATCTGGGGCCAATAGAAATAGGTGACAAGCCTTTCAAAGGTCTTGTCCTGCCCCAGATGTCCTGCTAACGGTACATCATGAGCCAACCCCAGTAGGAAGGCTCTGAAGCGCTGGGGTACCACCAGCACATGGGCTGACCCAGGCTCAGCAAACTTAGGCTCTGAATACAGGAGACCATTCTCCCAGTAAATCCAATGTGATCCAGACTGATCACCTGCTGCCTGGTCTGCGGCCTGTTGCCTCAGACCCACGAGAGAAGGGCATGTGTTCTGCTCCTCGCAGAACTCATCCTTGGAGGGTCCTCCTTCTTGCTGCCAATGGGTCAGCTCAGGTAGGTCTCCCAGTTCAGCTACCTGTTCCCCTGTAGGCTCCAGGGCATCCCCCTCTGGGTCTACCTCCTCCTGGACCGTGGTAACTTCGGGGGCCGGTTTCCCGCGCCCCCTGCCTCCTCTCTCTCCAGCAGGCACCTGGGCCTCCCTTTCAGGCTCCAGGTCCTCTTGAACACCTTTAGCTGCCATTGACCGGGTGGTCACACATGCCCAATCAGGCAAGCCCAACATTTCTAAATGCGCACTCTGCTCCACCTTAGCCCAAGGTGAGCTCTCCAAATCGTTCTCTAACAAACAGTCAACAGGCATGGCTGGCCTCACAGCTACTTGAAGAGTACCCGAGACCCCCCCCACTCAAAGGGAACCTGAGCCACCTTGCAGGGACTCTTTGTGTTGTCAGCGGCAACAACCGGATAGAATGCATCAGGGACAACCTGCTCTTTAGACACCAGGTGACACTTGACAGCTGTCACACTGGCTCCTGTGTCTCTCAGAGCCTCCACCCTATGGCCATTGATGGTCACCCACTGCCTGTATTTTTAGTGTTATCAGGCAGCTGGGTCCTAGGGACCATCTCAGAGTCTCCTAATGAGACAAGGGAAAACACTGTGGGATCCCCCCACCTTGGGCACCCCACTCCTCCCCCAGGGCTACACTAGCCAACTGCCGCGGGACTGCACCAGTGGGTGCTGGTTTTCCATGCAAAGGGCAACGAGGATTGTTTGTCTTGTGGCCAGGGGCGCCACACTTGTAACACACCAGTGGTCCCTGGTGAACAGGGGGGCCTGTCAGGGCCACTGGCTTTTTCTCAGGGGGAGGCTGGGAACCTATCCCTTGGTTCCCTTGGGGTCTACTTTGGGGCCCTTTATGGAACTCCCTCTGTTTACCCTTGTCCCCCCCACTCTTCTGCTGGGGACCCTGCCCACTCTTGGCGGAGTCTCCCACGTGACCCTTGTGGACCCGGGTACTCACCCAGCAGTCCGCCTCCTCAGCAAGCTGCCTAGGGTTAGTTAGCTTACTATCAATCAGGTGCTGGCGTAGCTCAGGAAAACAATTACTGGACAAGTGCTCCCAGGCAATCAAATCAAAGAGCGCCTGAAAATCAGTCGCTTTGCTACCCTTTACCCAACCATCCAAGGCTCTGCAAAAGAAGGTCACATATTCAACCCAGGTACTGCCTTCAATCTTCTTACAGTTCCTGAACCTCTGCCTATAAAGCTCAGGGGTTAAACCATATCTAGTCATCAATGCATCTTTCATGTGGCTATATGAATTATAGACTTCAGAGGGCAAATCCAACAAGGTATCCCGCCCCTCACTAAGGAACCGTCCCCACAACCCCGCTCCCCAATCCTTCTCAGGGACCCGGTGGGAAGACATGGCTACCTCATAGGCTTTGAACCACTGCCCAATGTCATCATTTAAAAAAATTCCTTAACCACATCTTTTGGAATATACACCCTAGCTTCAACAGGCACAGGCGGTACACTGCCACCAGAAGGAGTAATCTCTAAGCTTTTGGCCTTCAATTCCAACTCCCTCAAAACTTTCTCATGTTCAAAATGCATTTTCTTTTCCTCTAGGGCTAATTTCCTAGTTTGCATTTCAAATTCTAACTGCCCATTTAGCTTGAGCTTGGTCAGCTCCATTTCGTGCATCCTACTCTCTTTCCTGTCCTCCAACTCCTCTGGAGACAGTCCTCTGGCAGAAACACTGCTACCTACTGGGGAGACTGCTTTCTTCGCCCCTGGACCCAATAGCCCTTCCAGCTGCCCATCTGCATTCTCATCCCCTTCCATAGGTATAGGGGTGCTCCTCGCTTCAACCCAGGCCCTCAGCGCCTTTTGGTGCTCATCCTTCTTGGTGAGCCCGGTCATGGAGACTTTAAACTTCCTGCAGAAATGCTTGAACTGTTTGAGGGTGTAGCACTCCAGTTTCTCCTCCTCACAATCCCAATCAACAGATGCTACAGATGGTGCGTTTTCCATGGTGCTTTAAACTTGGCAGTTGCAAAAATTGGAAATCCCAGAAAAAATGCTATCAAAGAGTATGTGGTTGCGTCTTGGTCTGCACTCACTAGGTAGTGTTCACCAATTACTGTACATGAGTCACAAATGCAAGTCCAGAATCCTCACCGCTGACCACCAATGTTAGATTTGGGGGTCTCTAGTTGGCAGAGGTAGGTACCTTTGTCCAAATAGGGACCCTTGAGTCTAGTCAGGGAAAGTAGGTACACTCCTAAAATAACCCCTGCTCACCCTCTTGGTAGCTTGGCACGAGCAGACAGGCTTATCTCAGAGGCAGTGTGTAAAGCATTTGTGAACACATACAGTAACCAAGTGACAACACTACAAATGGACACCACACAGTTTGTATATTTATAAAAATAAGAATATTTTATATAGAATTACCACAAGACCATAAACGACAAAAATAATCCACAATACTGTCAAAAATCAAGAGTTCTGGTTAAAAATGCTTAAATCAAGGTTCTGTGCGAGTCGGTAGCCTTCTCCGGCTACTGCGATGTAAAGAACAAACAGAGTCTAACAAATCCAGCTGACCGCGTCGAGACGGGCCAACACAGCGTAGACAGACTCGTTCACAGTACCTTTTACTTGAAGCGGCAGGCACGGGCGTGCGAGCCGGACAGCTGAACGTCGCGGTCGCGATGCAGAAATGGAAGCATTGCAGGACGCGTTGTCCCTCGATGCGGTGCAGGCAGCGGCTCGTTGACGGAGTCGGTGAGACCAAGGCCGTGCGTTGCAGGGCGAGACGGTGCTTCGAGGCGGTGCTGGCAGGTTGCGGTGCGGCGACGGAGCCGGATTCAGGAGCTGGTGTCGATCAGTCCGGAAAGCGGTGCGAGTCGGGCGGTGCGTCGCGAAGCTTGCGAGGCGGTGCCCAACTCCGGTGCGGGCACAGGACTCGAACTCAGCAACAGTGACCGTGTCGGTCGGACCAGATGGATTCGGTGTAGCGAGGCGTTGCAAGGTGTGGTGCTCACAGGTTACGGTGTAGGCAGCGGCTCGTTGACGGAGTCGGTGAGACCAAGGCCGTGCGTTGCAAGGTGCAGGCGTTGCTCGATGCGGTGCCAACAGAACACCGAGCCGGTCGGGAGAGTCGGTCACAGCTCCCTACCTCTGTAGCCACTGAAACAGAGTTTCCAGCAGTAATTCCCAAAGGGGGTGAAGTCCAATTGTCCTGGGACTTCGATCAGGGGGCAAGCTCTCTTCCAAGCCCTTGGAGATCCTTCACAAGTTGATGAAAGTCACAGCAAAGCAAAAGTTCCTTTCTCCTTTCTTTGGCAGTCAGGCAAACCACTGCAGGCCAATCCCCCAAGCAGTACTTCAGGCTTAGGGATAGTCTCTCCTCAGTTTCTTCTTGGTTCCGCTCCTCAGCAAAGGTTTCTTCTTGTTCCCAAAAGTGATCTAAAGTTCCTGGGTTTGGGCCCCAGTACTTATACTCCTTTTCTCTTTGTTCTCTGGAGGCAGAGAGGCCTTTGCCTAGCTTAAACCAGTTCTGTGCAGCTTTGGAGCACTCTGTGTACATGACTCCTTCTTTCCTTTCAGAATGTGGGGCAGAGTACTCAGACGCGCGGCAGGGGGTGGAGCCAGCATTGTGGCAGGCAGGCACAGCCCTATTCAGACCCAGATGCAACTCCTCCCTCCACTCTGGATGCAGATCTCTCTATTCAGCCCTGGGCTGCCTCACCCTGTCTCCTGTGGCCACCCCCAACCCCTGTCATGTACAAACCAGACACACAATACACAAGCTGGCAGAGGCAGGCTGGATAGTTAGGCAAGAAAATACCCACTTTCTAAAAGTGGTATTTTCAAACACAGAATGTTAAAACCAACTTCACTAAAAGATGTATTTTATCATTCTGAGTTCAGGCATACTAAACTCGAATTTCTACCTAGTTCCCTGAGTCAGTTTAGGATTATAAGATGTTATAATCAAACTGCCCATTCTGGCCTATGGGGAACAGGTAGCCTTGCAATAGTGAAAAAGAAAATGGCTGTAATTCACTATTAGGACATGCCACACACACCAGGCATGTCCCACCTTATCCTTACAATGCACCCTGCCCGTAGGCCTACCATAGGGGTGTCTGATATGAAGAAAGGGAAGGTTTGGGGACTGGTAGGTGGGTGCACTTACCAAGTCGACATGGCAGTCACAGACTGCGCACAGGCTCTGCAATGGCAGGCCTGAGACACACTTTACAAGCTACTTCTGTGGGTGGCACAACCAGTGCTGCAAGCCCACCAGCAGCATTTGATTTACAAGCCCTGGGCACACTCAGTGCACTGTACTAGGGTCTGACAGTAATTCAAATAAGCCAAACAGGGAGTCACTAATTCACATCACAATTTACAATAGGGAGCACTTGCACTTTGGCACTGATTAGCAGTGGCAAAGTGCCCATGAGCATCTAGTCCAGCAAAAACATATCGAAAACAGTGGAGGCATTTATGAAAAAATGGAAGGGAGACCCACGTCAAGGATGCCAGGTCTAACAATCTCCCAGTCTATCCTATGGGGCAGATAGCCTTTCAATAGTGAAATAAGGAAATTGGCAGTATTTCACTATCAGGGCATGTCACAAACACCAGTACATGTCCTACCTTTCAGATACACGGGACCCTGCCCATTGGGGTAACTTGGGCCTACCATAGGAGTGCCTTATATGTAAGAAGAGGGAAGGTTAGGGCCTGGCAAGTCAGTGCACTTGCCAGGTCAACATGGCAGTTTAAAACTGAGCACAGACACTGCAGTGGCAGGTCTGAGACACATTTACAGGGCTACTTATATGGGTGTCAGAATCAGTGCTACAGGCCCACTAGTAGCATTTGATTTACAGGCCCTGGCACACTTAGTACGCTTTACTAGGGACCTATCAGTAAATCAAATATGACAATCAGGGAGAACCAATTGTAATACCAATTTACACAGGGAGCACTTGCACTTTGACACTGATCAGCAGTGGCAAAGTGACCAAAGCATCTAAGCCAGGAAAAAGAAAATCCAGCAAAGCATCAAAAATAAAGGAGGTAGAGGCAAAAAGTCAGGGGAAACCACACCAAAGATGCCATGTCTATCACAGGCCAACTATATTAAGCATCAGCTTTCCTACAAGGCAACCATCAATAAAATTGCAAATATATACAAAATTACAGTTGTCTAAAATAAGTTTAAAAAATCCCCATAAGGTCTACCAAGGATTAGCATAGTGAAAATCTTCAATCTCCACAGTTTGGTCGAGTCAGTCACCAACACCAAAACCCTTGCCTACTAGGGTTTTTGTGTTGGACATCTGTGAAATTTTATATAAGTAAATGCCTTCCTACAGGCTTTAGCACAGTATTATAACAATCCCCCATTACCGGCCTATTGGTTTTAACAAATGTTTTACACAATAATCAAGCCAGGCCTACTGCCTTTGTCATAACTTTTTATAATAAATAGATCAGGCATATGGCATCGGACATAACTTGTCCCAGTGAAAGAATCAGGTCTATAGTCTTTTCCTTTGGCTTCACACCATTACCAGCACAGTGCGCAAAAGCTGATAACCAGTGAGCCACATAGACCGCCATCTGCTGCATAATCGCAGATTTCATCCAAAAATCTTGGATCATACGATACTAAAAAAGCAGAAATACATATTGTCATTGTGCGGAAGGCCTTTTGCAAAGGTTGACTGCCCTGCTTTCTGCTTCTTATTGCTGTATTTGGGTGTTAAGCTGGTACTAATGAGGGGATCCTTTTTAAAGACAGTGTTAACCTAAATTGCCAAAATAAGGAAGCAATACTATCACAAAATGTGCTGTATTGAACAGCATCATTTGGCTTTTCTTGCCGCATAATTTAGTCCACCGTCCAACATAATTTGTTCCTCCTAGCCACATAATTCCAGCAGCCCTGACTAAAAAGGAAATAGGAAAATGGCACTCCTCTGTGTAACCTATCCCTTACTTTGGATAGAAGACTCTGAAAAGAGAATTTCCCACGTAGTAGCACTGTGAGAATTCATTTTGCTGATTATTTTTCTAACTATGAAAATCTGCAACAATGAATGGCAGAGAAGTTTTGAATCATGCTTTAACTTAGGAGCCACTAGAGGTTACCCTGCAGACCTAGTCTCTGGCTTCACTGCACCTGCTGCACAATTTCTATTCATGTCGCCCTTTAAAACAAGAGGAGCTTCCGCAATGAAAATACTCTGCCCTGTCAGCTGGTGAGTATTAAAACTGTCAGTGTCCAAAACTGATGGCCTTAATTTAGTTATAAAGTTTCAGCCTCTGGGATGTTACTGATGACTGACACATGAATGGCCAATGTGTGCCCCAACTTCCAAAGTATGTTAATGTCTGGGTACTCCTACAATTCGCGAGGTATTCCGAAGATAGAACTCTGGGATACAGTTAAGGCTCAGGGCCTGCTCTCCTGCTGCTTCAGGACTGCCTTTCGCTGCAGGTGTTTACACTTCCTAGATAAGCATTTTCAAAGACAAAAACACGTGTTTAAAAATGCATTTAGCAGCGCAGCTTCATCACTGCAGCACCATTACAAAGGCTCCAATTAAGCACTTTACAAATGCAGAGGAATACTTTGCGGTGCATGGTGTTGTAGATCTCTGCGCGAAGAGAAACATAAGTGTGCGCGCCCGGTCAGGTGCGCACTTTAGAGGGGACTATGGTCACAAGTACAGTTATCTAGCAGGCACTAGGGTCATGATTGCAATGGTGCTGCAGGTGCAGTGGCACCGGGGCCAAAAGTTGTCCGACTTCCTCTAAACAACAAATATTGCTATATGTAACTACTAAATAAGCAGTCACAAGTGAAGTTACCTTACAAGCATTAGGGTCATGATTTCAATGGAGCATCAGGTGCAGTGGTACTGGGCCCAAAGCTATAGGAACCCCTCTGAACACCAAATATTGCAATATTTTACTACTATACAGGCAGTCACAAGTGCAGTTACCTTACAAGCAATAGGGTCATGATTTGAATGGTGCAGCAGGTGCAGTGGCACAGGACCCAAAAGTTGTCAGAACTCCTCAAAACACATAATATTGCTGTTACATTAATTAATTCTATTATTTCCCTCTTTCATTTCATTTTTCAAAATGTTGCTATTACTTACCCGCACTATACCACTTGTAGCAGCATAATATATGGCCTTTTTGTACATAAAAAAGTCATAACACTTTAACATACTTTCTGCAACATATATTGTACAAATACTCAGCAAGCTAAAACTTACAATAAAAAACAGATTATTACTAATCACATAGGCGAAACCTAATGCATTTACCACTGCTTACTCTAAATTGCTGTGGGATTTTTCTTGTGTAATGTTTTCAATTTATTACAGTATGTGTGCCGAATAATTACTTTACACGTTGCCTCTAAGTTAAGCCAGACTGCTTTTTACCAAGCTATCAGAGGGTTAAGCACATGATAATTTAGTACTTTTTGTGGTTCACCCTGACAGGGATTGTGACTGTTGCTTGAATAGGGGTCACACCCCTTCAACCAACAACCTAAGTTCTCACAGAAAGGCCTCACCAGGCCTAAATAGTGAAATAGGTATTGGGTTTTATTACAATTTGAGGGCACCACAACCCCAGTATGCAGTGCGCCCTATTTTTATAATTTCCTGTTTAGGGTGGACCTGGCTTGGAAGTTCGGGCTGGAATGTTCTAATTGAAGCAGGGTCAAGACTGATTTGCATATGGCTGGGTCCAAACTGGGGTGGCATTGTGAGCAGAACACGATGGATTAAACCCAGATCTTTGTGACTGGGGGTGAATGTTTGCATTGTTTAGCAGTCCATCCATCATTTCTCTTTTTGCTCCTATTTGTAAATATTAGTGCACCGCCCTGTGGGATTACAAGGCACACTTTATGGTATATTTATGAGTATATAAAAATAAGCTTTTCCTAAATGACAAGCATTTTTCTCTAAACAAACAAAGAGAACGAGCTCGAAGCGAAACTCTAGATAACCCAATCATCCGGGTCATTGAAAAGAATCTCCCTTGCAGGGAACCCATTGGGTTGATAGAAGAAATTAGGTGGTGGCATGCTTCAACATCAGGTTCCCACCCAGGAAGCCGAGTGCCTCCTAGGTGTGCTTCAACGCCTGACTACAGCGGAGCTGGTTTATGTGTGATACAGTGAATTGAAAAGTTAAAACTACCTCCAGGGTACCCAGTGCTATTTTTTTGTTAGGTCCTTGGGGTAGAGTTAAAATCTGATTAGTCGACACGAGTGAGTGGAAATTGTCTCACACGTCTCTTCAAAGGGATGTGAGCATATTTAATTCAAGTGATTTTTCTCTGCCATGTGTCATTATAGTTCATTCAAACTGCAGCCCAACCAGAGCGCAGTCATACTCCAACGCACACATATGTATTTGTCATATATGTGATTGGTGTAATACATACTTTCCATGCCACAAGTGGCACTTTAGGCACCATTTTAGAGTGGACTTATAGCAACTTTGTACAACACATGTTTTAAAGGGGAACACAGACACTTTACTACTATTTAGCAGTGGAAAAAAAGAACAAAGTTCGAAAGCCAGCAAAATCAGACCTGCAAAAAAGCCTACATCATGTGGATAGACTTCTGCACTTGTCTATGGCTACAAAGAAGTTGATCTTAGTTTAAAAGAAATGGACTTGGTGGATGTTCCTTCTTAGTCTTGGCACGCTCCCTTTGGAACGCTCTTACTCTCAAAATTACAAATATCCCCCTGCTCATTTTTTTGTATCGCTTTGTTCGCCCTAAGTTGGCGGGGGTATGCCCAGACGTGGGTCCCTTGCTCACTTTGCCACTGGATTCAAGCAAGCCTGGCTGATGACGGCTGGAATGCCAGAAACCGGTCCTAGGATGCTTGTTTCCGGTCCAGGGAAGACATGGCTTGGCAGTTCGTGCTGGACTGTTCCCATGAGGCACAGGGTCAGACTGATTTGCATATGGCCATGTCTGAACTGGGGTGGTGGAGTGAGCTAAAGAATGATGATGGATTAAACCCAGATCAGTTGACTGGGGGTGAGTGTTTGATTGGCTCAAACGTTCCGTCCATCATCCCCTTTTGTATCGCTTTGTTCGCCCTAAGTTGGCGGGGTATGCCCAGACGTGGGTCCCTTGCTCACTTTGCCACTGGATTCAAGCAAGCCTGGCTGATGACGGCTGGAATGCCAGAAACCGGTCCTAGGATGCTTGTTTCCGGTCCAGGGAAGACATGGCTTGGCAGTTCGTGCTGGACTGTTCCCATGAGGCACAGGGTCAGACTGATTTGCATATGGCCATGTCTGAACTGGGGTGGTGGAGTGAGCTAAAGAATGATGATGGATTAAACCCAGATCAGTTGACTGGGGGTGAGTGTTTGATTGGCTCAAGCGTTCCGTCCATCATCCCCTTTTGTATCGCTTTGTTCGCCCTAAGTTGGCGGGGGTATGCCCAGACGTGGGTCCCTTGCTCACTTTGCCACTGGATTCAAGCAAGCCTGGCTGATGACGGCTGGAATGCCAGAAACCGGTCCTAGGATGCTTGTTTCCGGTCCAGGGAAGACATGGCTTGGCAGTTCGTGCTGGACTGTTCCCATGAGGCACAGGGTCAGACTGATTTGCATATGGCCATGTCTGAACTGGGGTGGTGGAGTGAGCTAAAGAATGATGATGGATTAAACCCAGATCAGTTGACTGGGGGTGAGTGTTTGATTGGCTCAAACGTTCCGTCCATCATCCCCTTTTGTATCGCTTTGTTCGCCCTAAGTTGGCGGGGTATGCCCAGACGTGGGTCCCTTGCTCACTTTGCCACTGGATTCAAGCAAGCCTGGCTGATGACGGCTGGAATGCCAGAAACCGGTCCTAGGATGCTTGTTTCCGGTCCAGGGAAGACATGGCTTGGCAGTTCGTGCTGGACTGTTCCCATGAGGCACAGGGTCAGACTGATTTGCATATGGCCATGTCTGAACTGGGGTGGTGGAGTGAGCTAAAGAATGATGATGGATTAAACCCAGATCAGTTGACTGGGGGTGAGTGTTTGATTGGCTCAAACGTTCCGTCCATCATCCCCTTTTGTATCGCTTTGTTCGCCCTAAGTTGGCGGGGTATGCCCAGACGTGGGTCCCTTGCTCACTTTGCCACTGGATTCAAGCAAGCCTGGCTGATGACGGCTGGAATGCCAGAAACCGGTCCTAGGATGCTTGTTTCCGGTCCAGGGAAGACATGGCTTGGCAGTTCGTGCTGGACTGTTCCCATGAGGCACAGGGTCAGACTGATTTGCATATGGCCATGTCTGAACTGGGAGTGGTGGAGTGAGCTAAAGAATGATGATGGATTAAACCCAGATCAGTTGACTGGGGGTGAGTGTTTGATTGGCTCAAGCGTTCCGTCCATCATCCCCTTTTGTATCGCTTTGTTCGCCCTAAGTTGGCGGGGTATGCCCAGACGTGGGTCCCTTGCTCACTTTGCCACTGGATTCAAGCAAGCCTGGCTGATGACGGCTGGAATGCCAGAAACCGGTCCTAGGATGCTTGTTTCCGGTCCAGGAAGACATGGCTTGGCAGTTCGTGCTGGACTGTTCCCATGAGGCACAGGGTCAGACTGATTTGCATATGGCCATGTCTGAACTGGGGTGGTGGAGTGAGCTAAAGAATGATGATGGATTAAACCCAGATCAGTTGACTGGGGGTGAGTGTTTGATTGGCTCAAACGTTCCGTCCATCATCCCCTTTTGTATCGCTTTGTTCGCCCTAAGTTGGCGGGGGTATGCCCAGACGTGGGTCCCTTGCTCACTTTGCCACTGGATTCAAGCAAGCCTGGCTGATGACGGCTGGAATGCCAGAAACCGGTCCTAGGATGTTTGTTTCCGGTCCAGGGAAGACATGGCTTGGCAGTTCGTGCTGGACTGTTCCCATGAGGCACAGGGTCAGACTGATTTGCATATGGCCATGTCTGAACTGGGGTGGTGGAGTGAGCTAAAGAATGATGATGGATTAAACCCAGATCAGTTGACTGGGGGTGAGTGTTTGATTGGCTCAAGCGTTCCGTCCATCATCCCCTTTTGTATCGCTTTGTTCGCCCTAAGTTGGCGGGGTATGCCCAGACGTGGGTCCCTTGCTCACTTTGCCACTGGATTCAAGCAAGCCTGGCTGATGACGGCTGGAATGCCAGAAACCGGTCCTAGGATGCTTGTTTCCGGTCCAGGAAGACATGGCTTGGCAGTTCGTGCTGGACTGTTCCCATGAGGCACAGGGTCAGACTGATTTGCATATGGCCATGTCTGAACTGGGGTGGTGGAGTGAGCTAAAGAATGATGATGGATTAAACCCAGATCAGTTGACTGGGGGTGAGTGTTTGATTGGCTCAAACGTTCCGTCCATCATCCCCTTTTGTATCGCTTTGTTCGCCCTAAGTTGGCGGGGGTATGCCCAGACGTGGGTCCCTTGCTCACTTTGCCACTGGATTCAAGCAAGCCTGGCTGATGACGGCTGGAATGCCAGAAACCGGTCCTAGGATGCTTGTTTCCGGTCCAGGGAAGACATGGCTTGGCAGTTCGTGCTGGACTGTTCCCATGAGGCACAGGGTCAGACTGATTTGCATATGGCCATGTCTGAACTGGGGTGGTGGAGTGAGCTAAAGAATGATGATGGATTAAACCCAGATCAGTTGACTGGGGGTGAGTGTTTGATTGGCTCAAGCGTTCCGTCCATCATCCCCTTTTGTATCGCTTTGTTCGCCCTAAGTTGGCGGGGTATGCCCAGACGTGGGTCCCTTGCTCACTTTGCCACTAGATTCAAGCAAGCCTGGCTGATGACGGCTGGCATGCCAGAAACCGGTCCTAGGATGCTTGTTTCCGGTCCAGGGAAGACATGGCTTGGCAGTTCGTGCTGGACTGTTCCCATGAGGCACAGGGTCAGACTGATTTGCATATGGCCATGTCTGAACTGGGGTGGTGGAGTGAGCTAAAGAATGATGATGGATTAAACCCAGATCAGTTGACTGGGGGTGAGTGTTTGATTGGCTCAAGCGTTCCGTCCATCATCCCCTTTTGTATCGCTTTGTTCGCCCTAAGTTGGCGGGGTATGCCCAGACGTGGGTCCCTTGCTCACTTTGCCACTGGATTCAAGCAAGCCTGGCTGATGACGGCTGGAATGCCAGAAACCGGTCCTAGGATGCTTGTTTCCGGTCCAGGGAAGACATGGCTTGGCAGTTCGTGCTGGACTGTTCCCATGAGGCACAGGGTCAGACTGATTTGCATATGGCCATGTCTGAACTGGGGTGGTGGAGTGAGCTAAAGAATGATGATGGATTAAACCCAGATCAGTTGACTGGGGGTGAGTGTTTGATTGGCTCAAACGTTCCGTCCATCATCCCCTTTTGTATCGCTTTGTTCGCCCTAAGTTGGCGGGGTATGCCCAGACGTGGGTCCCTTGCTCACTTTGCCACTGGATTCAAGCAAGCCTGGCTGATGACGGCTGGAATGCCAGAAACCGGTCCTAGGATGCTTGTTTCCGGTCCAGGAAGACATGGCTTGGCAGTTCGTGCTGGACTGTTCCCATGAGGCACAGGGTCAGACTGATTTGCATATGGCCATGTCTGAACTGGGGTGGTGGAGTGAGCTAAAGAATGATGATGGATTAAACCCAGATCAGTTGACTGGGGGTGAGTGTTTGATTGGCTCAAGCGTTCCGTCCATCATCCCCTTTTGTATCGCTTTGTTCGCCCTAAGTTGGCGGGGTATGCCCAGACGTGGGTCCCTTGCTCACTTTGCCACTGGATTCAAGCAAGCCTGGCTGATGACGGCTGGAATGCCAGAAACCGGTCCTAGGATGCTTGTTTCCGGTCCAGGGAAGACATGGCTTGGCAGTTCGTGCTGGACTGTTCCCATGAGGCACAGGGTCAGACTGATTTGCATATGGCCATGTCTGAACTGGGGTGGTGGAGTGAGCTAAAGAATGATGATGGATTAAACCCAGATCAGTTGACTGGGGGTGAGTGTTTGATTGGCTCAAACGTTCCGTCCATCATCCCCTTTTGTATCGCTTTGTTCGCCCTAAGTTGGCGGGGTATGCCCAGACGTGGGTCCCTTGCTCACTTTGCCACTGGATTCAAGCAAGCCTGGCTGATGACGGCTGGAATGCCAGAAACCGGTCCTAGGATGCTTGTTTCCGGTCCAGGGAAGACATGGCTTGGCAGTTCGTGCTGGACTGTTCCCATGAGGCACAGGGTCAGACTGATTTGCATATGGCCATGTCTGAACTGGGGTGGTGGAGTGAGCTAAAGAATGATGATGGATTAAACCCAGATCAGTTGACTGGGGGTGAGTGTTTGATTGGCTCAAGCGTTCCGTCCATCATCCCCTTTTGTATCGCTTTGTTCGCCCTAAGTTGGCGGGGTATGCCCAGACGTGGGTCCCTTGCTCACTTTGCCACTGGATTCAAGCAAGCCTGGCTGGTGACGGCTGGAATGCCAGAAACCGGTCCTAGGATGCTTGTTTCCGGTCCAGGGAAGACATGGCTTGGCAGTTCGTGCTGGACTGTTCCCATGAGGCACAGGGTCAGACTGATTTGCATATGGCCATGTCTGAACTGGGGTGGTGGAGTGAGCTAAAGAATGATGATGAATTAAACCCAGATCAGTTGACTGGGGGTGAGTGTTTGATTGGCTCAAACGTTCCGTCCATCATCCCCTTTTGTATCGCTTTGTTCGCCCTAAGTTGGCGGGGGTATGCCCAGACGTGGGTCCCTTGCTCACTTTGCCACTGGATTCAAGCAAGCCTGGCTGATGACGGCTGGAATGCCAGAAACCGGTCCTAGGATGCTTGTTTCCGGTCCAGGGAAGACATGGCTTGGCAGTTCGTGCTGGACTGTTCCCATGAGGCACAGGGTCAGACTGATTTGCATATGGCCATGTCTGAACTGGGGTGGTGGAGTGAGCTAAAGAATGATGATGGATTAAACCCAGATCAGTTGACTGGGGGTGAGTGTTTGATTGGCTCAAACGTTCCGTCCATCATCCCCTTTTGTATCGCTTTGTTCGCCCTAAGTTGGCGGGGGTATGCCCAGACGTGGGTCCCTTGCTCACTTTGCCACTGGATTCAAGCAAGCCTGGCTGATGACGGCTGGAATGCCAGAAACCGGTCCTAGGATGCTTGTTTCCGGTCCAGGGAAGACATGGCTTGGCAGTTCGTGCTGGACTGTTTCCATGAGGCACAGGGTCAGACTGATTTGCATATGGCCATGTCTGAACTGGGGTGGTGGAGTGAGCTAAAGAATGATGATGGATTAAACCCAGATCAGTTGACTGGGGGTGAGTGTTTGATTGGCTCAAACGTTCCGTCCATCATCCCCTTTTGTATCGCTTTGTTCGCCCTAAGTTGGCGGGGTATGCCCAGACGTGGGTCCCTTGCTCACTTTGCCACTGGATTCAAGCAAGCCTGGCTGATGACGGCTGGAATGCCAGAAACCGGTCCTAGGATGCTTGTTTCCGGTCCAGGGAAGACATGGCTTGGCAGTTCGTGCTGGACTGTTCCCATGAGGCACAGGGTCAGACTGATTTGCATATGGCCATGTCTGAACTGGGGTGGTGGAGTGAGCTAAAGAATGATGATGGATTAAACCCAGATCAGTTGACTGGGGGTGAGTGTTTGATTGGCTCAAACGTTCCGTCCATCATCCCCTTTTGTATCGCATTTTTTTTTTTATGAAGCATAAACAAATTTATTAATTTTGGCTCAACTGTTTCTTTAACTCTGCTAAGTGTTCTCTACCTTTCTAGTGGCAAACGACCTTTTGTGTGATTTGCATGCTCAAGAAAGGTGTTATATCATTGAACTTAATTGGGATATTTGAACCTGATGAGCATATTGTTCACTTGAAATAATATTTTGTAAATGAAGTTCACAAAATATAAATGTGCTTGGTTTACAAGTGTGTAAGTGTAGATAAGCAAGTAGGTGTCAGCTGTCAATAAGAGTATAACTTTTTCAAATAAATAGCCCCTCAGGTAATTTGGAAAATGTGAATAGCTTCCATTGTTCCTTTGTGGTTCTCCAGGGTTTCAAGTCATTTATTAGATTGTTACAATGGGTGTTAATAAGTTCACTAGGTTGGTGAAAGTGCCTGTTGCTCGGATCTGCGTGTCACTTACAGGTTCAAATTCATCCTATTAGGCCCATCTAAGTTTTTCTTCCTTTTACTGGCTATAAAATGATGCCATGGAGATGGACAATATTAGCACAGTAATTTATCACATCATGATTCAACTCTTCATATCCCTGTATAAAAACACAAGTTCATGTACATATTATTATAGTTCGACATAACATTTACAAGGTAATTTGATTCTCACTACTTCTGTATTACCACATTTTTGACACTTCCAAGTCCCCTTCAACAGATCATGAGGGAACCCACGTTCACCTTCCCCTATGATCAAGTCAGGTTCACCACTAATTCCTTCACTTGCCTCCCAGTGAGGAGCTATAAAGGAGTTCCCTAATCCTGGTCCTTCTTGTTTTTCCTGTTCCCTCATGGAGACAGGCATGTCTTTGTTTCACTATCACAACCTACCTCTTCATCTGTGGTTCCTTTTAAGCTAGCAGGAATTGTGTGAGCTTCAGTTCCTGTGCAGACCTCAAGATAAGGAGGTCTGGACATACTGTTATCTCCAAATTAAGGGCTTCTTAATTTAGAGTTTGGTATACAGATTACTCTGTCACAAATATGTTGGATATCCCATCTGCGTTATTGAAAGTGCATTATATCCTATGGCCCTTGGGCCTTAGGTCTGTTACAGAGCATAAAGGATATGCTGAGATATGTCATCCAGTGGGCTTAATGCTCTTCACATGTGAGAAAATATCTTCAAGAAGTTGCTTTTCTCATTCAGGAAAAAGAAAAGCTTCAAGAGGAAGGTAGACTACTCATCTCTTCACCATTCCGTTCAAATCTGGAAGGTACTACTGTTGAATAATTGAGGGGGAGTGCCACTGCAAAGATATTTTGGGGAAGATCTGCATCTACTGACAACAGAATCTGATAGTCCTCTACATGGAGTCTGTGACAAGCAAGAGTAGAGGGGTATTTTATCATTTTCAGGCTGACTCTTCAGCAATTGACCAAGGACCTAATCTTTAGGGGATAAAAGGATAGGTGTAAAAGGCAGATCCTGGTTATAGGTACTGACAACGCAGACAAAGAGATCCCTTTTTACAGTGAAAACAAATTCATTGGTTAGAAACATCACTGAAAAAGCATCACCCTTGGTGACAAAAGCGGAATTGACAAAGCAATTATATCTATTTGGTATAAAGAATTAGTGAAGTGAGAATGTGTGAAATAGTTACAGTGGGACACCTCTGTTAATGTGATTGATACATTTTGTGAATATATCAGCATCAGGAAATGAGGTAGCTTCAAGAGAAACGAGGATACTTTGAACCAGGATGTTTCACAGAATGAAAATGATAAACAGATTTTGAAGGATGTTTATTTTTGTCATAATATGGAGAACAGATGGCTTCATTTGGGGAGACCAAAAAACATTTATTCCTAGGAGGTTTCTGGCCACAAATTGACCCTTTCTGGCAGAGACTAGTAATTGCTACTACACTTCTTAGACCCTGACATCAGTTAGTCTTTTAAATGTAGGAAGGTGTTTGACCTTGTAAATTAAGACTTACTCTTTGCAGTTCTTCGTCACTTTAATTTTCTGTTTCTGCTCATGAGGTTCATTGTCTCTGTTTACAATCAATTAAATGCTACATTATTATAATTTTTATTAAGCAAGAGGCTGGGTCAGTCTAATCTCTTGTGGTACTGGCCAGAAGAACATGATATCTTCCAGCCTATTTTCCCTATTTATCGAGTCCTTGGTGGTCTATGTTGACAGTTTTAGCTGCATCAATTCACAGGTTGATGACAATTCTGTTACTAGGTTATATGGAAGGAGTTTGCCCTTATTGTTAAATCCATCTTGGCCCACATCTCTTTAGCCTTAACAGTGATAAAGGTGTTTAAAAGCTGCTACACTGTTGGGCCTGTCAGCCTTAGGGTGGTCTTCCCCCCAAATGTTTTGCCTTCCCCCTCCATTTCCATTTTTGCTGATCTCATTTTCGCTGTCCTTAGGACTCTGTGTACTTTACCAATGCTAACCAGTGCTAAACTGCATGTGCACACTCCTTAAAGCATGGTAACATTGGCTTATCCCCGACTGGCATATTTTATTTATTTATAAGTCCATAGTAAAGTGGTACTACATGTACCCAGAGCCTGTAAATTAAATGCTACTAGTCGGCCTGCAGCACTTATAGTGCCATCCACCTAAGTAGCCCATTAAACATGTCTCAGGCCTGCCATTGCAGCCTGTGTGTGCAGTTTTAAACTGCCATTTTGACCTGGTAAAATAAACCTATGCCAGGCCCAGACATCCCTTTTTAATACATCTATGTCACCCCTAGGGTATGCCCTAAGCATCTCACAGGTCAGGGAACAGGTAACCAGTTCATGTTTGGTGTCTTTGGCATTGTAATGAAAAATTCTCTCTTACGGTAAAGTCAGATTTTAAATTACAAATTTGAAAATGGCACTTTTAGAAATTCCGTGCTGAATTTTTTCTGGATGACATTTTATAACAATGGCGGACGATGCAGTGATGATGTAATATTACATGAACCATGTAATATACTTCATTTTGGTGTCAAAACATAGGTTTTGGGGGTCAAGTAGTCAGAAAATAACTCCTCAGAGCAACCCTTCCGCCATTTTCCAAAATGGCAGCTATACTAGAGGAAGAAGAGACATATATAGAAATTAAACAAATAATAATGGTTTTTAATCCTTTTATGTATACACCAAACAATGTTTATGATATGAATATGAGAAAAAAGAATGTTTATCACTCCTGTTTTAGACACATTTTCATAGTTCACTTTATTTATTTGTTTTCGGCAATCAATCGTGGTACATTTGCAGAATGTTGAACATTTGAGAAGAGCATATTGACAGGGACATCTTTTTTGTAGCACAGGTTTTGCAAGTACATGCATGTGTAAGTTCTGTGGGTAGAGGTTTTAGAAATTTCGTAGGTTTTAGTACCCCACCAATATCTTCCCAACCAAATTCACACAAATCTTTCTCTAAATATACATGGTCCAAAACATTTACACATCCTCTGATCAAGTAGAACGCTCTTTTAATTCACAGAATATGATGTCGGTGGAAGGTGACTTACCGGGGCTGATCTCTTGAACTCACTGTTCCAAAGATCATCAATTGTGTGACAGCCAGATATCGTTTTCCACACACGGACAAGGTATTTTTCTTCATCTTTAAAGTCACATTCTTCTTCTGCCTCTGCAAATCATTTTAGAAACTTCACAGGTTCAGCAGTTAAAGCTCCAAGCTTTCCACGAATTTTGCTCATAGTGTCGGACCCATAAGAATATGTGCCTTGATAAGAACACTGGGCATCTCTGTGTCAATTTTCTTGTACAGAATATGAAGCAGTATTAAATGTCTTTTCTCGCCTGTACCATAACGTATTCATGACTTATGAACATTGCAACAAATCTAAGTAGCACGATAATAACATCTTTGTCATGTGACAGTACAATGACTTGATTGGAACCATTTAGAAAAGCCCACTCAAATGTGGCACACAAGACGGTCAGCTTCTTCCAAAGTGCTGTTAAGTTCTTGACTAATATGGCCCATACCGTTTGAATATATCTCTACAGGCACCATCTCCTCATTGACAATCATTCCACTAGCAATAATTGGAAATTCAGTGTTCACTGAAGCATCAGCAATGTTTTGGCGAGTTAGCACCTTCAAGTTCATCTTGTTCGATGTTGATGACCAGAATTTACCATGTTGCACAGGTATAGGTGTCGAAATTTTGATGCAGGCAAGGTCAATTGTTTCACTTGTAGACATTCATCTGATTCTCTCACATTCTTTGACAGATAGTTCAAAATAGCTGTCACAGACAATGTGCAGTTCTTGGAAGGTGCACACTGACTTTGATATCTGTAGAACAGTCTGAATGGCCTCTCCGAAGTTTTGCATGGATTAAATCATGACCATTCGCAATTGCGACAGATAGTCCACAACAATAGCAGTTTTCTATGAGGACACCTTTTCAAATTGAAATTCTCCAGGTGAAAGGTTTTTTTCGAGCTCTTGTACGAGTTTGTGCTTCACTAGTTTGGTTGCAGCATCTTCCTCAAATAATGGGTTTGTTGGAAGAAGATCATACACAGAATTTCCTTGATAAATTCGCCCCTTTTGCTACATCCATCTCTCTATGTGCTTGCGAAAGTTGTTTTTTTGTAACCTGTTTTGTAGTGGCTGGTTGAATGAAACTCTTACTATGGCAATTAACCGCTTAACCGCGGCGCGAATTCCACCGCGGTGCGGCGGTTTAATTAAGTGGGCGGGGCCGCGTCGGCCAACGGACGTGCGCAGCACTACGGAGGTAGTGCTCGTGACGGCCGTTGGCCGACAGAAGCAGTGAAGGGGTTAAAGCTTGAAAGTTTAGCTTTAGTGTTTATGTCAAACAGCTTTTTCTCCTTCGATGCAAATCTCTCCTACTTCAGTTCTGCGTACAGTTTTGATCCATGTTCCAGGACATCTAGTAGATGTGCCTTTACATTCTTATCCACATATTGTTTGACCACGAAGCTGTGTTTTCGCACAAGCTCAGCCATTTCAAAGGGGTTTCCTTGCTGCTGCATGAAATGAAGAAGACTGTCAACATGTTTATTAAAACGTTATCCTCTCTTTCCCACAAGTTCATGGTGAGGAACAGTTTCATGATGGTCCATTAATTTTGAATTTTTCATCTTTCTTAAAATATTGCAAATAGAAAGGACTTCATGGTAAACTAGCTGACATTGAGTAACATATTCACTTTCACATGTCTGGCCAACAATTCCCTTGGAGCTTTCCTCTGATCTCTGGATCGTCTGTTACGGTTTCATATCTAGAGCCACAGCATTGAACCTCTCCGTCTTTCACCACAAAATGTCTTTGGATGAATTTTCTGTAGAGGTATAGTTTTTCCACCTCTCGCTTCTTCACTCTTTCCAAATACCAGGACCCATACCTGAGGTAGTTTATGCAATCAAATTTGCAAAAGACAGTAATCTGTGACTGCACAGTCTTCACGTGCAGCTCCCAATCACCTTCCTGATCAGCATGTACCAAGTTTCTCACTAAAGCTATCATGTGTAAAACATTTCCCCAGTACTTGCAAAGTTCAGGTTTTTCTTCACATTCTTTGACAAACTCTACGAACTTGGTTTTCAGGTTTTCTGATTTTGAACTGAGTGTATTGAACATTGCCTGGCTTTGAAAACTGTCTTTTGAATGAAGTGCACCCTGTGCCCTGTTCACTTCTGAGATAAGTTACGCAAAACTAATTTGTCATTCTTGTTCCAGAAAGCATTCTAACGCAATGTTTCTATAGCCTCAGATGTGATGAACATACCTTGTAACGAATGAACATTATGAGTTCCGCTCAATACTGACTGGACAGTTTTGCTTCCAAAGATTTCAGCCTCAATAAGTGCATTGTCTATGCCACATCCACTGGGATAACTTCCTGCACACCGCAAAGCAACTCATGTGGAATATACTCATCACTGGATAAAGATCATCAAATTCTACTGGATTGCTCATAAAAATGTCAGCTACAATATGGAAATTACCTTCATCACAGAAAATTGGCAGGATAGGCTGGTCTTCAAGCTGGGCATGCTCATTCTGGAATTTGTTTAGAGCTTTTGCATAGTTTGTGATTGGTATTACTGGTAAAAACCTAACCTTCTTTAGTGAGACGTTATTCTGGGAGATCAAAGCAGAATCCCAGCCCACGGAGGGACTGGCTTTTCTTCATCCTTCTGTCCGCACCAAATGAGCGATATGATAAATGCAGTAAAATTAGCGTTGTGGATCACAGCATCAGCTAGAAGAAGATACATGTCCTGAGCCACTTTGAAACTTTCTGGTAGACTGGGACATGTTGATGTCTTGTAGGGATTTTGGACATACTGGCAAGGCAGTTGGGTTATAAGTAGGCAGCTTCGTTTGTTTATGCCTACAGCTGACACAGCTTGTTTTCCAGCAGCTACTTCATTGGTACTGTCTTGAAAAAGCACCATGGCAGTATCATGTGTGCTGGAATTTCCAGATAAACAAGAGCTGCCTCTAAATTCACAATTATCAAGAGCAGCAATTGTAAATCCTCCCATGTAAAATGTCTTGGAAGTGGTGTGCTGTTGGATTCACAAGACTTTACAGCATAAGCTGCTAACAAGTTCCTGCTCCGTACTATGTCATTATAACTTCTTGATACATCAATCCTATTCATTGAAGTGATTACCTCTCTACTTTTGCACTTGTCATAGATTGCATGGGCAGTCATCATGTGTAGTGGAGTTTTCTTTTGGCCGTGATGTAATTCATAAAAGATGATTTGGAAAAGACAGTGCATTTGCACAGCATAAGCCTGTCAATTCTTGGGATTGTCTTCCACTTCTTTGCTTATATCTTCAAAGCCATCATCAATGTTGTCGGCTTCTGTTCCGTTCTCAAAAACTTTAGTTTGTAACAGTTTTGCTTTGCTGATATTAAACAATGATGTAAAAAACGTTAATACAACATTGGGCATTCTTGTTGACTCCTATGATTTGCAGACCTCTGGGGCATCACATAATGTGTCATTAAGTCCAAAATCTAAATCTTTCAGGATGTTTCTTAAAATGGTTCCTGCTGATTTTACTGCATCCTGTAATCTTATTTTGGCAGCAAGAACTTCAGGTGTCAAATGAGATGAGAACTCCATAAGTCTATCAAATCAATCAGGGGTTTATAAAGCGTGGCTGCTCACCTGTGAGGGTCTAAAGGTGCTAAGGGGGGGATCAAGGCGCTGAAGGGGTTCATTCTTTTTTTAGACTGACAAAAGCAAATTCTGTAATTGTACATTCACACCAGAAAAATCTTAATTTCATTATTATGAATCAATACAGTTTCATCAATGTTAACCATTATTTTTCTGATCTCACTGAGTATGAACACGTAGCCAGCACTCAAGAGTGGCTTTACAACTTAATTTGCATTTTCAAAGAGTTCAAACATAACTGAAGGCTGGCAGTTACGTTGCTGCTTGGAGCTCATTGTACATTCATATTCTCAATGTATGCATGCATGCAGTTTCGGTGGGCATACAAATCCGCTGCAAATACATTAACCCCGCTGTTTAGATCAGATACTCAGCTGAAAACATCATCTTGGAAGAAACTAGCTGCAGACACAAACATGTTTGCCCTTTGAGACACGCATACGCTGTACTTTGTTCTTTCATCAATCCCTTTGGCCCATGTTTTGGCTAAGCCACAGAAAACACATTGAAGATCCTCTGCTTTTTGATCAGTTTTTGGAGGTGGACGAAGGGTAGCCATCGATCTTCTAAGTCGATGGGCATTGGGTTTGGTTGTCATTGCTTTCTCAGAAGACTCAGATTCTTGCTGTGATTCACTGGTTTCTGCTATTGTTTGACGATTGTATTCGACATGTAACATTTGTTGTTACAATGATAAAATATTTGATCCTCTTCACCCTTCAGTTTCAATCATTGGTGAACTTTGTCTTGCCATATTTCTGCAGCATCTCAAACTCTCTTCTGTCCAGCGGCAGTTGACGTTAGCTTTTCTTTCAGATTAGTTTGACATATGACACATTTTTCTTTGTTGAAGAAGTCCTCAGATTTTTTAGTTAGCAACACTCTGTCAGGAGGTAAAGATCCTCTGCTACCACCTGCTTCGCTCCTCTTTACGAACCTGAAGCAAAAACAATATAAAAAATGTAATAATAATCAATATTGATATAAATTTCTTTATAAGACTACTTGACCCACAAAACCTGTTTTGCCACCAAAATGAAATATGTAGGTCTCATGGTTCCTGAAATATTACATCATCACATCCGCCATTTATAAATATGTCATCAAGAAAAATTTGGCCTGGATTAGCAATGTCTACCCAAGCTAAATTACTTCTTTAATGATACAAAAACAGAAATCAAAAATGAAAATCTCTGGACAGCATTTTTTTAATGGATGTATATTAAGGGGCAAGGAATATCTCCCGCAAGGAAATGGCGCCGGGATCTTTCGGCAGTCGAAAGAGATCTACACAAACTTAGATTGAGAGAATACAAGCTAGCTATTAATGAGGAGAAAGCATCATATTATTCTAGGATGACGGAATCCCTAAAGTCCCCTAGGGAACTTTGTACTGTGATTAATTCCCTCCTAGCCCCCACGGCCATTGCTAACACTGACGTTTCCCAGGATCTTTGTGATAAAATGGCATGCTTTTTTCATGCCAAAATCAAGGATATATATTCCTCCCGGGAGACTCTCAATGCGTGGGGGATAAAGGTAGATCTCCCTTTGGATCCTTTGGGTGCGGATCATTTGGTAGCTCCTATGAAGGAAGGCCATTTGTGCTCCTTCCCTCCCTTAACGCAAGAAGACACTGAGCGGCTGTTACATGGAATCAGCTCTGGTTCCCTGCTGGAACCTTGTCCCTTGAAAATCTTGAAACTAGGTATGGAGGCTATTGATCCACCTTTGACCTCCATCCTTAATGCTGTTATTACATCGGGCCAGTATCCTACCGCGTTGTGAAACTTGTCCAATGATTTTTTGGATTATATGTAGGCTGCTTTTCCATATCAAAAACACAAATACCATAACCTATTGGAAACAAATGTTAAGAATGGATAGAGGCAGGGAGCATCTTACTACAGGATAACAATTCCAGTATTGAGAGAAATTGTCATTATTAGAGGTAGAATTGCCTCATGTCCTTTTTATCATGTTCATGTCTATCTGGCCTTTCTTATTGTATATTGTATAATATAGGTCTTCTTCGAAAGATCTTGTGTAAATATATATATATAGTTTTTGGATAAATTCTATAATGTTTTTTCTAACTGTTTTACAGCCCTGATGAAGTTCATCTATTGGACGAAACGCGTTGGCTGGGCTTTATGCTTCTGATTGGAAATTAAAAAAAAAATTATATGAAGAAAAGAAATTTCAAGACTCCCCGCACTTTAATTTTGATTCAAATCGCATGAATTTGATATTGTTTATAATCTATAAATGTACTATATTTTTTTTTCTTTTTTATTTAAAACATCTTTTTATTAAGAACATGATCGGACAAACAAAAACAGCATACATTTCTGAGTAAACGCAGTGCTCGAATCATATTTTAAAGGCAGTACACCTGGACAGAAAGAGTCGGGCATTACATTACAATTTCAATGGAGCGATGGCCGTTCTACTAAATCATCACATCTACCCACTGGCGGAGGATCACATATTCTGCCCCTGTTCTCATTCCATGCGTCCCAAATTTGTGTCCACTTTGTGGGGCAATCTCTAGAAATATATATAGGCTTTTCTGTCACCATACACCAGTCCATATCTTTCCGCCACTCGTCTAGAGTAGGTGGGTCTCGCGCCTTCCATTTTCTAGCTATGTTCCTTCTGGCAATCATTAGCCCCAGAGTCACCCATATTCGCTCTTTAGAGGTCAAATCTGTCGGGCCCCAGATATTCAGGAGACATAATTTGATGTTACAGTCTATAATGTGTCCCATTACTCTCTCCATGCACCCCGTGACCACTGACCAGTACCTTTGGATGGTCACACACTCCCATAAGGTATGAATGAAAGTGTCTTCCTGACCACATTTCCGAAAACACCCTGCCTCAGTAACATAACCCATTCTCACCAATGTCGGGCCAGTGAGGTATATTCTGTGAAGTATCTTCAATTGCACTAAATGAAGCCTCGAGGAAATGGCCACCTCTCTGGGAGAGGCCAATGCTTCACGCCACTCCTCGTCATCCAACCCTGCCACATCATAATCCCATTTGGTGCGAAGCCGGAGTAAGGGTCCAACGTATTATTGATCAGTTTTTTTATATATTAACGATATGGCCTTTTCCGGGAGGTTGCCATCTAGGACCCTGTCTTTGAGCGGGGAGAATTCTGGTGGCGTGTCTCCCTTTTTTAACACCGCCTGTAAAGCATGGCGGATCTGCAGGTACCTATAGTATTCGGTGTCAGCCAATTCATACTCCGTCTGCAGTTGGCCAAAGGGGACTACCCCACCCCCCTTCCATAAGTCGCCCACTTTTGAGATACCAATCAAATCCCAACGATCAAAACCATGGGTGCGTCCCAGCTTGCCCAGCTGGTCTGTGTGTCAGAGTGGTGTGGCCTGTGTGATCTTGCCCTCCCATCCCAAACTCTTCGTAGCAGCCTTCCAGATTATATCGCGTGTCCGGTGGGCCCAGTCAACTTCAGCCTTGCTGGGTTCGAATACAATGCGCCTGCAAAGCTACCCCCAGGCAGAAGCCACCTGTCCATCTGAAAACCTGGGTCATCCGGTAGCCGATACGTGCAGTGATTTATTGCTGCAAGTTGTGTTGCCCAGTAATATTTCTGAACGTCTGGGAGGGCAATTCCCCCGTCGTACCACCCCAGTGTCAGCTTCTGAGTGGCAATTCTCGGCGGTTTACCATCCCACAAGAGTTCCCTAAGGATGCTATCAATGTCTCTAAAGTATGCAGACCCCACAAGGTGGGGCGTGTTTTGCAGGACATACACGAAAAGCGGGAGGGACATCATTTTAAATAGGGCTGCACGCCCTAAGAGGGACAGAGGGAGCGATCTCCAGTGAAGGACATCTCTCTTTAGACGCCTTAGTGGGGGCTGGAGATTGTGTTCGTCGAAGAGTGACGGGTCCTTGGATACCCAAATCACAAAGGTATTTAAACTCGTCCTTCGCTTCCGTGATAGTGAAACCCCTGGGCAATGAAGGTGCCGTCCCACTGAGGACATAAAGTACGGATTTTGCCCAGTTAATTCGGTAACCTGCAAATCTACCAAAACTAACACAAATATGCAGAAGCCTGTTAAGCGAGGCCGCTGGTGACGCCAGGTACAATAAAATATCATCCGCGTACAATGAGATACAGTCTTCCCAGCCCTCCGCTCATCTAAGTGCCCGGACCACTGGGTCTCTACGTATACACATCGCCAGCGGTTCGAGCATCAATGCAAAAAGCAGGGGAGAGAGGGGGCAGCCCTGCTGAGTGTAAAGGTACCCGATTTCCTGTTGTTGACTACCACTTGGGCCAAAGGATCTTTATATAGGAGCCGAACCCACCCGATGTATTCCTGGCCAAACCCCAGTTTCTGCAACACCACAAACATATATGGCCATTCAATGGTATCAAATGTCATGGCCGCATCAAGAGACACAACCACTGCATCCTCAAATGTACTATATTTGATTATATGCTCCTTTTCATTATTTCTTTATTCTAAGAGAAGTTTTCTTCTCGTATAGTGTGACTTCTATAGCAGTGGGGTTACGAAAAGTGGAGCATTACGATTTAAACACTCATAGGAACTAATATACTGGTGCAGCCATTTAAGCCCACACTGCCGTTTCTCTAAAAAATAGTCTGTATCTTTGTAGTTAAGCATGCGGGCCACAAATGGTCGTGAAGGGGTGCTCGGGTTATGTCTCTTTGCTGGGACTCGGTGTGCCCTTTCTATGGTGAACAAATCCGATAGGCCATCTGGTGCCAGTCTGTTAAGGAGCCAGTCTTCAATGTATTGTGTTGCATTGGGTCCTTCTGTTCAGTCCGCCATGTCTATAATTCTGACATTATTACAGCGCGCCCGCCCATCTGCATCTTCAGCACACTCCTGTAGCATTTCAACTTGTCGCTCAAGGAGGATCATTGTGGTAGTTTGTTCTTTCTGCCACGGAGCCAAGGAGGAGATGGTGGCTTCAGTTGTTTTGACCCTGCCGTTCAGTTTTTTATGATCATCTTTAAAGAGGGTGAAGTCTTTAGTGAGTGCCCTGAGTCATTGTTCGCCAGTCTAGAGTCCCATATTTCTTGTAAGATGATATCTAGTTTGTCCATTGGAGGGTTCATTAAAATTGGTAGGACATAATCTTCGGGTGTCACCATGGATGAACACGGGGGAGAGGGAGAATGTGGGTGCCCTGTATGTTCTATTGTTATGGTTTTGGGGCAACTCATCTTGTGCAGGCAAGGGTGGTGCACCATTTGGGCAATATGGCAGAAGGGAGGTACAGCTCCTGCAAGGCTATGGTATCTGTTGCAGCTCAGTAAGGGGTTCCCAGCTGGGTTGAGTTCACACCAGTTATTTATAGGATAGCTCCCTCCAGTAATGCATTCAGTAGGGGAACAGTTCCATGGCTCACCCACTCAGGAGGGCCATATGGAAATTATAGTGGAGCAAGCAGGGTATTCTGACACCAGGGACACCTGCCCCCATCACATTGGTGCCTGAATCAGTCCCAGAGATGCATTGAGATGGTGTGGCTTCAGCAGCACTCACCTTGCCCGAGGTATCCGGTATAGCGGTCAGGAGCCCCATATCGTGTCCAAAAACAGGGCAATTGCTCTGGCATTTCTTGTGGGGCCAGAGCAGTTGGGATGTGGTGTTTTATAGCTCTTCTATCAGGGGTCAGGGCTGGGTGGAAAGCGCTGAGTCCAGCAGCAACAATGCGGATGCCACCTTTACTGTGAAGTTAATCATGGGTCTTCAACAATGAGCAAACTGCCATGTGGTAAAGGTCCCAACGCTCTATTATACATAAGATTTATGATCATAAGAGTGCTGTAGGCTGAGAAAGACGGTAAAGGAGGGCACCCATATCAAGTAACATACAGCCATCGGGCAATGAGGCACCGTATTCAGCTGGGTTATATTAAATGACGGTCACAATCTGGGCTTAGCCTTCGCCGAGTGTTTGCTCTGAGCACAGGCTCACGGCTGGTATGTGTCTTGTTCTTGAGGTCAGAGCAAGATGACTCTACTAGTCTAACCCAATGCCAAGTACCCGGTTCGTGCCTTCCGGAGTGCCCACTACCAGTTGGCTGCAAGGATTAGTAGGCCTCCCTTCCATCGCTGTCCGTAAGGGCCTTGGGGGGGGTGCACAGCGAAGGTGAGCACCGTTTGCCCACCAAGCAGAGCAAGTAAGGAGCAAGGGAGACCCATCAGAGTCTTTTCGTGTGGGGCAGCAGCATGATTTGCCAGGCCGTGGTGCCTGATGGCAGTCCGTGCAGTTCCACTGATAGTCCCAAGTGCATGTGAGACCCCCCGCCTCTGCCGCTCCTCACCCCTCTGGTCTTCAGGGTAGTACGTGGAGAGTGACGTCAGTATGCATCCGGCTCTCCAAGCATGGTTGGTTCCATAATGGGGGAGCTTACCGCGGTCTGGACAGTCAGAATCTGGGCTGCCAGGTCGCCGATCTCCAGCCGGTCCCCAGGCCCATCAAGCCTCATCCGGCCCAGGCGGGCTGCCTCTTCGCCACATATTTTCTGGGGTTTCGGCAGCCCCCTCGCCTGGGCAGACATCACGGACTGTTTCAGGGGTGCAGGACAAGTACTCAGTAAGTGCCAGATAATTCAGTCGTGGCACTCGTAGTATAGCAGCGCTGGATTCTCACGGCCTTGGGTCCTGGGCAGTAGGCCGCGCAGCAGCACCAACAGGGTCAACTCCGTATGAACTCCATGGCTACTCGCAGCTGCTTTGCAAGCATGGGGAGCAGTCTGGGTTGTCAGGAACAGTGTCTGGCTAGGATTGCAGAATTAGATGCCTCTTTAAAGAAGTTAATGTAGTAAGATTCCGGGCCGGGTCCGGGAGCTCAGGAGTTATGCTGCCGCCATCTTGGGCAGTTAGCCACGCCCCCCATTTTGTAATTACTTAGGGGTTGAAATAGTGTCCAATCTCACCATCACTATCAGCTTAATACTCCTTTGTCTAGTATGCAATATAATTATCAAGTGCTCAATCTTTTTTAAGCTAGACTTAAAAACCTTCAATAAACTTAGAACAATTTCTAGGTCATTTACCATCTCATCAAAAAAGTTGACAAATTCACTTGACTTTTTTAAATGGAAGAACTAGTTTAATTGATCAGACATACCCAGCTTTCTGGGAAACCATCTAGAAATACATGCCTTTTACTTGGCGATTCCAGTGTATCTGTGTCAAAGACCAGTCTAATTTTTGATCCAAAGAATCACTAAGTGAAAAAGCCCTTGGAAAATTTCCCTAAGCAATAATTACCTCAGACAAAATCCAATCTGACTTTGAGGTTTAACACTTTGAATGGTGTGTGTGCTGCCCTTACACTCATTATTGTCCCACATCCTTTCAAATTCCCGTGCATTCACCCTTTAAAAAGTCAATTATATCACAAGACTCAAATATCTATTTGGCAGCTTCCAAATTGCTTTCAGGTGATTTCGATTAACTGCACTTAAGTAAAGGGGAAGTCCAGCTTTATATAAAACAAAGAAAGATGGCAGAAAAGATAATAGCAACGACTGACACTGTGCATGGATATCATCAGCTCTGTCCCAGAAGTCAGATGCTGGATGTGAGGAAGGACAGTTTCCCCAGCTCAATCCTTCTCTCTGCAGCAGGACTAGGAACAAGGGTAACCTGATAGCAGCTGAAGTCAGTGGCAATAAACTTGCATGACTTCATGCCACTTGGGAACGACATTCTGCCATTTTCCTAATAGCTGCGTTAAAAAACAAATGTTTCCAATGCTTCATTTGGTAAAACAGAAAAAGCTGGGCAGAGTGGATGGTTTAATTACAAAAAGGCGAAAGCCTGCTTCCATTTAAGGCTCAGAAGATGAGAATGGAGCCGACGTTTCATTTGCACTTGTTTTCAATTTGGGAGTTCTGATGTTTAAAATGCAGAGAATTAGGTGTGCTACTTTAATTACTGCATTAAAAGTGTATGAGAATAATTATAATGTGCATTGTAATGCTTTCTCTAGTGATGTTAATTTTATGAGCTTCGGTTTGCCTGCTTTGCATCAGCTCAAGCAATGTTGCAAGTTGGAAAGCGGCTGTTGTACAGCTTCAAACCTACACTAAGGCATAGGCTAGGGAACATATACTTTCTTATTGTTTCACGTTAGACATTGTTGGGGCACCAAGAGGTTGTATTTATCTAAGCCTTTTGTATAGATGGGATCTCTAAAGAAGCCAATAGCAGGATAGAGGTGGAATGAAGTGTAATGGTCTTTACTCCATGTTCATTTCTATCAAGGTTAAATTAAGGTCATCCGGGCCAGCCCTCTATAAATCATGGCTACCACGTTTTATCTCGGATCTTAAAACAGAAGCAATGTACTCTAACCATGCTTACTTAAAACCCAAAATTCAGCCATTCACTCACTGGTCTTAGTTCCTGGCGCTCTAAGAGCTGCCTTGCTCTGCCTTTGGTCAAGGCAACATCCTGGAACAGGTGATGAAACTATTGGTGTGGGTAACAATGAATATCTATTTCATGATAAGAAAAATGCCCTTAGTTTACAAATACACGTCAGCCCACTAAAATAACTGTTAAGAGATTAATAAGGTATGATTTAGAAAGATGAACATTTAAAAAAGTAATTATGCATTTGTTAAATACCAATGTAAGGTCGAGGGTGAAACATTAAAGGGCTTATATACAAGCCTCTTGCGGCGCCGGTACGTCACTTTTTCCCATATTAAAAGTGACGCACCAGTGGCGCAAGAGGATTGTAAATAAGCTCCTAAGCTGTATATTGTAACACAAATAGGTTAATCTAAATAGGAAAATAATATTATAATTAGGATAAAAAGGCGATTGCATAAGCAACATTGATAGAAACAAATTAAGGTGCAGTGGCGGCTCCTCCGATAAGGTGGCGGAGCGTCACCCCACTGCTTTTTTGCAGTGACACAAAGGGAAAATAAAATGATAATAACTCGTGTTATTATCATTTTATTTTCTCCTACTTCCGCCCGCTTTGTGTTAGGGGGCGGGGGCAGGGGAGGAGTGGTAGCACCCTCCTAAAGTGCGCAGTGACTGCTTTGCAGCCCTCTCGGACCGTCCAACACAGTCTTGCGCACTTCGCATGTTCTCCATGCTGTCTGCATTACAGCCTACATGGAGAACATGCCCAGGCCCCCAGTCAGCGTCTGAGTGCCAAAACATGGCACTCAGACCAATCACAATGCTGCTAAGGCAGCGTTGTGATTGGCTGACTGGTCACCTGGGCATGCTTCCGGTAAGGCTGAGCGAGGGAGGACTATAGAGGTGAGGAAGCAGCGAGAAGGTACGTTTTTATTTCATTTTTTACTTCCCACTTCCCTTGCGTCCTCCCCCCCTCCTGCCCCCACCCCCTTTACTCCCACGTCTCCCCCCTACCCCCGCCCCCATTCCTTCAATCAGTGGAGGCCGCCACTGTTAAGGTGTGCTCCATAGACCTTAAATGGCATAAAAAGGATAAAGTCCTCAGACAGGCTGTCAGGGCTTGACCAGGTCAGCCAGCAGTAGAGGCCTAAAATGGTCAGGAAAGAATGCTCACATTTCATTCTCAATGATCATCAAAACAACATTTAAGGTTTAATCTTGACACATGCGTTATTTAGAGTCTGGTGAATATTATAGTCGATCTAATGAATGGCGGAGTGCCCACTCTTGCATACTCTTGGTTCACCCGCTCTATTTAGAGTCAGACAAACCACAATGTTTCTGTCAGTGAAGCACCAGCTGGACCCAGCAGAAACTTTAGGCTGACGGAGATTGGACTGCTGATTGAAGTACCTCCACCTTATTTAGGACAGACGTTTTATCTTACTTTGTTTCCTGTGTAGAACCATCAATAAAAACCTGGTGATCCTCAAAAGCCACAAATTAAATTGTCCCCATGATTTGGGAGGAACAAAATCTTTCCTTTTCACGTTGAAGCTTATCATTTAAAAGTCAAAAACTGTGCTAAGCGGTTGCATGAAACGTAGCGACCGCTCAGTAAAGTTACAGTGATTTCAGAGGAGCTGCTGTGGTAGTGGCTACTCTGAAAGCATAGACATCTCCAGCAGGCAGATGGAGATCTTTAACTATAATGGGTGGTCATCCACCAAAGTGGCTCAAATCATCACCTCCACCAATCTGGCAGGACAGTAGGCTGCCCAACAAACCTTAAATAAGGCTCATAGTCCTGAACAATACATGTCCTGAAATCCATGGGGCTGATTTTATGTTACAGGTTTTTCTGTGTTACAGTAACTGTGTCTAGAAACAGAAGGCAGAGAGCCTCTCTGTGTTTCCACTACTGGATTCCCTCAGATACCTTTAATTATGAGCTTTAGCATTCACCCCGTCACTACAGGGTGGGTACAGCAGCTATAAAACTCAGCTCTCAAAAATTTCTAGGCTCTTGATCATGAGCACCAAGTCTTATTCCATGATTCATGTAGAGAAGCATAACATAGATTTATAGCTCACTGCAGAGGGCTGCACTGGTTGTTAAAATCCCTTAACCCATGTTATAGGCCCGCGCCGCAGGCGAGGGTCTATAATGGTAAAGAAGGTCCTTAACACCGATATTACCCGAGACAGAAGGGCTATAAGGAACATTCCACCCACTGAAGGTATACTGTTCTAAATTAAAAAGGGAGAAACCAACAAACATTGGAATATTGGAGCAGAAGGCTTATGCCAGCCATTATTAACCCTGAGCCATTTCATTGTCTCCAATGGAGCTTCCAACATTCTAAATACCGTTATTATTCTACTAGGTTTTGCAAAGGAAATCATAGGGCAGGCATTGTGGCCTCAAAAATAATCAGGATCGTGAGAGCCTCCTAAGATGGTAAGGAGGCTGGGCCTCTTGATTACACTGCATTGCTAGTTCACTGGATTGAGAGCAACATTAAACAAGTTTGTCAAGGATAGTCTCTGGTCTGGATTACAACACTGTAGGTTTGGTAATACTCTGCTTCATATCAACATTCTACTCTGTTCTGACAAGGAGTCAAATGATCAAGAAGCTCTCAACTATCAGTGGGCATCAACATGGCCTATCTTGATGCCCTTTCTGTATGCCCCCCACTACATAGAAATGCAATATTTATAGGTATTCGTCAAGAGATTTCCTAGCACTCTATGACCATGAGTTGTTTCTGTTGTTTATGCAAACAATGCTGTTATCTATGTTAAGACCGTGGATTTAGAAGTGTGGGGGCATATCATCAAGGGCCTTATCTCCGCTTTTTTGGCTTTAAAAGCCAAAAAAGCAGAGATAAAATTTTTGCCCTATTTACAAGGCGGTGCTAACATGCATTAGCGCATGTTAGCAGCCGTTTTCCCGACGCCTCGCTTCACATCTCTAATGAGATGCAAAGTAGGCGTTTCCTCCCAAAACAACACGGGAATCATCGCCAACTGCACTTCTCCCTATTATCAAGCTGGCCCAGGATACCAATACCGACATGAAAATCCGCGCTAACCGCGGATATCGCCGTAAGCTAACGTCTGCAAAAATCCAGACTTAGCTATACATATAATGGGAGGTAGATTCTATGGCTGAATCCACATCTCCCTATCATCAAGGTTTTCCCTATCGCTGCAGGAATATCGCTGGATTTTCAGCGATATTCCTGCATTTCGCCGCTATTGCTGGAATATTTATCGCCTTGGAGAAACGCGTTGTTAATAACGCGCTATCCGGGCGATAAATTCCAGCGATAAACGGCAATAAATGTAATAGCGCTAAGCGCGCTTTGCGATGTTTTGTTTTTTAAACATACTTTATTGTTTTTTTTTTATTTTGTATATCATACCATCATGTTACATATCTTGTACCATCATAAATGTCTTAATAAGTATACACATGTCTACTTCATATTCCTGCTGCAGCGTAGATGTACACAATAGGTCTATGTAGCAATTATAATAGTCCACATTTGTCTTCGAGCTATTGAACTCTGCTGATGGTCATATTCAAACATATTAATACAACAAACTGTCCCCAACTCCCCCCTCCCGTTCCACCCTGGTCTCAGGCGTACCTCTTATTCCCATGTATGTGTATTATTCGGTATAGGCTCGTGACACAGTCATGTGTACGTATCTTAAATCTCCTTGTTTATGCGCCGTTTACAGGACATGGTTACCCCACTGCGCATTCAGTTGTATACCTCATACCGGGACCTAAACATCATCCATTGTCTTTATGGCTTCTAGCATCCCATCCCATTCCAATGCTATTGGCATTTTCCCTTGAGTTCTTCTCTGCGTAGTACGGCGCTCTCCGGAGTACCCCAACGCAGTAATTCCGTGTGCCAGGTTAGTACTTCCGGGGGTTTCCGCGATTTCCATCTCATAGTAATGTTTCGTATCGCTAATATGAGTGCTAGATCTATAAAACGGTATTGCACTTTATGTTTGGATGTTTGCTTATGCAGCCCTAGAATGCACTCCTCTATCATGTTCTGTATTTCACGGTTTACCGCTTCCCCCGGTCTGTGCCTGACGGTGTCCCAGTATCCCTGCACTTTGGGACAGGTCCATAACATGTGAAGTAGGTTCGCACCCTCTAACAGGCATCTCGGGCAATAATGTTGTGTTTGGGGGACCATTCTATCTAACGTATGTGGAGTGAGGTAAGCTCGGTGTAATACCATAGTCTGTATAAATTTGAGTTTCGTGTTCCTCGATGTCTTCCTTGGGTGTTCCAGTACCTTCGTCCATTCTTTATCTGTTAGGTCCCTATCTATGTCTCCCGCCCATGCAGTTCTCAGAGTGTCTAGAGTGGCTTTGGTATGCGAACTGATGCCTGTATAAAGCTATCTAATAAGGTGTCTGCCTCTTCCCATATAATGTACCATCTTGACTAGGTCATTGGTAGAGGGTTCCTGCCTTTGCTGGGCCCAGTGTGTTTTTATGTATCGTATTAGTGCAGCGTGTAGTAAATATAAATGTGCTGGGGCCCCAGTTTCATTAATAAATGTATCGTGGTCGAGCAGTATCCCGTCCCCAAATAGATCTGACACTGTATTAATCCCTGCATCCGACCAAGGTGTCAATTTTCGCTTCGTGAGTCTGCCTCCCGCTAGTGGGATCCCCATCAAAGGAATGTTACCTGCATATGCCGGGGGTGCTTGCGTATAATGCAACGCCGCCTTCCAGCATTGAAGCGCAGTGGCTAGCAGTGGGGGAAGGTCTCTCGGGGGTCTACTACCAGGCAGCAATAGAGCGTGTAGTGCACCGTTGTCCATGTCTGCCTCCGTGAACCCTATTTCCTGCAAGTTGCGTCCCGCTGTCCAATATGATAGCCACTGTAATTGGCATGCATAATAGTATGCTCGCAAGTCTGGGACACCCAGTCCGCCCATGCGTGTACCTACTTGCAGTTTCTTCAGCTTATACGCCGTCTACCAGTACCCCAGATAAGGTCAATGAGCATTGTGTTCAATAATTTAAATGTGGTTTGCGGTACAATTAATGGTAAATTAGTGAAATAATACAAAAGTCTCGGCAGAACCACCATTTTTGCCAGGGCCGCCCTCCCCATAACAGATAGTGGTAGTGCCGTCCAGAAAACAATACTGGAACGAAAAGCTCGGATTGCTTTGTGCAGGTTACCGTCAAGCATGTCTGCATGTGCCCTGTAAATTTGTATACCTAAGTACTTAAAGGTATCCGGGGCCACCGTTAGGTGAGCGTCCCCAAAATCTATACTTGCAGTTCCTGCATTCTCTGTAAAGAAGAAAGCATGCGATTTCATTATGTTAACGGCTAACCCAGACACAAATTCAAAGCGACGGAACGTATCATATATTGGGGCTAGAGGCATATTTAAGTCATGCAGGTATAAAATGATGTCGTCTGCATATGCCGAGAACAGGTGCAATGTGTTTCCTAGCAATAAACCCCGGTCTGTGAACTCTTTCCGCATTGTTATGGCCAATGGTTCCAAGGCCAGTATAAAGATAAGAGGTGACAGGGGGCATCCCTGCCTAGTCCCCTTATGTATGGAGTATCCCTCCGAGATGTGACTACCAGTGCGGGCTCGTGCTGTAGGGGCCTTGTATAGGAGGCGTAGCCAAGCAATATATCCCGCTGGAATCCCGAATTTCTCCAGGGCCTGAAACATATACTCCCAGTTTATGGAATCAAAGGCTTGTCTTAGATCTAGTGAAAGACAGCCCGCATGTGGGTATCGGCTCGGGGCTTCCGACATCAAATGGTGTAATTTCCTAATATTTAGTGATGTGCTGCGTGACGGTAAAAACCCCGTTTGGTCAATGTGAATTAGCTTAGACAGGGAGGGCAATAACCTGTTAGCCAGTACTTTACTTAAGATCTTGTATTCAGTGTTTAGTAGGGACAACGGCCGGTAGTTGGCCATATCTGTGGGGTCTCTCCCTGCTTTCGGGAGTGATATAACTAACGCTTGTGTCGTTGTGTGTGGTAAAACTCCCTTCTCCCACGCGGTTTTATATAACAATTCCAGTTGAGGCACTAGGGATTCTGCATATGTACTATAGAATTCTATTGGGAGCCCGTCCATACCAGGGGTTTTATTTCGCGGAAGTCCCTTCATAGCTATTCTGATCTCAGATTGGATAATGGGTCCAGTGAGGTCTTTCTGGGCTGCGGCTGTGAGTCTTGGGTATGTCAAATTAGAGAGGAAGGCCTCCGTTTGGGACTCCGTGTTGTGATCTGTGGCACTGTATAACGTGGCATAATAGTGTCGGAAGGCTGCATTAATATCTGCCTGAGTGTAGGCCATAGTCCCTCCCACCGTTGCAATCTCATGTATAACCACCGTAGGGGGGGCGTCCCGGATTAATTTGGCAAGTAGTGCTCCTGATCTATCCGCTTCAGCATGGGCTTTCCTCGTATATGCTTGGTAGTCAATGACCCGTAGCGTCTCTAGAAGTTCTGCATGTTTTATTCTCGCGTCTTGTAGTGGGCCCTTTTGGTCAGTATGTGTGGCAGCCTCCTGTTCCAACTTGCCCATATTATCTTCCACTTCTATCAAAGCCTTATGTATTTCCTGTCTGACGCCCACAATCGTACTTATCGCCTTCCCCCGTATCACTGATTTGAAAGCGTCCCATTCTACCAGCCTGCTTGTTGCCATATTGCTATTTTCTGCAAAATAATGTCAATGGTCCCTGAAAGGTCGCTACGGAATACTGAATCTTCCAGCATCTGTGGCCACAGCCGCCATGTGGGAACCGGCGTGGGCACCCTCCCCCATGCCATACTAATCTCCAGTGGATTATGGTCTGAGAAGGTTTTTGGTAAGTAAGTGGCGTGAAGCGTTTGCATTGCTATCCTGGTGGAGCAGTATATTCTGTCTATTCTGGTATGTAAGTCATGCACTGCAGAATAATAAGAGTACTCTCTGTGCGTGGGGTGCCTCATCCTCCAGACATCCACAGTTCCCAACCTTTTGCCCATCTATCCAGTGCTTCAGCTTGTTTAAACACACCTGCTCCATGTAGTGGCGGGTGTGACCTATCTAGGGCCACGTCCATTACCGCATTGCAGTCCCCTCCCAGTATCCATGGTTGTGATTCCCATCCCGCTAGCGCCCCCCTCACTATGTCCCAGTACTTATCTTGTTCCAAGTTCGGAGCGTACACCATGCCCAGTATTACAGGTTGTCCATCAAGCGTACCCTTCACAAATATGTATCTTCCCAGCTTGTCCACCCTTTGTTCTAGAGCTTTAAATGGTACTCATGCCGCACCCAAATAGTGGTCCCCCTTGCAAAGCTGGAGTGGGAGGTGGAGAAGATTTGTCCCCTCCATTTCTTGCGCAGCTTCGCCGCCTCGCTGTCTACCATATGAGATTCTTGTAAATATACTATTTGTGCTTTGCGGCGCTGTAGCTGCGCATGTATCCTATGCCTCTTCTGTATTGTTCCCATGCCCTGTATATTCCACGTTACTATGGTGTAGTTACCCTGTGCAGTCATCGCAAAGAATTTGTAGCTGTGGGGAAATTAATGTGATGCGCAAGTATAAGAGCCTACCTATCCATTTCCGTACTGTGAGACCTTCCCACCCCCTGAACAACCCAATACTCGGTCTGGTCACCCAACTATACCGGACCATACAACTTAACTGAAACAATAAAAACTCAATGGTCATGCATAGCGCCTTCGCCGTGTGGGGGACATCGCTAGCGTTCCACATGTGGTGTACTCTTTACACAACAATACAGCTAAGCTTCTACGGAACCTGGGCCTAATTAATAATGTACATTGTAAATAAATTCGCCATTGCCGCGGACATGGTACTAGAACCCATTTTACAGTTACATAATTTATACTTGCGGATACAGTCAGCCGTATAAGTCTTTAATAACTTGCGGGGTCGCAAATGGAAACAGAGCCACACTGCCTTAAGAGTCTGATTCGTGCGTTACTTCTTCTTCTTCCAAGGAGGACTTAGCTTCCACTCCCGAGGTGTGCGTGAAAGTGGCCGCAGCTATAAGTGCCTTTGATTTATTCTGTTGTATCTGCTGCTTGGTGATATATTGCAGAGCAGGAGTCCGGCGCGTTCTTCGGCTTCCAGATCCCAGAGCTGGTCCTGCTCTTCGCCGTGAGTTGAGAGTTAGTCATTGCAGCATTCGTTAGTTCCATCACTTCAAGCCAATCTTCCACATCTCCGGGGCTTTCGAAGAAATAGGATTTTTGGTTGTGTAAGATTTTTAAGCGCGCCGGGAAAAGCAGTGCATATTTCAGGTTTAAGTCTCTAAGCTTCTTCTTAACTGCCATAAAGGAAGAACGCTGTTTCTGAACCAACATTGTGTAATCTGGGTATAGTGAGATTTTCGTATTTTCGAAGTTTATCGGAGATGATTCACGGGATTTTTGCAGGAGAATGTCCCTGTCGCGGAAGTTCAGTAGTTTCACTATTAGAGGACGAGGTGGAGCTCCAGGTTTTGGGCGACCAGTAGGAATCCTGTGTGCTCGCTCTATGCAATATTGCGTGGAGAGTCCTTCATTGGTGATGTGATCCCGGAACCACTGCTCCATATATCTCATCGCGTCATTTCCCTCACTTTTTTCAGGCAGTCCAATGACGTGGATGTTATTACGCCGGGCCCTCCCCTCTGCATCTTCCACCTGATCCAGCAGGATAGCTACCTGATCTTGCAGCTGTGCAACCTTGGTGTCAGTCTGTGATTGCCATGGGATTACTTCCTCCAGCATCGCAGCATTTTCTTTCACCTTGTCCGCAAGCTTAGCGTGGTCTGCCCGAAGCAAGTTGAGGCCAGTAGTCAGAGTCCCTACTTGAAGTTCTATCGCCTTTCTTGATTCGCGTACTTCCTGTAATATGAGATCCAGCTTATCCGCAGGTGTAGGTGCTTCCGTCAGTGGAGTGCACTCTGTTCCATTCTTATTGTTCGCAGGATCCACCGTATCCGGGACATAGTCCTGCCCGCCTTGGTCCTGTTGTTTCACACCCTTACGTCCCATCTTACAAACCAATCCAGCGACAGGTATCTTGGGTAAGGTGGATGTGGGTTCACAGTGTGCTTCCCCTGGGTCTCCTATACACCTCCACAGCGTTTCGCCTACCACAGCATCACAGCTCTCTCACGTGGCCAACACCAGTCATTGCCGCTCGGCCCATCTGCTTGCCCGCCACCCTTATTTCAGTGTGTATCCTGCAGTGCAGCAACGTCTCCACGCAGAGGGGCGGGAGGCCCCGGCGTATCTGCACTGGCCTCGTGGCAGCAGTAATCCCGGCAGTGTCGGCGCGATGCTACTCACTGTGGCAGCGCACCATCCGGGCGCCGTGCCCACACTGGCAGCCGGTGACAGTGTGGCGGGCCACGTTATTCAGGGAACCGCGTGATTTGCGGCCCTTCCAAGAGCTGCCGCAGGCCTCGTACTTCCAGCCTCACTGCAGCAGTGTAGACAGGGCTTGTGTCACTGCCTCCGTTCCGCCCGAAATCGCTGCCACCAATCACTGCCGCCTTGTATTCCCTTTCTCCTCTGCGTCTACGTAGGGTGCACAGGCCGCTTCACCCCCCTGCGCCTCGCGGGTTCAATTATGGCTGCTCAACGGCGCCCACCGCCGCCATTTGCCGATCGCTACCCAATATGCTCTCACTCAGTGGCTCCAACTCAGCGTTGCATTACTTTCGGGGCCTCCAGCAGCAGACACTCGCTCCTGTCCTGCATATATTCAATACGTTCAGTGCCTATCGCCTCCTAGCGACATCGGCACCATTTGCGAGGCGCCGCTTCTGGTATTGCGTCAGAGTGTCTCGCTACGCAACAGGGGAGCAGGCCGCCCCGCATCCCCGAGCTCACGTAGACTCCGGTCCCGCTCTACTGGCACACCTCCCGTGCAGTCTCTCTTTCTCAGTGTCTGCCGCCTCGGCTCCCCACAGTTTCGTCCGGCAGCAAATTAATCCAGTTCCCAGGGCCTCGCATTCCCTCTACAGCCTCAATGCCATTACCGTGTAACGTAGGGACACAGGTCTTAATCCCGTCATGGTCCTCCTCGTTCAGCAGTCGGCTGCGCCGTCAGGCCTTTGGGGTCACAATTTCGGCCGTGCTCGCTTCCTCCGACACCCAGGCGGCACCGAGTCCTCCCGCTCGTCACTGCTGCTCACTCCCGCACTTTGGTGTCTGTCCTTCAACGTTTAGCGGGTATATGCCAGGATTTTGTCGGCCCAGGTCCGGAGCTCAGCTAAAGAACGACCGCCATGCTTGGCTGCCAGCCACGCCCCCTCCGCGCTTTGCGATGTTTATCGCCGTTTGTAGTTAATATGCCCCGTGGTGGCTCCCACCATGATAAAAATCATGAGATTGACACATGCCACCAGTTATAAATAATATTTAGCACAAAACAGACATTTTGGGAGATGCCCAAAATTAATGTTCTTTTGCATCACAATCAGTATCTCGACAGTGCACGCTTCCTTTTTGTTCAAATAATGTGAACCATAACACAAACAACACCAGAGAAATATATACCCCACAATGTCACACTTAAGCAAGCTCTATGTGTTTCATGCTCTGAAGATAATTTTGCCTGACATAGGTAAGGACTAATGATTAATGAGCTGCAGAGAGCCTTGAAAGCTGCTCTCTTTCTGGGCTCAAGGAATTGAGCAATAGAAGTGTAAGAGTGGGCATGGCTGTTTGGACAGTGTTGCTGCACATAGATCCAAGAATTTAATGGCTGCTACCATCAAGGGAATGTCATCATGTGTGTTGGATTGGTGAATAGAATAAATGCACCCCTACTCTAATCACCTCATGGACTGAAGGGAAAGCCACCTCGAGGGTGATGCTAATTAGGATAGTGCTTTGACCCCTCAGAGAGGTGATGAAGCACAAATCAGTCTTGAGTATTGTATCCGGGACTTGACAAGGTGCTGCAATGCCCACCTTTCTAATAGTCTCTTGAGGCAAATAGAGAAAGAAACTTTGACATTAACTCATTCACAGACAAATTGGAATTTGCTCTGTGTAGACTCTGATACCGCCCATATGAACACAAAAAAAGCAAGATGCCTCTTATCTGCTCAACTGAACCAGGGGAAAAAACAGAAGGCGGTGTCTGCAATAAATGATGAACATGGTGTTCCCATATCAATCTGACAGATACAGTGCAGTTGTCCGTAGGGTTTCTGCGGTATCTTTACCACTCTGACGGTCTCAATACGTTGGAGACTAGGAATGACTTCCTTGGTCGATACCCCATCCCCAGATTGTCTGAAGCAGAGAGGTTGCTCCTGGAGGATTAAATTACCATAGAAGGAATAGGGGAAGTGATCTCTACCCTACCCCACAATACGTCTCTTGGGGATGACTGCTTTCCCTCCATATTCTATAAGATAGGTCAGCTTCACTTGGTCAAAATGTTGCATGCAGCTTTTAAAGAAGCTGAGGGAATGGGTTATTTCCATTCCTTTTCTAACAAAGCCCTATTAAACATAATTCCTAAATCAAATAGAGATCACCTACAATGTGCGAACTATTGGCTGATAAATTTTATTAACACAAATATGAAGAACTTAGCTAATTTTTTGCCAGTACACCACACAAAGTCATTCCTTCTCTGGATCATGACCCCCAAGGTGACTTTGTCACCAACCAACCTTCTAGGCATCATCTCCGAATGTTATAACACCTGTTAGAGGAATTCAACGCCCCTGGAGGAGATGTCCATGGAGGTGGAAATAGCCTTCAATTGAGTATATTGGGGCTACTGTTTAGGATCCTCAAACAAACCAATCTGGGGAATGGTTTTATCTCAAGGTCCACTGGTTATATAGCTACCATTAAGCCCAGGCAATGTGTGGCCATTTTCTATTGGAACCATTCTCCATCTACAGTGGAACTAGACAAGGATGCCCCTTGTTGCCCTTACTTTAATGCAAGCTCTGTAGCCATTGGTTATTGCTCATTGTAAAACAACTGCAATCAAGGGCATACAAACTGCTGAAGATGAGATGAAAGTCCTCATCTATGTTGATGACATCATGCTGACCCTGACAGTCAAGGCCTCATTGCTTGCCTTAATGTCCCTGATTAAGACATTCACCTCCTTTTTGCAACTACAAATCAGGATTGTGGATTGCATGATTACTAAGGGTGGGCAGAACTCACGGTGTTTCACTCTGCGGACTTCCGTGGAGTAACATATAAACTTTAGGGGTGGGTGACCATTTTGGCTCCGCCAGCAGAGTACAAGTAGTTTTGCTCACTCTGCTTGTAATGCGGACTTTCGGCAAAACTCTGCCAACCACCGTGTGGCCGAGTTTTTACTTGAGCGCGGCTCGCCAACGTTAAGTTGGCAAGTGGGAGAGAGAATAGGCATCACCTAGCATGATGTTTAGATGCTAGATTGGCACCCAGAGTCATTTTCTCAACTTGGGTGGTGGCGGCAGGTCGCAACCGTTCGCGGCATGAAAGGTGGCACTCGAGTAGAAAATCTACTCGAGTGGCAGCAAAGAAGCAGAACCCTCTGCTGCACCGCATACTGCAGTTTGCACTGATTTTGCAGTGTGGAACAATGTCCCTGTGCTACAAATTGGCACGAGCAGCATGACGTGCTGAATTCCGCCCACTTGCAGAATCTCGTGGAGCTTTTATGTGACTCTGTGGAATTCTGCGGAGTGAAACTCTGTGAGTTCCGCCCACCCCTAAAAAACTCGGCAAGATTTCGTGGAGTTCCGCGAGCTGCCAGAATTCGGCATGTTGCTCTGCTCTCACTGATTTTTATCACCAGAAGCTTGTTCTGTGCTGCAAAATCAGCGCAAACAGCACCGCGCAGTGCACCAGAGGACGCTGCTTCTTTTCTGCTGCTTGAGTAGATCACAAACTGCCACGACCGCCCAAGTTGAGAAAACTTCGGCGGGTGCCATTCTAGCACCTGAAAATTGTGCTACACGATGACAATTCTTGCTTGCCAACATAACGTTGGTGAGCCACATGCAAGAAAAACTCCGCCACGCGTCAGTTGGTGGAGTTTTGCCAGAACTCTGTGTTACAAGCATAACGTGGAGTGAGCATAACTCCACGAATTGTGCCAGCAGAGCGGAATCTATTGCTCACATCTAATGATTACCACCTTAAGCTTACATTCTGTAATATATTATACAACTGATACTGGATGCCAGTATGCCTGGTCTGATCTGGACTGAGCTAACACCCTTTGAGCTGGAGATGTGGTCTGAAAGAGAGTAACCTTTGTATATTTTATGGGCCTGCTTGGTTCTCTCTGCCTATTGGTCTATGATCTGGGACAAAATAGCTACTTCAAGCCCTATTCCATTTCGACCATCTATGAAACCAGCAATCCCTCATGATATTCTAGACATCCAGGAGGTGCCTTCCCACTGGATGGCAACCTAACTGGCGGTTGCTAAAGCGTGCATTGTCAACCAATTGAAAACTCAAACATCGCCCACCCACAGAAAATGGCTGACAGAATCCTTTGATTAGCCTCTTACAATGACTCATGTACAGAATACAAGAATAACTGTTGGTGTATGAGATCTGGACTCCTTTGCTAGACACTTGGTTTAGTGTTGCCATCCATGCAACACTAAACATTGAACATGACAATCATAAGATTTACTATACACGGGCTAACCAGCACTATCATGACCCTGGTCTTCCCTTATACTATACAAATACACATAACATAACGTCATTGTTGCTGAATAATTAACTTCAATAAAGATTAACTTCAAAAAACAAAAAATAGGAAAATTTCCAGAAGTGTACTGCATAACATTTACACATACACACTGATTTAAAACTGTAGAGGTGTGCATCCCTTTTGAAACTTGACTTTCCTTGCCCCTCCTTAGACAATCCCAATAGCCTTTAGTCTTAATCAAGTGCAAAACTGCATGCACATAATATGTACATGAGTGTGAACACTATGTACAGAAACATTGAAGGCATCCACATGCCTTTCATACTCTGTAAAACAGACACAAAGCACACATGTGAAACCGGGAAATGGGGTGATACTGTGTAGACCATCACCTAGGTGGGCTGCCAGTCATGGCAGTCCTGTGGAAGATGAGCTACCGGCATGGAGTTTAGGACAGTGCAGCCAAATGAAGTTTACACGTGTGAAACTTGCTTATTCCTGGGGAAACCAAGAGGTGGGTTCAGCGACGCAGCTTCTGATTTGTTACCAGGTTCACTGGAATTATGCAGTAGGGGAGGGCCAAATTGTGCGGCAGTGTAGAGTAAATTACACTGCAAGAAAAGGCAAATTATGCGGGACAATGCTGCACATTTTGTGATAGTATTACTTCAATATGTTATCATTTTTACACTGTTTGGACATTGGATGCACCTCATTGCTACCAGTTTAATACCCCAAAATAGCAATAAGCAACTGAAAGGTGACCAGTCAACTATTGCAAAGAATCCTCCACTCTGCAGCAACACCCATTGCTGCAATTTTAGTAACTTTGGAACCGTTTGAGCAATAAACAATTTTTATGTAATCTACAGATTATGCAGCAGATGATGGATTATGTGGCAAATGCGGCAAATCTATAATTATGCCAGAAACGCTGCAGTCATACCATCACCTAACTCCAGCAGCCCTGTTTATTACAAACATCCTGTGCCACCCACTTATAAATGAGGCCCCTAGGGGTCATGAGAAGTTGCCGATTACTGGTCATCTGCCATGATTTAGTGGATGTCCTGTTCTGCCCATGTGCTGGTTTCTCCATCTCATATGGAATCTGAGAAACTGCAGTATTTCCAACGGGAAATAGAGACTCAGCCAGCAGCATCGATGCCACAGGGCTGCACATGTTTCAGAGTGTGAAACCCCACCCTATTTAGTCCAGACACTGATTTTCCTGATCCAGTTCAGCAATCAATTCTTCATTGTGAAAAACCAAACTCCCACTTTAGGGATGTTTCTGAAAAACAAAAATAATGCAAAGTGGGCAACCATGACATGACAGCGCACCTGGTATTGCATTGTCACCAAAGTACTTCCAACATTTTGGCAAGAGCATTTCAGTGGAAATTCCCTGCCACGGTGGCAGGGAACTTTAAATATGGTGGTCCAGCTTCTGCTGGGCCAAGGTGGGCACATCTCTGCCGTCCAGCGGCTTGTTCCCCAGATCTCAGAGGTCTCTATTACCTCTCACGCCTGTGGCATATTTTTTTCTTAGGATCATACAGAGTTTTTTTAATGTAGTGTGAGTTCTTATACAATAGCCTTATAGCCCACTGCAGAGGGCTATACCGGCTGTTAAATGCCCTGAACTCAAGGCCTATAATGAGGGTGAGGGCCTTTAACAACAGGTATAGCCCGAGGCAGAAGGGTTATAAGGCATTAGAACATTACACCCACTAAGAGTAGAATTTTCTAAATTTGAAAGGGAGAAACAGAAAGACAAACATTGGACTGTTGGAGCAGAAGGCTTATACCGGTCATTATAAGCCCGGAGCTACTCCATTGTCTTCAATGAAGCTCACAACATTCCACTGTTCTAATATAACATATTTTAGTGAATTCCCTCCTAGGGGGATCATAATCTGGGAGGCTGATTTACAAAGGGTCACACGAGAAAGTACAAAAATCTAAATCCTTCCGGGAACTCAAACTATTGAAGAATATATCTGACCTTTTTGCAATTGACAAAGGTTCAGAGTATTCAGCCACTTTTTGACGTTTATGCTTCATTAAACGAGTTGTGTGGAGTGGAATCTCTGTGTGGAATTCTGCCTTGCACAATTATCAGAGATTCTAAGATTTTCAGGGTGAGAGAGCACCCGAAACCCAATGTTTCCCTTTGGAAAATTGGGTAATGAAATCGCTTTCATAAAGGGCTGAATTGTAACTCAGACCTTTTTCTCGTTCTGCCTGACCCCTAGAAAAAGAATAGGGGCACATATAATGTTACCCCACCATTTCTCATCCCCTCCCTTCATGCCCTGCCTTGCACTGTCCTCCACTCTGCACACATTTAGCACCTGCTCAGAGGAGGTGGCAAAGGTAAATAGTAAACCCCACAGAATTGGGAATTCTGTGTCGATGTCTTCAGGGGCGTAGCTTGGTCAATGAGATTGGGGGTGTGTGAGACTCAGATTGTTTGACAATCAGGCTGGCATATAATGTTTAAATACTTAATGTAACAAGCAAGGTGCATGAGAGGGTCCTAAGGGGCCGCAGAAAGGGAGAGGAATGCAGATTGGTAAGAGAGAAAACATAATATTTTTTCAAATAGCCATTATTTTTGAGGACCTTGAAAACAGAGAGTGAGAGAGAGTATGTGTGTGTTTTGTCTGTGTGTATGTACAAATTTCTGCTAAATCTGACTGGCATCTCACAATACCCGACTGAAAGCACCTGTACCCAACAATTTATCAGAAAATACATTTATGATGGGGGTGTAACACCCCAAACACTCCTTTGAAGCTACACCCCTGGATGTCTGGCAGGTAAATCTGGTCCTGCACAGCTACTTCTAATTCCATGGGGTTTCACTCATAATTTCAGGATACTGTTGCACTTTTACCTCACTGTGCCTTTATTTATGGGTGAGGAGCTTCTATCCCGTCAGTACTGTGGAGCAGTGGTTCCCAACCTTTTGACTTTTTAGGACCCCCACTTAATCATTACTGGAACCAGGGGATCCCCACTGAATCATTATTGGAATCCGGGGATCCCCCACAAGTCATTACTGGAAGCCAGGAACCCCGGCCTAATCATTGGCGATGATTTGAACCACAAAATAATGCACAAACAATACAGAAAAAAAGCATTCATCAAAAAAGACACAAATAATTACACATTTTGTTTAATTCGCAAACACATGAATGAATGAATGATAAAACTTGTAGAGCACAGCACATACCCGGAGGTGTCTTGGCACTATAAGTGATAAGGATCAGGCACACACCACAACTTCTAATGTCTAAATAACCAAGTTTTTAATTAAAAAAATCAAAATTTAATTTTAATAGAAAGGTTGGACCTTTTCTAAATTCAATTGAGGCCACTCATCATCCATACTATATTCTGTCTGATACACTTGGACTGCTCCCACGAATCAATCTGAGGATACTAATTACATATTTAGCCTCCAGTTTAAAATTCCGTCTTAAAATTTTCATTTGTACATTCAGCGTCTTTATTTATACACACTTTATTAATCTGTTAATATTATTTAATTTTCTAAGTATTCGCGTACCCCCTGAGGAGGCTTCGGGGACCCCCAGGCATCCACGGACCTCAGGTAGGGAATCACTGCTGTGGAAAATTTAGAGGCTTATTGATTTTCTGCCATATTCCAATGCCTACTTTTTACCATGGGAAATTTTCCACAACTTGAAAAGTATGTATAGTGTAAATGAAACAAAACTTTTTCTCTCTATGCAGAACATATTCCTTTTTGGGAAACACGTTGTCTTGCACCTCAAACTGATAAAAAGGGTGTTCACTGCCCATTCCTGCCCCAATAGAACATATACTAAAGCCTTTGATGAGACCATATTTGTGTACGTTTCCAGGGGAGGAGACACTCTGTAACAGGTATGTGCATGCCCACTCATTAGATGTTTGTGAATATTCAACTAGTTGAGTCGCGGCTCCTGGAGGAAGTGCTGCGAGGCGGTGGGGCGGGGGAGGGGCAGGGTGGGGGGTAGTAAATTCCGGAATACGGCCCAACGGAGGTAAGTACATAAATAAATAAATAAAACGAATTACATTGCGCGCACCGCATCGCCATTTGGCGGTGCAGCGTGCGCAATGTAATTTGTTTTATTTATTTATGTACTTTCCTCCGTTCGGCCGTATTCCGGAGTTTACTACCCCCCACGCTGCCCCTCCCCGCCCCGCCCCCCCTCCCCGCAGCACTCCCTCCAGGACCCGCGACTGAACTGGTTATAAGTGGTACTTCAGACAAAACCATAAATGATCCTGCCCTCATGGACGTCATTTAGTGGTCACCAGGGGTCGCAGCTGTGACCCCTGGCTTGCCCCTTGCAACCCCTGTCTTTCCCCTTGCGACCCCTGGCATACCCTTTGCGACCCCTGGCATTTCAGTGCCAGGAACACAGTGGCAGATCCTCCTTATGGACGACGGTTAGGGTTCCGCTCTTTGTTTTCTCTCAATTTTTTTATTACACTAATAGTGAATAATGTTTAATTGTTCACTATTAGTGTAATAAAAAATTAAGTACAATTAGCTGAAATATGGCCTTCCCTGGCAGCTGAAGTAAATAAAATAATACTTTTAAATGTACATTGTGTGCGTATTTGCGGGTGAGTGTGTGTTTACTGGAGAGAGAGTGTGTGTAAGTAAGACTGTGTGTGTATGTGTCACCATGTGAGTGTGAGTGAAATTGAAGGTCAAAAGGCATGAGATGTCCCTTCCTCCACTCCCCGGGCATTTTAGTGAAATGACGTTCATGCCTGCTCTATCTTTATTTTTGCAGTGCACATGATGCAACTCCTTTGCAGAACTTCTTTGTGCGCAAATTAACCTTATCCACATAAAAATTCACCATTCCTTGATCTGTGAATCATGGGGTGAAATTTACACTTGGATACAGCAGCTTTAGCAAATATGTGTCCGGCTTATACAGAGACGTTTGAAGGCATGGGAAAAGTGGGCTCTGGCCCAGGGCCCCAGCCTTTCAGGCGGGCCCTTGATCAAGCCAACCCTGTTTTACAGAGTCTTTCCCTGATGACCTTGAATAATTCTTAAACAGATTATTTTAAATACCGTTTTCCTTAAATTTATTTTTTATGTGGTTGCTGTGTAAGTCTATTACAGACATTTTACATAGAAACATTGTATCTATGTTTTATGCAGAGGTGTGGTGCAGCGGCCAGGGCAGCTGACTTCGGAGCACAGGGTTCACGGTTCGATCCCCGGCACCGGTGGCAGCTCAGCTCAGCACCGTGTGACTCTGGGCAATAGCTCACTTAATTTCCACTACGGCCCCCAGCGCCTTGAGACCCGTAACGGTGAGTAGCTGCGCTATATAAAAACAGACTTACATTTTTTTTTTTACCCATATAAAAAGTTTCTTTTAGATCAAAACAGGACCTCTCATATGAGAAACGGGAGGGTGTCACAGAGATTATTTGCAGTAATCTTAGTGAGCTGCTGCTGTGTTACAATATTGACACTATCCCTGAATATTATATGTAAACACATTTTGAATTTGGACGAGTGTTCAGGTGCACCCAGTGACCTGGTCAAAGAGGGTATGATAGAGCTGAAATTGGATTAAAAATTAAAAGCTGTTCCGAACCAGGGCCCCCAAAATAGATTTGGCCCAGGTTCCCCAAAATCCTCAAGATGTCCCTGGGCTTATATTTATTTATTTATTTTATTTATTTAAGAAGTTTTCTATAGCGCTGGCCTGACCCTAGGGTATCGGAGCGCTTTACAGCAGGTACTTAGCAGATAATCACCAGATACAAAATAGAAGAGCGACATATTAAATGTTCAAAAACTCAAACCTAATTAATTTAAGTATGGATGAATCTTATGATCAAAATGTTACCCCTGCAACTAAATGTCTATTTACTATATAAATCAAAGCATTATTTTTAAATCTAGTTCGAAAACAACTGTGCTGAAATAACGAAAAATGATTAATTCGAAACTGAGTGATTTAACCCATCAGAATGCAAAAATAATTTTCACAGCATGCCAGTTTGAAAACATCATAATACGTTACGTACTCAAAGAAGCGAAGTCGTAGAATACGAAACTTTTTATTTTACTGATGATAGCATACCTGTTAAACTTCCTACCTTTTCAAATTCCACTTTCTTTTCTCCTTACAGTTCTAATAGTAAGCATCAGTTGCCAGTAGATGGCGCTCCCTTCACCAATATAATCCTCCCGTTCTGACATTTCAGACAACCGTGTAATTATTCACGTTACGTTTGATATTTCCTTTCTGGCTCTTAGTTCTCCAGCATGCATACTGCGTTAATGCCCCACTTGGCTTATTTCGGATAGAGTTCTTAAATATGTTTTTACAGATTGCTTCCATTGCTGATACAAGTTAGGAGAAAGGTCTTTGTAGGCCAAACTACATCGAATATGAATAACAGACATGATCGCCATATTATTAAAATAAATAATCGTTGGTATAAATAAGTTCATTGTAATTGTTGGTTTGATTCCCACCGGACCACCACAAAGGGACAATGGGCTCACCCCAATCTAGGTTTCCCTTGCTCCTAGGGCGTGCTCACTACCCCAGTGGGTGTCTACGCATCCAGAAATCCCCCACCATGAGGAAAGTGTGACAGAGACCAGTATTTTGCAAGACAGAGGGTCCTGAGGGTGTATGCCAAACGTGAGGCCCCACCCGTGTTAAGAGCACCTGGAGCCCAGGTGAGGTCGTGAATATTCAAGAGTACAGTGCAGTGCACCACCACACTGAAGCCAAATGCCCTGGCAATGGACAACCCAATGAAAAAGAGTTTCAGTTTCTCGTTGTCGCAGATTAACACACTTTTATCTTTGTCGAGTTCTCAGTTTCCTTTTAGCTGGTGGATTTGTTCTGTTTTGCCATGCTCAGGTCTGAGGACCACTCCCAAGGCTAGGTGCTCAGGTCACTGGGCATACGACCACCTCCTCGCCTGTCGCTTCTTGGCCCATACAAGGTTCTCCAAGAGTCTCCATGGAGCGCCATGCAAGCTTGTCCTGACATCTCTCGCTCTGGGAAAACGCCACTGTCCTGAGTCACTAGCTAAAGGACCTTCCTGAATCCTTGAGACATCCCGGTGCGTATGTGGGGGAGGGAGAGTGTAGGGTGGCTACAGCTTCAAGCTGCCGGTACCCTTATCCACTTGCATCTTCCACACCTCAGGGGTTGCAGCCTAAAATTGGCCTTTTGACTGATGTTTTGTTCTATGAGAGTGACTGCATGACTGACAGTCCAGAATTTCTAGTGTAGACACACTGCCTTAATCAAGGATGGCACATTTTGTACCATGCAGGCACCCACCAGGCCGAGCTCTTGCATTACCTGTCCCTCTGACAATGCAGGAGGTGCCTACAGGGCAGAAATGACCTGCTCAGTGCTGGTTATGGGATCGTATGCTGTTAGAGAGTCGTGCTGGTCCTCTCTCTGCAGGTAGTACTTGCCTCCTACTGCTCACTGTCTACTCGTGTCCTTGAACTTCAACCTCAGGGACAGTATCGTCCAATTAACTAATAGGCTAAAAGCACACTTGTTTAAAATCTGACTTGTTTGAATTCGTGTTTATACTCCTTTAACTCCCTTATTGTCCCTGCTTCCACCGACCTGACCTCTTTATACGTCACCTCTGCCTGTCTTCACATGTTACTCTATTTTTCGTTTTTCTCCTATCATAAACACTAAGGGGCTGATTACGATGGCGGAACGATCGCCACCGCCGGGCCGGCGATGAGGTCCGCCAGCCCTGCGGACCGCGATTCTCCGACCGCCATATTACGATGGCGGTGGGATCCAGACAGCGACCGCGCCGGAGGCAAAGCCCGTCCACCACAGGCAATCGTTACGATTGCCTGGCGGAGCGGTCAGCATGCTCACAATGGTGGCGGAGCCAAGCAGGCTCCGTCCACCGAATTACGATGCAGGCGGAAGCCAGCCTTTCCGTGGCGGGTGAACTGCCATTGAAAGGCTGGCAGGGATTGGTTTCGGGGGCCCCTTGCGGGCCCCCCCTGTGTTGGGGGGAGGTGTGGGTGTACAGTGTAGTGCCTGCCACGTAGTGCAGTGCAATGCACAACATGCTCTTTTCGACATTGCGGCCACTGCCGCAATGTTAACGGTGCGGAATCTAACCGCAGCGGTGGCGGTCCCATCCGAATCACATAGTCATCCCCTTAGCTCATTTCCACTGAAAGTCTGTCACTGGGCGTTTTCTATTTACTGTCCTTCTTATCACTATTCCCTTCTCTTCCTTTACATCCTTCCACATCTCCAATCGAATTGCGATGGTCCCACCTCGCATCCTTTCATCTCTCCCTATCCTCGTACACTACTTTACTTCTACCCCAACTCTTCACATAAATCTTGACTCCTTTTTAACTGATGTCACTCCACTTCCAGGTTTATCTCATTCTGATTTCCAAACCCTCTCCTGTACATGCCTTCTGTCCTAAACTCTTTGCCATCTTCCTTTCCCTCACCTCTCATTCCATCGCAACATTTAACAGCTGTAATCCTTCATACACTGTTCTCTTTCTTCTGTGCACCATATTGTGACTGGCTTGTAACCAGTGTCATGATCATTTTGACTCTATGGGTTTATTAGCTACTTGTTGGTTCTATGTAGTAGATGAATACAACCTCCCTTGTTTTGATATATGGTGTGCTGACACCTATTCGGTTGATTTGTGCTTTATGGTGCAGAGACAGTATATCGAGTAAAAAATATCGAGTTACACATATATATTGAGTCATTGATATCGTGGGTCAGAAATATCGACAGCAAGAATATCGTGGTCAAGAATATCGACTTAAGGTAAGTATTATCGATTTTAAAAATCTAGGGGCCGATTCCGATCTCGGTCGGAGGCGCACCCAATACCATTCGGTCGGGAAAAAAGCCATGCAAAAGCCTGTTTCCCGACCGATCCGTACAGTACACCGAACGAGCAAGTACGATGCGCACAACAGCAAAAAATCCGGCCGAGCCGTACTCACCCAAACCAGGTCCTGTACTCCGACCGAGGCGAATCCGGAAACGCCGAATCGAGTCGCACGGAAGGGAAAATGCAGCCCCGTCTGGCCGGACAAGTACGATGCGCTTTCCGTACGCTCCGAACCCGTCGCTACGCACGGCACGTCAAAGCATCCGGGAGAGGCGCACATAAGCTCCGATTCGCGCCACAACACGATCCACGGCTCCGAGACGAACACGGCACCGACGAGGACGACGCGAAGCGACGAGGACGAGGCGGAAGCGACGAGGACGACGCCAAGCAACGAGAAGGACGAACGACACGAACCAACCATGAATCCCTTCGTCCCGATCATACCAATATTCTACATTTACTACCGGAACAGGCACGGACGCGTACGGCGCAGAAGGTAAGCCAGACACCAACCACAAAACACATACAACACGTACACGACACATCACACACACACACAGGGATGCTGAATATACTCACACCAGCAACAGCAGCACCATAGGGGCGGGATGCCCATCACCAATGCCACATATGCACACAGGGGCCTGGATGCGCACCACCACCCCTACCCAGGGGGGGCTGGATGCCTACCACTACTACCACCCTTACCCGGGGGGGCTGGATGCCTACCACTACTACCACCCTTAGCCAGGGGGGGCTGGATGCCTACCACCACCCTTAGCCAGGGGGCCTGGATGCCTACCACTACTACCACCCTCACCCAGGGGGGCTGGATGCCTACCACCACTACCACCCTCACCCAGGGGGGCACGATGCCTACCACTACTACCACCCTTAGCCAGGGGGGCTGGATGCCTACCACTACTACCACCCTCACCCAGGGGGGCAGGATGCCTACCACTACTACCACCCTTAGCCAGGGGGGCTGGATGCCTACCACTACTACCACCCTCACCCAGGGGGGCAGGATGCCTACCACTACTACCACCCTTAGCCAGGGGGGCTGGATGCCTACCACTACTACCACCCTTAGCCAGGGGGGCTGGATGCCTACCACTACTACCACCCTTAGCCAGGGGGCTGGATGCCTACCACTACTACCACCCTTAGCCAGGGGGGCTGGATGCCTACCACTACTACCACCCTCACCCAGGGGGGCAGGATGCCTACCACTACTACCACCCTTAGCCAGGGGGGCTGGATGCCTACCACTACTACCACCCTTAGCCAGGGGGTTGGATGCCTACCACTACTACCACCCTTAACCAGGGGGCTGGATGCCTACCACTACTACCACCCTTAGCCAGGGGGGCTGGATGCCTACCACTACTACCACCCTTAGCCAGGGAGGCTGGATGCCTACCACTACTACCACCCTTAGCCAGGGGGGCTGGATTCCTACCACTACTACCACCCTCACCCAGGGGGCTGGATGCCTACCACCACCCTTAGCCAGGGGGCCTGGATGCCTACCACTACTACCACCCTCACCCAGGGGGGCTGGATGCCTACCACCACTACCACCCTCACCCAGGGGGCACGATGCCTACCACTACTACCACCCTTAGCCAGGGGGGCTGGATGCCTACCACTACTACCACCCTCACCCAGGGGGGCAGGATGCCTACCGCTACTACCACCCTTAGCCAGGGGGGCTGGATGCCTACCACTACTACCACCCTCACCCAGGGGGGCAGGATGCCTACCACTACTACCACCCTTAGCCAGGGGGGCTGGATGCCTACCACTACTACCACCCTTAGCCAGGGGGGCTGGATGCCTACCACTACTACCACCCTTAGCCAGGGGGCTGGATGCCTACCACTACTACCACCCTTAGCCAGGGGGGCTGGATGCCTACCACTACTACCACCCTCACCCAGGGGGGCAGGATGCCTACCACTACTACCACCCTTAGCCAGGGGGCTGGATGCCTACCACTACTACCACCCTTAGCCAGGGGGCTGGATGCCTACCACTACTACCACCCTTAGCCAGGGGGGCTGGATGCCTACCACTACTACCACCCTTAGCCAGGGGGGCTGGATGCCTACCACTACTACCACCCTCACCCAGGGGGGCTGGATGCCTACCACTACTACCACCCTTAGCCAGGGGGGCTGGATGCCTACCACTACTACCACCCCCACTCATAGGATGGACAATGCATGACACAACCAGCACACCACAACCTAGGGAATGCAAGATAAAGACATCCCCCACCACCATGACAAGCGTGTGTAGGCTGTGTCAAATGCCTACAACACCGAACATGACTTTGAACATACAATGTGACCCCCTAGCACATGTGCCACACATATATGTGTGTGGCACCCACAATGCAAGCAGCCCATGACCATTGTGGCAATGGGGCCTAAACCCTCATCATCACAGTGACCAAAAGGTAAGTGTGGGGTCCATAGCTGAAGCACATTTTGACCATTGTGGCAATGGGGTCTAAACCCCCATCATCACAGTGACCAAAAGGGAAGTGTGGGGTCCATAGCTGAAGCACATTTTGACCATTGTGGCAATGGGGTCTAAACCCCCATCATCACAGTGACCAAAAGGGAAGTATGGGGTCCATAGCTGAAGCACATTTTGACCATTGTGGCAATGGGGTCTAAACCCCCATCATCACAGTGACCAAAAGGGAAGTGTGGGGTCCATAGCTGAAGCACATTTTGACCATTGTGGCAATGGGGTCTACACCCCCATCATCACAGTGACCAAAAGGTAAGTGTTGACAAAGAAAGAGCTGCAACTGCCAAACTGCATGGATCATTCCTGGTCACAGAACCAAAAACTCATCTGTGGCAAAGTAGTGTATGTGTCCCATTGCAACATAAATTGGGTGAGCCAAATACTGCAGTGCAAATGAGACATTCCTTTGGCCATGTGCAGACAAACAACACCCATGGTGGCTGACACCGTCAACATTCATCAATGACACAATGACAGAAGTGACCATCAGAATGCAGAACCACATATTTGCACCAATGGGCACACAAATGCAGATATCCTGTGGAGACAGCAGATGTGAGGTGAACAGATACCATACCATGGCAGCAATGGGACACACAAACCATGATCACTGTGCTGACCGATGACCTAGGAGTCCCAGGGACAGCAGGGGAAACACACCAAACAACATACAGCCAATGGCACACCCAAGATATGCCAATGCAGTGGTGCAGATGCACAAACACAAACAGGCAGACCAACACTGACATCATACACAGCAGGTGAGGGGGGGTGCCAGTGTCCCCAGGTAACCACACAACACATGAGGAGAGCTGAATACCAATCATACAGATGTGCATACAGTGCCACACTAAGGTAACTCATGGATCCAAATCCCCTATGTGGGCAAGCAGGCATTGTCAGATGAGAGGGAGCACAAAACACACATGTCACACAGGAACGTAGGAACAACAACTGACACAGCAAGACACAGACACACCACAGCACCACCCCCAGGGCCCCCACAATGTGGTGACCCTTGGCTGCATAAAATTCCCACTCTGATGACAAAGCTGAATGTGGTTCACACTGTGAACCACAGTCATGTGTCCTGAGCAACAAACTACCATCACACCGACACAAGCACAAATCAATCAGCATGGCCAGTAAGCCAAGGCCAACATGGAGGCAGGGGTCCAGCTGGGCAACAACTCCCATCTGCACACACTCAAGACCACACCCCTCGACCTCCAACAATGTGCAGCAGTGAAGTACACATGCACTGGTGACATTGCACATGCACCCATGACTATTCCAGGGTGGTGGGTGGGAACCAAGGTGCAGAAACACATCACACATGGCCACTCAACAAGACTCCTGAATGTCTGACACACTGCACACTACGCTGTACATGGACATGACGGCGATACCACACCAACCAATGGGATCCCAGCCACAGTCACACACCAATGAAGAAGCCAAGGTCACCCACAAAGAACACACATAGACAACAACCAACATCGCAGCCCGGACCCTGAGGAGTGCCAGCAGTCACACACACAACGTGTCACAATAACTTAAAGATAACACGAACTGAAAATCACATGACAGGGGCAAACAACAAGTGCCAAGGGGAAACCTGACTGTGACCCATCTGCGTCTGCACACAAACTCAGCCCTGACAGCAAACACACCTATGGGTGACACCCTGATGACCAGTAATGTGCCATGCACCCACATCACAGAGAACACAGGGAGAAGACTTTGGGGGAACATAGCTCAAGTCAGCAAGCATCACAAACAGGTACAACACTAGGGATCACAGCATGCGCAGATAAATGGAAGTGAACACACAGACATGCACATACAACACACACCTTGGGCGCAGGCAATGTCACACGTGTACACACTGCCATGAGGGGACTCCACTCCTGTGTGAGGAAAGCTGTGCCATATGTTGCCTCAGTAGGGCCCCATCATGTTAGCTGAGCACTTGGTCACACAATCAACAAATGAGGGCTCCCGTCACATCAGCCTGGTCATGGATGTGCCAACGGAATCATCAGCACAGATCCAACACACTTGTATAGCAATGTTGCACTGACTACACGGATGAGTCCTTCCCCATTGATGCCCAAACCTGCATGTCCAGTGGAGATGGCAAAACGGTCAGGGAAGTAGACAAATCCAACAATGGAAGGCACAACAGATGTGCAGGGGTGGAAGCCACAGATATGAAATTGCTAATGTAAGTAGGAAATCCCATTGCCAAATACTGAACACATGACACCCTCAGATGCTGCTATGGATGACATGGATACACCACATGATAGGACACATTCCCCCTGGACCACATGGGTTCCTGCACAGTAACACTTCATAATCATGAGACCAGATATCACCATCACTGCAGCAAGGGCATGGTTAGCAGCACCAACAACATGTACATCTGAAGCATGAGCACTAGAGAAAAGAAAGTTGCTTTATTCAGCATATGTGTTGAATGAAAACGACGTCCAGAAAAAAAGAGCAAAGGCCAATGGCCAGTCCATTGTCAAAGTTCAAACAGGGTGACACTGGCAGATGTCACCCTACGCATGCCTGCACAAAACCAGGGACAATCCACTAGGAGGGGCAACCGGGGGGGCAGGCCAGGCACCACAGGGACAGGATCAGGGCTCACCAGGGGGAGTCAGGGAAGGGGTGGTGGGTGCTGGAGAGCCACTGACAACTGCAGTGGAGGTGTCTGACATGGTGTGTGCCGGCACAACTGGGGGGCATGACTCAGATGTCGTGGGTGCCGGCACAACTGCAGTGGACCCTGCAGATGGAGTGGACAGGTCCGCCACTGCAGTGCCCAAGTCAGACAGGGCGGTAGTGGACTCCACTGCAGTGCCTACCTCCAGGGGAGGAGAATGGGGAACAGGCAAGGTGGGTTGGACAGAGGGGGAGGACACCCTCACCACATCAGTGGCACAGACAAGCGCAGCGGGGGTGTGGTGCTGGGAGAGCAAGTGGCAGGGGGAGAAGGCCGGAGCCTCTTGGGGATGGTATATCTGTGGGTGGGGGAACCTGGGGCAGGGTGTGGTGGGGGCACCTGTGGAGTGGGGGCCTGAGGGATGGAGGAAGGAGACCTGGTGCTTGAGCTGCAGGGCGGTGGCGGGGTCTTGCTCTTAGGACTCCGTGGGGACTTGCGGGTGGGGGCCTCAGTCCGTCTGCGCCTGGGGGAGGGTGTCCGGGGGCGAGGGGCACTCTGCTCCGTGTGGGTGGGCTTCCTCTTCCCCCGGGATGCTGGAGCAGCTTCATCGGTGGGGAAGAGGCCGAGGTCACAGAGGAAGAGCTGCTGTGACTTTGGGGTTGCAGGTGAGGCAAGGGAGGGTGCTTTGGAGGGAGAGGGAACCGAGGACTGCGCAGTGCATGTGGATGCGTGTGTGTGTTCCAGGGCCCCATCCCCTGTGAGTCTGGCTTCAGTCCCCTGAATGTGCGTGCGTGTGCGTTTTGTCATTGGCGTGTGTGTAAGTGTGCTGGATGTGTGTGTGCTGGTGTGTGCCTGTGCCGGTGTGTGTGTGCTTGGGATGGGTAAGGTGCTGGGGAGTGTGGATGGAGCAGAGGCAGGAGGGGTGAGGGACCGTTTGAGGAGGGACACTGCTGCCGTCAGGGAGGAGTCCATGGACCTATTGCCCCTCTGTAGGTCAGACATGCCCGATGAGATGCCCTCCATGAACGACACCAGCTGAGTCAACAGCGCGGAGTGCGCATGGAGGACACTCAGCATGGCTGTCTGGCCTACATGGAGCTGGCGAAGGAGGTACACAGACTCCTCACTCAGGGCAGCAGGGGACACAGGGGCAGGGGCTGCGGTGCCTGGCCCAAAGGAGACACGCTCCCGGACATGGGAGCCTCCACGGACCTGGGGAATGGGAGCCTCCACGGACCTGGGGAATGGGAGCCGATGGGAGGGCGGTGGTGGTGCTGGTGGTGGCGGGGACAGCAACACTAGCTGGGGTGTGGTGGCTGCTGACACCCGCCTCCACAAGGGAGTCATCCTCCGAGTTGCTCTGGTCCTCAGCTGAGGTGGATGCTGCTGAGGACTCCTCGGTGTGGCTCCCCTTGCCCTCCGTGCCACTGGGTCCCTCCGACCACTCCTCGGCTGCTGACCCAGTCTGGCTCTCTGGCTCCTCCTGGTCCGTGGAGCTGTCCCCTTCCGTGGCCGTGGATGTATCTGCAAACAATGGGGAAACAGACAGACATCAGTCACCTGCACAAAACGCACACACCACTGTGAGCACAGCACATCACAGAGCAAGCCCTGGCATCATTAGTTGTACATTGCTAAAAGTGCCCTAACTGAACAGGAGAAGCCAATTGTCAGTCTGATGCCAAGCATGGCACTCACATCCCACATGGCCTTGCACCCATCTGTCTGGTGTCTGTTGGATTGCAACACCCCAGTGTGGACACATGCACCAAGTACACAGTAGTTGGACAGTGCAGAGGACACGGTGTGGCATGTGGACATGCACACATCACAGCTCTTGCCACTGAGTCAGTACAGGTTTCCGGATGAAAGGGATGCCCAGAGTCAAATAGGAAATGCATGTGATGCATACCAGCGACAGACACCATGATGCACCCATGTCCTGATAGCCAGCGCCACTATGGTGTGCATGTAGCACATGTCACTCCCCTGCAGGCTCACCAATCAGTAGACACATGCCATGGCGGAGGCATGACTGCAAAGTCATACAGCACTGTCTCAGTGATGTATGACTTTGCAGCCAGACAACAACACTCTGCACTGTGTCACAATAGTAGGTCATGGGGAATGCAAGTCCTGGAGCTGCACAAGTGCACATGTACATCCCCCCACAACACATCCTCTCAACCCTCATCTGTCCAGGTCATACCTATTGGACATATGGGAGACCTGTGACACTACCCTCTGAACCTGAGCCCCTCACACTCTGCTGTGAATGGGGAACAGCTGCCTGAACTTCACATTCACATGCCCCAGTCTGCATGGGCAGCTGATCAGACACCTATGTGACACACAAGTATCGTCTCCTATGGTCACATCTCCAGTGGCATGCTGAGCCCCTACCAAGAAACTCCACAGCAGTCCTGGCGACTAATCCACAGCACACTGACACAGAGGCAGACACCTGAGGGGTCAAATCACTGCGCACAATGTGTCAGCTGATACACTGGAGTGGGAGTACAGAGTGTATTGTATGGCCTGGAGTAGGCATGACTGTCCAGCCCCACATGAATGAGGGATGAGCCCTGGACTGTAGGCAGCTGGCTAAGTATGTGTGACACACGTCATATACATACTCCTGGGGCCCAAACATTGTTCCCACCCGCAGCATGGGTGTGTGCCAGATACCCCAGCCACATGTGGTGGATCAGCTCAGCAATTGGACCACAGATCAAAGTAACACGCTGAATACATGTCAGAATACAGGCATTGTGTAAGCAATGGACCCACCCATGATGCCCACCACAGAGTCAGGGAAACAGATGCTGTCTCCCACCTTGAGTCAAGCAAACTGCAAGGACACAGTCCTAAGTGACAGTATTCCCTGCATGTAAGGGCCACACCTGGGTATCAGATGAGGAGTGGGCAGTGCACAATAGAGGGACATGGCTCCTGGACAACATGACTGCTGTACTGTGGCAGTTTAACCAGGCCCGAGGAGGGCACATTAGCATGTTAGACAGAGTTCACAGTGCAGTCTTTGACTCACCCCCTCCTTGCTGCTCTCTGGCCTTCAGCTGCCCATCCAGGTCTGGAAAGACCACCGCCAGGATCCTGAGCATGTGGGGGGTCAGGGTCCGTGTTCCGCCCCTCCTGCGAGGAGGCGACAGCTTCAGCTGGACCCGTGCAATCCTCCGGGTCCAGCCCCGAAGGTCCTGCCACCTCTTTTGGCAGTTGCGGATCCGGCGCTTGTAGACCCCCACAGACCGGACAGCCCGGACGATGTCCTTCCAGATCTCCTGCTTCCGATGGGCAGAAGCCTGTCAGGATGACAAAGTGATAAGGCCATTACTACACATGCAACATATCCGTGCATGACACAGTTGCAAATACATGTCGCAATCACAGGGGCACATGGTGTACACAGGCAGTGCACGGCTGCCCATGGACAGTTTTCCGGAAGTCACTACATGGTATCATTGCATGGGGAGTAAAACCCTGTTCAGAAGCACTGTCACTGCACCATACCTGTCCAGTGCAAGTCACTACACACTATGGGGGGTGACAACTACTCAGTGAGCCTGCTAGCCAGTGGCGTGCAGACTCTCAGCCTTGCTAGTCAGACAAAATGCACATTCAGAAAGGCAGTGCACAGGACACTCACCTGCTCCCCTGGTGTCCCATACAGCTTGCTGTACTGTGGAAGTAGGCTGTCCAGCAGGGCCTGGTTCTCTTCAAGGCTGAAGGCTGGGGCTCTCTCCACAGTACGTGCCATTGCAGGGTCCAGAGGGGCAGAGACAGCAGCAGTGCAGTGGCAGATGTCGCCTTGGAGCATGTAGTGCAGGCAAGTGGGCTCTCAGGGGACCAGCCAGCAATATATATGTGCTGGAGAGGCAGATACTGTCCCTTGTGTCCAAAGTGATAGGTCCAAGTCGTTTGCATCTTCTGAATCTGGCCAATCCATGGAATAGCAGCACCAAAACACGCCCACAGCATCCTTCAAATCTTCAACTTCATGACATACATGATGTTGCAACATTGTTGTGGGTGACCAACTGATTTTCCAGCAACCGACTCGTTCGGAATTCGAAAATCGCGTCCGTTGCCAGGCAAGCCCATTGTCAATGGGTGCGCACCGATCGGTCCATTGCAGTTCAACGCGCACAGGGGTACAACGCGTACCCGCACACATTGAAAGCAATGGGCCGGCCGGAGGCACCGATCGGTCCATTGCAGTTCAACGCGCACAGGGGTACAACGCGTACCCGCACACATTGAAAGCAATGGGCCGGCCGGAGGCACCGATCGGTCCATTGCAGTTCAACGCGCACAGGGGTACAACGCGTACCCTCACACATTGAAAGCAATGGGCCGGCCGGAGGCACCGATCGGTCCATTGCAGTTCAACGCGCACAGGGGTACAACGCGTACCCGCACACATTGAAAGCAATGGGCCGGCCGGAGGCACCGATCGGTCCATTGCAGTTCAACGCGCACAGGGGTACAACGCGTACCCGCACACATTGAAAGCAATGGGCCGGCCGGAGGCACCGATCGGTCCATTGCAGTTCAACGCGCACAGGGGTACAACGCGTACCCGCACACATTGAAAGCAATGGGCCGGCCGGAGGCACCGATCGGTCCATTGCAGTTCAACGCGCACAGGGGTACAACGCGTACCCGCACACATTGAAAGCAATGGGCCGGCCGGAGGCACCGATCGGTCCATTGCAGTTCAACGCGCACAGGGGTACAACGCGTACCCTCACACATTGAAAGCAATGGGCCGGCCGGAGGCACCGATCGGTCCATTGCAGTTCAACGCGCACAGGGGTACAACGCGTACCCGCACACATTGAATGCAATGGGCCGGCCGGAGGCACCGATCGGTCCATTGCAGTACAACGCATCACTGTACATGTGACTGGCATATGTCAGCATGCCTGTCTCAGATGGACATATGCCAGCCACAGATAGCTCCCAGGGAGTGAGGGGCACACCTACATCACGACAGCCTGTCCAAACCTTATCATAAGGCATGTAAGGCTGCATTTCCTATTGTGTGTATGTTGGTGTACATGTTGTCCTGTGGGTGTCACCTGTGGGCAGCCACCCCCAGGCTGTGCACGTGTTCATGGGGACAGGATCCTGGGTGTTACGTGTACGTGACCACTGTGATGTGCAACTGTTCATATCTGTGCATGTGCCATGGTCACATTTCACAGTGGTGTTTGTGTATGTCATGTCACATACCCCGTGAGTCCCATGTGGGACGGTATGTTTGAGCCAGGGTGTCCCAGTGGCACAATAGTGATGGACCTCCACAGTCTTTGTGCATGTAGTGTTTACAATGTCTCTGATTTCATGTGCACAATGGGAGACAGTCTCCACATCCACGTTGTGTGTGCATGGACTCTGATGTTGTGCGTGTGTGTCACAGACATCCATGTCTGTCCTGCCGTGGCAAGTGGGGCCACTACCTGTGGGGGTCATGTTTGTTTTGCTGTGGTGTACACATGATACTCCATGTGATGCCAGTGTCCATGTGGCATTACAGGGTCCCTGGGAATGTACCTGTCGTTGAGCTGTGGTGCCTGGGGCACATCTGTCCTCACATGTCACTGTGGGGGTGATTGTGACACGGCAGCAGGAGATGGGAACTGTGACACGGCATCATGATATCCAATGGGCCAACCTGGGACAAATTGATGCCACCTGTAGGACCGTGTTGACAGATGTTGGCCATGTACGTACCATACATGTCCTTCCGGTACTGCACACTTCATGTAGTTGTGCCTCATAATGATGTATGTTGGGATCTTGAGTGTGTTCAATGCCGCATATGTGGGGTGACTGACAAACTTGCTTACTTCTCCTCTGCACTGCAGGGCTCCTGCTGTCCATCGGCCATTCCCAGACCTGGCAACGATGGTGGAACGGGACAGCATCCGACGGTACCGCTTCACCAGGCAGCTGATTGAGGATTTGGCAGTGCAGTTGTCCCCACATTTGCAGCCTGGCCGGCCGTATCCTACAGCGCTGACCCCCAAGGTGAAGGTGATGGCAGCCCTACACTTCTTTGCCACCGGTACCTTCCAACATACTGTGGCGACTGCTGGTGGGATGTCACAGACCATGTTCAGCCGTGTGCTCCGCGATGTTTTGGCGGCAATGTTGCTCTTCCTGAACCGGTACATCTATTTCCCTAGACTGCGACGACTCACTGACGTGAAGAGTGACTTTTATGCCCTGGGGAGGATGCCGCATGTAATTGGCTCCATTGATGGGACACATGTGGCTTTGGTACCACCACAGGCCCAGGAGCAGGCCTACAGGAACCGCAAGCACTACCACTCGGTCAATGCACTGGTGGTGTGTCTTGCAGACATGACCATCAAACACGTGTGTGCCCGTTTCCCTGGTTCAGCACACGATGCCTTTGTGCTGAGGAGTAGTCGCATCCCCAGGATGATGGCACAGATGCAGAACCAGCGTGCCTGGCTTGTCGGTGTGTACTGACTTTGTGCCATTGTGTGTGATCTGATCTGTAGTATTCCGCCCACTTTTCCAAGTCAGCTAATGTGCACTTGTCTGTCCGTAGGTGACTCGGGATACCCCAACATGCCGTGGTTGCTGACACCCCTCAGGAACCCTGTGACACCTGCCCAGATGCGCTACAATGAGGCACATGGTCGGACCAGGAGAGTGATTGAGCGGACCTTTGGTCTCCTGAAGAGCCGCTTCCGCTGCCTGGACAAGACCGGAGGGTCCCTCCCATATGCCCCTGCGAAAGTGTGCAAGATTATCATCGTCTGCTGCATGCTCCACAACCTGGCAGTGCGGAAGGAGTTGTCTCTCATCCAGGATGACAATGACCAACATCCGCCACCTGTGGAGGATCCTGGCCTGGACCACGATGCCAGTGACGATGATGATGATGATGATGGTGATGGTGATGTCCGCACACAGCTCATCACCAACTTCTTTAGCTGAATGTGAGTATCCTGAGGTGTCATGTCAATGATGTGAGTTGGCATGATGTGTGGGTGGTGCTCTGGTGCTGTTGGAGTGTGTCCATGGGCTACTTGACTGGATGTGTGTTGCGATGTGTGGTGACAGGTGGGCTGTACTCCCCAACAGTGTTGACATGCTAACTTGGTTCTGGGTGGGTATCTTGTAACATGTATTGTGCATGAGTTTTGCTGTTCTGTCCTGTACTCCATTGCTTTTGACTGTGTGTCATTTCTGTCCTTCACAGGGTACTTTCAGATTCGTTTGGTCAACTGTGTCCACCGACGACGTGATTGCACATCCAGGCTGGTAGCTGTTGTGTCCCTACAGGTGATGTGCGCCACACCCATGGACTTCCTTCCGTCTACAGTTGTTGACTGTGTGCCCGCTACCAGGTGGGGTTACCTTGCATCTGTAGTGGTTACGGCATGTTGCAACTGTGTAATAAACCTGTGCTTCACTTTGTGATGTGCGTTGTCTGTGGTCACACATTTGACTGCCATTTGCTTACTGCACCAGTGGGCTACTTGACTACAACTGGGAATGGGTGTGGCGTCTGTGCATTGCACCGTCTTCCCTGGCAACATCAGTGTAGGCAATGAGTCAGATGGCCTAGGTGTGTATGTGTCGTGTAGCCCTGGTGGTGTGTCTCCCTCATGTGTGTCACGTTGCCTGTACTCACATGCCTGTGTTGTCCTTGCTGTTGCAGTTCGCATACACAGTGTAATTTTGCAGTTCATCATCCCCATAACAGCACCCACGTTGGAATCACGACAGAGGCAAGTATGGTGTATTTGTGTGTTTATTGTGATACATTTGTGTTAATAGTGCATAGGATGGGTTGTGCTGTACATGAATCTTGCAATCCCAAGTTCCTAGGTGAATTGAAAGTCCGGGTAGACAGGATCCCCAGTATCGGGGCCACAGTTGTCTGACACATTGGTCCAACTTGTACTCCCCATGCAATGTGTGGGAGTAGTGTTGCCGTCAACAGGATGAACAGTCTGTGCACAAAGGCGAACATCCAGAACAGGTTCAGGCTTCCTGGGAGTTGCGCTTGGCCATCGGCCTCTCACTTTTCCCTCCTCGGACGACCCCTCTTCTTGGGGGGGGGCCCCTCAAGTGCAGGCTGCTGCGGTGCAGGGGACTCTCCGCCAGAGTCCTCCTCCCTCCCTGTGGCAGTTGCAGTTTGTTCGGCACCAGATGTTGTTGGCACACAGGGAGGAGTGGACTGGTTGCTGTTCATCTGGCGGAGGCATTGTAAAATGTCCCTGTGCACTGCCGTCATCTCATGCAGTGCATCCCACTTGGACTCCACGCGGGACATGTGTGAGTCCACACGGGACATGTGTGACTCCACGTGGGACATGTGGGAGTCCAAGCGGGCATGATGGGCAGCCTGCTGCTGTTTAATGTCTCTGAGGAGCCCCACTACCTGGCTGAGCTCTCCGGTGCTGGACTGGTACGCATCAGCTATGCGTACCAGTTGTGGGTCGTCATGCACACCAGCAACGTCTGCAAGCAGCGACCTCTGTCTCCCACCCCTCCCACCACCCCTGCTGACATGTGCAGTGTGTGCAGTGGCACGCACAGATAACCCTGGTCCACCTTGGCGGTTGGTGGTGGTGGTGGTGTCCATGGCCCCAGGTTGGTCCAGGGTCACTGTGCTGGTGTTGCTCCTTATTCTGTCCATGTCGGCAGGGATGGTATTTGTGGTGACAGTCGTTGTAGGGGTGGGTGCAGGGGTGCAGCTGGTGGTCCTGCTGGTGCTGCAGCTGGTGGTCCTGCTGGTGCTGCATGTTGACTTGCACCGGATGTGCCAGGTTGTTCTTCATCGTCCGAGGAGGACAGAGGCTGTACGACGCCAGTGAGCTCGGCATCCTCTTGAGCCTGGGACTGGGACTCCTCAGCGTCTGCTGCTGTGTCCCCATCATCACCTGTTTTAGGGAGACACAAACAATGTATGTCATGTTTCTGCAGGCATCAATGGTTGACACACATGACAGTTGTGACTGTGCCTCTGGGTGCGGGCCTGTACATCGCATTGTCCTAAGTCGTCACAGTCAGGGGTTGATATTGGTGTGGCACATTGTCCTGCATTATTTGGGCATTTCTATGTATTTTCTGGGGTGTGAACATGGTCTGCATTGCTTGTGTTTGGTTGACAGCCGGACCTCCTTCCCACCCACACAGCCAGTCAGTTATCCCACCATGGAACGTGCTTGCATTGCAGGGAGTGGAAGTTGTCTCTCAGGATGTCAGTCAGTGGTGTCCTGCTGTTTGTTGGTGCACAGTTGCCAGCAGGGCCTTGTGCTCCCCACAGCAGTAGCCAGTGTCAGCCATCTTGTGAGTCCTTCTCCACTGCCTGTGATGTGAGCATGGTTCAGGGTGGTGTTGATGGGCCAGTTGTGAGGCTGAGCAATGTCTGTGACTACGACTCCCATCATGCTATTGCCTCCACCCCCCTTCCCAGCATGCCCATGCTTCCTTCCTTTTGACTCTGCTTCCCTGTGGGGTGGGCTGGCTGTGCTGACAGGATGGCTGGGAGTGTTGTCCTGGCAGTTGTTTGGCTAAGAGTCCCAAGAGTGTCCCTGTTCTTCACACAACATAACCCAGGGTGGTGGTGCTTTGTGGGATCTTGTGTTAGGATGGAGGGCATTGCATTCTACCAGGTGGGTACTGTGGAGTTTGTGTTGGGGGGGTGTGAGGGGAGGTGCTGGTGAGTATAGTCAGTGCTGCAAGTCCCCCTTCCCACCCAGCCAGCCAGATATCCCACCATGGAACGTGCTTGCATTGCAGGGAGTGGAAGTTGTCTCTCAGGATGTCAGTCAGTGGTGTCCTGCTGTTTGTTGGTGCACATTTGCCAGCAGGGCCTTGTGCTCCCCACAGCAGTAGCCAGTGTCAGCCATCTTGTGAGTCCTTCTCCACTCCCTGTGATGTGCGCATGGTTCATGGTGGTGTTGATGGGACAGTTGTGGGGGGGCAATATGTGTGACTGCGACTCCCATGATGCTATTGGCTACACAGACTTGGCCAGCATACACAGAATTCCTTCCTTTGAGTGGTCTTCACTGTGTGTTGGTGTTGTTGTGGTGGCTACATGTCTGGATGTGTTTGTTAGTTCTATTTGTGCCACTGCCTAGCTGTAGTTGTAGTTGTGTTTGTACATGTGATGGCACGGTTGGATGTAACTTTTTTGATGGCATGTGTTGTGTTTATCTGACTGACATACACATTTTGGGATGATTCTGTTCTGGTTGCTGTGTAATTGCTATGAGTGCATGGTTTGACTCTCCCCTTGACAGTGATGTGTGTGTGTTTTGTGTCAGAAAATTGTGTACATTTGTTGTGTACTCACCAGGCTCTGGGATGTTCTCTAGTCCATATACGCTCACTGGCGGAAGGATGGCCCGCACCTTCTCCTCCCAGGGCCTGAGGTATACTGGCTTGGCAGGAGGGCCACTGCCGGTGTATTGGCTGATGAGGTAGTCTTTCTTGAGCAGCTCCCGGACCCTCCTGCGCACGTCATACCACCTGTTCTGGATGTCGGTCTTTGTGCGCAGACATGGTGATTGTGCGTTCACCCTGTTGATGATCCTCTCCCACATCTTGGTTTTCTGCGACATGGGGGTCTGTTGGACCAATGTGCCAAACAGCTGTGGCTCTACCCTGAGGATCTCGTCTACCAGGACTTCCAATTCACAATCTAGGAACTTGTGATTCTTCTTGGGGGGCATGGTGATGGGTGGTGATGGTGAGTGATGTGTGTGTTGGTGTGCAGGTGAGGGTGTGTGAGTGTGTGTTTTGCTGGGTGTATGTGAGGTAGGTATTTGTTGGTGTGCTGATGGTGTGTGGCTTGTGTGAGGGATGAGCTGTGGGTGTGTGGTTGCTTTCTCTTGGGTGCTGGCAGTGGAATGGCATTTGCAAAGGCTCATGGTAGTGATTTGTGTCCTTTATATAGGTGGAGTTGTGGGTGTGTCTTTGTTCTCTGTCCCCACCCCCCCCAGTATTTATTGGCTTGGTAATTGCTTGTTTGGCCTTTTTTTGGGTGATTTTTCCTTTGTGCTGTTTGTGTGTGTTGGAAACGTTCTTGTGACCGAGTCGGAATCTGCATTGGTCTCGTACGGTGTTCTCCGTTTCGTTCACGCTGTGTTTGTGCCGTTTTCTATGCTGCGTACGCGTCGGTCGCGGTGTATTGTGTTGCTTCGGCTCGGTTTTGTATGCGTGTCGGTCGTCCGGCTTGTCCTCCGTCCGACTCGCTCGTGGTTTTCGCGCCTTGCATCGTACTTAGCGGTTTGGAGTTAGCGTGTACGTTTCGGTCGGATTTGTTCCGGGTGCGTGTCGGTCGGTTGGATTCGCGTGTTTTTCCGGCCGGATTGCTGTTTTCCGTGCGGCTCGGTCGGTCGACTTGGTTTCGTTACGTGTCGGTCGGAGTTTTCGCGCCTTGCATCGTACTTGGCGTGTCGGGCGCCACGGGTACGTGTCGGTCGGTATTTTTTCCGGATCCGAGTCGGTCGGTGCTTTTTCCGGCCCGAATCGGAATCGACCCCATAGTGTTTAATATAATTTTTTTATTAATGTTATGTATTTAAGTTTATATTTTATATGTATGTGATGTATGTTTTTCGTATGAGAATTGTTTGTATTTTTAATATATGTGTTACATTTGTAGTAGTTATTAATTTTTTTAATTTGAATTTTGCATTTTTAGTGCTGCAGCGGGTTGTGGGTTTATAGGGGAATAGGGTGGGAAGTAATTTAATTATATTAAATGTATTGATTATTTTTTATTTATTAATATTTGTTTAATTGAGATGGTATAGTGTTAAATGTCTTAAGTAATTTATTATAAATTATTAATTGGTTGTTAATTAATTTTAGTTAATTAATTGGTAATTAATTATACTCATTGTGTAATTAACTTTAGGTGTGTGTTGTGGTGTTTATAGGTGTGAAGGGTGCGAAGTAATTACTTTTTAATTTATGAATTATTCATTTGTTGTTAATTAATTAAATTAATTAATTGGTAATTAATTATGGTAATTGTGTAATTAATTTTAGGTGTGTGTTGTGTTTATAGGTGTAAAGGGTGGGAAGTAATTTATTTTTCATTTATGAATTTATAATTGGTTGTTAATTAATTTTAATTAATTAATTGGTAATTAATTTTGGTAATTGTGTAATTTATTGTAGGTATGTGTTTTAGTGTTTATAGGCGTAAAGTGTGGGAAAGGTGGGAAGTAATTCATTTTTAATTGATAAACTAATAATTGGTTGTTAATTAATTTCAAATAGTGTAATTAATTTTAGGTGTGTGTTGTGGTGTTTATAGGAGTAAAGGGTGGGAAGTAATTTGTTTTTAATTAATTATTTTATAGTTGTTAATTAATGTTAATTATTTGATATTCATTTTGGGTAATTGTTTTTTTTGTGTGTGTTGTTTTTAATTTTAATGGGGTAAAGTGTGGGTATTAAATACATTTTAATTAATTAAATATTAGTTGTTAATAGTCATAGTTTTTAATTTAAAAATAAGTTTTAATTGTGTTTTATTATTTGATAGTTTCATTTAGCTGTGTGTTGTGGCTATTATAGTGTTAAAGTGTGAGTAGTCAATTAATGTTTATTAGCTTTTTTATTAATAATTATTATTTCATTGATTATTAATTATGTTAATTATGAAATACATTTAATTAAAAATGTTGAAGTGTTTTGTTATTGGAGTGGTGTTTAGGGTAGGAAATATAATAAATACATTTATGTTTTAAATAATTTTTTGTTTGTAAATATTTTATAGTTTAAAAGAATTATTTTTTATACATTTATTTTTTATTTTATTTTGTATAATATTTGTAGGTTTTTGTTAAATGCAATTAATATTATAATATGTGTTCTTTTTATGTTTAATATATTTGAGTTTTCTATTTTTTTAATATTGTTTTTTACTTTTTGATATATATTTTTTTAAATGTTTCAGTGTGAATAGTAATTTTTGTTTCTCCGCTATCCAACACTTTCCCTAATGCTACACTCACTAGAGAGGGAATAGTAATTTTTACCCCTCCGCTATCCAGCACTTTCCCTACTGTTGCACTCACTGGAGTAGGAATAGTCATTTTTACTTCTCCGCTATCCAACACTTTCCCTACTGTTGCTCTCTTTGGAGTGGGAATAGTAATTTTTGCCCCTCCGCTATCCAACACTTTCCCTACTTTTGCACTTGGTGGAGTTGGAATCGTAATTTTTACCTCTCCGCTATCCAACACTTTCCCTATTGTTGCACTGTCTGGAGTGAGAATAGTCATTTTTACCCCTGCGCTTTTCAACACTTTCCCTACTGTTGCACTCACCGGAGTGGGAATACATTTTTTTATCCCTCCGCTATCCAACACTTATCCTACTGTTGCATTCAGTGGAGTGGAAATAGTAATTTTTACTCCTCCATTATCCAACACTTTCCCTACTGTTGCACTCACCGGAGTGGGAATCAAAATGTTTACTCTTCCGCTATCCAACACTTATCCTACTGTCGCATTCAGTGGAGTGGGAATGGTAATTTTTACCCCTTCGCTATTCAACACTTTCCCTACTGTTGCTCTCCTGAGTGGGAATAGTAATTTTTGCCCCTTTGCTAGCCAACACTTTTCCTACTTTTGCTCTCATTGGAGTTGGAATAGTAATTTTTACCTCTCCGCTATACAACACTTACCCTTCTGTTGCACTGTCTGGAGTGGGAATAGTAATTTTTACCCCTCCGCTATCCAACACTTTCCCTACTGTTGCACTCACCGGAGTGGGAATAACATTTTTTACCCCTCCGCTATCCAACACTTATCCTACTGTTCCATTCAGTGGAGTGGGAATAGTAATTTTTACCCCTCCGCTATCCAACACTTTCCCTACTGTTGCTGTCTTTGTAGTGGGAATAGTAATTTTTTTCCCTCCGCTATCCAACACTTTCCCTACTTTTGTTCTCACTGGAGTGGGAATAGTAAATTTTACCCCTCCGCTATCCAACACCTTCCATACTGTTGCACTCACTGGAATTGGAATAGTAATTTTACCCCTCCGCTATCCAGCACTTTCCCTAATGTTGCACTCACTGGAGTTGGAATAGTAAATTTAATTTCTCCGCTATCCAACACTTACCCTACTTTTGCATTCAATGGAGTGGGAATAGTTATTTTTACCCCGTTGCTATCCAACACTTTCCCCACTGTTGCACCGATTGTATTGTGAAATTTAAGTTTAAATATATTTTTTAATAGTTTAATGTTTTATTTTATTATAGATTTTAGTTTTTTTATATTTTAAATCATTAATATATATTTTTATTTTTTATATTATTTTAAACTTTTAACATAAATTAAAAATAATAGTTTATTAATTGTTTTAAAGTAAGTATATATATGTATAAATTATTATGTTTGTGTGTTTTTTTATTAAGTTTATTTGTTATATTTTATTAAAATGTATATTACATGTATTTTATTTTGTTATTATATTTAATATTTAATGTATTTAATATATATTATTTTATTAACTATTTATTTAAAAGGCGATATTTTAAACATCTATATTTTTTACATCAATATTTTTGAGTCAATATTTTTGTACTTACCTGTTTAAGTATAGGAGTCAATATTTTTGCCATCTATATTTTTTAGTCGATATTTTTTACATCGATATTTTTAACATCGATGTTGTGTCAGTGAACCGTGCTTTATAAAATAAAATAAAAATACCCTCAGAAACATGATGTGAGGCAACCTGAAGCCTCTCACCTTCTGGTTCCTCTACTACTCAAGGCAGTTTACTGCTCAGGATGCATGTTACAGGAAAGTGGTTACACATAGCTACATTCTTGAGGGCAATCAACCCCTCCTCGTCAAGGACATTCCTCACTTCTTGTTCATTTCAAGTACTGTCCGGGGAGACCTAGTACTCTACCATGTTTTTGCGGCTGGTATCCCACAGAGCAGTCACAGGGACCCTATTCAGTGATGCATTCTGAAAGCACTCGTAAGCACTCTCTGAGATCACCTGATTATCCTCTGATTCCACCTCCCAACTAAGGGAAACTAGGGCATGCTGTACCTTCTTCTCCTCATGGAAACTGACTCCTCCAGCAACACACTAGCTATATTGGTGAAATGCCTACTAGTGTCAGCCTTCCTGGGGTCACAAGGAAGATCTCCTTCTCTGCCTCACTGAAAACCATTAAAGTACCACCATTTCCCACTGAAAGCCTACCCTCCATCTTCGCTGAAGAAGCATGTGACTCAATTCTCTACTCTGTAGTTTAGGGCTCTTTGGGCTTCTTATTTTTATTCTTGTTTTAGCAGTTTGATCCACCTTTATTTTGTTCTTACCTCCTGTGTCTTTCAAGACACACTGGTACTTGACGAAATATCATCTGTCTCTTTTTCAAGCTCCCTAGACTCATTGAGCATGGCACCCACTAGATCTGAATGCAACTCTGTAAAACAGTTCCTACATTTTGCTCCTTCTTAATTAAATTATCTAGCCCTTCATTTGGTTTGCTCTCTTGCACATTACCCAGCCTTCCACTGATTTTAATGAAGCCTCCACAAATTCCTCCTATGTCTAATGGGATTTCTTGGTGGTGTTACCTTCTGAGAGCCTTCTGTGGCGTTCGCTCAGACCTCCTTAACAGAACCCTATTTGAGTAATTGTATTGCTTTCTCTCTTCATGGTTTACATAGAACTGTATTCCTCCCCTGCATAGGAAACTTCCCAAACAAGCCCCTTCCCCAGTGTTCCTTTAGCACTTCCTTCGTCTTTAATGCAAGCTCAGCTGATATTAACCATTTCTGAGCAATACAACTAGGTGAAACATATTTTGGCAAGTGATGCCCCACTACCACTCTTTCACTGCCACCATCTTCAGTGGAGTGTGATGAACTCATGTTCATTCTCCTCTAGCTCCTCTCATAAGACAGGATGGCCTTCCTCTTCTCCAAGGGCATTTTTCTCTTCAAGTGCAAATTTTTCCTTTCTCTGCTCAGCAGCAAGGACAGCAGCTGCCTTTTTTCCACAAAAGCTAGCTTTTTCCTCCTCCTGAACCGAGTAGCTAAAGTCAAATTCAGTACTCTGTCAGTCATCTAGTACGCATACTCTAGATTATAAGCTTCCTACTCTGACAGGGAAAATCTGTTATGAGGACACACTGCACCCAGTTCTAGATTATTAGTTCAACCAATTTTCAATGGCAGGTCTTCCCTTGCATCCTGTTAATCTTGTTGTGGTCCTTCCCCCACCTCTAAGGTGATTCATGCTATAGTACAGTATTCTTTGGGAGCCTCGACACACCAAATTCCACTCAAAAATATCCCTTCTATGTTTATGATGTGAGTTGTATTAGGAAATGTACATGCTGGTAAGCATTGGGCCACCTACTCCTTCTTTTCAGCTAAATTCTGCTGTATGGAGGAGTGTTTGTTTCCCAAATATGTTCACATTCCTTTGTGCTACCCTAATGATTTAAATCAGCAGTGGTGCAGTCATAGGTAATTCAAAACTATAATAAAGTTTTAAGCACTAAATCATCGATTGTTAATAGTGTCCACCATTCTCATTTATTTTTCATGATTCACAGTAAAATGCCTGATGATCATTAAACAGTTCCCTGTTGTGTAACTTTCATCATCTATTTATGGTTTTCCAATCCTTATGGCATCCCAAGGATATGTCTTGCTACAGATCTTGTTGGTATTATATACATTGATTCATTTACAGCCAACACATGTTTTACTGCCCTACAGCTGGCAAGCCTGGGGCTTCTTCAAGGCCCAAATGATGAGACACATTATCTGTTATATTTACCAAAATTCTATCATAAGCATAGAACTAGATATTTGATAAATATTCAAAATAAACTTTGAAGGACTTTTCTAGCTGCTTTCTAGCTGGAATTTTGTAAAATGTTGCTTATGCCTCCATAGGAAACTTTATTTACATATAAAGGGTAAACTGCATTTTACATCTGGTCACTTCAGGTAAATAAATACTTTTCCTAGTATTTAGTCTATGAGAGATGACCCTCTGGGAGAAATCTATATTGAGTCAAATGTTTTGGAAGACTCACATTAGGTCCGTGCAGATGCAAATATGATGATATAACAACATCGTTTTCTGACAGTACTTAAAATTTCTTATTTAGCAATAGTTTCATGCTGAGCTAGACACTTGCATATTGTGATTGACAGTAAATCCTTTTACTCTAATATAGATAAACTTCTAACATTAAGAGTGGTGCTTGCAAGCAGCACATAATCTTGGCTCTAGAAGTTAGCCCAGCGCTTTCTCTTTTTTCCAGTATCAAGCCACCCCACTACTTGTTTCCAATTTAGGACATTTCTGGCATTGGAAAATTGTATTTTGAGAACTATAGTAAGAAAAACTTGGAATGAAGAAATTGCTTGTTTCACATAGGCCTTAAATCTACTCCATCAATGAGCAGCAGGCATATTCAGTCCATACCTCTAAAGATCATGCTTGCCACCATTTAACTTAGGGAGGATATAACTGCATGGTACTGCAGATGCCTAAAAGCTCCAATACACTAGTTACATTTGAGTTGGATGAAAGATATTGTTGAAAAATTGGTTTTTGTCCATTAAAACAGTGGGTTGGTTTGTGTATAAATAGTTACATATACAGCTATAGAGTCTCCTTAATATAATGGTGGTATCTCATATTGGAAGTCTTTTTGAATATGTAAGAACTGCTGAAAGATGCAGTGAGCATGAGCTGATCCACCTACATGTGGGTAGACTGCAATGGAATCTGAATGCTAAATCTGAGCATGGGAAGAGTTGCAATGGAAAATATTTACAAGGGGAGGGGCACCCAGGGATTTTATGAACATAAATGCATATGCAGAGGCTGTACTGGGTATTTGAGATCATGCCCTACACTGGCAGTTTGAGGCCAAATCAGTACACGAGGTGTCTGCATTTGGCATTTTATGCATACTTTCTACAAACGGCATCTGCACCCTATGCATGGGTGAAGGCACTGAACATTTGAAGACATATGACTTAACGGGTAAACTTGCAGCAGGATGTGCACAATGACAGGGCTGAAGTTTCCGAGTGAATATCTGTACATGTGATTATCGAATTGAACAGCTAAGTCTATATCTATGGAAAGAGAAGAGACTACTAAAAGCTTTGAGGGAGGCTACAATGGACCCTTAGGGCTAAAGCAGTACAACAGGAGGCTCCAATGGGCACTGCACACACAATCCAGACTACACTATGTACTAGAAGCTAAACATTCACAAGGGAGGACTTGACTGGCATGTGAGACTATCCTGCACATACAAAGGCTGGACGTTTCAGCTTAAACCTTCTGAAGGGCAGTCTGCATCTTGATATCAAAGGTGAGTACTATTAGCTGCACTGAACATTCCAGGCTAAGTTGAAGCTGAGCTGGTCATAAGTGCACGTAGAGGCTGACCAGAGCATTTTGCAGGGGGAGGGTGTTTTGGGCATTTCAATGTAGATTTTGTGATAGGTCTACACTTGGGAATACAGACCACACATGCAAGTGGGAAAAAGAAAGAAACATTTAAGACCATACCTATGTAAGAGAGCTTGTGGATAAGTGTGTGACCATACCTTGGCATGCAGAGGTTGCACTGGGAATTTGAAGCTAAACCTATACTTGGAGAGCTGACGCTGGACATTTGAATCTAGCTGTGCATGGGGATCCACACTTAGTACACACAGCGGTGAGGCGGGCATTTGAATCTGAATGTTTGCATATATGGAAAATGAAATAAGCATTTAAGGCTCGACCTATTTATTGAACACCTCATTTGGCGATATAATTACATAAAGAAAGGCTGCATTGGGTAATGTGGCATTGAGAGCCTGCAAGGTCATTTGATGCAATGTCTGCATTGAAAGGGATAGCACTCGATCTTTCAGGCCAAACATATACAATGGAATGGCACACTGGGTACTGAATGATAAAACAGTGCACAGAGAGGTTGGAGGGAACATGTTACACTATAAAGGTAAAAGGAGAAGCTACAGTGGCCTCTAGATAATATGCTTCCAATTGGGAGAATTTACTGGGCATTTGAGACTGATCCTGGATATTTCAGACAGCAGCTGCCACTTGAAACTGTGCCTGGCAGTTTACCACTGGTGGGGACTAGCTATTATTTGGGGATTTCTTGCTGATGGAGCCACAATGGAGCTATTGTGGCTGTAATTACTCATCTCAGCTGTGTCCAGACTTTAAATGGATAGGCCTCATTATATGATGCATGTGCCTGAGCATACTGTTGTGCTGGGAATTTGGGTCTGTAGCTGATGCTGTAAATGTCCATATGATTACTGAAGCTGGGTAGAGCATGGCAGTGCCTCTGCCATCTCATGCTGCAGTTGTGGCATATCATTACAACACTTTGAAGGTATCTCTGGTACTAATACTTGTATTATATTCTTAAGTAACTCTATTGTTACTTTATTAATGTAGCATTGTAGATCTTTTGTAATACAGGCAATGTCAATTCATGTGAAGTTATTAGGACTAAAGTCCTGTGACCTCACTTCTGGCAGTGTTGTCAGGGTCAAACGTCATGTAATGTAATCGTAAACCAAAGAGTGTGAGATGGCACTTGCTCCACAACTGGAATTTTAGTGATTCATTTTCGCAGTGTTTTACTGTTTTATCATTTTTAAAACTTGATGACTGAAGCCTATTAATGCAGTTGATGATTTTTAGGTCTGACTTAACAGTGCAGACATAGGGGCCGATTCCGATTCGGGCCGGAAATCTCTCCGACCGAGCCGGACTCGGAGAGATTTCCGACCGAATCGGACTCTGGCAGTCCGACCGAACGAGTACGATGCGTACGCATGCTATCGGACTCGATTCGGTCGGACTCCCATTGAAGTCAATGGGAGCCGGTCGTACAATGCGTACGTGGGCTCCCATTGACTCAATGGGTGGCGAGGCGAACAAGGGCGCCCCCTACAGCGGGTACGCCTCAATGCGAATCGCGCCGTACATGCACAGGTAGGGGGGGACCCATGGGTCCCCCCTGTGTGCGACTCGCGTGGCTACGCATACAGGGGGATCCGACACGGACCCCCAAAGTCCGGCTCCGACAGCTCTTTAGTGCCGGACGGCGCGAGTCGGTCGGACTGCTCGAGGCGCGCATCGTACTTGCCCGGCCGGGGAACGTCTCCATTGCGCGGTGCGAGTCGTGTCCGTGCGAGTCGGTCGGAGCGGTTCGGACCCGCGTACGAGTCGGTCGGCGATTTCGCGTGCGCTCGCATCGTACTCGCTCGGCCGGACGCACGTACGAGTCGGTCGGAAAAGAGGGCTCCGAATCGGATCCGGTTAAGCCGAATCCGATTCGGTGCCCTACCGGCCGAGAACGGAATCGGCCCCATAGTGTTACGAATTCTTTAAAATGTTCATAGAAAGGGATTTGTCACCACCCCGAGGAGTATTGCACTTTCCCCTTATGATATTGACTATTTGGTGCACCATTCCTCATACCAGGATATGTTTCTATTGGAATGTATGAGCAACTACTTTGCATCTGAGTACACTTAATAATCACACTGTTTGTCACTCTCAGTACATTATTTATTGCTGCTTATTTTCCACACTACTGATGAAGCCAATAGGGTAGGCTTCATCCATGGAATGGAAAGTTAAATGCCACCTGTGGATTGCAGCACGCATTGTGCACCCATTAGTGTGACAGGGGAGGCATGGCCTCAGGCTTACCAATTTAGCCTGACTTCTGCAGTTTAAACCTGGCGCTTGACCTTCTAAAATAACCCTTTTGATAGGTAAATACCTCCCTTTTAAATATACTAAGCCATCCCATCTAGGTTTTGAAGTCAAACAAGGCAGAGCGCATGGTATTTAAAAGTGGGACATGTAGAAAATTAATGGTGCAATGTTCCCATGGTTACAAGGCACTAAAAGCTATTTTCACTGTGGCAGGCTTGACTGTCCTATCTAGAAAATCAGACTACAAATTAAAATGCTTCTGCTTTGTCTCAGGAATGGGACAAGCTAGAAAATTATTTAATCAACTATTTTTAATAGTCATGAAATTCAATTCAATTTCAAACGAAAAGTCAGATTTGTAATAAATATTGAGGAAAACTATCTTAAAGTTAAATTTCCTGCCTGAAGTTCCTGGTGGCTAAATTGCATTCTCTCCCCAGCAACTCCCAGCCTGTGCGTGGCTGAATGAGTTATGAATGAGGTGTGAAATTCCCTCCAGGAACTATACAATAGGTCACTGTGATTACCAAACCACCCCGAATGGGTAGGAGTGACTTCTTTGGACTCAGCAGAAATATGGGTGAGATGGTGGCTGCCATCCTATTGGCATCACAAAATCAAATCCTGCATGAGAGGTCTGTTTGAGCCACGTGTAACACTTTGGCGCACTTGAAAGGGAGCAAATTGTATGCATGGACAACTCCTAGATATCCCATCTAGTGATGAGAGACCCTGATTTTATCTTACCAGATCTCTGTCTCCTGATTTGTTGTGGGTAAATAGTCTGCTCAACTTGTATTTTAGAGTTAGCTATGAGTTGACACTGGTGAAGTCCATAGTTTACTCTCCTACACATCCCCAGTCTTCATGGCCCAAGTTTAGTGTGGCTGAAGACTTCGTCCATCTTGGCATTAACCTGGCACATGGCATTTTGGGACTGTTTGTGGTAAAACAAACAAGAACTACTAAAAAGTGGGTATGGTTGCCCCGGAAACTTTTACCTCATTGGTTACGGAGTGCCCAGGGGTCACCCCCACCCACTAGCTGGTGTCTTGCATAAATGTGGCACCCATAGGCACCTCCAAAGTACATGTTCTGGACCTGTGGAAGAATAGAAGAAGTTGGCCTCTGGCTGAGAGTATCTAAGTGCCCCCCCGTGAGGATAAATTTACTCCTCTGATTGTTTGGGCACCAGAAGAAAGTCTGAAAACTTGAAAAAACGTTTCCTCCAGAACTCCAGAGCCAGCAGAACCCACAGGAAAAAGTTTCCAACCGGAGTTCCACAGCCGTAGACTGGATTTCAGCTTCCTCCAGCATGAGGACATTCACACCTCAGAAAAAGTGACAAAGTCCCATTCTGTGTTGGACTTTGAAATTTTCAGTGAGAAATCTCTAAAGCGGCAGAGCTCAAGCGCGATCACATGCCTGAGGTATACAGCCTTTAGTTCCATGTCGGCAGCTCCAATTTCAGCAATGGTTTACATGGGAGGATTTTTCTTCTCAAAAAGGGGCAAAGTCCCTTGCTGCGGTAGACTTAGAAACTTTTTCGACTTTTCGACTTCCAGACTTTCACCAGGACCAGTTCACTTGGAGTATCTGACCCGGGCTCCATTGCAGTTGTCCTGAAGTTGCACCTTGGCCCCACTCTACCGCCAACCATTGACTGAAATTGGTGCTTTACTTTTTCTTGGTGCTTTTCCACTTATGTTGGTTCCTCCTCAATGAAAACCATGGAAAGAAGAAACAAAGGGGGCCCTACAGGCCCCCCTGTTGCCTCTGGGCCATGGGATGCATGCAGGGGGGCACATGTTGTGCTCCCCTGTGTGCATGCGCCCCAGTTCCTGCATGGCATAAACTGCACCATTCCATGCCGTGCAGGTACTGCCTTTGACTTTCCTATTGCGTTGCCTATTTCATAGGCACCACCATCAGAATGCCAGAGAACCGCTCACCAGTGACTAAATAAGTCATAATCTGGGGGGCGGTGCGCACACGAGTTTGGTGGTGTGGGACAGAGGTGTGGCAGTCCCACTTCCCCACTGCCAAACTCATAATCAGGCCCTTAGTAAGTGCATGTGATATTCCCTACTGATACGTTACCCAGAGAGGGCATATCTTACATAAAGATACATCAAAAAAAGAGGAGAATTGCTATATTGATATGGAGCAATTTGCAGCAATAGGATATCCTCATGAGAGGTGCAGTGGAATTTTAATTATTTCCTGACTGAAAATAACAGGTTTCACAAAACCTTGAGGGGATCAAATAGAGATTATGTTTATATGTTGTACTCTGTGGTCAGTATGTTTTATGTAAGGGTGATGAAAGATGTAAATAAATTAAAGTCCTGAAGAACGTGCAATATTAATAAGTTAAGCCACCGAAACATCTCAACGATTTTTGAGTCCACAATCTGCATGCACTGAACGATTTTACGTGAGATATTAATTCATAAATGTACAGTGATAGTATTGGCAAGCCAGAGTTATTTTTAAAAACTGAACCTTGTTGTCTTGTTAAGTTCTTCCAACTGTCATCGATCCCAACACCGCCGCCCTCCTGGAGAACCTCACCAACATAGGACTGAAGCAACTTGTCTCCACCCCACTCACACAGCAGGACACACACTCGACCCCATCTTCACCGGAGGAAACAACATTGGCTACAGCCACACCACGGAACTGCTCTGGACAGACAACCACTGCATCCACTTCTCCTTTACGAAACACACTGCACACAAGCACATGCACCGCCTCCCAAGCAAAAGCTGGAACAAAGTCTCCGAAGAACACCTCACCTCCGCCCTCACCCAAACCCACCCCCAACTACGACTGAAGCCAACACAGCGGGAAAAAACCTCCACCAAGGGTTCGCCAACTGCGGCAACACTCTTGCCCCCCTCCAGAACACTAGGAGACAACACAAGAAAGCCAACTGGTTCACCACGGTGCTCCAAGAGTACAAGCGCTCCTGCTGATGACTGAAGAAGACGTGGAGAAACAGCAAATCCCCAGAAGCATGCGCTGCCTACAAAACAGCCATCACCAACTCATCAAATCAACTAAGAAAAACTTAATCCAAGACAGAATCCTCTCCAACGCCCACAACTCCAAGGAACTCTTCGCCATCAGACAGGAATTCGCCAAACCCAACAGTGAAACAACCGACGTCCCTCCCTCCCAAGACCTCTGCAACAAACTCAGCTTCTTCTTTCACCTCAAGATCAAGACACTCTATGACAGATTTGCAGCCAAGTCCACGGCACCACCTCAACTCCCACCCCCAATGGCGCCACCCAACAGACCCTTCTCACCTAGACCCCTCTCACCACGGAAGATACCTTAAAGACAATAAAGAGCATCCACTCTGGAGCCCCCTCTGACCCCTGCTCGACGCACATCTTCCACAGGGCCGCGACCGTCATCGCACCCGAGCTACACCTTACTATCAACTGCTCCCTTGAGACAGCCACATTACCCAACAACTGGAAGCATGCCGAGGTCAACCCCCCCCTAAAGAAGCCCCCTGCAGACCCAACGGACCTCAAGAACTTCATGCCCATCTCCATGCTTCCTTTTGCTGCCAAAGTCATCGAAAAGGCCGTCAACACCCAGCTAGCACACTTCATAGAAACCAACAGCATCCTAGACACCTCGGAATCCGGATTCCGCAGCAACCACAGCACAGAAACTGCCCTCCTCGCCGCCACCAACGACATCTGCACCCTCCTCGACCAAGGCCACACGGCAGCCCTCATCCTCCTGGACCTATCAGCAGCCTTCGACACCATCTCCCACCGCACTCTAGCCACCAGACTCCCTGACGCCGGCATCCAAGGAAAAGCCTTAGACTGGATACGATCTTTCCTCTCAGGCAGAACACAGAGAATAAGACTCCCACTCTTCCTCTCAGAACTGACAGAGATCACATGCGGAGCACCCCAAGGATCCTCCTTCAGCCCCACACTCTTCAACGTTTACATGGCCACCCTCGCAACCATGATCAGAAACCACGGGCTCAACATCGTCTCCTATGCCGATGACACCCATTTCATCCTCTCCCTCACCAAGGAACCTGACAACACCAGGTGCAACTTCCAAGAAGGGATGAAAGTTGTCGCGACCTGGATGAGAAACAGCTGCCTGAAGCTAAACTCGGAGAAAACAGAAGTCCTAATCCTCGGCCCCACTCCCTCCGCATGGGACAACACCTTTTGGCCTCCCACCTTCCAAAACACTCCCACCCCAACGGACCATGCATGCAACCTCAGCATCATACTCGACTCTTCACTCACCATGAATCGTCAGATCAACACCGTATCCTCCGCTTGCTTCAACACCCTGTGCATACTTCGCAAGACGTTCAAGTGGATTCCCCCCCCGACTCCAGGAAAACTGTCACCCATGAACTCATCACCAGCAGACTGGACTACGGCAACGCCCTCTACGCCGTAATCAACAAAAAACTCCTCCGCAAACTCCAGACTGTCCAGAACGCCGCAGCCAGGCTTATCTTCGATATCCCACGACACGACCACATCACCCAACAACTCTGCGACCTCCACTGGCTTCCTGTCGAAAGAAGAATAACCTTCAAGCTGCTCACACATGCCTACAAAGTCCTCCACAATACTGGACCCCAATACCTCAACGACCGAATCTCCTTCCACGCCCCCAAGAGAAACTTCTGCTTAGTCGATCTCGCCCTAACCACCGTCCCTCGTTTCTCCACGACCAGAGCAGGTGGAAGATCCTTCTCCTACCTCGCATCCAAGACCTGGAACGAACTCCCCCTTCACCTCCGACAAAACCTGACACTGCACCACTTCAAAAAGGACCTCAAGACCTGGCTCTTAGGATGACCCCAATGGAGCTGCTCACACCCCCCCCCCACGCCTTGAGACCCTCACGGGTGAGTAGCGAGCTTCACAAAACCCTGCTTGATTGAACTGTCATGTTATATAAATAAGATATAATTTTTCTTGATTGATGTATGTTTTTATTGAGAAGAAATGTTACCAAAAATCTTTTAAAGATTTTTTTTAGCAATACAAATTATTATAAATTACACAATTGTTACATGTGGGAATTATATATGTTTTTAACAGGCTACACAAAGTGGGTGCAAATGGTTTGGTGAGTTGTTTTTTCTTAAACCACCCGTTCTTGGAGCATTCTGTAATGGTCATCCTTCAAAACACTACCTCTCACTGACAGTCTTAACTTCCTCAAGTCCATCTCATATTAGGATGATGTCTTAACTTTATTTATTGTGAAAGCCCTTTCTGGAGAAGCTTTCTTTTACCTATTGAGCATTTTAAATTTCTCCTACACTCAAGGCATCGTCTCAGAAGTCCTCAAAACAGCCTAGATCCTTCCACTTTTGAAGAAACCCTCACTAGACATTGATGATCATGCCAGTTACCAGTTCATCACTCACATACCTTTCATTGACAAGATCATTGAAAAAGCATTTTATGCTCATCTCCATAATCACATCAACAGTCACGTTTAATGCCCAAGAAGGCCACAGACGGATCCAGCCGGCCCACTTTGGGCATATAATATACTCTATATTCATGGCAGTACTGAATGTGCCTCCTGTTACAATGAAATGCATACGAGAAAAGGTTTAATTAGTTTGAAACTCACTCGCAGCCATCGTTTAGATTCATCTTTCTACGTGACTCATACATGGAGAGGGCTGACAAAAATAACACTATCCTTCCACTGCACGTAGGAGCTATTTCTTTCTTGAATGAAGTGAGCAGCTACATAACTGTTGAACCGACAACCATTTTCGTTACTTGCTGACAGTTTGCTGAGGATTTCCCATGCAACCAAGTCTGCCACATCCACCGTTGTGGGTCTTTGTACTCCAATCCTCTAATATTTTCTCACAGTTTAATGAGGCTTTCCCATGCAGACTGATACAGCTACATTTCTAGGTCCCTGTACCCCAATCCTTTGCTTCTCGCTCGTAGTTTGCTGAAGTTTCCCCATACAACTAAGACTGACACGTCTACAGTAGAGGGTCTTGGTACCCCTATCCTCTGGTATCTCCTGTTATTATTTTGCCCTGATGATGACCTTGTTCTAAGTATTTGTGCCAAGTGATCGAAACGTCAACAACAACATATGTGGACTGATTTAAAATTCTGATTGTGGTTTTTGACCCTCATAGTATGGGTGCCATGTACAGCAGCAGTTCATCCCATTCAGTCACATGTACATAAATGTATGTTTAGCACAAGCTCACTTTTTTATCACATTATTCACTTTTCACTGCGCCATCGCCTAGTAGGAGCACCTTGCTTTTCGACTAATGTAAATAATGTGTCATATTGTCATGAACTGTCTCTGCACTATTTGAATGAGATTGGCAAGAATAAATGCATTTACTGCATGACTAAGAAAACTTGCAGGAAAGTTTCTTTATGATATTATTGCAGTGGAAGCCTAAGGCTACACTCCCCCCCCCATAGGGACCACCGTTATGATAATAATTGTCCCGCCCATGACCCTGGATTACCAGGTTGCCCTATTGGTTAAATTCAATGAGTATATGGACTGGAAACTCATCATTACGAGTTCCCCAGCTACATGATGGCTTCACTATACCCCACTGTGTTTGGTACCAAACACCTCAACTTAATAAACCCACACAGATGCCAGTGCTGGACTTATTAATAAATGCAACCAGAGGGCACCTTAGAGGTGCCTCTTGAAAACCTACTGACTACTGGTGTGTTGACTGACTGGTCTCCACCAGCCAGCCACCGTAGACAGGTTTCTGACCTCCTGAGTTGAGAGCCTTCGCTCTTGGAGGTCAGAAACAAAGCCTGCTCTGGGCTGAGGTGTTCCCACTCCTCCAAGCAGGATGAGCATTACAGAGCGGGAAGCTTCAAAGGCCCCGCCATCTTTGTTATGCAACCCTGAGCCTCTCCAGATAGTGGAGGTCCCCAAACCCCGTCCTGACCCCACTTTTTGGCAGCAAGAAAGGCGGGAAATTTAGTAAGATTATGAGGTGTGCCCACATTCAGTCAGCACCATCCCTAGGGCGGGCCCACTAATGTGGACCCCACTTTTCAGATTCCTTCATGTTATTTTTGATGGAATTAGTATTCTATGGTCAGGGTTACACCCACCTCTCACAGAAAATGGTCATATAGAGGGTGTAGACACCCTAAAGGTAGGTAGCCCATTGGCTACTACCTGTCACTCTCCATAAACGCCCCTAAATTGAGTATTTAGGTTGCACCCCTGAACCCAAGAACTCAGATTCGACGGATCAACAGAAGAAGGATGAAGAAGAGTCACTGCCTGGTGAGAAGTGCAGCAGAACTTTCAACGTTGGCATGAAACCCTGCGATCCTCAGTCCTCTCTTGAAAATCATGACAGAGTGACTCATCCTGCAAGCTGGAGAACTACCAAAGCCTTTGGTAGCCGGCTAGCACTTCAAAAACCACAGTAGAGGAGCTACTCCCCTGCAATCTGCAGGCACTGACAAGCAGATTCTGGTCCACCGCCTTGCAGCTCTCCAGCCTGACCAGTGCCGCAAATGACCAGGAGAAGGTTCTCAAGCTCAGGAAGGTCAAATCTGTCTGCCCAATGAGTGTGAAGACACCTGGACCAACTGGAGCTGTGCAGCACCAACCCCTTGGGGTACCGGACGCCCTGCACCAAACACCAACAGTGAGAGTCGAGTCCAGTCCAGATCCCCACTGCAACAGGACCAAGCCGCCAATGAGGGACATCAGCATCACTGAGACCCACTTCGAGATTGGCCGAGCTGCTTTAATTTTGCCCCTGCCAGCTGTTGTCCCTGACCACTAGGTGCATCTTTGCGCACCCACCCCAGCCGACCTAACCACTCTGCACCAGAGACCCCCGACCCAGGTCCCGACTAACCGGCTGTGCTCCTGTGCTCCAAGACCCTTTGAGACCTCAGCCCCTGATTGGAAGCCCTCAGACTTTTCTACAAGTCCACCTGTGCAGCCTGTTTGTGGATGCCCCCTCTTCACCGTAGCGCGTCAGCTACCAGCCTCACCAGCACCCTGTTCCCGGTAGAACCTGGGCAGTTCCCGAGGAACTGCTGGTGGTACTTTGAACCACTATAACTGTGAACCCTGAAGGTGAACCCCTGAAACCGACTGTACCTACCTTTATGCATCTTTGACTTTTCCTCCCATAGGATTCCATTGTGCGTAAAAGCGCACAGATTTGAACATTTTACTTAGCTGTGAATATTTCTATTGAAAACTGTACTGACCTTTAAACGAAGTTCTTTAGTTTAAAACATATATAATAAGAAGTGTTATTTTTCTAATTTGGTCTCGGATTCATTCTTTGAAAGTGTGTCTCATTTATTGCCTCTGTGTGTACAACAAATTCTTATGACTACCCTCTGATAAGCGTAACTGCTTGCCCACGCTACCACAAAAGGGAGCATTAGTATTATCTACTTTTGCCTCTGTAAACCAACTGGGGACTCACTGGACTCTCTGCACAGTGTACTTCATTTTAGTACACTATATAGAGAGCCAGCTTATTATAAGCTCTTCTTAAAGTGCATATTACATGCCTCATATGTCTCACTGTGGACCAGTGGAAATATGACCAAATCCCCTTATTAGACCTGACATCCGTGGAGTGATATTCCCTCTAAATGTTTTGCCTTCTCTCCTCCTGTTTTGCTGAGTTCATTTTTGTTGACTTTAGGAATCTATGCACTTTACCACTGCTAAACATTGCTAAAGTGCTTGTGCTCTCTCCCTACAATTGGGCTACACATAATTGGCAAATTTAATTTACTTGTAAGTCTCTAGTAACATGGTACTACATATACCCAGGGCCTGTAAATAAAATGCTACTAGAGGGCCTGCAGCACTCATTGTGCCCCACACTAAAGATGCCCTTAAAAACATGTCTCATGCCAGCCATTGCAGCCTGTATTGCAGTTTTATCTGCCATTTCGACCTGCAAGGTAAACCTTTGCCAGGCCTAAACCCCTCCTTTTCAATATTTATATCACCCCTTTGGTAGGCCCTAAAGGACCATAGGACAGGGTGCATTGTATTTAAAAAGTAGGACATGTGCACTAAGCTTTACATGTCTTGGCAGATAAAAACTCCAAAAGTCATTTTTTACTGTTGTAAGGCCTATCTCTCTCATTGACTAACCCTGGGTTACATAATTGCATTTGGATTGGGAGCAGACAGAGGTATGTTAACACTCAAATGAATTGGAATTTAAAATCCTACTTAAGGGTAAAGTCGGAATTTAAGTCACAATTCTGAAAATGCCACTTTGAGAAAATTGCAAAAACAACAGTTGATGGACAGAATGCAGAACAATGTCATACATTCACCCCAGTACAGAGATCTGGGCCTAAATCCATCATTTTTTTGCTCACCATGCCATTCCAGTTTGAACCCAGCCATATGCAAATCAGTCTTGACCCTGTGCCTCATGGGAACAGTCCAGCCCGAACTGCCAAGCCAGGTCCTCCCTGGACTGGAAACAAGCATCCTAGGACCGGTTTCGGGGTTTCACCCCTCTTCAGCCAGGATAGCTTGATTCCAGTGGCATGGAGAGCACGGGACCCACGTCTGGGCATACCCGTCTCACTCGGGGTGACAAATGCAAAAACAACAGTTGATGGACAGAATGCAGAACAATGTCATACATTCACCCCAGTACAGAGATCTGGGCCTAAATCCATCATTTTTTGCTCACCATGCCATTCCAGTTTGAACCCAGCCATATGCAAATCAGTCTTGACCCTGTGCCTCATGGGAACAGTCCAGCCCGAACTGCCAAGCCAGGTCCTCCCTGGACTGGAAACAAGCATCCTAGGACCGGTTTTGGGGTTTCACCCTCTTCAGCCAGGATAGCTTGATTCCAGTGGCATGGAGAGCACGGGACCCACGTCTGGGCATACCCGTCCCACTCGGGGTGACAAATGCAAAAACAACAGTTGATGGACAGAATGCAGAACAATGTCATACATTCACCCCAGTACAGAGATCTGGGCCTAAATCCATCATTTTTTTGCTCACCATGCCATTCCAGTTTGAACCCAGCCATATGCAAATCAGTCTTGACCCTGTGCCTCATGGGAACAGTCCAGCCCGAACTGCCAAGCCAGGTCCTCCCTGGACTGGAAACAAGCATCCTAGGACCGGTTTCGGGGTTTCACCCCTCTTCAGCCAGGATAGCTTGATTCCAGTGGCATGGAGAGCACGGGACCCACGTCTGGGCATACCCGTCCCACTCGGGGTGACAAATGCAAAAACAACAGTTGATGGACAGAATGCAGAACAATGTCATTCATTCACCCCAGTACAGAGATCTGGGCCTAAATCCATCATTTTTTTGCTCACCATGCCATTCCAGTTTGAACCCAGCCATATGCAAATCAGTCTTGACCCTGTGCCTCATGGGAACAGTCCAGCCCGAACTGCCAAGCCAGGTCCTCCCTGGACTGGAAACAAGCATCCTAGGACCGGTTTCGGGGTTTCACCCTCTTCAGCCAGGATAGCTTGATTCCAGTGGCATGGAGAGCACGGGACCCACGTCTGGGCATACCCGTCCCACTCGGGTGACAAATGCAAAAACAACAGTTGATGGACAGAATGCAGAACAATGTCATACATTCACCCCAGTACAGAGATCTGGGCCTAAATCCATCATTTTTTTGCTCACCATGCCATTCCAGTTTGAACCCAGCCATATGCAAATCAGTCTTGACCCTGTGCCTCATGGGAACAGTCCAGCCCGAACTGCCAAGCCAGGTCCTCCCTGGACTGGAAACAAGCATCCTAGGACCGGTTTCGGGGTTTCACCCTCTTCAGCCAGGATAGCTTGATTCCAGTGGCATGGAGAGCACGGGACCCACGTCTGGGCATACCCGTCCCACTCGGGGTGACAAATGCAAAAACAACAGTTGATGGACAGAATGCAGAACAATGTCATACATTCACCCCAGTACAGAGATCTGGGCCTAAATCCATCATTTTTTGCTCACCATGCCATTCCAGTTTGAACCCAGCCATATGCAAATCAGTCTTGACCCTGTGCCTCATGGGAACAGTCCAGCCCGAACTGCCAAGCCAGGTCCTCCCTGGACTGGAAACAAGCATCCTAGGACCGGTTTCGGGGTTTCACCCCTCTTCAGCCAGGATAGCTTGATTCCAGTGGCATGGAGAGCACGGGACCCACGTCTGGGCATACCCGTCCCACTCGGGGTGACAAATGCAAAAACAACAGTTGATGGACAGAATGCAGAACAATGTCATACATTCACCCCAGTACAGAGATCTGGGCCTAAATCCATCATTTTTTTGCTCAACATGCCATTCCAGTTTGAACCCAGCCATATGCAAATCAGTCTTGACCCTGTGCCTCATGGGAACAGTCCAGCCCGAACTGCCAAGCCAGGTCCTCCCTGGACTGGAAACAAGCATCCTAGGACCGGTTTCGGGGTTTCACCCCTCTTCAGCCAGGATAGCTTGATTCCAGTGGCATGGAGAGCACGGGACCCACGTCTGGGCATACCCGTCCCACTCGGGGTGACAAATGCAAAAACAACAGTTGATGGACAGAATGCAGAACAATGTCATACATTCACCCCAGTACAGAGATCTGGGCCTAAATCCATCATTTTTTGCTCACCATGCCATTCCAGTTTGAACCCAGCCATATGCAAATCAGTCTTGACCCTGTGCCTCATGGGAACAGTCCAGCCCGAACTGCCAAGCCAGGTCCTCCCTGGACTGGAAACAAGCATCCTAGGACCGGTTTCGGGGTTTCACCCCTTTTCAGCCAGGATAGCTTGATTCCAGTGGCATGGAGAGCACGGGACCCACGTCTGGGCATACCCGTCCCACTCGGGGTGACAAATGCAAAAACAACAGTTGATGGACAGAATGCAGAACAATGTCATACATTCACCCCAGTACAGAGATCCGGGCCTAAATCCATCATTTTTTTGCTCACCATGCCATTCCAGTTTGAACCCAGCCATATGCAAATCAGTCTTGACCCTGTGCCTCATGGGAACAGTCCAGCCCGAACTGCCAAGCCAGGTCCTCCCTGGACTGGAAACAAGCATCCTAGGACCGGTTTCGGGGTTTCACCCCTCTTCAGCCAGGATAGCTTGATTCCAGTGGCATGGAGAGCACGGGACCCACGTCTGGGCATACCCGTCCCACTCGGGGTGACAAATGCAAAAACAACAGTTGATGGACAGAATGCAGAACAATGTCATACATTCACCCCAGTACAGAGATCTGGGCCTAAATCCATCATTTTTTTGCTCACCATGCCATTCCAGTTTGAACCCAGCCATATGCAAATCAGTCTTGACCCTGTGCCTCATGGGAACAGTCCAGCCCGAACTGCCAAGCCAGGTCCTCCCTGGACTGGAAACAAGCATCCTAGGACCGGTTTCAGGGTTTCACCCCTCTTCAGCCAGGATAGCTTGATTCCAGTGGCATGGAGAGCACGGGACCCACGTCTGGGCATACCCGTCCCACTCGGGGTGACAAATGCAAAAACAACAGTTGATGGACAGAATGCAGAACAATGTCATACATTCACCCCAGTACAGAGATCTGGGCCTAAATCCATCATTTTTTTGCTCACCATGCCATTCCAGTTTGAACCCAGCCATATGCAAATCAGTCTTGACCCTGTGCCTCATGGGAACAGTCCAGCCCGAACTGCCAAGCCAGGTCCTCCCTGGACTGGAAACAAGCATCCTAGGACCGGTTTCGGGGTTTCACCCCTCTTCAGCCAGGATAGCTTGATTCCAGTGGCATGGAGAGCACGGGACCCACGTCTGGGCATACCCGTCCCACTCGGGGTGACAAATGCAAAAACAACAGTTGATGGACAGAATGCAGAACAATGTCATACATTCACCCCAGTACAGAGATCTGGGCCTAAATCCATCATTTTTTTGCTCACCATGCCATTCCAGTTTGAACCCAGCCATATGCAAATCAGTCTTGACCCTGTGCCTCATGGGAACAGTCCAGCCCGAACTGCCAAGCCAGGTCCTCCCTGGACTGGAAACAAGCATCCTAGGACCGGTTTCGGGGTTTCACCCCTCTTCAGCCAGGATAGCTTGATTCCAGTGGCATGGAGAGCACGGGACCCACGTCTGGGCATTCCCGTCCCACTCGGGGTGACAAATGCAAAAACAACAGTTGATGGACAGAATGCAGAACAATGTCGTACATTCACCCCAGTACAGAGATCTGGGCCTAAATCCATCATTTTTTTGCTCACCATGCCATTCCAGTTTGAACCCAGCCATATGCAAATCAGTCTTGACCCTGTGCCTCATGGGAACAGTCCAGCCCGAACTGCCAAGCCAGGTCCTCCCTGGACTGGAAACAAGCATCCTAGGACCGGTTTCGGGGTTTCACCCCTCTTCAGCCAGGATAGCTTGATTCCAGTGGCATGGAGAGCACGGGACCCACGTCTGGGCATACCCGTCCCACTCGGGGTGACAAATGCAAAAACAACAGTTGATGGACAGAATGCAGAACAATGTCATACATTCACCCCAGTACAGAGATCTGGGCCTAAATCCATCATTTTTTTGCTCACCATGCCATTCCAGTTTGAACCCAGCCATATGCAAATCAGTCTTGACCCTGTGCCTCATGGGAACAGTCCAGCCCGAACTGCCAAGCCAGGTCCTCCCTGGACTGGAAACAAGCATCCTAGGACCGGTTTCGGGGTTTCACCCCTCTTCAGCCAGGATAGCTTGATTCCAGTGGCATGGAGAGCACGGGACCCACGTCTGGGCATACCCGTCCCACTCGGGGTGACAAATGCAAAAACATCGTCCATCATCCCTTTTGTATCGCTTTGAGAAAATTGGCATTTTCTTGTCCACACCATTTGTGCTTTCTGCAAGTGTCCTGGGTCATGTGACTATGAATGGTACTGCTGTTGCCATTTTTGTATTCCCCCAGACCATGAGACAAAGGGGATTATGTGTGGGCAGGATGGACCATCCTGCCAGGGCGGCTGGGACGGAACCGTTCCCTGTACCGTTGACACTTCAATGGGCTTGCCTCTAGAACACACAAATGACCAAACGCCAGCCTTTTGTCACTCCAAGCTTCTTGGAGCCTTGAAAAGGGAAGGAAAGAAATATCCAGAACAAGATATGGGGGTAGGACAGGGTATTACCCCCACACATAATGGCTGGCAGCAGGTATAAATATTGGACCCTTGGACCATACTTTGAGTACAGTCCTGAACATGTGAATATTACAGAAGACGGGCTGCCCTGCTGTTTTAGGACTGCCTTGTTCTTTGAGAAAGAATACTAGACCTGCTCCCTTCATCCCAGGCTAACCTGAGTGACTCCAAGGGCCAGTAAATTGACCTCCTGTCCAGAGGCAGCTCCTCTGTTGGAGCAGAGGAGTGTCGCTCCACTTAAACCCCTCCCCCCTCCAAAGCCCCTGAGATGAAAAATAAAATGGTAATTTATAATCATTTTATTTTTTATGCGCCATCCCTGGCGGTCCTGCTCCACTCCCGGTCACATGTGTGCGGGGCGGAGTCAAACCGGATAAAGGAAGCCAAGCAGTGTGAGAACGCACTTCGCGTTCAGACACACTTGTGCGTTCCTTGCACCCAGCCCCCTCGCCTCACTTACCTGATTTTCTTGCCGCACTCAGACGTGTTCCGACGTTCTTGCGTCGGCTGTCTGTGGTCTTGTTCCGGCTCCCTGCAGTTCCTGACCTGGAGTCCTTCTGGGTCACAGTCGAATACCGCGTTCCCTCGGCAGGCGTCTGCTCGCATTCTGGCTAAATCATCCAGCGCCTGGTGGATCTCATCGTTGTTCCTGTTACAGACAAGGAAAAATCACGCTTTAAAGAATCCATATGTTACAAAAGGCGGTAACATTTTACTTGCTATTGAGCTTTTCAAAAAGTACTTAGCTGATTTATAATTCCTCGGTGTTTGGAGATCCTGCTTCTTTGTTGGATTACTTGATGGCTGCAAGGACAAAATAATAGATATTAGTTTCCTGATAAATATAAGGAGCTGATTATTATTGTACCGGGCCCTGCACCTTTTGTGTATTATTTTTTTCTTTTTTCGTATCCAGTATGGGAAGATAAGTTTTTTGTTTTTTTCCTGATATATGTTGGATATAATTCTATTGGGCCTAATTGGAGGTTTCACTTGATGTACTCAAGGTCATTTACGTTACTTACTATAATATAGTATCCTGCTGTTACATGGAGTAAATCACCTAACAATGGATGTTTTACTTTCTAGATTAATCCAAATTGTATCTTTTCTCTACTTTCCTGTATACTGCTAACAAAAGAGGGAATCCACCCAGGTAGTTATATTTAGTGGAATAACAGTATTTGTTAGTAAAGGGTACCCCCATATACCTATACTTGGTAACACTTGCAACCTTGTTTTCATTACAGGAACCACATACAGACCACTACACGAGAATATCTGCACCTGAAAAGCTTCAGTGACGTGTCTCCCATTTCCTTTCCTTGTTTTGTTTCCCCTCTTCCCCCATTCCCACCGTGCTGGCTTTGACATTGTTGGGCTGGCTCTGGTAGGAGTAGAAAGTTGTGATCCAGATTCAAAACCTTGCACCTCACTCCTGCGGAAACAACAGTTGAGGCTTACAGAACGCGAAACCTGCATTTACTTTCCACCTGAGCGAGATGGAAGACCATCAAATCACATTAGCTGGCATTGCCCATATGATAGGGAATCTACGGAAAGCAACCCAAGCCCTTACGATTAGGGTAGATGCCTTACAGCAAGGCTCCCTGCCTGCGTCCTCCACTGACGCTACTGCAGGGGCTCATGGCAATCTGTTTTCTTTCCTACCCTCCTCTTCTAGTGCCGGTCATTCAGTGTTTCACGTAACCACTCCATCCTCTATACCTTTAGCTCCTCCTGAGCGCTTTCTAGGAGATCCCTCTAAATTTGCTACTTTCATTAACCAGTGCCAATTGCACTTCATGTGCAACATAGAGAGACAATTCAGTTTGATTTAATTTATTCACCCTCATTACAAGCGAGTCTAGGTATCCCTTGGCTCATGCATCATAATCCAGACATTGATTGGAGTAACCATTCCATATCTTTTTCTTCTGAGTTTTGCAAGACTCATTGCATGAAGAGATTGACAAAACCTAAGGACATAGCCGTACTATTGGAGTACAGTCCACCTGAATTTCTTACCTGTTATCATGATTTACAGGGGGTGTTTGACAAAGAAAAGATTTCTGTTCTGCTACCACACCAACTGTACGATTGCCATATCAACCTGGTCACTGGAGCAAAGATCCAGTGTAGTCAGATTTATGCTCTAACAGAATAAGAGAACATCTATTTGAGGGAATATCTGGATGAGATGCTAAAGATAGGGTTTATTCGTCCTTCACGGTCACCTGCTTCTTCTCCTCTCTTCTTCATCCCTAAACGGGAGGGGCGTCTCAGATGTTGTATCGATTATCGCGCCCTCAATGACATAACCATAAAAAACAGATATCCTTTACCCCTTATCCAATTATTACTTGATCAGGTAAAAAATGCCTAACTCTTTACCAAATTGAACTTGAGGGGGGCGTATCATTCTGTTTGGGTACTACAAGGTCACACACACTAGCCCTAGTTGTTAACTAGGGATGGGAACTAGAGGCACAGGGCCTAGGGACTAGCTAGCCTCCATACTAATATGTAAACACAAATGGGGCTGTCCCTAGTTGGGATTTCTACAGGATTTCTAGAGATGTGTGTCCAGTGGGGGCATCTCACAAAAAGTGAAGGACTGGCCTCACACACCACCTGGTGTCATGCTTCATCATAGGCCATCCTCGCCCTCTAAAAACTCCATTTGATAGAGGGCGGGCATACACCTGGAGACAGGGATGCACTTCTAAAACTAAGTGGAGGCCCGTGAATTTGTGAAAAAGTGATCTAAAAACCATTCCAGTTGTCAATGACTAATTTATTTAAATTTATTTAGAAGGACAACTGCATGGTGTTAAAAGGAAGTGGGCAGTGATTTGGGAACTAATTATCCCATCACTGTGCTGAGTATGGTCAACATGTTTCTGCTTAGGGTCCCTAGAGGGTACATAGCATTCGTCAGGACCAAATATTGATGGAGGGCTCCGCCTTTTACAATTTGTATAAAGGATCAACCACTAAAAACCCGGGGTTGTAAAGATCAATCGCCCGCAGAGTGTAGTACTCACGACGTGAAACCTGTAGAAAAAAAAAAAGAACAAAAAACAAATACATACCGAATGTGTAAATATCCTGATTGTAATGTTACATTACATACATCACCACACTTATAAAGCGCGCGTGGTGGTATCTAAGTGAAACACGTGTCACTCATACGTGTCAACACTTATCAGGGGAGAAAAAACATGTTTCTCGCTGCTTACCCTAGGTCACTACCCTACTTACTCCATGGGAGGACGAAGGTGGAAGAGCCTACTGTGACATTCTGAAAAAGAGACATACAATCATGGCCTGCTGTTGATGGATCAGGTCCATGATAGGGAAAAGCCATTCATATAGTTTTGTTAAAATTTTTTAAAAAGGTGCACTCCACGTGGGAGAGATGAAGTTGCACCAAAAAGCGTAAGAGTACGCTCTATCATCCGTCCGAAACACACACACTCTTACTGTCATCTTCAGCGCTTCCAGCTGTGTCTCCTACAGTCATCCGCTTCGCCTCCCCGCCGATGAGTAATGGTGGGAAAAGAGCGGGTTTTTATACTGTTGTTCATTGCCTAATTGCTAGGTACTAATTAGGCAGTGGGAACACCTGAGCGAGATCCGGGGTATCAGCAGAGAGGTGCCTGGTTGCCTGGTTAAGGGCGTGGCCTCATGAGTCGCCTCAGGGAGTGGCTGCATGCGCACAAAATCGAGCCGCTATACACTAGCGTCATCTCATAACAAGAGTTCAGGACGCATGCGCGAGAGCTCCACCACATGCCCAATTTGGCATTGAGCGTAGTGTTGTGGATGCAACTTACTCTCGCGCACGCTCCGTGGGGACCGCAGCCACTCCCTGATTAGGCGACTCATGAGGCCACGCCCTTAACCAGGCAACCAGGCACTTCTCCGGTGATACCCCGGATATCGCTCAGGTGTTCCCACTGCCTAATTAGTACCTAGCAATTAGGCAATGAACAACAGTATAAAAACCCGCTCTTTTCCCACCATTACTCATCGGCGGGGAGGCGAAGCGGATGACTGTAGGAGACACAGCTGGAAGCGCTGAAGATGACAGTAAGAGTGTGTGTGTTTCGGACGGATGATAGAGCGTACTCTTACGCTTTTTGGTGCAACTTCATCTCTCCCACGTGGAATGCACCTTTTTAACATTTTTTAACATAAAACTATATGAATGGCTTTTCCCTATCATGGACCTGATCCATCAACAGCAGGCCATGATTGTATGTCTCTCTTTTTCCAGAATGTCACAGTAGGCTCTTCCACCCTCGTCCTCCCATGGAGTAAGTAGGATAGTGACCTAGAGTAAGCGGCGAGAAACATGTTTTTTCTCCCCTGATAAGTGTTGACACGTATGAGTGACACGTGTTTCACTTAGATACCACCACGCGTGCTTTATAAGTGTGGTGATGTATGTAATGTAACATTACAATCAGGATACTTACACATTCGGTATGTATTTGTTTCTTGTTCTTTTTTCTACAGGTTTCACGCGTGAGTACTACACTTGCGGGGCGGTTGATCTTTACAACCCCCGGGTTTTTAGTGGTTGATCCTTTATACATATTGTAAAAGGCGGAGCCCTCCCTCAATATTTGGTCCTGACGAATGCTATGTACCCTCCGGGGACCCTAAGCAGAAACATGTTCACCATACTCAGCACGGTGATGGGATAATTAGTTCCCAAATCACTGCCCACTTCCTTTTAACACCATGCAGTTGTCCTTCTAAATAAATTTACATAAATTAGTCATTGACAACTGGAATGGTTTTTAGATCACTTTTTCACAAATTCACGGCCACCACTTAGTTTTAGAAGTGCATCCCTGTCTCCATGTGTATGCCCGCCCTCTATCAAACGGAGTTTTGAGAGGCGAGGATGGCTATGATGAAGCATGACACCAGGTGGTGTGTGAGGCCAGTCCTTCACTTTGTGAGATGCCCCCACTGGACACGCATCTCTAGAAATCCTGTAGAAATCCCAACTAGGGACAGCCTCATTTGTGTTTACATATTAGTCTGGAGGCTGGCTGAGTCCATAGGCCCTGTGCCTCTAGTTCCCATCCTAGTTAACAACTAGGGCTAGTGTGTGTGACTTTCCGTACAGCTGTAAGCTGTGGGAACACCCTTAGGGCAAATTTTGGTCATATATGACCGGAGGACCGGCTAATTAAGATACCGGCCCCATAGAAATCAAAATATAGAGTGCTACAATTGACTTCACTCGCACCGCAACACCCTAAACACTATAAAATGGATACCGAACTGACGTTCGATGAGAGTACATATGCGGAGATACTAAGAACACCATTGCTTCTAGCTGAAACGGTGGTAGCACAAACTGTAAAGAACTCTGATGAGTGGGAAGCACTATCAGCAAAAAAGAAAGAACAGATCCGAACGGCCCTACATGGGGCTTTTATGACAGAGTACCTAAGAAAGAACACAGCACCACGAGGACTCGTGGTTACCAACGAGCCCAGGTTGTTCCTAAACAATAAAGAATTTAGGATCAATTGGTCGAGCATCGCTTGGAAGTGCACTAAAGATTGGTTGGTCCTAATCATCAATACGGCTAGACAACTAGGGGTTTGCCCTAATGGTCGAGATTCAACAGAGTGAGAGCAAGTTGAAGACCACAGTCCATATCACTGTTTATAAAAAGAAATTAGAAGAAATAAACAATGACCATTCAGCATACAGAGAATACCTCACACAATCCAAAATTACTAAACTACAAAAGGATGTGCAAAACAGTATACCCTTACACCACCGACGAGCACTATGAGAGACCTCCACAACAACAGGCCCAGAGACGTCAGCAACGGTTCAGACCTACTCCCCAAAACTGGACTTTTAGTTTGGGTGAGGAGAGATGTGACAGTAGCAGCGATGAGAGCACCGGAGGACAATACGTCAGAAGACATCAGAATCCCCAACAGCCGATGTTCCCACCATCTATGTACCCCTTCGGATTTTGGCCACAACAATACTAGCCACCTGGGTTTGGTTTCCAACAAGGCCCGCAGCCTTTTTTATCAAGGGGCCAAGGAAGGGGAAGAGGCAGACAAAAACCAAGAAGAACTCCCAGAGTGCAATGGGAGAACGAACCCACTACCAGCGGAGGAACAGTCACACGGAGCAAGGGCAGAGGCAGCGTCCAAGCGGTGAACAAGGAATGACAAATATCGTGAACCTGAGCGATTACACAATCAGCAAAGATGAAGAAGCCGTGCTCGCAAAAGGCCTGGGCTTTATCCCTACACCGAACAATGACCCTTTTTTACTTAACACCGAACTGGCACAGTTCTTTAGGAAAATCAAGCTGAGAGATTTCTTTGGTGAAGCACAAGGAGCCGATGATGGGAAGTCGAACACAGGCCTACGGAAAAAGTCCACTTTCACTCCTCCAACCCAAAATGTTTCATGCAATGTTCTGGCATTCGAACAGGCAGTACTCAAAGAGGTCGAAGCAATTGACTTTAACAACACTAAGGGGTTCCAGAATCTGACCAAAGGAGAGAGGACGGCACTCCAGCAGCTTAGAAACAATCGTGAGTTAGTTATAAAACCAGCTGACAAAGGTGGGGCAATAGTCCTAATGAACCACACTATGTACAGAGAAGAGTGCCTACGCCTTCTATCAGACACTACGAGCTATGAGATACCCCAGAGTGACCCAACGACACGGATTATGAACAGGATCAAAAGCATGGTCAGTGAGGGTATGACCTGTGACTGGATCACAAAACATGAAGCAGAGTACCTCACCAACACCAAACCGAGAATACCCCGGTTCTATACCCTTCCAAAAATCCACAAAAACAGGATGCCACCCCCTGGGAGACCTATAGTGTCGGGCATTGGCTCAGCACTAGAACCCTTATCGCAATTCTGCGATTGGTTCTTAAGACCCATTGTACAGAAGTCCCCGTCGTACCTGAAGGACACGAAGGATGTCCTATGCCACCTAAGGGACCTGGAGACCAACATCGAAGAGGATCTGTTCATAACTATGGATATCGAAGCGCTCTACATGAGCATTCCCCAAAGGCGCACCTTGGAGGTTGTGGAACAAATCCTGCTAAACCAAGAATGGCCCTACATGACACCGAGACACTTCATTATGAAGTGTGCTGAGATGGCCCTCACCGAAAACTTCTTCGAGTTCGAGGACAGACTATACCATCAGGTCAAGGGCACGTCTATGGGCAGCACCTTTGCGCCCAGTATGGCGTGCCTGTATGTCCACCAGTTCGAGGAAGATTATATCTTCAATGCCAATAACCCGTTCATCCACCAGATGAAAACATGGAAGCGATACATAGATGATATCTTTATCGTATGGCGCGGTACACCAGAGGATGCCACGACGTTTGTAGAGTGGGTTAACAGCAGAGACACCCATCTCAATTCACCCACACTATCGAAAAGAATCATGCTATATTCCTCGACCTGGACATCACCCTGACGACCGAGGGAATATCAACCAAAGTGCACATAAAACCGACGGATAGGAATAGCCTATTACTATACGAAAGCTACCATCCGAGAGCCCTACGCCAGAATTTACCAGTGGGACAATTCCTCAGAGTACGGAGGAATTGCTCTGAGCTAGCAACATTCCAAGAACAGGCAGAACACCTAGAAACCAAATTGTTGGCGAGACACTATCCAAAAAAAATGATCAGGAGAGCCAGGAAAAGGGCAAGGAATAACAACCGGGAAGCACTGCTGGACACTACACCAAAAGAGAAATCTGAACGCATGGTATGCGTGACCACGTACACCCCTGCATCAAACAAAGTTCAGAGCATTATAAAGAAGAAATGGTCAATACTAAACAGTGGACAACAACAGTGGGAACCCCCCCCTTTTTGCCTTCAAGAGAAGCAGGGACCTCAGGGACGACCTTGTACACTCCAAAATTACACATGAAGAGGACAATGGTCAGAACACCCTTTGGAGTCAACCAAAACCAACAGGCCATTTCCCATGTGGCGGCTGCGTATGTTGCCCACTGACCATGACCACGAAAGAAGTGAATATCGGCACAAACAACCCATGGAAATTAAAAAACTTCAGTAACTGCAATACTGATAATGTGATTTACCTTCTGAACTGTCCGTGCAATTTGAAGTATATTGGCATGACGACAAGGAAAGTCAAAACACGGATTAGCGAACATCACAGCACAATCCGCTGTAGAAAATCTAATACCAGACTGACAAAACATTTCTTAGATGCAAACCACACCGAATCAGATCTCCATTGGGTGGTACTGGAGGTGATGAGGAAATAAAAAACAGACATCACCAGACAACTGCATATTAGGGAACAACGCTGGGTATACCGGTTACGCACATGGGACACAGGCCTTAATGATGAAATCCCATGGCTACAACTAGTATAATGACTCCAATACTATACTAAAACAATGGTAATCTGAATGTTTTGTCTATAACAGAACTAACATCTGAACTAGAAACACACACCTTACCCCATCAACATGCGCGCAAAACAGACACCCAATATATACATGTCAAATTTTATATAGATACTTCTATGGTACTATTAGACCCCCGACATCGCATTGGGTACAGGGACACCAAGATCAACATCACTAGTACGCCTTTGAGAGACACACTTTATGGTTTCACTGGTGTTCCATTATTTCAGTGGAAGTACTGCACACCTGAAATACAGGAAGGGTCAATACCCATTCCTTTGACCTTTTTACCATCAAATGCAGCAATATATAGACCCATCAGATGCCTTAATCGGTCCATTTCAACCTATACGGGCACAATAACGTTTGCGCATGCACACAGAATCGAGCCACTATATACTAGCGTCATCTCATAACAAGAGTTCAGGACGCATGCGCGAGCGCTCCACCACACGCCCAATTTGGCATTGAGCGTAGTGTTGTGGATGCAACTTACTCTCGCACACGCTCCGTGGGACCGCAGCCACTCCCTGATTAGGCGACTCATGAGGCCACGCCCTTAACCAGGCAACCAGGCACCTCTCCGGTGATACCCCGGATCTCGCTCAGGTGTTCCCACTGCCTAATTAGTACCTAGCAATTAGGCAATGAACAACAGTATAAAAACCCGCTCTTTTCCCACCATTACTCATCGGCGGGGAGGCGAAGCGGATGACTGTAGGAGACACAGCTGGAAGCGCTGAAGATGACAGTAAGAGTGTGTGTGTTTCAGACGGATGATAGAGCGTACTCTTACTCTTTTTGGTGCAACTTCATCTCTCCCACGTGGAGTGCACCTTTTTAACATAAAACTATATGAATGGCTTTTCCCTATCATGGACCTGATCCATCAACAGCAGGCCATGATTGTATGTCTCTCTTTTTTCAGAATGTCACAGTAGGCTCTTCCACCCTCGTCCTCCCATGGAGTAAGTAGGATAGGGACCTAGGGTAAGCGGCGAGAAACATGTTTTTTCTCCCCTGATAAGTGTTGACACGTATGAGTGACACGTGTTTCACTTAGATACCACCACGCGCGCTTTATAAGTGTGGTGATGTATGTAATGTAACATTACAATCAGGATACTTACACATTCGGTATGTATTTGTTTCTTGTTCTTTTTTTTTCTACAGGTTTCACGCGTGAGTACTACACTTGCGGGGCGATTGATCTTTACAACCCCCGGGTTTTTAGTGGTTGATCCTTTATACAAATTGTAAAAGGCGGAGCCCTCCATCAATATTTGGTCCTGACGAATGCTATGTACCCTCCGGGGACCCTAAGCAGAAACATGTTGACCATACTCAGCACGGTGATGGGATAATTAGTTCCCAAATCACCGCCCACTTCCTGTTAACACCATGCAGTTGTCCTTCTAAATAAATTTAAATAAATTAGTCATTGACAACTGGAATGGTTTTTAGATCACTTTTTCACAAATTCACGGGCCACCACTTAGTTTTAGAAGTGCATCCCTGTCTCCAGGTGTATGCCCGCCCTCTATCAAACGGAGTTTTTAGAGGGCGAGGACGGCCTATGATGAAGCATGACACCAGGTGGTGTGTGAGGCCTGTCCTTCACTTTTTGTGAGATGCCCCCACTGGACACGCATCTCTAGAAATCCTGTAGAAATCCCAACTAGGGACAGCCCCATTTGTGTTTACATATGGGTACTACAAGGTGACAAGTGGAAGACGGACTTTCGCACAAATTTTGGGCTTTATGCATACCTGGTAATGCCATTTGGCTTTTGTAATGTCCCTGCCACTTTCCAATTTTTTATTAACGAAGCTCTGAGAGACATGTTGGACATCAGTGCTATAGCATACATAGATGATATTTTGATATATTCCTCTACCACCACAGAACATGTAGGGCATGTGAGAGCCTTATTGGAACGCCTACGAGAGAATCACTTATATGTGAAACTGGATAAATGTGAGTTCCACACATCCAAGGTGACTTTACTGGGTTTTGTGCTATCTTCTGTCGGGGTGACAATGGATCCACCAAGAATAACTGCCATCATGCGCTGGCCTTCCCCTACTTCTGTAAAAGGAGTACAGGGCTTTCTAGGATTCATCAACTTCTATAGGTGTTTTATAGATAATTTTGCATCTTTGGAAACTCCCACTACAAAGCTTTTGAAAAAGGGGTATACTTTTGCTGGACTTCTGCTGCTGAAGAAGCCTTTACAAAGCTAAAAACTGCTTTTGTTACAGTCCCCATTCTAAAACATCCTAATTCATCTCAACCGTTTATTGTTGAAGCTGAACCTTCTCAAATAGCTATTGGGGGAATCCTGTCACAGAGAGATAAGAAAACTGGCCAATTGCAAAGGCAGCCAGAGCCCTATCTATGCGACAATTGACCTGAACACACTACGTTAGTAATTTTGATTACATAAGGCACGTCAGGCAGGTAAAAAATATGGAATTATCATGTTATGGCTATTATGAAATGGAAACTACCATTAATCATAATCAGCCCTTATTATAGCTACAGAATGAATTTTGAGGGCCATATGTTCAAAGGAGGCCTTCCTGAGGGAGGTGTTATAAGCACAACACAGCAAAGAGGTAAGGGAATTAGAACAAAAACACATGGGAGTAAGAGTGCAGGATCTCCTGTATATTCAAGGACGTTTGGTAATTCCCACAAAGCCCTTACAAAACAAGCTCTTGCCTGGTGTCACTCGTATATGTTATCCAGACATCCAGGTTATAAGAAAACCATTGAACTGCTCAGAAGATCCTTTTGGTGGCCCACTATGGTTTAAGATACTAACCAGTGCATTCAACAATGCCATGTCTGTGCTCAAAGTTAAAGTTCTCACCAAGTCCCGGCGGGGTTATTGACTCCTATGCCAACACCCCCCACTCCATTTCCATGGATTTTATTGTAGAGCTATCACAGACCATCAAAGGATTCACAGTCATTTTAGTTGTTGTGGACATGCTGACAAAAATGTCCCACTTCATCCCTTTAAAAAATCTACCCACCTCTAAAGAGCTAGCTGCTGTATTTCTGCAGTACATAGTGAGATTACATGGCCTCCCGTCTGTCATTGTATCGGATCGGGGTCCCTAATTTCTGTCCAAATTCTGAAAAGGGTTGGGGTCCTTGTTACACATTGATGTGCGCCTACCATCCTCAGATAGATGGGCAAACGGAAAGAGTGAACCAAAGCCTAGAACAATATTTAAGATGTCAGCTGCTTCTTTCTTCTGTATATTGGGATACATTTCTACCGGTGGCTGAGTTTGCTTACAATAATGGGAAGCATTCTTCTATAGGCTATTCTCCTTTCTTCTCTAATTATGGTTTCAATCCTCGCTTCCTACTCTTGTGTCCTCCTGTTACAACACCTACCCCTCCAGCTTTAGAATTTGTAAATCACAGTCAAGAGACACAGAAAACAACACAACATAACCTAAATAAAGCTGAGAGTATGTCCAAGGATAGTGCGGATCTCCATCGCTGACCATCTCCTGACTAGGCAATCGGAGACAGGATGTGGTTGTCCACACAAAACATCGCAGTAAAAGGCACACGTAAATTCAAGCCTCGTTTCATAGGGCCTTATACCATCTTAACGGCAATTAACCCTGTGGCTGTGAAATTGAATTTACCGTCTTCTTTGAAAATTCACACGGTTGTTCATGTCTCATTACTAAAACCAGTGGTTTCCGGAACTAATCTACCTGTCCAACCCCCCCATATTGGTAGATGAGGAACCTCAATACGAAGGTGAGGCTATTGTGGATTCTCACAGAGTGAGACGCCGATTACAGTACTTATTCCACTGGAACCTGCGTCTTTTCCCTGGTTTAGCATGACCAGATGACCACGACGGGCACTTTGTTCTTTTAGCTGCTATATCAACTATAAAATGTTTAATTGATTTTCTCTGGTTCCACTGATTAGATTTTTGTTGTTCCAGTATCACTTTATTTATTAGAATTTACTCTATTTTTCTAGACAGGTTTGAGATTTTTCTTGTGTTTTGTTTTTACTTTATTACTGTTTGTGGGCTGCATAAATGCTTTACACGTTTCATTTCAGTTAATCGTGACTGATTTTTGCTGAGCTACTAGAGGATGAAGCACAGGTTAATTTAGTGACTTTTTTGGTTCAACCTGACAAGAATTGTGGTTGTTGCCTGAGTGTGGCTTCCACCTTGCTTAACCAATAACCAATCTCTTACACACACCCATACTGATTGAACAGCACTGGCTCCCCTTGTTGGTTCATATCTTATTCAAAGCCAGCTGCGAACATTTACATAGCTATCGCAGCCAGCTCCCCTGCATACCTTACTTACAAACCCACCAATTCTGGTGGCTCTCTGTACACCTGCAGCTAGCACAACATCAAACTGGAGGAACAATGTGCAGAAAATGAAAAAGCAAAGCAGCAAGCCTTCTCTCTGTTGCACCTAGAATTGGAGCAAAATCCTTGTATCGATTAGGACCTGCCCAACTCCGTTCTGGTTTAGGGAAGAGCTAAAGATGCACCTCTTTAATGAAAACTACATCATGATGAACTAACAGTCAACTTCTGCTCCCAGAACCTCGCCAATCATTTGTTGACTGTGTCTACCTTTGACACTGTACTTTTTTTTGGCTAGATTATTGCTTTGCAAATATCACATACATACACACATGAATATACATATATACATGCATACAAAGGCATACTGTAAGATATTTACGAATACAAAGCTTGATACTTGGATGGGTAATACAACCTAGTGTTTGTTTAATTGATTTGGAAGGATAATGGAAATCATGACACTTTTAACTATTACAGTCAAAGAATTCACAACAATGCATACTTGTAAATTCCTCACTTAATCATAAAAATTCCAACAACAGCGCGAAAGTAGCACTGGTATTGTTTCCCATGTGTAATGCTGCGTAGTTGCTACTGAAATGAAGAAAACTAGTTTCTGAAGAGATCAAAGATGGTCCCAATAGAAGGGACTCTTTTCTACCAAGTGCATTTATCCCAACAGGATATCTCTTCTTGCTCTATGGACTTTCATTATTGCTCATCTGTTCGTATTGTTATAGTTGGAACGTAAACACAGAAGTATTACATTACTTTTGGCTTTGATATAGCACTCATACATTTATTTTGCAATACTGCTACACCTCCAAATGCTAGGAATCGCTTGGGCAAGAGACTGGCATGGTAACCTACAAATATAAAAAAAAGACATCCATCAACACTCTAAATCACCGGTATATAGTCCCTTTTGTTGCTAAAACAAGTACTGTGTGATGTCCACACATGGCCCTTGACTTCACTCATGAAGCAATTGCGACATCTTGGGGACATTCGGAAAGCTTGCCGGGGAATGCATTCTGCCCATTGCTTAACATTGGCTTTGTGCTTTGTAACTCAAATTTGCGTTCTTTCTATTTGCTGGCTTTAGCTGATTTAGGCTGGTCAGTTTGAGTTTATCCCTTCTGTGGCACATACCCTATTTAGGTATCCTTCCACCAGTGCTCGATTTATGTAAGCAGGCATTTAAATCTTGTTCTTACATTGTCACATTTGCTGTGCATTCAAAGACAGAGGTCAAATGTCAGGCTCTGTTTTCCAGGAAGCTTGGTAATTGCTCTTTTTTCTCTGACTTCAAAGTGAAAGGATTTATATGACAATCACGTTAGCTGCTGGGGCTGTGCTCGATGGAAGGCTGTACAATGTTATTTTTTTCTAGCACACAACAAAATTTATTTTTTCTGAAAATAACTGTCCAGATATTTCAGTATATGTCAGAATTAGGTAAGCACAAAGAAGCACATTTTTGGGTAATTCTGAAGTGTGGTGGAAACAAATATTTTAATACGATTAAAAAAAATAATTCAAAAAGTGATGACAGTTCCACTCATTGTTTCTGCGATGTATATTTTTATCAGTAAAACTGTATGCCAGTGCAAATGTAATTGTCATTTCAATTTTGGATGTGTTGTCTGTAATGGCAGCATGCTACCAAACCATTCATACTCCACTTTACCTCACTCCACGCCACTGCACTCTAGTCTGTGCCACTACACACTAAGCCACTCCACTCTATGCCGCTGTACACTGTTACTGAACTCGACTCTGCACCCCTGCACTCTATGCCACTCTACAATGCACTCTATGCCAATGCACTCTACGCCAATGCACTCTCCTTTGTACCAGTGTACTCTATGCCTATTCAGTCTGGGCTACCCTAATCTACTCTGCACCACTTCACTCAATGCCACTTCACTCTACGCCACTCTACTCTGCAACACTCCACTCTGCCACGCATCACTCAACTCTACGCCACTTCTTTCTACCCTGAAACCATCTACTCTGCACCCCTCCACTTTACGTTGCTGCGATCAATGCTGCGCCACTCTACTCTGCGCCATTCGACTCTACTCCATGCCACTGAACTTTACTCTTAACTACTGCACTCTGTGCCAATGCAGTCTAAACAACTTTACTCAAAACCAATGCACTTTACACTACTGCACTTTATACCAATATACTCTGCACCACTGCACTCTAAACCACTATCTCTACTCTGCAACACTCTACTCTTCACCATTGCACTCCATGCCACTCTACAATATTGTACTCTACATCACTGCACTCAACGCTACACTATTCTACTCTGCACCACTATACTCTATGCCTCTGCTCTCTACACCAGTCTACTCTGCACCACTTTATGACAGACTATTCTGGAACACTGCACTCTCCACCACTGAACTCTGTGCCCCTTCACTCCGCACCACTGCACTCTATGCCACTGTACTGTACTCTGCACCAATCGACTGCACTCTACACCAATGCACTCTATACCACTGAATTCTATGCCTCTCTACTCTACTCTGCACCACTCTGCTCTATGCCCTTGCACTCTACCCCACTCTACTCTTCTATGGGCCACTGCATATTACACCATTCAAGTATAGGGTGCCCCACTCTACACCACTACACTCTACGACACTCCACTCCACTCTATGCCACTCTACTTTGCAACACTGCACTCCATGCCACTGTAATCTATTCCAATGCACTCTGCTCTGTACTACTCCACGCCAGTGCACTCTATGTCACTACTCTATGCAACTGCACTGTACCCAGCACCACTCTACTCGACCCAGCACTACTCCACACCACTTCACTCTACTCTGAAACAATCTATTCTATGCCACTGCACTCTATGCTTCTCCACTCTATTTTACTTTCCACCATTTTACCCTACACCACTGTGATCTACGCCACTCCACTCTAAACCTCTGCACTCTTCACCAATGCACTCTACTCTGAACCACTGCACTCTACAACACTCTATGCCACTGCACTCTACTGTGCACCACTCTACTGCACTCTATGCACCCTACGCCAATGCACCCTATGCTAATGCACCCTATGCCTCTACATTCTATGACTCTCCTTTACTCTGCAACACTCTACTGTATGCTAATACACTCTACCTCACTCTACTCTACTTTGCACCACTGCACTCTTTGCCACTCCAGTCTAGGCCACTCCACTCTATTCTACACCACTCAACTCTAACACACTCCACCCTATGCCACTCTACTCTGCAACACTGCACTCTATGCCACTGCACTCTACACCAATGCACTCTATGCAACTGCATTCTATGCTGCTACATTATACTTTACTTTACACCATTCTACTCTACACCACAGCACTCTACGCCACTCTACTCTAAACCACTGCACTCTCCACCAATGAACTCTACACTACTTTACTCAAAATCAATGCATTCTAGGCCACTGTACTCTATGTCACTGCACTCTACGCTACTGCACTCTATGCTGCTCTACTCTACGTAGCACCATTCTACTCTACACCACTGCACTCTACGCCACTCTACTCTAAACCACTGTACTCTCCACTGCTCCACTCTAATTTATTTTGCACCATTCTACTGTACGCTGCTGCACTCTATGTCATTCTACTCTAAAGCAGTGCACTCTCCATCAATGCACTCTACACCACTTTACTCAAAACCAATGCACTCTAGGCCACTGCACTATATGCCATTGCACTCTGCGCTGCTCCACTCTACTTCACTTTGCACCATTCTACTCAATGCAACTGCACTCTACAACACTCTAGTCTAAATCATTGCACTCTCCATCAAGGCACACTACACCACTTTACTCAAACCAATACACTTTATGCCACTGCACTCTACGCCACTACACTCTATGCCAACTACTCTGTACCACTGCAGTCTACGCCACTATACTCTACTACACAATGCTCTACTTAATGCTACTGCACTCTACATCACTGCACTCTATGCCACTCTATTCTACTCTACACCACTCTATTCTACTCTACACCACTGCACTCTATGCCAATGCATTCTACACCACACCACTGCACTCTACTCTGCAATGCAGCACTCTCTGCCACGGAACTCTATGCCACTCTACTCTGTACCACTTCATTTTATGCAATTACACTCTACTCTGCACAACTCAACTACATGCTACTCCTTTGCACTCTATGCCAGTGCGCTCTACACCACTACACTCTACGCCTCTCTACTCTTCATCACTACACTCTATGCCACTGCACTCTATGTCATTCTAATCTACTCTTCACTACTGCACTCCACTGCACTGTATATCACCCTACTCTATGCAACTCTACACCTCTGCAATCTACCCTGCACCACTCCACTCTGCACCACTCAACTCTGTGCTACTTCACTCTACTCTGAAACAATCTACTCTACGCCACTGCACTCTACGGCACTCTTCTTCCACCCTGCACCACTCCACTCTGCACCATTCCACTCTGCACCACTGCACTCTGTGCCACTGCACTCTACGCTGCGGCATTCTGTGCCACTCTACTCTACACCACTCTACACCACTGCACTCTACGCCACTCTACTCTGTCACTGCGTTCTATGCGAATGCACTCTACACCACTTTACTCAAAACCAATGCATTATATGCCAATCTACACTGTACTTTATGCCACCTCACTCCAAGCCACTCTACTCCACTCTTCACTTCACTCTATGACACTACAATCCATGATACTCCACTCTATGATGCTCTATGTCATTACATTCTACTCCGCTCTGACACTCTTCTCCACACTATGCCACTCCACAACACTCTGCTCCACTCTATGCCACTCTACACAACTCCTTCTACACCACTCCATGCCACTTTACTCCACTTTATTCTACAACACACTACTCCATGAACCCACTCTATGCCACTCCACTCTGACACTCCACTCTGACACTCCACTCTAAGACACTCTACACCACTCTACGGCACTCTAGAACAATATACTCCACACTGTGCCACTCTACTCCACAACAATCTACTCCCCTCTACTCTACACCCTCTATGCCGCTCCACTCTGCTCTACACCACTCCACACTGTGACACTCTATGCCACTCCACTCTGACAATCTACTCCACTCTACGTCACTCTACTCCACTCTGCATCACTCAACTCTATGACACTCTACTTCACTCTATGCCAGTCTACTCCCTTCTACATCACTATACTCCCTATGCGACACTCCACAACACTACACCTCTCCCCATCACTCAACTCTACGCCACTCCACGCCACTTTATTACACTCCACGACACTCCACTTTACGGCACTCCACTCCACGCCACGCCACTCTCCTTTGGGCTATTAACATTTAGCCATGCTGGTGTTCAACATGGCTAACATATATTGGCAAAGCCTATAGCTCTTGCATAGGCAAGACCTATTGGCTTTTCCAATGCTTGTTCTATTTGTACATTTTTATGATCAATTGAAGGCATTTTACATAATATCAGCTTTAAAGGGCTTCATGACGCAAATGTTGTACAGATTGAATGTAATAGCTAGCGCCTGTAAGTAATATCAAATGAGGGTTGATGATGGTAGATGTAGCTTACATCTCGCTTAGATTTTGGTTAAGCCTCTGTTACATGTAGCTATATTAGCTGTGTAAGCACTGAGTTGGGGTGAATCGTACTGTGTATGGGGTGGTGTGGGTCCCACCGATGCTCTGTCTCCGAGTCTAAGTTCTCACTCATAGATTTCTTTTGAATACTCCTAAAGTGTAGGTAGTGGTTGTTTCTCCTTTGCCGGTCCGTGAACTCAACTCCCACAGTTTGCAGCGGCCCTTGCCTTATGAGCTTCAAGGCAGAACTCAATGGTCCTCTTTTCTGACGTCTTATGGGTACATGGGAAACTGCAATGAATCTGCTGTGCCTGCAGAATTACACTGTGATGTGCTGTGGTGTGTTGTGTTGGAATGCAACGATTAAGCCCTGTCACCATGAAATGTATATTTTTATGATAGTACAAATAATTCCTTTTTTACACCCACCTCTAGCTTAACCTGTCTAAGCGCCCAGAAGCAATTAGGCTAGGTAGTGTATGCTATAGAATCAAAATACACGTGAACATGTTTTATTTGTATACTTTTATTATAAGTTACAATATATCTTATTGTTAAGTGAGGTTTATTTGCAAGTAAATAAATCACATCAATTCAGATACGACATTGGGTATGTGGATCTTTTGCTGCAAATTGGTGGTGAAACATCGGACAGCAAAAAGAACACAGAGGCTCAATTGGAACATGTGACATGGAATTGGCATATTATGGTTGCACTTGGCCATATGCGGAAATACTTGGACACCAGGGGTTGCACCAAGGCTATGGAGCTGCTCCTCGTATGTAAAGTTGGTGCATGTAAGTTCTCTGCTGCAAATACGCATACAAGGCTGTGCATACATTTGAAAGGTGGAATTAAGCATATAAATCTGTTCCACGGATGATTTTGGAACATGGTGGTATCATGGTATAAATGGACATATTTTGCTATAAATAGTTATGTGTGGCTGAGACAGAGCAGATGCATGCAGCAGTGTCTGGCCTATGATGGTGGTGCATGGGTGATGGGTATACAAGGCAGGACATGTGTTTGGAAGTTTGAACCTGGGTTAACGAGGTATTTGGAGATGCTCATACATTTTGCACATTTTTCAAAAAAGATAGAAGGACACACCTGATTGCTTTCTGTTTTAGAGTTCCATGGGTAGCATTGCGCTTGCTTTGCAGGCCTCAAAAAGTATTTGATATTTCATGAAAGTCCCTTCACAATTGCTTAGCAAGTGTGTGGCCCTTCAGTCAGTGCTGTATAGGCGGTGCATTAGGCCCTAATACAAGCGAGGAAAGTGGCCCGCATCCCACCTTTTGAGCAGTAATAGATATCATTAATAGAGGTGATGTGGGTGCCTCGTACCTCCTGGTGAACTAACGAAAACGAGTCCCTAAATATAGACAATTATTTTGAATAATTGTGCTACACAATGCACAATTTGGCCCATTGTTTTCAAAATGTTCTTGTGATAAACCCTAATAAACACCACCTAGGGTGAGGGACGCATTTGTTTTTATTCCACACCAGTTTGAAACTCTGACAACCACCCTTAAATAAATGGCTGAGTTTTGTCCTGAATTGGATCACTTCGGAAATACTTTGGGGCATATTAACAAGGGCCGGCGATAAATATCGCAAAGCGCGCTTAGCGCTTGCATATTTATCGCCGGCTATCTCTGGAATTTATCGCCCGGTTAGCACGTTATCAACAACGCGGATCGCCGAGGCGATAAAAATTCCAGAGATAGTGTGGATATCGCCGTTTTCCATGGTGGAAAACGGCGATATCCTAGATGATAGGGCCTGTGGTTTTAGCCACAGAATCCACCCCCCATGTTAAGTATGCCTTAGTCAGGAATTTAACAGACGTTAAATTCCTGCGTTAAGTCATACTTAACGCGATTTAAAAAATCACTACCCTTCCTTGTTAATATCGCGAAGCTGCCTTCGCGATATTTTCCCTGGTTGGTTTCACAGCCACGCCTACTTTGCATCTCATTAGCGATGCAAAGTTAGGCGTTTTGGAAACGGGCGCTAAGTCAGCAAAACACGCGATAGCGTGTCTTTGCTGATAAGGCAATGCAATTATCGCCGCTTTTCGCCCGAAAACGGACGCAAAAGCGGCGATAATTTCATAGCGCCGCCTTGATAATATGCCCCTTTGTTTTATAACTCAAACGTGGGCAAAAAAATATAGAAAATGAGGCAGTTGACATGGAATGGAAATACTAATTGTATTATATAAAATTAGGTTTCCCTATAATGTAAAGAACTTCCGAAGTCTAGCTGTTAAAATAAATATTTAGTGGCGAAATGACAAATACTTCCCATACCTTTGTGAATTGGCCACAAAGTTTGGAATATAGATAATCAAATGGATGCAACTGTGCATACAGAATGATCATTAGAAAAAGAATTTCGCAAAAGCAAAATATTAATTTAGAGTTAGTTTAAAGATTATGGAGCCATTCCCCTATTGGTCAAAGTCGGCCAGAGTCACCCCCTACCCCTAGCCAGGGAAAACCGCAATCTCATGCATTGGAAAATCTTAATTCTGTACTGAAACTGCTTAATGGTATGACTGTCAAAAATATACTTTACCATTATACAATAATTTGGTAAACTTAGACTGATTTGTTATATCAGTGCGTTTCTACATCTGTTGTCCTTAAATTATGTATTTTATGTTAAATTCAAAATGCTGTCCATCAGAAGCATTTTACATTTTCCGGGTTGAACTTTAGACCGACTTATTAGTGCATAGCTGTTAATTGATCTGAAATGTGGTTTCCTGTCTATTCAGTTATTTCTTGATGTAAGATGATTTGTTATTTCTGTTTTGCGTTTTCTTCTTCCACATGCAAACCGTCATTTTTTAAAATTTATGACAGAAAATACATAATGTCATACACTGGTAAAAAAGGGAAAAAACTGAAACCACAAGTCTGTTTGATTATATAAAAAAGTATGAAAGTGTTATGTTAAAGAACTTGGGGAAATTTATTTAATGGAGATTCTCAGCCAGAGGTGAATTGAAACAGATGGTGTTCACAGCTGTGTCATCTGCTGTCTGTCCCAGAACAAAAGAAATGTTAACATTGACAGACCCAGGACTTGTTCATTCTTAGCATTTTGTTACAGAAATAAAATGAGCAGATTTCCCCTCAATTCAAGAAGACCACAAAGATAATAGGAATCTGACCAGGGGGCAGATGTAATATTACAGTTAGTATGTGTTTGGCCATAAATTGGATGTTTTCTCTCTCATGCAAGTAGTGCAAGAAACACATGTGTTAAAGCCATGAGACGGCAATAGAATACGCATGTCTTCCCACAGTGGTCTTTATATTGCTCCC